>PVIA01000049.1:129973-784288 GCA_004024845.1 Tonatia bakeri
GGGGGGGGGGGGGGGGGGGGGATTGGGAATGGAAAGTAGAGAACTGGCAATTTCTCATTGTAGTGTATACTGCGGCCAGAAAAATCTCTCTCCCAAGCCCATCCAAAAGCTTACAGAACCACGTCAAAGAGTTGTCCCTAAAGGCCTTGAGAGGCTGGCCTGTCCATTCCTCTGGTCACAAGTGGTTCAAAGGAGGCATGTAGTAGGCATTATATATATACATATATATATACATATATATATATATAGAGAGAGAGAGAGAGAGAGAGAGAGAGAATGAATAGGAATATAAGATGACAGATCAGTATCACTATTCGTTCAGGATTACCAGTCTCAAAGAGACATTCAGCCTGTGTGCCTCCGTGCCAGTCTCCCTCCAAGCTTTCGGCAAAGGCCAGTCCATGTTTGTGAGTTCTGGCCCCATTACCTCCTGCTTTCACGGGGTACATGATCCATAATATACCTCCTGTCTCTATTCTATAGAGTAATTTGAATCAATATTCAATAATGGACTAATATCTCCAATATTTAAAAAATCTCTCTATTTCTGTGGGCTCTTCATTCCCCTGTAGCTACTGACATATAGCTGTATTGCCCCTCAAAGCCCAATTTCACAAGAGCTGAATATATTCTGTATTCTGTATCCATTCATTATTAAAATCGCTCCAATATTTAGCTGTCACTCTGCTACAGAAATTCTTCTTGTTAAGATCAATGTGAATGTACTTAATGTCACTGAGCTGTACATCCAAGAAATGGTTAAAGTGGTAACTTTTATGTTATGTATACTTTACCCGAAAAGTTCCTTCAAAAGGAAAAAAAAAGATCAATATCGATCATGTTGCTAAGTCCAACCCTCCAATTACCAGCACTCCCAAAGCAGTTGAGTAATCCCTGAATCAGTTTCTTTTCTTAGCTTCTGTAATACTAGATTCTTTGGGGATTTTTTTTTTTTTGTCTTTCTGATTGTTCCTTCTGGGTCTTCATTGCTCATTTTTCCTTCTTTAACCTTTAAAATGTAATGTTCGCCCTAATGGTGTGACTCAGTGGATTGTGCACTGGTCTGGGAATCAAAAGGCTGCTGGTTTGATTCGTGCGCAGGGCCCACGCCTGGGTTGCCGGCCAGGTCCCTGGTCGGGGGCGTGCGTGAGGTACAGTGATCGATGTCTCTTTCCCACTCTATCTCCCCCCTTTCCCTCTCTCTGACACGACACAAATAAAACTTTTAAAATGTACACTTCTACAGAATTCTACACGATGCCCTCTTCTCTCAGTTCTACCCACTGTCTCTAGGTAATTTGTAACTTTCCCATGGCTTTGGTGCACCGCTATACTAACAGCTTATGGAATGATCAGCTTTTCACCAGATTTATTTTCCAGGGAGTCTCATACCATTGGACTACTTGGTAACTCCCCACCTTTCCTGCGATGTCTCCTAGATATCTCAAACTTACTATATTCAGAAGCTGAATTTGTGGTGGTCACCCCCAAATCTGCTCTTCCTGCATTCCTTCTCTCTCAGTAAATAGCACTTTCCTCCATTCTGCTGCTCAAGCCAGGAAACTGAGTGTCATCCTTGAGAGCCCCTTCTCCTGCAGCCCCCACATTGAATTCAGCTCCATGGTCAGTTAATTCTACCTTTAAAGTCTGCCGTTAAAAAAGAATAAAAAAATAAAGTATATCTTGACCATTCACTTGTCTCACTTTCCCTGCTGATCCCCTAATCCAAACCACCATCATCTTGTGGTGGAACCACTGTAACGATGTAACATCTTCGTTAGCTCTGGGTATTAGGAGGTGCACGTCTTTGGCGACCCACTGTCCTGCCACCACAAGGCTAACGTGGAGTGATGGAAGGGAAAGAGAAGGTAAGAGCATGGTAGGAGGTGAACGGATTCAGGGGCCTGGGCCAGCGGGAGGCCGGCCCCGCAGGGCCCTGTGGACCAATGTAAAGAGGGAGATGGGAAGTGCTGGGGAGCATTGCAAGCAGGGGCATGATCTGAATTACATTTCAGCGGCTCACCTTGATGGCTGTGTGGTGGATAGACTAGGGTGCTGGCGAAAGTAGAGGCAGGAGACCAGCTAGTCAGCCACTGCGGAAATCCAATCCAAGGACCGTGGTGCTCTGGACTGCTGTGAGCGCAGTGAAGGCGGTGAGAGGCGGCCGGAGTCTGCGAGAATTTTGCAGGTACAGTGAGGGATGCCTGCTGGCTGGTATGTGGCACGCAGGGCAGCAGAGAAGGGTGGACTCACGGCCGACTCTGAGAATTTTAACCCAGCAAGTGGAAGAATACACATTTTATTCTGAGACAAGAAAGCCATGTGCTTCTATATGTATGTCCCTGGAGGACAAGAATTCTAACTCTTATAGAATCACTCAAAATGCTATATATAATTATTTGTCTAATACTTTTTAGTATAATTATAATAAGGTATTATACTTAGTATCTAAGTATTTTAAACACCAATAGTTTATGTTAAACTGTAAAACCTATTTTTTCTCTTTTGTATAATCTAATAATTTAAATCTAATGCTTTAGACCCAATTATTGATAAAACCCCGACATTCTTAGCAGTTGGGTTTCCTCCAGATGCAGCTGAACTTCTTACATGTTACATTCAGTCTCCTGTTAGTTTCTGAGGCTGAGCAAATTGACCTTGTGAGAAACAGGGGAGCCTTGACTTGGCTGGCTTCAGATACTTTTCAGGGCCTGTACGGTTGTAGCTTTAAAAAGATAACCATTGACAGGAAGAATAAGCACCTAGGAAATAATCAGTAAACACTTTTACATAATGAGAGTGAGAGCAAGGGCCCAACTGAGGTGTCCGTACAAAGGCAGAAAAGAAGAGGGTGATGGAAAGTTCTGTGGCACCGTGGCCCAACAGTCCCACAAGCATGCGTGGAGTCCAACAAGCCAGATTCACACCCTGGTGTGAGACGGAAGCCCCTCACCTCTCACATGGAGGGAATAGGAATCGGTGCAGCAATCTGAATTACATGCAAAGATCATATACCTACCCTGTGGCACAGAAATTTCACACCTTAGTACAAACCTTTGAGAAACTCTTGTCCTTGGCCCCAGGAGGCAGCTACAGATTCGTTCAGGACAATATTTGCTTCGAGTTCTTGAAGGCATCTCAATATTCATGAAGAGACAAGGCACTACTATCCAGCAGTAAAAATAAAGGGTGAACCATAACCAGCTAGATCACAGACATCTTCTGCTCTGTAAAATAGAGCAGGAAAAAAAAAAAAGCCCAGGATTCTAAAAGAATGTGTGAAATAAGATACTGTTTCCACAGAGTTCAGATACATGGGGATTATTACTGAATTAGCATGTTGTAGTTGTTAGAATACAACCTACGCAGCCAGGCTGCTGCGTTCAGGGTGCCATCACCTCAGGGGGTCACCAGCTATGTGATGCTGATTGAGTTACTTCTCCTTGTTTATGAAAAGGGGATCATAACAGTGTCTACCTTGTGGGGTGGGAGTGAGAGCCCATCAGCGTGATTAGACCACATGTAGGCGTGGAGTAGGCGCTATATCAGTTATTCTATATTGTTTCTCCATATAGTATTCATCCATATATATCCATATATTACAAGTATAACCCATTAGTAAGTGTGATGTGCACTGTGTTTTGTTCAGCACTCATCTCTGGAATGGGAGGGGAAAGAATGGGATTTCAGCAGATTCTTTAGTGTTTTATTTCTTTTTGAAAATCCCGTAGCAAATGAGGCAAAAGATAAGATTTGTCAATATGGGTGGTGGGTGCACTCCTGTGTTCTGGGTTATTCTTTACACGTTTCTATATGTATGCAATTTTTTCTTTAAAAAAAAAAAATCTCAGCACAGAGCCTGGAACATTACATGCACACACAACAATATGTATGAAGTACATACATGGCTGAGAAGTGGCACGGACTGAGAAAGTGGCCGTGGGAACGTTGAGCTGGACGTCCCTCTGTCCTGCCCCCGCCCCGCCCGGAGCCCGAGGGGCAGAGCAGCGGGGGCCACGCTCCTGCAGAGGGGGCTTCGCTCAGCCGCAGTGGACTCAGGAAGACAGTGCAGCAAGCACAGTTTTTGAGGTTCTGAGGGAAAATGATTTTGAACTCAGAATTCTATGCCCAGGCGAACACCTCATTCAAGTGTGAGCACAAAATAAAAACACTTCCAGCAGTATTAGGGTGCAGAAAATGTACCATTCAAGCACCCTCTCAGGAAGAGTAACTCAACAATGCATTCCGGGAAAATGGAAAATGAATCAAAGAGGAAGGCGTGAGGGTCGCAAAATCTGGTGACAAAGCAACAAAACTTCTGGTGAAATTTAAAATTGTCATTGACTGAGGAGAGTGGAGAGGGAGAGAAAGGAGAGAGAGAACAATCTGGAATTGAAGTCCCTAGTGATCTTTACTTGCGGGGTAGCGGGGGCCCAAGGCGAACAGCAAAAGCAGAGAGAAGTGTGGGGGCGGAGGTTCTCGAGGAGCTAGCTCTACTCGGAAAGTGAAGATATTGATTCTGTAAGACAAGTTTAAGCATGTGCTTAAAACTAGAGGAACCACGGGAAAAACTGAAATAGGATATATAACTACCTAACTGTTAAAAGAAAAAAGTTAAATAGGAAAACCTCCTTAATTCAACAAAAGGGGAAGGAGAAACAGTAACAAAGTAAACAGAATACACAAAATATGACGCAAGGGTTGGCTCAGAGTGTCAGGAATCACAATGTGAATGGACTGACTGACCCTATGAAAAGACAGCCCCTCAGGTCGGAAAAGAAACACCGGAAACTGTAGAGAGCTCCACGCTGTTTACTTAAAACACTTAAAACAGAATGACCTAGGAGTTTACAGTTAAGTAATAGAAACAGATGCAACAGAGAAAACCAAATTAACATTGTGAGTACAAAACAAAAAGAACATGGAAGATTCAGTTAGTGTTGTTAAGCCTTATTCTCAAGCAATAATGGATATTACGTATATGTATATATGTTTTACATTTATGTGGTGCATTTACAAAGAAAAATTCAATAGATTCTGTACAGTAGAAATTATAGAATTTCCATTCACTGGCCACATACATAAAGTTACTATTTAACAACAAAAAAAGCAGTAAAAATGACAGATAAAAAAAATCTTGATCCTTTTGAAAATGAGAAAGCACGCTTCTAATTAACTTGGATTCAAGAGGAATTAAAATTAAAATTACAAGCTCCTTGGAAATGTACAAATGAGCGCGTTTCAAGATCTGTGAGCGCTGCCAAAGTGCTCCAAATGGAAAGATTTACAGCTTTAAGTGCTTGTAAAAAACAGAAATTGTGAAAATAAACAAACGAAGCATTTGGCTTAGAGGTAGAAAAAGAACCGGAAAAATAAACCCAAAGTAATAAAAGGAAACAGAATAAGAATAAAAGTAGAAATCAATGAAATAAACAAAAAAAATGGGCGTCATTAATAAAACCAATTACTCTTTGTCAAAACCAATAAAACAGATGAATTCTTTGTGAATCACATTAAGGGAAAAAAGGAGATATAAGTAATGTAAAGAACAAGAAGAGAGGGAAAGGGTGAATGATTGCTATGTACAAGTTCAAATAAATGCAATTAAAATTTAAGATGAAATGTTTGATCCATAAAAGCACCAATCACCAGAGTTGATTCAACAAGAAGGAGAAAAACTAGGGAGCATCACCTAAAAATAAATGGAAAAATAATTTAAAATCTACTAAAAAAAAGCACCAATAAGTAGTTTTGCAATCTGGAGCTACCAAAACGAAGGAACAGATATTTCCCATATTGTATCAATGGTTTCTAGCCTGTAAAACAGATTGAAAGTATTCTGGCTCATCTAAGCAGTAGCTATTACTCTAGTTCTGAAATTAGATGAACATGGTACTCAAAAAAGGTTAATTGCACTTATGAATATAAATACACAATTTCTAAATAAGTTGTTAGCCTATCAAATCTAGCAGGGTATTATAAAAAACTGCATCATGCCCAAATTGAGTTATCCCAGGAAAGGATAAATAGTTTGGAAGTAGAAAAGTACCATTAATAGAATTCTTTGTTTTCCCTGAAGAGAAAAAAGATGATTATCTCAACAGGTGCCCCCAAAAGTAGTTGACAAAATGCAACATGCATTCCTAGTCTAGAAAGGAAATCTTAGTAAACAGGTCATAGAAGAAAGTGTCACATTAGAATAGATGTCCCCATCAAAATTCTACAATAAACATAGTACTTAATCATGGCAGACTGGAAGCATTCCCGTTAGAATGAGGAACAGGACTGGTAGAGACTCTACCACTAGCATTTAGCACTGAAATAAATGTCCCATGCAATGCAATAATGGAAAAAAGGGCAAGAAATAAGATACATAAATGTTGGAAAGAAATAAAAAACTGCCACTTTGGGCAGATGGTATTTCCATCTTCCTGGACAAAATCCAGGAAAAGTGTCTGAGAAACTTTTGAACTAGTGTGATATTGGTGAGGTGATTACGTAAAGATCGTCGTGGGGAGGGCACGACAGAGGCAAAGTTCTGGATACATGGAGAAATATTTACCGCTTTCCAATACAAAAGCTCAGTGCTCTAAAATGATGATTATTCCCCCAAACAATGTATCAACAGGTTTCTGTATGGGATTCATGAAGCTGACTCAAGTTTATCTAGAAGAGAAAAATGGCAGGAATAATCTTGAGCAGATGAAAACACACCATTAAGCTTTACTAATTGATTCAGTGTAGACTGACATAAGACTGAACCAGGGAGGTCAAACTCATTTTCACCGGGGGCCACATCGGCCTCGCAGTTACCTTCAAAGGGTCGAAATAATTTTAGGACTGTATAAATGTAACTGCTCCTTAACTGTTAAGGAGCAGAAATTACATTCGGCCCTTTGAAGGCAACTGCGAGGCTGATGTGGCCCCCGGTGAAAATGAGTTGACACCTCCAGACCAGACCAATAAATTGATGGGACAAAAGAGACAATCCAGAAACAGACATATATTTGTGAGAATTCAAAATATGACAAAAGTGACATTTCACATCAGTGGGGAAGTGATTGTTTATTGAAGGGTTTCAACAATTAATCATTTTTTGGGGGGGAATAGTTTCATCACTTCCACACACAATATAAAAAGTAAATTCTAGGTGGATTAGAACTCTAAGCAGAAAAAATAAAATGAAAAGTACTGGGATAATCATCCCAATAGGTGTGAATAAGTATTTGACAATATTTAAGATCCATTCATGATTAAACACACTTAGACAACTAGCAATAGAAAAGGAATGTCCTTAATTTGATGATAGGCATTTACAAAAGAAAAAAAGAGAAAAAAGCCTTCATTGTGCTTAATGATGAAAGACCAAATAAATGATTTTCCTCAGACTGGAAACAAGCTAAGGATGTTCACTCTCCCACGTCTATAGGGCATTATGTTATCTATACAGCTGGGAAAGGAGGAAGTCAGTCTGTCTATTCTCAGACAAGATTGTCTATATAGAAAATTCCAAGGAATTTACCAAAATGTTACTAGAACTACAGAGTACTCTTAGTAAGGTTGCAGGATACAATAATCCACAGTACTTCAATACACTAACAATGAAAAAGTGCAAATCAAAATGTAAAAACAGTCTCATCACCCTGGCTGGGTGGCTCACTTGGTGGGAGTGTCATCCTGTGCACCAAAACAGTTGAGGGTTCGATCCCCAGTCAGGGCACATACGGGAGGCAACCGATCAATGTTTCTCTTTCACAACAATGTTCCTCTCTCTCCTCCCACCCGCCTCCCTCCCTCCCACCTTCCTTTCTCTCCAAAATCAATAAACATATCCTTGGATGAGGATTAAGAAAAACAGCATTATTTACCACCAAAAACAGTACCATTTTAGTATTACCCCCAAAATGAAATATTTAGTATAGTTTTAACAAAATAAGCATTTTCTTTGTGCTTAAAATGAGAAACTCCAGAGGAAAGACAGCAAACACCTAAATAAATGGACAGACAGACCGTCTCCATGGCTGGAAGACTCAGTGTGGGGGTGGCGTCAGTCTCCCCCAAAGTGACACGTGGAATCTCAATAGGATTATTTTTTGTTAAATGTCATACCTCGGCTTGATATGAGAAGATCTAGGAACGAAACCAGAACAGTTTTGGAAAGAAGTACAAAGGGACTCATACTGTCTGATTTCGAGAGCTAACAAAACTATTGATAAGAACAGTGCAGTAAAGATAAAAGACAGACACAGGATTACTGCAAGGGGAGAGGGATTCTAGAAACAGATCAAAATAGCAAACTGGTTTGTCACGATGTCGTGAACACAGTTCCGTGGGGAAAGGAGAGTATTTTCAGTGGATGGCACTCAAACAAGTGGATGCCTGTGTACAAAAAACTGAACCTCGATTTATACCTTTCATCGTTACTCAAAATGTATCATAGACCTCCACGTAAAATCTAAAACTATAAAACTTCTAGGAAAAAACCCCCCACCCTTTGTGAACATGGGTTAGGCA
Source organism: Tonatia bakeri (assembly GCA_004024845.1). Taxonomy (NCBI): domain Eukaryota; kingdom Metazoa; phylum Chordata; class Mammalia; order Chiroptera; family Phyllostomidae; genus Tonatia; species Tonatia bakeri. Next base: position 138,488 of record PVIA01000049.1, read on the forward strand.
AAAGTTTCTTAGATATGATATCAATGGCATGATCATAACAGAAAATTGTGAGTTGAACTTCATACAAAAAAATTTCTCCGCAATGACACTTAAAAAACGAGAAACTGCGGAGTCAGGTGGGTAACTAGACGCATCGGGGTCACTGCATAAGCCGCGCGAATGTCTAACCACCGCGCTGTGCTCCCGAGACCAGTGGAACATCGTGCGTGAACTGCAATCGAAAAATCTTTAAAGAATGAGAAGACAAGCACACAGACTAGGAGATCTATTTGCATATTACATCTCTGACAAAGGGCTTCTATTGAAATAAAGAGCCTTACAAATTCAATACTGCAAAAATAAATAACTCAATTTAAAAAACAGACAAAAGATTTGAACAGCCACTTTACCAAAGGAGAAAAATGATGGCAAATATGTCCACCAAAAGATGCTCAACATCATTAGTTGCTAGGCATTCGTTGTAGTACTAAATGCAAATTAATGCTACAATGTGGTACCACTATGCACTTAGTGGAATTTTTTTAAAAACCTGACAATACTGGGTGTAGAGCAGCTGGGACTCTTGTACACTGTTGGTAGGAAAGCAAAACAGTACAATCAGTTGTACGATAGTACAAGACAGTCTGACAGCTTATCGAGCTAAACTCACACACGCGCACACACATACTATATAATTCAGCATTCCCTCACCGAGGTAGTTAGCCAAGAGAGAGGAAAACTTAACTTCACCTTCATGTGAGTGTTCATGATGGTTTTATTCATAATAGCCAAAAATCAGAAACAACCAAAATGCCCCTTGGCTGGTGAGTGGGTCAGCACACTGTTGCTTCCCTGCGCTGGAACACTATTCAGCGGTAAACAGGGCCGCCAGCACACACAGCATGGCTGAGTCCCGTGTGCATCGTGATGAGTGAAGAAGTCAGATAAAGGGCTGTGTGCTCATGATTCCACTTATATGAGAAACCCTTGCAGACAGGTCAGTGGTGCCAGGGGTTGGTGTGGGGAGAAGGCGCGAGGGGGTTTGGGGGTTTATAATCCTGTTTCGTGTCTGGTTTGTGGCGGGGGTTGCCTGGCTGCCTGAATTTGCTAAAATGCAGAGTGGTGCACTACAAGGAGAGAGTTTTGCTCTGTGTAAATAGTAAAATGTGAATTAAAAATAACTGTAAAAAGTGTAAACTATCTTTATAATGGTGCAGCAGGGGAAGAGAGACATGAGACCCGGAAATTATGGGTTTAAAGATAGGATAACTACAAAATACTAAACATCTATGGGACAAACGTTACCTTAAACAAGTTTAAAATCAGGACACAGACTTGGTGAATATGTATTTTCAGCACGCATAACAGACCAAGGATTAAGAGCCATACTACAGAGTGCCTGCAAAATAATATGCAAAAAGATAACTGATAAAACAGACGAACAGCCAAAGTACCTGAAAGTGCAGGATAAAGTGCAGGGAATTCACAGAAGCAACCAAATGATCAGCAAACACGAAAAAGCCCGCAGCCTCACTGCCATCTGGTGAGCTATGAATTAAAGCAATGCTGTACCATCATCTTCAGCCGTCAGCTGGGCAAAAGTGTTACAGATTGTTACAACCCAGCACTAGTGAACATCGTGAGGCCGCAGGTGCCCAACTGAGTTTTGAAAGTGTGTAACAATACAACTTTTAAGAGGATAATTTGGTCATAGCTATCAAACACTGAAATGTACATCTTTTTTTTTTTTTTACTCAGTAATTTCACTCCTAGGTATTAATACAACAGTGGTACTTGTACAGGTACACAAACATGCATAAAATAATTTTTTATTAGAGCATTGCTTCTAGTCATGAGAGAGTGGAACCAATTTAAACATTTATGAGCAGAGAATTAGTTAAATAGGTGAGTCCATATCGTACCCTATTATGACAAATGATACAGGTGTAAGTCGTGACAGAATACGGTATCTAATTGTTCACGAGGAAATGCATGATTAGGTGAGAGGAGCAAGAAGTCCTGCATGTTGGTCCTATTTGTGTCTCCAAATCCGCAGATCTGCATACACACGCGCATGCACGCTCAGGTCTGGGTGGACGCATGTTGGGCCCCGGCACCGGCAGTCTGGTGCAGGCACTGAGTTCGGGAAACTGTCGCTTTTCATTTTGCATACTTTGATCTGGCCTTATTTAAACTTTTAGAATAGAAACATATCTATGTTTTACTTGCATAATTTTTAAAAAGAAAGAAATAGAGAAGCGTAGTTTAAGTAGAACCATACATTTTAAATGAAGTAGACCCAAGCAGAAAACAAAAAAGGTATGTAACTTCCTAATCATGACTGGGAAGAAGAGGGGCCCCTGACTGCTGTGGTGAGGTGGAATTGAAAATAGGAACCATAAATCGACAAAACAAAGGCAAGGTGTGATTTTTTTTCATGATAGCAGTGAATGGCTTTAATGTCCCTATCAAAAGATGGAAGAATCTCTGATTAAGTGAAAAAAATTTAGCCATGATCTGTTTATAAAATGAACGTGTGTGTGTGTGTGTGTGTGTGTGTGTGTGTAAAACATGGAATGAAGGTGACAGAGAAGGTTGAGAAAGGCAAAAATATCAGAGACAAATACACCCACGTGTGCTAGGATTAAAGTTAAACAGATCGGATTGAGGACCAGAACAGGAAATGAAACAAACATAATTGTTTTATGTTGAGAAAAGATAGAACATAAATGACCCCAGACAGAGAACTGGTTGGTTCTATCACAGTCCCTATTTATTCACTGGGAAACCCCACATGGTGATAAATTGCTAAACTGTAAAAAAATAGACAAGGACTTGAAAATATGTTATCAGTCATGAAGGGAAAAAATATTACATACTATCAATACAATGTGACCTCAACTTTGTTTTAAAATTTCATATTGAAAAGGTGGCTGGAAGGATCACAGAGCCGGAGCCATGCCTTGAGGGCTGGGGTGCAGGAGGGACGGACAGGCTTCAGCAACCCTGAAACAGGACGCCTACTACATGCAAGGACCCGGGACTGGGCACTGGGCCTGGGGGCTGGACAGCTCTGCCTTCGGTCTGGCTTTGGCTGGTGTGGTCTCCCCGCTCCTCAAACTTCTGACAGCCCAGTGTCTTGATTCCCTCCCCAGGGCTGCTGGCCGGTGGCTCCTCATCGCCTTCCCGGAGACCAGCATCTACCCCAGTGACAGTGAGCCCAAGCTCTGCCCTCGGGACTCATGGCTTCAGTGTTTGGCTCCAGTGTGGATGGATGTCATGGGCTATCCTGCCAGGAGTTCTGAGATATCAGAAGGACCCCCGATTGATCAAGGGACATGTAAGTGGTCGTGGGAAAGTCCTGCGTGTCACAAGGTGGTCAAATCCAGTGAGAAGAACGAGAGGGCCGTGGATCCCTTCGAGGACAAATGTCCACACTGATCTTGGAGGTCCCCGTGGAAGGCTTACTCTTTCTGTGTCTCCAGTAACATCATAGCTTCACATGCGGACTGGGCTGTTCTCGGGCCGGGAAGGGACGAAACTGGGAGGAAACCGAGGCTTGTTGCGGCAAGGAAGCAGCTCACTGTACAGAAGCTCAGGACCCCACGTTCTTTTGGACCACACATGAGGCAGACCTGGGCCTCCTCCACAGCCCTGGGCAGCATCGTGGGGTCTGGCCATGTCTTCAGGTCCCTCTCTGAATGAACATGGAGCCCTGGAGTGTAAGAGGCGTCCTAGAACTATACCAGCAGAGGCAAGAGTGGCTGGGGAAGAAATTGGACACTGGCTGACTGGTGGCGTTACACCTTCCAGGGAAATAACCAGGGAAGACTAAACCGGAGTCGGGGTTGACTTTGTGCAAACAGGAAAAATAAATCTTTGCCACAGTGGCACAACTCTGGGGGCAGAGTGTAGGCATCTGCCACTCTGGAGTGCGGAAGCAGGGTTAATTGGAATGAACTATTACTACTCGGCACATAAAGTCAGGAAACGAGCGAGTCCCAGCAGACCCGCCAGAAGGAGGTGTGAAGACACGTGGGCTGGGGGTCTTCTCCCAGCTCCTTCACTGTCTGTGACTTTGGGCAAATTTCACAGAGTGAGGGCTCTCGAAGCTGACCCTGCGCAAGAGGGACCTGGAGGGCTCCTTAAAATATTGACTGCTCCCCCACCCCCAATTTCTGACCCGTAGGTGTGGGTGTGGCCTTGTAATTAGTGTTTTAACAAGTTTCCAGGTTGCTGCTGCTGCTGCTGCTGCTGCTGCTGGTCCAGGCGGTACTCGGAAAACCTCTGGCTGAGATCCCCTATGGGCAGGTGTATAAAGTGGGAGGAGGCTCTCAAAAGACACTTTTTTTTAAATCTCAGAACCCGAGGATCCATGTATTGAAGGACTTTCTGATGCAAAGGTTGTTAGATTATGGAGCCCTTTTTGTATCTAAATGGAGGAAGTCTGCCGGCTGCTCTGGCAGTTGCCGGGGAGGCACTGTCCCTGCCCCTGTCCCTGCCCGGTCCCCTGTGTCAGGTCCAGTCCTCAACCATCCAGGTCCAGTGGAGCCACAGACTCTGAGATGAAGTGAGGGACATAAGAGACAACCTAGATGTTTCCTAAAATTGGTTCAAGCCCCTGCCCACATCCTGGGGAAATGCTAATGACCTCTCTGAGATTCATGTGACTTTCAGGGGCACTTTTCTCAGGAACGAACCCCTTTTGGCTCCAAGCTATCTCCACCGAGCTGTCATCTGCAACTGCTCTCTTCTCTCTCCTGCACAGACCCCACTGTGGGGCCCGCCCCTTCCCCATCCCCCACTACCCCTCACAGGCGGTGCGGCGGTGCAGCTGGGGGAGCAGACATCCCACTGTCCCCTTGTCCTGGTCACAGTCCCCCGATCTGCTTTGGGGGGCTGCCCCTCCCCTGATGGAAACAGATACAGTGGGGGTGTTACGGTGTCCTACCAGGCCTAGGCCTCAGAGTGGCCCGGGGCCAAGCCGGCCAATCAGAGGGTGACACCTGGAGTGGAGGGGCTTCCCCTGAAGGCAGGAGGGGCAGGCTGGTGGCCACGCCACAAGGCCGCTCTCCCACCCTAGCTCCTTAGCATTCCCCTGCCCTGGCTGATCCAGCGCTGTTGTCCAGGAATCCTGTTGCTTGAAGTTCTTTTAAGTCCTTTGGCCCCTCCGCCACAAAACTGTGTCTCTGCTCGCAGTTCCAACGGCTGCGGTCACCTGGCGTGATGTCCTTCAGTCGCTGCCACACTCGCCCTCCACCCCCTCTCCCATCTACCCTTTCCCATGTCCACTGATGTTCATTTGCTCATTGTAATGTCACCTGCGGAGCAGTGTCACAGTCTGGGCGCCCTCCCCCCGGCCACGCCCCTGGGGCGTCACCCACCTCTCCAGGGGAGTCTGTTGAGGTCTTCTCAAGCAGCACAATGCCTCCTGGGAGAGCAGCTGGGTGCCTGCCCTCTGAATAATGCATGTTTTTTCACTCTGCAGCAAATTGAATGCCTACTACGAATTAGGTCTTACAAATGATACAGTATCTGATGCTGTAGATGATAACTGTGTCCTATCAATGCTAAATGAACCAACAGAAGACTGATTTATAAACCGTGAGCACTTGTATGAATTTTAATGTCATAACTGACAAATGGAATGGAATGAAGAGTCGCCAAACTTTGACCTGTGGCCTGTTTTCGTTCAGCCCACAAGCAAGGAACTTTTTAAAAAGATGTTTTAACAGGTTGCAAAACAAAAGACGACCGGAGGACAGACACTGTGGGGCTGGCCAACCCAGAGTATTTCCTAACGGGTCCTTTGCAGAAACAGCTGCCTGACCTCTGGGTCAGAATCCCCTTGTGTTCTGGAAGGTGCCTGTGGCCGAGAGGGAATCCGCAGATGTTGGGAATGGGGTCGGGGTTGGGCTATTGTGTTTGGAGACTGTCTGTGTGGCCCGTGGAGACCTCTCTGTCATCTAGGAAGTAGCTAATTCTGTGGTTGGAAACGAGGGTGGGGTGGGGATCTTCTGTGATTGTGGGCCCCCCTCAGAGGCTTGGGGAGACCAGAGAGGCCGCACGGGACTCCTGGACACCCAGGTTCAGAGAACGAATACCCCGCACGTGGAAGAGGGGGCCCGGCCGCAGGAGCGATGGCCCAGGGTGAACGGTTTGGAGACTGACCAGACTGGGGGGCATTTGAATCCCCAAAGTCATGGCGGATGAGTCTCAAGGTTAAGGAGCTCCTAGACCAAAAGATCCACTCCCATCTGCTTCAGGGATGGACTTCCGTGGCTTCTCTGTCTAAAGTTAGTCTCCTCTCACCACTATGGAAGACAGTACAGAGACTCCTCAAAAAACTGCGGCTAGAGCTGCCATATGACCCCGCCATCCCACTTCTGGGTGTGTATCTGAAGAAACAAAAATCCTAATTCGGAAAGATATCTGTGCCCCTGGTCATTGCAACATTCCCAGGAACAGCCACGACGTGGAAGCAGCCCAGATGTCAATCAGCGGGTGAATGAGTGATGACAGTGCAGTGTACGTACAGTGGGTTATTTTCAGCAAAAAAGGAAAAGAAAAGAATGAACTCTTGCTATTTGTGACGACATGGATGGACCTAGAGGGTGTTATGTATGCTACGTGAAATAAGGTAGAGGAAGACAAATGTGATCTCACTCATAAGTGCAGTCTAAAAGAAACCAAAATAAATGAGTAAACAAAACAGAAACAGACCATACGTAGAGAGAACAAGCTGATAGTGCCAAAGGGGAAGGGGTGTGGTAGGAGAATTAATATGTATACATATACACACATGCATATATACACACACTGACACACAAGTATATATCAGTAAAGTTACACCCCTCCACCCCAACCTCCCCACAGATCCCTTTCACCTGCTTCATTTCCCTCTTTGGTATTTTTCACTACTCAGATGTGATAGTGTTTATCTCCTTAATCATTATTTGTGCCCTTCGCTAGAATGGAAGCCCTATGAAAGCAAGGATGGGGGGGGCTGTTTTGTTCACTGCTTTAACTACAATGCCTTGAACAGTGCCCAGCACATCGCAGATGCTTAATAAATACTTGTTTATTAAACTGAATGAATCCTGTTTCCTTAAGAATATTTATGAGGCGAGACCCCAGGAAAGTCTTAATTTCTATTAATTTGTTCAGGAAGGAGCTTCAGTCCAAACTGAACGTTAAAGGAAATATGACCTGGTTTTGTACCCTGAACTGATACAGCGTGGCAGATTAGTGGTAATAGTGCCACCTCGCCAGGACAGTCTCTCTGTGGCAAAACGTTTACAAGGAACACTTACTGTCCAAGGTGGCGTACTGAAATGAACCAGGATAGAAGAGCCATCACTTCCCCGGCTTTTGGCGAAGATTGAGCGTAGGTAGGAACGGTAATCACCTGACCACACACCTGTGAGGGGACCGTACCTTCCATGGGGAGCAAAAAAAAAAAAAAAGTATGGACTGTCTGGGCTCTTTGCTCACATAATAGCAGCAGCCTGCACTTACAGAATGACAACCCTGTGCCAGTCACAATTACACAGGCTTTCCTGTGTAGTTTGTTGAATGAGCTTATGAGTAATAGTAAATATTCTACACATGTGTTGTGCACCAGGTGCTACCCAAGCATTTTTCACAGACTGTCCCGTAAGAATCCTGTGCGGTGGGTTCTAATCACCACCCTCATTCTGCACATGGAGCAACAGGGGCACTGAGAGGCTGAGAAACATATTCGGGGTCACACAAGCAGCAAGCAGGAGAGCTGGGGGTTTGAGCTCTAGCTGCCCCCGTGCCTCTCATGGACACTGCCGGGGAGCTTCCCACCTTCCTCCCCACTCTGCACGTGTGAGGCCCTGTAACCCAGGCGCTCAGCAGCCAGACAGGTTCCCCCTCCCCCCTTTTATAACATCAAACACATTCCAGTCACACCTCCCTCGGGAAGCCCCTCAAGTCTCATCAGCAACAGCCTGTCACTGCTTAAACCATAACCCTCCCGTCAAAGGGGCTGCCACCTGAATTCTAAAAACAAGACCGTATTTTCGGTGTAGCGTGAGAGGCATTTAATTGTAACTTTGTGTCAAAACCTTCTGTAAATCCGAGAGTGTTCTTATAATGATCACATAATTTTTGTGTCTGTACGTTTGGAATTTTGCTTATTAGACTTTCTTAGGGCAGCACCTGATTCATGGGAGAACGATAAGCTTTTAATTCAATTAGATAAATATTTTTGTACACCTTTACTGATTAGAACTGAGCTGGCTAATGAGAGAGAAATGAGCTTAAACATGACTTACTCTCTTGTGGAGGCAGGACGCAGGATTCTATCTGACAGCCAGCGGAATTGCTTTGCATCAGTGCCAGACTGGATGGAGCAGGCAGTGAGTACGACTTTGGATAAGGTGGGATATCTTGGGATGCCATAAAATAGACATCTCACTATTAGGAATGCTTTAGATTTGATAATGCCTCCTAGAAGATTTCTCAGCTTTGAAAAGCCTTGTTAAATTAAAAAAAAAAAAAAAAAAAAAAAATCCGTTGAACTCCAGAAGTATCTTGGTGGGGATATAGTACCCTCTAGTGGTAATAGAAGGAGTTGCAAGTTATTATTTGTACAGTATTCCAGTCAAAAAGACTTATTGTGGACTTTTATCAGAAATGCAGAGATTTCTTGGGATATATTTCAAGAAGTGGAATCCCTGGGTCAAAAGACAGTTCCAGTTTTAATTTTTGAGGTATCTCCATACTGCTTTCCACAGTGGCTGCACCAATTTGCATTTCCACCTACAGCGCCCAAAACACTAATTTGAAAGGACATAAGGACCCCTGTGTTAATTGCAGCATTATTTACAGTCAGGGAGACATGGAAGCAACCCACATGTCCATTAGTAGATGAGTGGATAAAACAACTTTGGGAGACTTATGCAATGGAATACTACTCAGCTGTAAAAAAGAAGATAATTTTACCCTTTGCAATAGCGTGGTTGGACCTGGAGAACATAATGTTAAGTGAAATAAGCCAGTCAGAGATAGACAAATACCATACGATTTCACTCATATGTGGAACCTAATGAAAAAGCTGAACTGATAAGCAATACAGAGACAGACTCACAGGCAGAGGGCAGGTTGACAGCTCTGGGAGGGGTGGATGGATTGAGGGAAACGGAAAAAGGACTCATGGGCATGGACATCAGTGTGGTGATTGTGAGGAGAGAGGAGTCCAAGGGGTGTAAATGGTAATGTAAAAAGTACAATTAAAAAGAAATGCAGAGATAAAAGATACAGTCTCATTTACAAAAAACTCACAAGAGAAAAGCCAAAAATTATGAGACGGTATATCTGCAATAATAAAAACAACAAAGTGTGACCTTCTAGCCCCAGTCAGGAGGGATGGGGTTAAGTAATGGAAGACTTCTGGAAGAAGAAAAGATGTGATCTGAGTTTTTATAAAAAAAAAAAAAACTTTGTTCTTTTCTTTTTATAGTATCAGTATATGTTCATTGTAATAAATTCATGAAATGAAGATGAGCTAAAAAGAATTACCCATCACTCCATCACCCAGAGACAACTACTTACAATATTTCCCTGTAGCTACTCCCAGCCCCTTTTAATGCACAATTTTTTTTGAGATTGTAATCTGCCACATTGCAAAAGCGATTGCCATTTGCAATCTGCCATTAAACAAGTTAATATGTTTTGAAATTTTTCTTAATAAATATACTAAGGCAACATTACTCTTTTTCAAAATAGTATTGGCTATTCTCCCACTTTTTCTTTGGATGGACTCTAGAATAATTTTGTTGAGTTTTAAAATCTCATTGGTATTTAGATTGTGGGAAATACAGAAAATTTGGGGGGAGTTTATACCTTTATAAAGTAAAATTAAAAGCCTTTCCATTTAGGAATATTGTTAAGTCTCTCCATTTGTTTGGATCTTCATTTATATCCCCTCCATTGTTATACTTTTCCTTTGAGTTCAGCCCTTCAGTTCAGAGGTTTATTTCTAGGTGTTTTATAGTTTCATTGCATGGCAATTGGATCTTTCTCAACTCATTACTTTTCTAACGAATTATAATGAGTGTAGGTAGGCACAGGAATGCAACTGATTGTAGAATAACAACCTTACTGATATCTGATTTTTTTATCTTTTTTTTTAGTTGATTCCTTTGGGTTTATACACGGACAATCACATCTGAAATCATGGCTATTTTACCAATAAATAATTCTCTTTTAATATTACAGTTGCATTGGGAGAAACGTCCTTAGCTGTATTCAATAATGTAGAACCCCTTGTCTTGCTTTCACTGTATGCGTGTTTCAGCTTTAAGTGTGGCATGTCTGATGTTTCTTCCCAAACGTCTGATGGTGCGTTTTATTTCCTTGAACCACTTCAGTTCAATACTCTGTAACCTGTGAGCCTTTTGCTAATTGAATGATTTGGCTTTTGTTTTCTTTTTTGTGTGTGTGGTAAAATGCACATAACATTTTCCATCTTAACCATTTTTTTGCGTACACTGCGGTGGTATCAGATGCATTCCTGATGTAAAACCTTCCTCGCCATCCGTCTCCATCACTGTTTGTTCATCTTGGAAAACTGAAACTCTGCGGTGGGCTTCCGCACCTGTTCCCAACCTCAGTGGGGTCCCGCCTTCCGTCTTCACGGTTAAGTGTGATGTCATCTGTAGGTTTTGGGGGTGGGGGGAGATTTGGTGAATGATCTTTATCAAGTCAAGGAAATTTTCCTCTATTTCTAGCTTTCTGAGAGTTTTTACCATAGGCGGGTGTTGAATTTTGTTAAGTATTTTTTCTGAATCAATTGATATGATTATGTGAATTTTCTTCTTTAGTCTATGGAGGGTTACACTGATCGATTTTCATTTATTAAATCAGCCTTTTGAGATAAACTGCACTTGGTCATGGTCTATAATTCTCTTTATATAGTATTGAATTCTGTTTGCTATTACTTTAAAATTTCACACTATATTCATGAGTGATATTAGGGCACAGTTTTCTGTGTATGTGTCTATGTGTGTGCTGCCTGCCAGGTTTTGACAACAGGGTAATAGTGGCCTCATAATTTGCACTGAGAAAAAAACTTCCTCCTCTTCTATTTTCTGGAAGAGATTGTGTGGAACTAGTGCTGGTTCTTTTTTAAGCATTTGGTAGAATTCTCTGTTTCAATTTCACTGATTTTCCCTCTTTTTTCTCCATTCTGATATTCAGCTCATCCACTGAGTTTTGAAATTTAGGTGACCCTGATTCCAAAACCACATAAAGACACTAGAAAGAAAGAGAATTATAGACCAATATCCCTGATGAAGTTAGATTCTAAAAGTTTCAACAAAATATGAGCAAACCGGATCCACCAAAACATTATAGAGCTCATACGTCATGAGTAAGTGGGATTTATTCCAGGGGTGCAAGGCTGGTACGATACCCACAAATCAATAAATGTGGCACAGCACACAAAGAGAATGAAGAATGAAAACCACATGAACCCACAGAACTTACTCAGGTTTCCTTAGTTTTACAAGCACGCAAGGGGTGTGTGTGTGTGTGTGTGTGTGTGTGTGGTTTATGTAACTGTGTCACGTGTGTAGACTTTCTAATCACCACCACAGTCAGGACACAGAACAGTTCCATCATCACCAAGACCCCTGGGGATCCCCTTCATAGTCACACCCATTCTTCTTTGATTTTTAAGATAAAATTTTTAAAAGATTTTATTTATTTATTTCTAGAGAGAGGGGAAGGGAGGGAGAAAGAGAGGGAGAGAAACATCAATGTATGGTTGCCTCTTACATGCCCCCTACTGGGAACCTGGCCTGTAACCCAGGCATGTGCCCTGACTGGGAGTGGAACCCGAGGCCCTTTGGTTCCCAGACAGGTGTTCAGTCCACTGAGCCACACCAGTCAGGGCTGATAAACATTTTAATGTCCTCTACTCAATAACGTGTTTTTGAGATCCAGCCCTATTCGCACATGTACTGAATTTTATTTAAATGCTGACCAGTACTTCATAAATACACTTCACTGTATAAATACACCTTGATATATTTTCCCCACCTCCCACTGATGGGCTTTTACATTTCCACGTGGCACTGTTTCAGACGCCACTACGGCGAGCACAGGTGCAGGCGTTTCTCCAGGCCAGAAACACAGGAGCATAATTACTGAGCATAAGACAAGCCCGTCTTCTATCTCAAAACCCAGCGCCAACTGTCCCCGCAAGTGACTGTACCGATTTATAACCCCACCCGCAGATAGGGGATGGTCAGCACATAGGGGGAAACCAGTAAACGATGTCCAGGACAGAGAAAGGGTGCGATTTCAAACAGGATTGCGAGGATGCGTCTTTCTGAGAAGGCGGAATTTGAGCACTGAACGGAGGAGAGGCGGGCGCTGGTGGCTCTCCCGGGGAGAGCACTCCAGGCAGAGGAACAGGCAGCCCTTGGGGAAGCCGGCTCTGGGCCCACCTACCCCAGTAAACCCACACAGGTACCTCTGCTCCTGTCTGCAGGAGGGGGAGTCCTTGGTGGGCCACTGGGAGAGCAGAGGGAAGAGGTAGAAAGCCCACCTGTGGCCTCATCTTTCAGTCACATCCTCCAAGGAGGCTCAATGTGGACTCTGAATTGTGACTTTTCCAAAGGAAGGAGGGAAGGAAGGAGAGAGAGAGAGAGGATGGAGGGAGGGAGGAGGAAAGAAAAGAAAGAAAGAATCCCCTCTCAAGAGAGCAGTATCTTTTTTTTGGGGGGGGGCCCATATCAAGTCTCTACATTTCTCCGTTCTCCACTGAGGGACACTTCTGTTTGTCACAGCACCTGTTGCTCTTGCCAACTTCACTTTCATACTGGCCCTAACACGGCTGAGGACAGCAGAGGCGGGGGCTTTTGCGGGAGCCCCCTTGGGGAGCTTGTGAACCTCAGCCCAGGATCCGCAGCGTGGAGGAGCTGGACTGTGGACACCAGCTGCACAGCCTTGAGAGGCACGAAGCCGCATTGAGGGCAGTGTCATTCTTTCGCTCGTGGACTGACAGATTCACTCACTCACCGTGCACTCATTTGTCCATTTGCTCGCTCGTCCGACACTAAGTGCGCCCGCAGTGTGCTCGGCATGGCCCTAGGCAACGGGAATTGCGACATGGACAAAGTCCCAGCTTTTGTGGAACTGACAGCCACGCGCGAGGAAACAAGCAGTAAACAGAGAATGTGCGAGAGTAATGTGTGCTGTGCAGTGTGAAGCACGCAGCATGGGTGGCCGGTGTCAGCGGGAGCGCCTCCTGAGAACACCTGGGAGCTTCTGCAAGCGTCCACTTGCTGGTGGAAAAGTTTAAAAGTAGCCACAGGCTTTCCTTCAGACACGCCCGGTGCTCGAGCCTCCACCCCAGTCACGATGTGTCGCTGAGGGATGGGCCCTCCGTGGCACTTCCCTCTCTGCGGCCACCTCCCCGGAGCACATCTGAATTTTGGCCTCGTGGGCCCCCAGCTCTGTCCCGGCTACCCTCTGCATGTCTCCTCACGGCACTCTGTCTGTTTGCCTATCTGTTGATCAACTCTTTTCATTATGAATCTGCTTGGAGTTCCCTTTTCCAAAAGAAACCAGAATAGTCTCCAGGTGTCTCAAAGGCGTCTTTCAGTGGGGCAGCACTGGACCGTTGGCGTACTTGAAAATATTTTCTTATTGTTAGATGTTCTGTGCATGTTGGGAGACTACTTTGAAAACCCAGAGGGGCCGTGGAGTCTGGGGAGGAGGGACAGAGTAGGGGAGGCCAGTGTATTTACTTAATTTTTTTCAGTTGTAGTTGACATTTAATATTATACCGGTACCAAGTGTGCAGCACAGCGGTTAGACATTTCTACAATGTATCGTGATCCCCGGGGGGGCCAGGACGCACCTGGCACCACACGCAGTTATGACAGCATCGTTGACAGTACTCCCCGATGGGAGGCCGGTTTGGGTGAATGACCGGGGGTGGCCTAGGACCGGGGCCTGTTTTGGCAGCGAACACAGGGGCACTTGGCGAGCCCTTCCAGTATGGAGCCTTCTGTCCTGGCAAGTTGCTCCCCGTTTTTTGGTGGTTTTTAAGAATTTCCTCCCTTCCCTCTTCTCTGGTCTCTCACTTTAGAACACTGTAAGATTCGGACCTCACAGTCCGTTTCAATGCCTTTGACTGGTTTTCTGCTCACATGTTCCAAGTCACAGACTTTTTGTTTTACTTTTGTTTCGAAGCCTTTAACTGCATTTTTCTGGTTTTATTCCAGTGACTTTTTTTCTATTTCACAGTCACATGTATGCTAGTGCACTCGGTTTTCTCTAATGTCCCTTTTCGGCAGGATATCATTCTTGTTTTGTGCATTGAATGTCCCCTACATTTCTCTGAAGATGCTAGGTCTTCTTTTCCAGTTCTAGATTGTTCACTCTTGTTTGTTTCCCCTAGGTACCTTTTTTTTCTTATTAATTCTGGTCTTTCTCTTTCATGTTGTGTGTTCTCCTCAAAGCTGGTGATGCTGGTCTGGTTTTCCATTTTGTCTTGAAAACTTTTCTCTAAAAGTAAAAACTCTTAATATGTGCACTGAGAGCCAAAGATGTTTATGTGAATTCTTTGTCCTTAGCACTGTGCTTTGGTGACTGGCGGTGATGCATTTGATAACTCTTTGGAATCTTCTCCCCAAATCCTCTCTGGTTCTTGTGAATAACCCCAGATGACACATCTGCATGTCAAGTGCAGTCTGGACTCTGCGGCAGCTGGCTGTGTGCGTGCGGAGCTCACCAAACACCCACGGCCAGCAGTCTGCTTGCGTCAGCCATCCAGAGGCTCGTGCCCTGCGCCACGGCGTCCGTCCAGACCCTGCACGTCTGGTCACTGTCAGTCTCTGCTTGCCCTGAGAACTCCTGAGAAGTGCACCTGGCATTGTGGATAACAGTTCTCTCTGCTTCAAACAGGCCATTGCATTAGAACCCGGCAGGAGGGTCTCTGCAGGCTCCAGACAGGTGCGTGTAAATGCAAATTTCCCAGGAGTGCCAGTCCTTCCCAGGAACAAGAATTGTGACATGGTGACTTTGCAGTCCTGCCTTCGTGGTGAAGTGAGGAAGCTGTCGCACAGCACACCCCACAACTTTATGTTCTAATCACACTCCAGCTTAGGGGTTACACTCTTAATGGCATTTGATTTGGGGTGAAGAAAGATTAGAGGGAAAGGCAGGTGAGTAAGAGTCTTAAGTGTGAGACGCTAGCACAATCGTACTTGCCACTTTTACTTGGCCAACTGGTACTTCTTTAGCCAGGATCATCCTAAATTATAATCCCCCTCACCTGGATTGTTAGATCCCAGCACGCCTATTCGTATCCGAAAGCCTTAGGGAGTACAACCTGCTCTGTACCTGAACGCATTACTCACAGCAAAAACACAAAGGAACCAGTAATCCTCATTTGAGCTTTAAAACAGCAAAAGGTCTAAAGTGATTAAGAGTCCTAATCTCGGAAGTGAAACTGGACGAATGCCAAGGTTGTCGATCGGAGAAGATGAGTGCTTAGGTGAGAAGCACCCTGGGCCTTAATGACACAGATCTCCCTGTTGGGATGAAAAGATCAAGAACATTCTAAGTCGTGGCATTAACCCTTTTATAGCCAGCGCCAGCATCCATGCATGCGTCTGCTCGGCAATTACTGTGCTGCTCTTTACCTGTTTGTTCTCAGAGGGCTTTAAAACATTTATAAGAATCCAATACATCAGATCTGAAAAATTTAAGTTGCAATCAACACTTAAATGTCTGAGGAAATTCTTCTTTTAATATTCATTTGTTTTTTAATTTATTGCCAAGTGAATAAATCTTTAGAGGAACTTTAAATATTTACAACGCGCTATGCTAGGTTCCGCAGGGTGACGAAATGGATGTTGGATGAAGAGGGGCTAATAGCCCTGCAGTCCCCGGTGAGAGAAACATCCTTCGCTCCCCCGTCCCGGCAGATTCCACTTCGAGTTTGCTCTGAGCACACCAGACCCGTGACATTATTCTGCTGTAAGAAAAGGAGGCCGTTCCACGGAGGTAGGGCAAGGCCGCAGCTGGAGTGACAGACTGTGTTTCACTTAAAACCCTTCCCGTGGCTGTTTCTCTCCATCCCGCCTTCACCCCACGAGGCTTCCCCTGACCTTTCAGAGGGAAGCGTCTTCAGCGGGTTAGGAACTCTACCTGGAAACGCAGAATGGATGGTGTCCAAAAGCATCTTTGGACAGTCATGTGAACTCTGTACCCAACAGTGATACAAAAAGAAATTGACTTTTAATAAACTAGGTTGTCCCCATATGTTACCTTCCTTCACAACAGTTAAAAAAGAACCCAGACTAGCATAGGCAGAAAATTGTTTAAAGGAGATGAATACTGGAGTTTGATTTTGAACTCAGGAAGTGTTTCCTTACAGTTTAACTTCCTCACAGTCAGTTAAAACCGTGGTGCAGGGAGATGTCTGGGCTGCCCTGGGACCATGGAGCATGAGGCTGATGACGGACACGTGCGGGCGCCTGCCTGGGAACGCGAGATTTAGGGTCCGCCCGGGGGCCTCGGTGGGTGAGCTCCTCTGTGGTTCCCATTTTGCCGTCGGGGAAACTGACCTGCAGAGAAGGTGCCTGCTCGTTCGTGCTGACAGACGCAGACCTTCTCCTGGCCGGGGGTGTGGGAAGTAATGTAGTCTTTAAGCTTCGATGTGCCTGTTCTCCGCGTCTGTGAAACAGCCTAATATTCGGGTTGAATGTGGACTGAAGAGGGTGAATATAAACATCATGTTTATCCGGGTGCTCCACAGCTACCAAGGACAGTCGGTTATAGTGGTCTAAAGAAAATGTCACTCCCGATTGAAAAAGCAGACTTCCCCATTTCAGGCACAATTTTATTTACTCAAAGACGGCCTTTATTGCCCAGGATAAAAAGCAGCTGGCATTATGCCCAGAACTTGCCAAGGCTTCAAGTATTCAGAGAAGAATTATGGTGCAGGTTAGTTTGAGATCTTGGCTGGTTGCTACCCATTTGTGTAGCTTCTGAACCGAGCGAGTGGATTTCATTCCACCTCCTTTTCATAAACGGGCCGTGTAAGGGGAAGAGCAGAGATGTGCCACTGGGGACCAGGGCTAAGATCGTTCGCGCCCTCACAGTCCCAAGTTCTACCTGCAGTGGGTGCAAGAAGTGGATGGTGAGGAAGACTGGGTTCGCTTGAAGGGCAGCATTGGGGGAGAGCTCGGTGGGTGCCCTGAACCACCAGGTAGACGAACACGTAGGTCCCAGAACAAACTGAACCTGAAACAGCGCTGGAGCCAAAAAACAACAAAACCGAAGCTGTCCTGCTTCGGGCACATCACAAGAAGGCAGGGTCTTTGGGAAAGACAGTGATGCAGGAAACACCGAAGGCAGCAGGAGGAGAGGATGGACTGGCTCTGTGGGGGAAGCCGTGGGCACGAGTCTGCAGGAGCCGGGCCTGGCTGGCAAGGACAGGACGTGTGGCCGTCACTCATCCATAGGAATCAGAGCCGACCCAATAGTGTGTAAGACAAAGGAGGAGGTGGGAAAGATATCATAATAATCAAAGAAAAAGTACATATCAGGACCTTGGGCCCCAGGACCCAGGAGAGGCCTAAGCAAACTGTAAGGGACACTTAAAGAGACAGGGAGAAGGTGGTGAAACAGCTGTGCCCGAGACTGAAGGGACTCGGCTGCTGGCCCAGGGGACAGGGCCAGGAGTTGGCTCCGCTCCACTCCTGAGCAGCCTGGAAGGGAGGCAGGGTCCTCCCGACAGGACAGTTCCAGGCCTGGGTGGAGCGCCCGGAAAGCCCAGGAGCTATCCCCCCACCACAAGGCAGGTGCTGACTGCCCATCCAAGATGAAAGCTTCCAGGATTATGTGCCCTAAAGAGAGTTGACTGGAAACAGTTACAGCCTGAGAACCCTGGGGGCGAGGGCCATCCCGGCAAATCACAGACAGCAAAGCCTGAATTGCGGGCCCCAACCAGGCCCAAGGAGAAGCTCACTGCCCGGGAGACCTCAGCATCTTCTCAAATAAATACGGAAATAGACAAAGCGGGGAGGACAGGGAGGAGGGGAGACAGGGAAGGGCGGGGGGAAGGAGGGAGCCCTTGTTTGTGCTCCTGTCGGTTTCTGTGGTGTAAACGCTCCCATCAGGGCGGACTGCCAGCTGTTGGCGTGAAGCCGCCGCGTGCAGCTGGGAGGATGCACAGAACGGGCGCCGCGGTCAGCGCCAGCCAGCCTCAGCGCGCCATCGGCCCCTACGCGCAAAGCCAATACGGTGACTTTGTGTCCCTCCTCCACTGGTTCTGAATTCTCCACAGGACCCAAAACTGGAGCTTAATGTGCTGTAGGAAGTTGGATATTTACACAAAACTTCCTATAAATGTTGCTAAATTCTTTGGTTGTTTTGTATCAAATCAAATCCTCTGGGCAGAGTTTCAAATGTCTGAAAATTAATTGTAAGACTATTAGGAAGATAACAAAATGTAATTGAAATATAATTGTGCTACTAAAATATGTTAAAATATGCTAATGACGCTTAAATGTTCTTGTGAAATATAAACAATGTTTTAAATCTGTTTACCTCCCTGAATTATTCCAATGACATTACTGGATCGAAAGTTCTAAAAATCTCTGAAAATTCTGGTTATTAATTTGGTCGTGGTTCCTGATTATTTTTACAGTTAACGCAATGTTGAGACAATAAATATTTGTGTAAAGACATTATAAACACTGGAGTTCAGCACTGAGATTACCTAACGTGAAAGAGAAGTAATGTCCCGATTCCCATAGAGTTAAATGGGAGTCCAAGTCCTAATCTGTCTGTCACTCCCATCATTCTCTGTCACCTCCCCACCCATCACTCTCTCTGTCCTCTGCTTTGCCCATGACCTGAGGTAGACCGCTGGGGTCTACATCACCAAGCTCCTTTTCTGTTTGTGTTTGGCATATGAGAGGCAGGAGATTGGTGGATAGGAGGGAGACATCCTTCATGCTTTGGCGTAAAAAAGAAAAGAAACAACAGGCCAAAATGGAGTCACTTTTGCTAAGCCACATCACCAAATTAAAACTTAACTAACCTAATTGTAGTTTCAGCCTCTCCCAGGAGTGAATTTTAAACTACTCACTACTGGCCGGTGTGATTCAGTTGCTTGGAGCACGGTCCCATACACCAAAAGGTTGGGGGTTCAATTCCCAGTAAGGGCACATACCTAGGTTGCGGGTTCAATCCCTGGATAGGGCATGTACTGGAGGCAGCCAATGAGTGCTTCTCTTTCTCTCTCCCTCCCTCTCTCACCAAAAAGTATATTTTACAAAATGTAGACCACTCAGTCTGGAGTTTGCTGATCAATACTAGTGAGGTAATCTGCATGATATAGCCCCTGCCATCCTTTTCCCCCCAAAAGATGACCTGGCCTAAAAATAGGCCTTTCCTTTCTTTTGCTAGTAAATCACCTGCCACACCTTTCTGCCTACAAAAAACCTTCCATTTTGTACAACTCTTCTAAGGGTCTTCTGGTTGCTAGATGGGATACTGTCTGATTTATGAGTCACTTAGTAAAGCCATTAGATTTTCAGATTTTTTTTCAGTTAAATTTTGTTCTTTAAAAAAATTGTATATATCTTGGCCCTGGCTGGTGTAGCTCAGTGGATTGAGCCCGGGCTGTGAACCAAAGCATCGCAGGTTTGATTCCCAGTCAGGGCACATGCCTGAGTTGCAGGCCATGGCCCCAGCAACCACACATTGATGTTTCTCTCTCTCTCTTTCTTCCTCCCTTCCCTCTCTAAAAATAAATAAATAAAATCTAAAAAAAATTGTATATATCTTATTGATTTTTGAGAGAGGGAAGGAGGGAAAGAGAGACAGACAGCAATGTGAGAGAGAAACGCTGATTGGCTGCCTCCCCTACGCACGCTGGCCAGGGATTGAAACTGCAGCCTAGCTATGTACCCTGACTCGGACCGAACCCACAAAACTTTGGTATATGGGACGATGCTCCAACCAACTCAACCACCCGGCCAGGGTTCTGTTCTCTACCAGTAGCTCTGGATCCCTCCATTAAAAAAGTGTCCCATTCTCGCCTGGGACACTTCTTCCCAGCGACACGGTTTTCTCCCTTTCGTGGCTCCGCACAGGTGCTCGTGTCTGAGTCCCTGGCCCCGCTGCCTCTGTTCGCTCACTCTGCCCAACCCTCTAAGACCGTCCCTCACTTAAGGTCTCTTTGTCTGAACCGTCGGGAGTGATTCTTCTTTCTGCTGGGGCCCTGCCCTGCTGCTCTCACACTGCATCTAGCATCTGTATTTCGCATGAACTGCGAGTGACCCTCTAAGGCAGCAGCCTCTCTGCACGCTGTGTTCTGTACCACGGCCCCGGGGGAGATGGGGTGGTGGAGGGGAGTACAGCCTTGCACCGCACAGCACCAGCCCATCAGCCCCGATCCTGGCTGTGTTGTTCTATTGCATTCTGGGTGCCTATTAGCCCTTTTTCGCACAATGAAATCTAATTCCATGATATTGGGATTGAAAGGAAGAAATAAAAAATAACTGATGAGATCTAAAAATAAAGTGCATTAACTGATTCTGTAGCCAAGGCGATGGCCTTCAGTTCTTTATTCCTCCTGTTATGTCCTCTGTTTAAATGGTTTTCTTATTGAGACTGATTTTCCCACTGCTCTCTGAGATGTGGCAAATTTACAAAACCTGGCCCCAGAATCAGCAAAACAAATACCATAAAGCAGTGGTACCCAAACCTTAATGTGTATCATGGTTGCCTGGAGACCTTGTTAGGACTAGGCCTGCTGGGCCCCATCCCCAGAGTTTCTGATTCACTATGTGTTATAAGAAACATTTGGTTCCTGGTGCAAAGCTCCCCCAAACCTTGACATTCCCCCAGTGGTAGCAGCATCTTTTGCTATTAAAAAGGAGACCCTTTTAAGCGCACCAGAGGTTTTGCTAATGAGGTGACAGGATGGAGCCCCTACAGAACCTCAGAAAGGGGCCGGTCCTCAGGAGGACCAAGAGATCAGAGGGTTGGGATGGTGTCCCCACCCACCGACCTCTGGGAAATTGGAGAGCTGGAGACCAAGCTCAATAAAACTGAGAAGATTTGACGAGCTTCCAGGTTGGTAAATTCATCCACATGCTGGGAGGGTGGTGTACCCCAACTCCATGTGGGGCAGGAGAGGAAGCAGCTAGGAAAATCCCTCGGCAAGTGCAATGGGGAAACGGAGACAGATGGCTGATCCAGACTGGCCCCACCCAGCACCCACTCACCTGCCTCCTCCACGGGCACACCCCACTGTCACTCCCCTCAGAGTGAAGATGATGACCTCTGATCAGCATCACATAATCTTAGAAACAAAGCCTCAGGTCTGTTGGCCCCAGAGACAGAGCTTTGGTCAAAGGAGAGATAACACCCAGGCCTCGGCTGTGTTTCAGCTCCAGGCCCAGAACCACTGCTGGCATCAGGACCAGCCGCATTGACTAACGACCCCCTGCCGTCCTTCCGACTAATATCAGCAGAGACCACAGACCGAAAGGACATACCAGGAAAGCTGGTGAACACTCTCTTGAGACCCCAAGCCTCCCCCACCTTCCTTCCTAAGGAGCACGTCTGCTTGCTTTCTCCAAGGGCTCTTCTCTTGTCTCTGCCGTTTGCTTCCGAAGCCCACACA
Source organism: Tonatia bakeri (assembly GCA_004024845.1). Classification (NCBI taxonomy): domain Eukaryota; kingdom Metazoa; phylum Chordata; class Mammalia; order Chiroptera; family Phyllostomidae; genus Tonatia; species Tonatia bakeri. Next base: position 160,161 of record PVIA01000049.1, read on the forward strand.
GCTTGTGGGCTCGCTTCTTCTGCCTCTGCGCTAAATACACTTCCTCTTGCTCTAGGGTTCTTGGCTCTGAACTCTTTCTTTGCCAGACTTAAGCACTGAGGTTGCTGAGCCAGGAGCCCTCACTGTCGCCAACACACAGGGACAGAAGCTGCCACACAGCTCTGCATATGTACCTCTTCATCTGCCCATTCATCTCCACCCTTTATAACATCCTTCACCATAAACTAGTAAATGTCCGTAACCTCAGCTTTGTGAGCCATTCCAGCAAATTATCAAACCTAAGAAGGGGGTCGTGGGGACCCCGATTTAGAGCCAGAGGGTCAGAAGCACAGGTAACAACCGGGACCAGTGATTGGTGCCTGAAATGGGGACAGTCTTACAGGATTTAACTCTTAACTTCTGAGGAGATGGCGTCAGAACTGAGTGAAAGCTAAGGACACACCAGTCGGAGCCCACTGAGAATTTGAGAACTGTTTGTTGGTGTCGGAAAACACACCAGAAGTAGGTGTGAGACGGGGCCTGAGAATCTGCATTTCTACCCAGTCTGCAGAGACCACACTGTGAAGACTGATGGAGCAGACCATCTGGCTGCAGGATGGAGGAGGGCCTGGTGGCCCTTCAGATGCTTCTGCATTCTCCGTCTCACACGGGTGCCTTTGTTGCTGGTGCCCTACATACTAAGCACCTTTCTCAAGACTTTTCTCTCCTGTGCTTTATTCTGTGTTCACACTGCAAAGAATCCTGGGGCGGCGGGTGGGGGGATGGGGTGGAGGTGGGAAAGTCTTGGATCCTTTCCTAAACTTTTTAATGGGTTTTACTTGATTTTCAAAAGTAGTGATTGTATGTATTTTCCAGCTATACAGGTGCAAACCCTTATAAAAGAGCAGATTCGTTTGCACTCACAAAGACATATTTGAATAGCTCACCCTGCCAGGGAGGGTGAGTCGGGCGGGAAATCAGATAAACACACGTGCGTGTTTAACAACGTTGACAGTCTTCACCACTCTCAAAGTGCCGGAGGGACTGAGGAAGAACCTACTATTTCAGAGAAAACAGTGGCTATGCTCTTACAACACTAGACAGACTTATGTTCAAGGAGAATGCCCATCAACCTGGAGGCTTTCTTTCGTTGGGAAAAGAATCTATTCTGACATAACTGGGTTTAACACAACATTTCAGCTGTTCTTGAGCATACTAGGAACAGTCAGGGAGAAGTCCGAGGCACAGAAATTACTCATAAACTTTTGCTAAATCATAAACCCTTAAGGGGTTTCCACGCTCGAAGTCAGCTCACAGCCGGGGGAGCCCTGAGGGTGACCAAGTTCATTCACCACAGACCGCTGCCATCTTGGAAAGGGGTCACGTGTCCACCTCTGGGCCCGGACCACCCTCATTGAATTAGGGCATGTGTCTCAGAGGCCTTCTAGTCAGACTGCTTGGAACTAGTTATTTGAGCTACTGTAAAAATGTTGCTTTAAATGGCCATCCCCTCCGAAGAACTCATGATGGCCACTGGCAGGTGGAGAGGGCGTGCTGAGGGCGACCCCTCGGAGTGGAAGCACATGAGTGGCACTCGGGTGAGCCAGGTCCAGGGCAGCATCCACACCGATGGACCTTTGCTATTCTAGGGCAGGTGCCTATGGCACTTTTATTCATTAATCCTCATCCGAGGACATTTTTTCATTGCTTTCAGAGAGAGAGAGGGGAAGGGAGGGAGAGAAACATCAACTGGTTTCCTCCAACCACCCCCGTATGTGCTGGGACTGGGGATCAAACCCGCAACCTAGGGACGTGCCCTGACCAGGAATCAAACCCACAATTCTTGGGTTATGAGACCATGCTCTGACAAACTGAGCCACACCAGCCAGGGCTCTAAGGCACTGTTAGCAGGAAACAATACTCCTCCAAATTGTTTCCCCTGCAACTGGACTTGAGATAATGAGATTTTCTTCTTACCAATTAAGAGCCCTGGTGCTTTTAACACAGCCCCTGGGCTCACAGTCCGGACATACCTTCCCAGACTCTCCTCCTTGATGTGATTATTAGCTAGTTCCTTCCTGTACCTATAAAAGCATCTACTTGCTTGTTTAACATACACGCCCTCTGGTAGTGTGAGCTTCCCCTGCTGAGCAAACACACTCACAAACACGTGCCTCTGTGGGGGAAAAAATGCTTCACTCTGTCAATGGGACATAAAGAGGGAAAATAATGTGGAAATTTCACCGCTACCTGGTATTCTATTTATACCCAGGCAGGGCAGGTTGACGAAACATGTCGACCGACTAGATTCCAGGCTGAGCTGGAATCGCTGTGACCTGAAGGTGGGCGCTCGGCTGGTGTCAAGCGGTTGGTCACACCTGCATCACCTGGCTCTGCTGTCTGGAGATGTTGACGGGGCGCTTGGACCTTCAAGTACACAATGTCGACATTCAGAAAAACACAGGATTGTGTAAGAAACATATCTTCACAACCTTCTCCCTAAAGGAAGGCACTTCCCAGCCCTTTTCAGGGAATTCTTAATAATATATATGGAAATCTGAGGACAGTCTGGGTTCTGTTGCATCAGTGCCAGACCAATTCTTAAATTCCTCAGTGCTCTGGTCAAGGAGTTCTCTCCACCACAAATGTCAGCCGGAAGCACCGAGACAGAGAGATGCCTTCTGGGAATGATCCAAACGGGTCTGTCTGCTGACAAGAACTTAGCTATTGTGATAACCTTTCAAACTATGCAATCCTTTTTTTTAAAAAGTCATTCCTTTTTTTTTTTAAGTCACCTACTTGTTTTATGTTTGAAGTAGTTTTGGTAGATTTTGGTTGTTCTGGTAGTGTCTGGTGAGCATGCTCATTCCATCTGGGTACTGGATATGAAAGACTTGTTGAAAGGATATGTTATTAGTGATGTGTGGGTGTCTGTGTGTGTTGGGGGGAAGAGAGCTTCATTATGAGAAATTTATTATGAGAAAGTAGCTCACTCAACCATGGAGGCTGAGAAGTTCTGCAGTGTGCCCTCCGCAAGCTGGAGGCCCAGCAGAGCCAATGGTACAGTCCCTGCCTGAACCCAGAGGCCTGAGAACCAGGGGAGCTGATGGTGTGAGTCCCTGTCCCAGGGCAGGAGACCAACGTCCCAGTTCAGCGGGCGGGCAGGCAGGCAGGCAGAAAAGGGGGTGGATTCTTCGTTCCTCTGCCTTGCGTTCCATTCAGGCTCTCAGTAGACTGGGTGATGCCCACGGGCACTGGGGAGGGGTGTCCACTTCATTGATTCTTCACATTCAAACGCTAATCTCACCTGGAAACACCCTCACAGACAGACTCAGGAACAGTGTTTGATCTGGGTACACCACGGCACCGTCAGGTTGACACAAACTTAACCATCACACTGTCCTTCACAAATGAAAATGAAGTAAAGTGATTCCCAAAAAAGCACAGGTTAAGAGAATTTATCTTAGATCTGCCTTGCACGAATATTAAAAGCAGTCCTTCATGCTACGAAGAAATGATCTGAGACAGAAGTTCAAATCCAAAGGAGGGAATGAAGACCACAAGAAGTGATTAACTTGTAGGTGAATATAAATAATCGTGTATATTTTTTTCTTACCTGATTTAAAAGACATGTGATTGTTTAAAGCAATAATTAGGTTCCACTGCATTGCTGGGTGTAGGACATATGGAGATGCCATTGCACACTTACATGCTGTGTCTATATAAGCTATATAAACAGATTAAATGTGAAGAGGTAAATAGCATCTATAGATGTGCAGATGCAAGAAGTATCAGAAACTCCCTGTGTTTCCCCAGAATCACGTGAGTATTCATCTGGAGGAGGCTGTGAGCAGCTCGGATGAGTACTGTAAATCCTAGAGTAAATGCTACGAAGGTGATTAAAAATGTATAGTTAAAAAAATCAACAGAGGAATTTAAATGTGCACTGAAATTTTTGTTTAACATTAAAGAAGATGGTAAGGAACAGAGCAGCAAAAAAAAAATGTAGCTATACAGAAAACAAATAGGAAAATGTCAGGTGACATCAGCCACATGGATGAGCACACAGAGTGTGGATGAACTAAACACTCCCATCGAAAGGCAGGCATCGTCAGAATGGATGGAAAAGCAAGATCCAGTTGTGTTCTGTCTACAAAACCACATTTCAAGATTCAAAGACACAAACGGGTTTAAAGTAAAATAATAGGAAAAGATAAACAGTAGTGCCCCCTCACCCAGTTTTACTTCCCGTGATTTTAGCTACCTGCAGTCAGCTGGGGTCTGAAATAGTAAATGGAAAACTCCAGAAATAAACAGAAAGTTCTAAGCTGTGTGCCATTCTAAGTGATCTTGGGCCAGCCTGCTTCCTCCTGCCTGGGCGTTGAGTCATCCCGTCAGCCAGCATCCTGCCTGCTAGTCACTGGTTATCAGATGGACTGTCGTGGTGCTGCCGTGCTCGTGGTCACGTCACCCTGGTTTTATTTCTCAGTGTTTCATCCACCTCACTTAACACATCACCTGGGCATCGCACCGTCTCACACCATGAGGGGCTGGTGGGCTCAGTACAGCCAGATATTTTGAGAGAGAGTGGGAACAAATGAGAGACCACATTCACCTAAGTTTTATTATAGTATGCCATTATAATTGCTTTATTTTATTATTAGGTGGTGTTGCTGATCTCTTATTGTGCCTAATTTATAAGTTAAACTTTATCACAGGTGTGTATGTAAGAAAATCATGAGAAAAAACATAGCACATGTGGGGTTTGGTACCACCCACAGTTCCAGGCGTCCACAGGGGGTCTTGCCACGCATCCCTGCAGATAAGGGGTCGGTAGCACAATGTGAACAGCAATCGCAAGGAAGCTGGAGTAGCCACAGTCACATCACAGAACATGGATGATAAGACTAAAATTATTGCTAGAAACCAAAAGAGATATTATCAGTCAACCAAATCCAAGAGATATTATTAGCACAATATTAGCAAACCAAACCCAACAACCAGTAAAACAAATTGTACACCATGACCAGGTGTGATTTTTCCCGAGTGTGCAAGGTTGATTTAACATCCAAACATCAGTGTTTGTAATACTCCATGCTAACAGAATAAAGGACAAAGCCCACATAATCCTCTCAATAGGAGCAAAAAGGGCATTTGGCAATGGCCCCAAAATACTCATGGTTAAAACCTCTCAACAAAATAGGAATATAAGGAAACTTCCTCAACCTTACAGAACAGGCATCTGCAGAAAGCTACAGCCAGCATTATTCTTGATGATGAAAGATGGCCTTCCCTCTAACAACGAGAATAAGGCGAGAATGCCTGTTCTTGCCATTGCTGTTCCACATTGTGCTGGAGTAAATGCAATAAGGCCAGAAAAATAAAGGCACACAGGTTAAAAGGAAGAAGTTAGTCTTCATTCCCAGATGGTGTAATCTGGGATACGGGATGATATGTGGAGAAATTCTAAAGAGTCAACAAAAATATAGCAGACTTAATAAATGAGTTCAGCATATTTGCAGAATAGAAGATAAGGATTAAAATCAATCGTATATCTATATATCAGCAATAAACAATCCAAAAATGGAATCGAAAAGAATCCTTTTCACAATAGTATCAAGATGAACAAAATGCTCAGAAACAAATTTCGTAAAAGACAAGAGCACTGAAAATGAGAAAGCATTGCAAAGATAAGGAAGAGCGAAGTGAGTGGAAAGATATTCCACGCTCACGGACTGGAAGGCGCGGCGTTAACAGGTGGTGATTATCCCCCAAATGATCCATGGGTTCAACGAGACCTGTGTTTGAAACCCAGCATGCATCCTGACAGAAATTGACAAGCTGTTCCCAAAATGTACTTGGAATGCAAAGGATCTAAAATAGCCAAAACAATTTTGAAAAGTAAGAAGAGTGTAGGGTTTTGTTTACTTAATTTTAAGACTTACTAAAAAGGTGCAGTTGGGATAATTTTAGTGTAAAGATAGATATAGATATCAATGCAGCTGAATTGAGAGTCAGAATTAAGAACTAAATCCCCATATTTATAGCCAATTTTCAAGAAAGGTGCCCAGGCAGTTCAATGTGAGAAAAGATAGTATTTTCAATGACTAATGGCCCTGAGGGAATAGAAAAAAAAATACCCGTAATCCACAGCACACAAAAATCAGCTTGAAACAGATCATCAACTTCAATATAAGAACTAAAACTAGAAACATCTAGAACACATTGAAGAATATCTTTGTGATCTTGGATTAAGCAAGGATGTCTTAGACATGATACCCAAACCATGAGCTATAACAGAACAAATTAATCAAAGAGACTTCACCAAGATTTAAATTTGCTCTTCAAAAAACAAAATTAATAAAATGAAGTCAAAACACAAACTGGGGAAAACATTTGCACATCACAATCTGATAAAGGACCCGTATCCAGAATATATAAAGAAATCTGGTAACTCAGTAATAAAGATAAACAATGCAATTAAATAACAGACAGTAGATTTGGGTTCATACATCACCAGAGAAGATACAGGAATGGTTAGTAAGTCCATGAAGAGATGTCCAGCACCTCAGGGAAATGCAAGTTAAAACTGCAACGAGACACTACCACACACCTATGAGAACGCTATCATTAGAATGAAACCGTACCAAGTGCAGGTGAGGATGTGGGTAAACCCTCAGGCGCTGCTGGCTGGCGGGAATGCAAAGGCATGGCCGCTTCGGAACATGTTGGGTGTCAACTGAACGTACGATGGGGGCCTTCTGCTCCTGGTATCTATTCCCAATAAATGCAAACGCCTGTCCGTCACACACAGAGAATTTTAAGTGAATGTTCACAGCAGCATAGCTCACAATAGACGAAAACCGGAGACACTCCAAACATCAGTCAACGGGGGAATGGATAAACAAACACAGTGCATTCATACGTTACTCAGGGAGAAAACGGACTGCTGACAAATGCTACAACACGGCTAGATCTCGAACTCCCAGAAATACTACGGCAGGTGAAAAAACACAGACATCATGGATAACGTATTTATGATTCCGTTTGGATGAAATGTTGAAAAAGGCAAATCTGTAGAGACTGGAAGTGGTTCAGGATAAGTGAGGATTTACTGCGAGTAAGCATAAGGGAACTTTTTGGGCTGATGTATATAATCTAAAATTAGGTGATATTTGCATAAGTCAATAAATTAATTAAAATATAACTGAATTGTATGTTTACAAACACAAACAAATACCCAAGCTCCTGGGTCTTCCAATTCTTGACTCTGAAACTGCCAACTTGAGGCCCAACCTCTGGCTTTTGGTCAAATACAGCTCAGCAAATTAATAAAATAAATAAGATAATTAATTGTGTCTAACTGAGCTATGTAAAACCCTACCCCTGCAAACCAAGTATATATCTCATTTTTGAGTGCCAGTGACAACTGTCTAAAGCTGACCACATGCTAGGCCACTAGGAAGACATCAGCCCAAAGTAAAATTAGCAACCTCACAGCTTCTGGTCTCAGCACAATAAAGCTCACTCCTGGGAGGCGAAGTGCGTGGAAGCACCACTCACATGAGCCAAAAGGGACAAAGAGCCCACACATCTACCAGCTGATGAATGGAGGGACATCCGTGCCATGGTGAGAAAGTGAATCAGTGGTGCCTGTCACTCAGGGGCCAGCACACGAGAAGGGATTGTTAATGGGTGCAGGGCTTCCTTGGGTGACGCTCTGGAATTACATAGTGGTGATGGTTGCACAACTTTGTGAATACACTAAAATCACTGATCTGCATACTTTTTTGGGTGTGTGTGTGTATATATATATATACGTGCGTGTGTGTGTATATATATACATATACATACATATATACATATACACATATATACATATACATACATACATATATATATATAGAGAGAGAGAGAGGGAGGGAGGGAGGGAGGGAGGGAGGGAGGGAGAGAGACTGATTTATCTTAAGAACTGGCTCACACAGTTACGGAGGCTGACAAGCCCAACATCTGCAGATGTGTAGGGTGGGCCAGCGGGCTGGAGACCCAGGGAAGAGTCAATGTTGTCATTCAAATCCAAAGTCCTTCCGCTGGCAGAATTCCTTCTCGCTCAGGGGAGGTCAGGCTTTGTTTTAATAAAGCAGCGGTGTTGAACTCATTTTCACGGGGGCCACATCAGCCTCGTGGTTGCCTTCAAAGGGCCGAATGTAATTTTAGGTCTGTATAAATGTAACTACTCCTGAACAGTTAAGTGAGAGCTCGGCGCTGCCGCTGGGTAGGAACAAGGTGCCGGGTTAGATAGAACAAGGTGGAGGGCCGGACGTGGCCCACTGGGCCTCGTGCTCACCACCTGTGTAATAAAGCACTCAGTTGATCTGATGATGGCACCCACATTGTGGAGATTAATCTGCTTTTGTCAAAGTCTACTAATTTAACTGTTAATCTCACCCCAAAACACCCTCACGGTAACATCCAGAATGGTGTTGGACCAGATATCTGAGCACCGTGACCCAGACTAACTGACACCTGAAATCAACCGTCACAGATCCACCCCTCGTCAGTGTGGTACCCACACTCAGCTCCTTACATCACACACATTCCCCAAACAAAGACAGTCACTCCTGCCCAACGTGGAACCCTTGTCCTGCGTACAACCGGAAACACACTAGCCTCCCCCCAGAAGAGGACGCGAGCCCCCCTGCCGCTGGTGTTTCCTCCTGCCCTTGACATCCGTAACTTAGGGGCCATTGAGGTGCAGGGACCGGTGCTTCGCCGACACCGCCTTCCAGGTCGTTCCTATCTCACCAGAGCCGGGAACATTGTAAAGAACAACACTTAACTACTAGGGTGTAAAGTCAATCTATCCATTGCGTGCTACGTTATATCATTTACGCACAAATGTATTCATGACAAAATAAGAAATGAATGCTCATTTCTGCAACTGGTGTGCTCATAGCTGGTATTCATAACTGCTCTTCAGTACACCCTGGGCTCTCGGCAAGCACCTTGGTGATCCAGTTCCACATTTTGGGGGGTGACTGGCACCTCCAATCCCGAAGGGTCTGGGCCATTAGCAGTCCTGCTCGGACTGGGCTGTTTCCACTGACTGCAGCCACGGGGCCTGGAGACACTGAGAGGTGCCCTGGGCAGGTCCTGGGTTTAGGCCCTCTCTCCCTCGCCTTCACTGCGGAGCAGTGGCGAGCTCTGCCCTGAGGCGGAACAGCACCCCACCCCGGCCAGCACAGTCGCTGCCTTCCTCGCCTGTTGGTTCAGGCAGGAGGAGCCCCGGGTGGGAATCACACACTTTAAATGGACGGCTTTTATAAATATTACATCTCCACATACACAGGGACACACTCCTGCCACACCCCGTGGGTCACAGAGACCAATCTGCGGGAAGGGACACAAAGGCGTGGAGACCAGGAGCTGGAGCCTTTGGGGGCTCTCTGAGAGGCTGCTGTCACACGATTCTTCAAAAGTCTGTGTCCCCCTTCCCTGGCCGGTGTGGCTCAGTTGGTTGGAGAGTCATCCTGCAAAACAAAAGGTTGTGGGCGTGATTCCCAGTCAGGACACAAGCCCAGGTTGTGGGTTCGGCCCAGTCGGCATGCACTCTCTTCTAACTGATGTCCTCGTGAACACGGGTGACGTGGTCTGGAAACCGTTTTCGGATGCACCACGATTTCTTCCTGAGCTGCCCGCCTGCAAGTGTAACAGTGTACACTTTTAAGAATCTCCGTCGCTATATTAAACACAGATACCTGATCTCCAGTCCCGATGGAAACCCTGTAGAGTGGCATATCATCCCTGAGGAAACCGGGGCTTGGAGAGGTCACAAAACGCCCACGGCTCCACGGCCAGGGACTGCTGGGACAAGGATTCTGAACCACATCGCCACCACCACTGTCAATGTAGGGAACAGCCGGCATGTCGGGCACAGTGCCCCCGCCTTCCCCCGTTGTCTCAGTGAGTTACCACAACCGTGAAGTGGTCCTGTAGCCAGCACCTTAAACACGGATGCTGAGGCTCGGGGAGGCGGCCCCAGGCTGCGGGGGACCCCTGGTGCTGCTCGGAGCAGAGCCGAGGCAGGGCTTCAGGGTTCTACTTGTGTGTTACTTATTAATGTACATGCACATCCATTACATCTTTGTTCCAGGAAGGACTCAGGCGGGCCAGAGGGGCTGAACTCTGTCCGTGAGGGCGGAGCCCAGGTACCCTTCTCCTGGAGGAAGGAACCGACTCCACTCTTTCGTGGATTTTTTTCCCCCACAGAAAGTCTATGTTCCCAGATTCTGTCCTATGTTCTCCTCAAAATGCCTGTTGAGGGTTCTGTCTCGTTCCTTCACCTTTTTAAGTCTCACCATAATGGGAGATAGTGACCAAAGCCTGGGACCTAAAGCCACCCAAACGGTTCCCTCCCAGCTGCCTTGTTCTGAGAAAGTCCCCCAGGGGGCGCTGTGGTCCGAGGGAGGGCAGCTGCTCCCGGGCGTCTGTCCTGACGGATTGCTGTGTCAATTTAGGATGACCTTTTGTAGAAACTGGGCTACTTCCTCATCAAACACGAACATAAAGATATGATTTTCTCAGAGGAAAAGTAAGCAGCTGAGGTTTCTGCATAATTAGAATGAGAGAGGGCTCTCAAGACGCATCCAACTAGCAAAGAATTATAAATGGGAACCAATTTGCATGAACAAAGCTAATGAAAACTAAGCCTCAGGACGGCCCACGTGCACAGCCCTTTCCAAGTTCCCAGGAGGAGGTCCAGCACCGTGTCCAAACGGCCATATGTTTCTGTAAAATTGGCAAAAGACATCATTTTAACCGCAGTCCACTTTCCCTGGGTCATCTGTGTCCTCTGGTCCGGTCTGACTGGGTGGTCTCGGTGTTGCTTGGGCCTGGCCAAGGCAAGGTGGGGCTGGGGACACGGTACTGCGGGGCCAGCAGAACGCCCTTATGTGAAGTGCACTCACTCCCGTGGAGTTAAATTCTTACTGGGCTCCTCGTGGGGAGTCGCTGCCGAGAAGGCTGTCACCCGGGAGCCCACTCACCGGCCAGCACATGGAGCTGGGGCCAGGGCTCCTGCCGCAGTAGCAGCGCACGCCCAGCGCCGAACCGAGTCGGTCTCCGTGGGAGAACGGGCTTAGAAAGCGGGAGAGCAGGAGCTAGTGCGTGGGCAGTTCTTTAACGGTCAGGCATCACAGACTCAGCCTCCGGGTCCCACAGACGCCCAGTCAAAGCAGAACTACTCTTTCCTCAGAAACATATTTGATACTGCAGCATATCAACTACACATGGACGGTCCCTTCCTATGGGAGTCACACGAAAGGATATTTCCAGGGCACGAAGTGGTTGGTGCCTTTACGCACCCACTGAAACAGTCATGAGAGATACATACACAATGGATGCATGTAACATGCACATAGAACCAAGCTACGGCAGTGGAATATCCTTCTTTTCTTTATATAGAAAATGAGATTACAAAATCACCATCACATAAACAGGATGGAAGAGTATGCAGCCAGAACATGAATGGAAAACATCATAGGAGTTTGTTAGGCAATGAATTAAAACATTTGATTTGCAATGTTGTGGTAGTTCGTCAGCTTTTTACAGTTTTTAAATTTGCTATGACTATTTTAATGTTTTAGATAAATATTCTCATTCCCATCTCCTTTTACATTTGTAAATTTGTGTTCTCTTGGTCACAACAGACACCAAAACACCGTACATTTCCGCCCCAATTAGGGATGCGCTCTCTGATAACCAGAGCAGAAGATGACAGAAATAAAATATGTTTTAAAAGTGGCTTATTTAACAATCAGAGGTTTTATCTCTGCATTTAGGTTTTAGTTCTATGAGTTTGCTTTTTTACTCCTTTTTATTGAGGTATAGTTCACACAGAGTCATGTGCAGAGATGTGAATTACACACTCCTGGGACTTCTGACTACGTGTACATGAGATAAGAGAATGTGTGTGTGCCTATATCTGCCCTCAGTTCCTGGCACAGGGCTCCCGAAACCCTGGTGATGTCCTCAGTGATAAGAACACAGGAGCACCTTTTATGAGGTGACTGTCAGTGGGCTCCTGGGGGGCGCTGGTCACCACAAAGACCAAGCCGTGATTAGAAGCTTGGAATATTCAGCCTTGCCCCTGCCCCCTCCTCCAGAGAGGGGACATGGGTTGGAAATAAGGTGAATAATCGATAATGCCGCACGAGGAAGCCTCTGTAAGAATCCCAATAGCACAGGGTTCGGAGAAATCCCAGGTCAGCAAACGCAGCCACAGCAGAAAGGGTGACCAGCCCAGGTCCATGGGGACAGAGCGCTGTGCTCGGGACTCCCAGACCTCGTCCGATGCGTCTCCTCCGGCCCCTTCCTCTGCGTCCTTTCCCATATCCTTCGATAAACTGGTAACTGTAAGTCCGTGTTCCCTGAGCCACTCTGCAAAGTTGGTCGAACCTGAGGAGGGGGTGGGGGAACTGCTGACTCACAGCCAAGTCGGACAGAGTGTGGATACCTTGGGGACCCGCTCCTTGGGACTGGCACCCGGAGTGGGGTGGGACCAGTCCTGCGGGACTGAGCCCTCGGCCTGTGGGACCCGATAGCGTCAGAACTGATAAGACACCCCACAGGTGTTGTGGAGCATTGCCTGGTGTGGGAACACTCCCACACTGGTTGGCCACAAGCATCAGAACTGAAGCGTTCTGCGTGGGAAGTGTGCGAGTGAAGAGACACACAGGTGGGGGCAGGAGCGAGATGCTAGCCTTGTCCCCACGCAGGAGGAGACACACCGGTTTTCCTAACCCAACACGAGCCCCTGAAACTGACACCCACATGCAGACGGGGAATGTCCTTGTGCCCCCTCAGGTCCCCTTGTGCCCCTTTCCAGTAAATCCCTCTGGAGGCGACCGGTGTCACGATTGTTATCCCCAGAGATTACACTGCTGTTGTTGAGATCCGTGTAAGCGCAGTGGTGAAGCACGTGTTCCTCGGGTCTGACACCTCCCCTCCGCGCAGGTTTCTGAGGTTCAGCCACGCCCCTCCAGTTCAGCCACGCCCCTCGGTTCAGCCACGCCCCCTGTGCGTCAGTGAGCAATCTCTTCCTCTTCGTTGCCGTGTAGCTGTCCCCTGCGTGGCTGCACGTTTTACCCATTCTCCCGTGAAGCATCTGGGTCAGTTTCAGATTTGGGGTATCATGAATGAAGCTGCCGTAAATACAGCACTTTGTATGTAAATTACATGCAAATACTTGTATGCAAGTATTTTGTGAAGGCAGATTTTTGTTTATCCTGGGAGAGTACTTAGGGATGGGGTTGCAGGGCCCTGTGACAGGTGGATATTAAACTTGAAACGAAATTGCCAAAACTTCTCCCGGGGAGGTTGCACTGTTTTTGCGCTTCCACCAGCTATTAATGAGCGTGCCGGTTGTTTCTCATGCTCGCCAGCGTCCTGCTGGCGTGAAGTGACGTCTTCTTGTGGCTTCAGTTCATGCTTCCTGAGTGACAGTGATGCTGAGTGCCTTCTCGTGGGTTTTGTAGCCATTTCTGTACCTTCTGTTGTGAAGGTCCTTCCAAATAGTACATTTATTTTTATTTAGATTCTATGTCTTTTATTATTGGGTTCTTTATGAATGCAGGATACAAATCCTATATTTTCTCCCTGTCTGGGGTCTGTCTTCACTGTCTTTACAAAAAAAAAACAACTTCTGTTTTGCAATACTTTTAGAGTTACGAGAATTGCACAAACAGCAGAGTTCCTGAAACCCTTCACTTGGCTTCCTCCAGAGTTAATATGTTGTCCACAAACTTGGAGACTTGCAGCCAGAGGGCTCTATGATCCCGCCTTACAGAATCTAAGAAATCCGACAGCCTTCCTTCACTGGGTCCCGCGCTCTCTGTCCCCTTTAGACCAAATTGGCAACATCTCTGCTGCTGCAATCCTGTCTCTGTTTCTGAGCTGCGAGGAGATAGCGGATTAAACCCCGGAGTTGCACCCATGACTTCTGTATCAAATGGTTTTTTGGTCACACCCTTAAGTGTTCTTTTCAAAACAAACTTTTTTCTCTCTCTCATTTTTTGTGCAATACAGACAGAGAATTCTCCAAATCTGCAAGTTCTTCAATTTGTCTCTTCTCTTATTTCACTATAAAAGCCAGCAGTTTTTGGCTGGTGTGCTGCAAGAACTTTGAAAACACACTATACCTGACTGACTGGTCAGGGGCACTGCCCTCTTTTCCCTCAGACCGTTGAGTAAAAGGAGGACAACAGCCAGCACTACAATACTCATCAGGTGTGAGTGAATCAAAGTGACACTTATTTTGTCCAAGCGGCAAAAAATCTATTTTTTTGGCATGCTGCAGGATTTTACTAACTCATTTGTGTGTGCCGCAAGGTGAAAAAGGTTGGAAAGTGCGTCCATGAGCAGTCAGGGGAGCCAAGCCCCTTCTTTGAGCTCTGCCTTCCACAGAGGGACCAGTTCAGCCCAGGGCTCTGCCCCTTTGTGACAAGGACCCCCCTTCCTCCAGTTCCCGCACCTCGTATCCTGTTTCCATCTGGGTCCGCACCAGAATTGCCCCTAACACCCCTATTTCTATGCACACCTCAACACTCTCCCACCTCTACCTGCTACCCCATGCCAAAGCCGCTCCCACATGTTTAGGTATTAGTTACAGGAGCACCCCACTTTCTTGGGACCGAGGTCTGTATTGGTGACCTTGGCTGATGTAACAAAGTGTGACAGGCTGGTGGTGTAAAGCACAGATTCGTTTTCTCACAGGGCTGGAGGCTGGCAGGCTGAGGTCGGGGTGCCGGCAAGAGGGGCCTGGTGAGAGCCCTCTTCCTCCTCGCAGACAGATGGCCCCCTTCTCTCAGTGTCCTCACGGGGTGGGCAGAGAGAGAAAGCTCTCCAGTTTCTCTTCTAAGGACACCAGTCCCATCACCTCATCTCAACCCAAGTACCTCCAAGGCTCTGTCTCCAAATGCCAGCACACGCTGGTTTCAGGGCTTCACCCTACAGATTTGGGGCGCAGGCAGGCTAACATCTGGTTCACGACGGTGGGCTTCCGTGGCTTCCCGGAGGCCTCAGGCGGGAGAGCAGAAACACGCCTTCCGGGTGGGCCCTGTTAGCATGTCAATGTGTTTTGTGCACTGATTACGGCCAGTCAGATGTTCTAGAATCTCTCTTATTCTGTTGTCCATTGGACCTGTGCCCTCTGTTAGACTAAAAATGATGTCTCATAGTTTTCTTCTTGTCTGTCCTTAAGTTTCTGATTGATAAAGGTGCTTTCTTTGTTATTTGTCCCATATATATTCACAACTGATATATTATCATTGGGAATTGTGGCTCTTGCATTATCAAGCATTCTGCTGTCTCATTTAATGCTTTCTGCCCCAATTCAGTGTTTCTGAATCCTGATCACCACCTCTGTTTTCTTATAGCTTCGTTTGCCTGCTAGGTTCTCACACCTCTGGACTGCATTCGTCCAGAACCCCTTGCTTCAGGTGCACCGCCCGCCTACAGCACAGCGGGGTTTTGCCTTGTGGGTCAGCCTGAAAGTCCTTCTTCTCATAGGTGTGTTTCCACCTGCGGGTACTGAAATGAGTGCCAGGTTTGGTTGAATAGCTCTATTTTAATGTTGTATCTACTGTGTATTCTCTTTTATTCCATATGTTCCTTTCTCTGTGTAGTATATGTTCTTTGCTCATTGAAATTTTTCTTTTCTTCCTGGAAACATTCGAAAATTTGTTCTGGTGCTTAACTTCCAATCTTCACATGTTACTCTCCTTGTGCACATGTCTGTGTCCACGTGTCCCCTTTTACAGGACACCAGCCTCATTGCGCTGGGACCCACCCTACCCCAGCAGATTTCACCTTAACCAGGTATATCTGCCATGACCCTATTTCCAAACAAGGTCACCTTCTGAGATACTGGGGCTTAGGACTTCAGCATATGGGCTGTGCGCAGAACAAGTCCCATCTGTGCACAGTATCTGCTGTGGTGCCTCGAGTCTTGCCCTCTGATCCTTCAGGATGGTGCAATTGTGGGTTTCCATCCAAGTGTCAGTCACTTGTGGAGGGGGGCTGTGGGCCACCGCCAGGCTAAAAGCCATCAAAATGGAAAATTTACCCAGTACTGGCCTCTTCCATCAGCCCCCTCCAATTTCTGCTTCCTCCTGGGGCTGTTTTTCTATTTTGATGGGAATTTATGGTAGTTATATCCTGGAGGGTTGGTCCAGAAGAGCTTTTCCACCATTACTGCAAAGCTCTCGTTTTAGATCGCCCTAGTTTCCTTTGTGTTTGTTTTTCCAGGGTGGGGGATTTATGTTCTAAGTTTTCAATTTTTTATTTCAGGTGTTCTTCATATCTGTAAATGTTAAAGCATGTTTATTTCAGATTGGCTATTGTGCTTCCATTTCCCTCTGCTTCATTTCTGGGAGGGCTTTTTATCGAATAAAAAGCTTTTATTTTTGTGTTCCTTTTATGTATATTGGTTTTATTTGGATGCTGTCTGCAGTTTCCCATTCATTTGGAAATGTCCTGTTTTTTTCTTGGACTGGCAATAACAGGAATTTAGACAGCTCTAGTTCACGGTTCAAGTGCGCCCTCTCCTGTTGATTTGGAGAACTGCAGTTTTTAAAAATAATTACATAGGAAAGAGGGTTGGTATCTTTGATTTTCTTCTACTAATTATTACTTTTAATTTTTACAAATATGCTTAACTTCCTGGGGTTCTAATAATGCTTTTTTATGTCTGTGATGGTTTCAAGGGTGTGCTGACTTGGAGAATATTCAATGAGCTGAACACTTACTTGTGTGTGTTTATATATGCACATTGTACTTCAATAAAAGCCTAAAAATACGCTGAAGCCTATAATTCTCTAATGACTGTCAAGAACAAAATGGTATTAAATTTGAGAAGATTATCTTCTACTTTCTGCTTTTGTTATGACCTATCTACTATTTTTATCCATTTATTACTCTAAAAATTACACTTGGTACATACGCCTTAGAAGTATATCTGTATAAATACAGCTCCTTGCTTTCGAATTATTCGCTGCTCACTGTCAGCCTTTTCAGGCCACGTCCTTATCATTCACAAGTTCTTCACCCGACTCACCTGGCAGGTGGCTGAAGAACATCACCAAATAATTTTTAGTGGAAAATCCTCCCAATCAAGGAGCACTCCCACAGAGTTTTCCCATCAAAACTAGCACAAACTTGCATGTCTAAGAATCTCTGTCTGTCGCTTCAAAGGAAGAGGAAATTTAGCAGATCACAAACGTATACCCTCAACACTCATGAGACCATGTTGCCGGGTTTCCCAGCATCCCACACTGCGGCGGGAGAGGAAGTCAGCCTGCTTCTGTAAAACCCCACTGTCTGAATTTTTGTTGTGAGTGCGTAAAAGTGCAATCGACATTTCCACGATGATCTCGCATCAAGCGACCTCGCTAGTGCATTGATTAGTTATAGCTGTTTAACTATTGATTCTTTTTAATTTTCTACATTTACTAATTGTGTCATCTTTGAATTAAAAAAAAATTAGTAAGTTCTATCTGATGCTCTCTGCCAGGACTCTAGGCCCCTGGTTCACTGTGAAACAGAAATTGCCTCCCAGGCAAAAGCCGGGGAAATGGGACGTGCACTTTCCGTGTGTCCCGTCGTCTCCCCTCCCGTCTCTGGAGGTCCCATCACAGCCCCTCAAACCCTGCCTGAGTTACGTGCTCTCCAGATGGTTTCAACAGTGTTGCAATGTGCCTCAGGCATCTTTCACCCTTGTCTTCAGGAGGAGGATTCATCTGATACTGGCTCTTGCACCGTGGCTGGGCTGGAGGTGGTGATAAACTTTCCTCTCCACTTACATGGTTATAGGGTTCATTATTCACCCTTAAATCTTAGTGTTAACCGAGAACTGTATAGGGTTTATTGCTTTCCGTAATTTATTGCTTCACGAGAATCCTTTCGCTGTGCCGTTTGGAGTCTTTATTTGGTTCCATCAGCTATTATCCCACTTGTTTTGTTCCTAAGTCAACGAAAACAGCCACAGCTCGCTCCTGGTCGAACATCACAACTGCATCTCCCTGCCTCTGCCATCCCCGGCCAAGGGTCTCTCCTCTGGCGAAGAGACAGCTCTCCCTTGAGTTCAACTCTGAATCCCCTGTGTGGTCACTCCTCCCTGCCTCGCGGGCCACACAGCAAACTGGCACTCTCTGGTCTCTCCTGGCAGGAAGAAACAACGTCCGCCCTCACCGCCTGTCCCCTCCAAGCTCTAGTCCGTTCAGAGTGAAACGAATCGTGAAAATCCCCTTCCTTCTTTCTTCATTGTCTTCTGTTTCCTTCTCGACTCTCTTGCCTGCCTTCCGCTGCCCCCAGCACTCCCTTTGGACTTCGCTTGTCGAAGCTGCCGATGGATCCCCTCCACTCCTCCGGTACTGGGACTGCTTCGGTCTTTCATCTGGCCCCTCAGCAGCTGCCAGAGCCCACCTCCTTCTTTCGGCTTCTCTGATCAGTTACGTGCCTGGGATCCTCCCACCTACATGTCTCTTTTCCATCTATGTTTTCTCTGGATGATCTAATCTAGTCCATTGAATTAATTACCGTCTATGTGCTGGTGACTGACGCCCAAATGTATACACCTTCAGCTCTGGGTGTTCCTGCTGGGGCTGTCCATCTAGTGGTTTATGTAACATGCTCAGACACCTAAAGCCCACACTGAAAAGTTAGCTCTCTTCAAACCTGTACTTCTTCCTCTGGCCCAGTGTGAGTAAAAGGCGCCACCGTATTTTCAGTTGTTCGGCCAAACCCCTAAAGATCAGCTGCCATCCCTCTCTTTCCTCCAGCCCATTTCCCACCCTCCATAAGCCCTACGGCAGGGGTGTCGCCCTGCGGCCTGCGGGCCGAGTGCAGCCCAGAGGGCTGTCGATGCTGAGCAACACACAGTCGTAAATTTACTTCAAACATTATGAGATTTTTTGGCAACGACATGCTGCAATGTGTTTAATGTGTGGCCTGAGACAACTCTTCTTCGGTGTGGCCCAGAGACGCTGAAAGGCTGGACACCCCTGTCCTACAGGCCCACCGACCACACGCACCCCAGAAAATCCCACTTCCCTCCCTCTGCCTGTAGTCGGCACTGCTGTTCAGGACACAGTCCTCTCTCACCATGAGCAGCTCTCTAACTGGACCCTGTGGCCCTGCGCTTGCCCTCCACAGCTCACCCTCCCACAAAACCAGGAATCATCCCCCCAAAACGTGCCCCACAGCATGCCCACAGCTGCCTTGCAGTGAGCTCTGAGCCCTGTGCCACATTCTGCAGTCCGGACACGCTCTGGCCAGCCCGACCGCAGGAGTCAGAAAGCATGGTCCTACTGTGAGCGCGGAAGGCAAACGGCTCTCACTGTGCTCATCATGCCGGTTTGTTTATGCCACGTTTTCCTAGTTATGAAATAAATGTAAAGAAGGGGGGTGATGTGAGACATTCCTCCTTTTTACCCCCTTTTTAAACAGCATAGTAGACATTCATCCGTAAACAAAGGTGCCTTTGTGGGAGTTTTGGGGTCCGGCACCATGCAGCAGAGCGCCCTGGAGGGGTTGCGCCTACCTGTGCGCCCAGTAGGAGGCAGGCAGACCGGGGCGTGGGCAGCCGAGCCAGGGGAGCTGTGGTGCCTGCCCGGACCTCCCTCCTGCCGTGTTGGAGGGAAAAATAACTGGACAATGCTGTCCAGGGCAGATGTCCACGCATGGGAGAGAACTTGCAGAAGTCCCACCTTCCTGAGGGGAGATCACAGCAGGCCATTCTAGGGAAATAAATTTAAAAAGTTTTGTAGCAACAGAAGGCGGTGGTAAGATACAGCTTCCCAGCTCTACCACCCTTTCTGCAAGCACATACTGCACCCCGCTGATCCAGCCAGTGATGGCAATCCCTCCCCCAGGGGAAGTGAGCAGGGGGTACCCGGCTACAGCAGGGGTGGGGGACAAACACATTTCTCTGCAGTGGCACCCAGAGTACTGAGATGGGACCTCCGCGACTGGGAGCAAATCTGGCAGGGAGGGGACACCTTTCCTGCTGATTGCACACAGCAGGAAGTCCAGCCAGAAGCCTCTAAAAGCACCACAGAGGGACCTCCCTGCCAGATTCATGGGCTCCCCCAGAGCTCCGGGGGCTAAAGCCATACCTCCCCTGACTCTTCTGAGGCTCCTGTGAGCACCCTAGCAGGCAGAGATGAAGGCGAGCTCCCATACACTCAGAAAACAGGCCACAGCCCATGGGCAGGGGGAAACCACAGACTGGAGCCTAGCCCCGCCCTCTGCAGAGGTTCCCAGGAGCTAGCCTGGTGCCTGGCGAGAACCTGAGAAGACGCAGAAGGTTTAGAACCCTGCCACACGAGGGCGCCAGAGAGTGGAGCAGGTGCACCCATGCAGAGGCAGATGGAACCCCAGACACCACCACCATCAAACAATGCCACACCTGAAAACAACGAGCCAATGTTAGCGAACTTCACAGGGGTAATCATATGGCAATATGCAAATATATCAAATCAATATGTATACCTTAAAGATACATTTTTTAAAAAGATTTTATTGATTTATTTTTAGAGAGGGAAGGGAGGGAGAAAGAGAGAGAGAGAGAGAAACATCAATGTGCAGTTGCTGGGGGCCATGGCCTACAACCCAGGCACGTGCCCTGACTGGGAATCGAACCTGCGATGCTTTTGGTTTGCAGCCCACGCTCAAACCACTGAGCTACACCAGCCAGGGACCAAGGTACATGTTTTATGTCAAATATATGTCAATAAAAGGATGGACATTACGTACATGTAGTAAAGTATGAGAGATAAATTTTAAAAATCTTTGTGTATCCATCACCCAGGTTAAGAAATAAAATAATTCCAAGACTTTGGAGTCTCTCCTTCCCTCCCCAAGGAGCTGACCACCATCCTAACTTTTGGGTTAGGAACATCCATGCTTTTGTTTATAGTGTTATCATGTCAACCTGCATCCTTGTTCGGTTTTGACCTACACAGATGACCACATATATTTGGATTTGCTTCTTTCAATAAATGTAGCATTTGTAAGGTTTATCTATATTGGTGGATGTAGCTATTAATGTGAATGCACCCATTTTAACGCTGAAGTATCTTTGCGTTGTTTCGAAGTGTGGGCTTTTAGAAACATGTTTCTACGAACCTTCTAGTATAAAAGTTGTGGGTGTGAAACTGCTGAGTTACAGGACACATGCATGTTCATCTTCATTAGAGAAACCAAATGGTTTTCGAAAGTGGCTGTAAATTGCACTCCCAAAAGTAAGAGTCCCAGTGGTACCAGGCCTTCTCCAGCACGTGGCATTGGTGCATTCCGTTGTTCTTGCCAGTCTGGTGGGCGTCTGCTGATCTCAGCTTGGTTCTGCATTGGCACCTAATGAGGATGACCACCCTGACAGTTTTGTGTTTATTTCTTTAGTTAGGGTGACTGGCGCATGCTTCCGGCCAAGCATAATTAAAAGGGCCCCCTTTCACCCCATTCTCACTGGAGTTCCTCTTCTAACACGGACACTTTTTCCTGCTTTCAGGGGTCAGGATGGTGCTTGGGTGCTCACGCAGCTCTGGGGGGAGGAGAAGAAACTGGGGGTAAGTACAGAGGATGGAGGGAAAACAAATGAGAAGGAAATCGAAGACATTAACTCTGCTCGGTGTGACTCTTGGTGACCCTTCTTCCAAAGGGGAAAAGCAGAGGGACTTGATTGAGAGAATCCAGCAGTCAAAGGAAAAGGATCTCTTTACTTACTTCTCAGAAAGGACTCAAGTCACAGTTATCGTCTGGAGTCTGGTCACAGAGTCTACTGCGGCCACTCACTCCCTCTCGATGACCTCCGAAACGATGCTTAAAAACTGGTGCGTGAAGCCAAACAGTGCTTTTCTTGCCTTGAGATAATTTTGTGAAGTCCTCTACTCTTTATACATTTTTAAAAATTATTTTATTGTTGTCCCATCACAGTTGTCTACATTTCCCTCAACCGCCCCCCCCACCCCAGCCACATCCACCTCCCTCCCTCACCCCTGTTTCCAGCCCTACCCTTGGTTTTGTCCATGTGTCCTTTACAGTCGTTCTTGGAAACCCTTCCCTCCACCCTCCCCCCACCTCCTTCCCCCACCTCTGGCTATTGTTAGATTGTTCTTAATTTCATTGTCACTGGTTATATTTTGTTTGCCTTTTGCTTTTGTTGATTATGTTTCAGTTAAAGGTGAAGTCATATGGTATTTGTCCCTCACTGCCTAGACAAGGATGCCCGCTCTCACCACTCCTATTCAACACAGTATTGGAAGTCCTAGCCACAGCAATCAGACAAGAAAAAGAAATGAAAGGCATCCAAACTGGAAAAGAGGAAGCAAAATTGTCATTGTGTGCAGATGACATGATAGTGTACATAGAAAATCCTATAGACTCCACCAAAAAACTGCTCAACCTAATAAATGAATTTGGCAAAACAGCAGGATACAAAGTCAATATTCAGAAATCAAAGACATTTTTGTATGGCAAGAATGAAATAGCAGAAACAGAAATCAGGAAAAAATTCCCCTATTCTTCTAAAGACTCAGTTATAATCGTACATATTGAGCCACTTCCATACTCAAAAAATGCTTAATTCCACCCCCCAAATGGAAATCAATAAGTAACATCTTTGTTGTAATTTATGTAGGGGGTACTTTGTAGTTGTTAAGATGATTCACGTTTATAATGGTTTGAGTCTTTTCCCTCGAAGAAACCCTGAGAAAGCATTGTCCCCCAGCCACGGAGATGGAAGAGAAGGGCCCCATTCAGGCTCAGTGCCTCCCCATCACTAAGGAGGGGAAGCAGGGCTGCTCCCCCAGAACTTCTGAGAGCATGGATCGGCCCTGAGTATTTCCCAGCAGGCTGATGGGGCACGTGCACACACGTGTACACGCTCATGCTGGGGACCAAACATCGAACGAGTTTCTTGCTCAATGTTCTTCTGCCAGCACATCAGCTACAAGATATTTCTACATTCCAAGTTCATCTTGTTTGTAATCACTGGAACAGAAATTCTCCCAAGACAAGTTTGACGAGCGTTATTCTCTCCTATTTAGAAAGTTCCCCAACAGCTGGAGGGATTTTTCTTCCAAATCCACCAAAAATTGAATTTCTTTTTGAACAAGCTTTAGCTCTGTTCCATGAATCATGCGTGACTACTGGACAAAGGTTTGTCTTATGCACATTTGGAAAAAACAAGTAACAGCGCTTCCTGCAAACATACTCTCATCCACTGCTGCCCAGGTGGACCCTGCTGGGCAGGCGAGCCATCACTAGGTCTTCGTGAGCTCCTGCCCTTCTCATTGGCCCCGCCCAGCTCTTCAGTTCGCTAATGATTTAAATATGGAGCAGCCAGTAGGCAGAGAATCGGCAAGTTCATTCGTGCGAAGCCCTTTTTCTCCAAACTGTATGTTGGGAGATGCATCAGTCAGTGTGCTAGGAAGCCCACGTGACTGTGTTGCCCGACACGGTAGCCACTAGCCACGTGTGACTACTGGCATTGTAATCACTGCAATAAAATTCAGTGGCTAAGCTCACTAGCAACAGTTTAAGTGCTGAGTAGCCACATGCAGCTGGATGGGCAGATGGGAAACATTTCCCTCGCTGCAGACGTCCTTCTGGACACTGCTCGGCACTGCAGGGAACAAGACCTCTCAGCTAGTTCTGGTGTCTGCCTGCTGGGCTCCCTTGGGCTCTGTTTCAAAGACCAGCCCCTTGCTGGTTCTACGCCACGCCAGGACACTCAGACCCGAGGGGCCTCTGGTTGGTCTCCACATTCCGCGCCCCCTCCACAGGACACCTCTTCCAACTGAGAGATTCAACAGGCATTCCGGGAGGAAAGCGTCGGGGTGCTGACTTTTTGGGCAAGGTGACAAGCAAGCCAATTGTGGGCACAACCTCCGTAGTTCTGTTGGTTTTACATAACTCTTGACCCACCAGGCCACCCGGCTCCCTTCTGTCAGGTGGTCACACACGCAAGTGCTCCTGGCCGTGGGCGAGTGTGGGGTCAACGCCACCACACGCCCTGCCCTCCGGGCCCTCCTCACTCCCCGATGTTCCCTGCTCCGCTGACGTCCTGGGCACTTTCCTGTCTCACATCTTTGTTTCTCCTCCCGGTGAAATCCTCTGCACCTGTAGCTGACTTCTGGCTGGATTAGCAGCTCCAGGAATATACTTAACTGAGCAGGAAGAAAACTTGCCATTTCCAAGAAAAGAAGTGAGGCGGTAAATGGCAGAGCAGAGCAAGATTAGGCAGGACCGCAAGGCAATGGCAGGATGCGCATAACAAAGACAGTTTCAAAATTATAGTCCGACCGTTCATTGCATTGGCATCCACTGGCGGGTGGTGTGCCGTGGGTGTAGGGTACGAGGTGTCTGGATGAATGATCTTTGTGCCTCCTGGCTTTCTGCTGACATCTCGCAAAGTTCAATGTCATCCTTAAAACAGGAATGAACAGCATGCCGACGGATTAATTTGCAAGTATTTGACCAGCTCTTCCATTCACAGATTTAGAACTAAGTAAATATTTAGTTTGCATAGAACAATTATAGGAACAGGGAGTTAATTACAAGAATATCAGTCCTCAGTCGCTATATTAAGGTTCGCCAGAAAATCAGCACCGATAGGCTGTGCATATGTGTGGGGGGCATTTATTTTAAGGGGTGGGCTCATGCGACTGTGAGAGCTGGCATGTCCGCTCTCTGCAGGGAAGGCAGGCAGAAAATTCTGGTGAGAGCTGACGGTGCTGTCTAGAGTTCAAAGACAGTTGGAGTCAGACCGTCTTCTTTGGGGGAGCTCAGTCTTTCTCTCTCTCACAAGGGCTCACCCACCAATAGGGAGAAGCCCACCCACGTTGGAGAGGGCCGTCTGCTTTCCTCAAAGGCTGCTGATATTAACGCGAGTCACATCTAAAACTCACCTTCACAGTGGCATCCAGACTGATGTTTGATCAAACACCCAGGCACCACAGCCTAGGCAAGTCGCCACAAAAAATTAATTAGCAGAGACACCGAATGCTAGTTAACACGATGTACTTGCCGGGGCTGCCATAATGTGGACAACACGTAGGGTGGAGGGCACTGAAACAACTGGGACTTGTCTCCTCACAATTCCGGGGGCCAGAAGCCTGAGATGAAGGTGTCGGCTGGGCACGTAGGTGGCTATCCTCCCTCCGTGTGTGTGTGTGTGTGTGTGTGTGTGTGTGTGTGTGTGTATGCCCTAATCTCTTCTTGTAAGGATACTGGTCGTATTGGATGAGGGCCACCCCAATGACCTCATTTCAACTTAATTGTCTCTTTAAAGACTATCTCCCAAGAGTCACATTCTGGGGTACTGGGGGCACCTATTTTTCCGTGTGGGGGGCACAACTAAGCCCATCACAGAGGAAACTGCGAGGCTGTGCAGGCACGGTGACGGCCTTGCCTGGCGCTGAGAAATGCTGAGTTCAGGCTGGTCACTTGCAAGCGCCCTGGGTGGATCTGGAAGCAGGTAACCCGTCCGTTATGAATGGAATCATACAACATGTGGCCTTCTGTATGTCTTGTTTTCTCAGCACGCTGTTGTCAAAGTTCATCCACGCTGTGGTATGCAATACCTCTTCAATTCTCCTTTATGGCTGAAAAACACTCCATCATCTGGATGCACCGGTTTTGGGCCCTTTCATCGGATGGGGCACGGGCCGCTTCCCCGTCTTGGCTCTGTGAGCAGCGCTGCTACACAGGCACAGGTGCAGTCCTTCTCGAGGGCCTGTGCTCTCACCTCTCGGGCTGCAGCGTGGACTTTCTGGCCATGTGGTCATGTTCCGTTTAACCTGGTGAGGAACTGCCACACTATTGTCCAAAGTGGCCGCACCATTTTACATTGCCACCAACAATTTACCAGAGTTCCGAGTTCTCTCCATTCACACTGACACTTATTATCCATCTTTTCTGATTCCAGCCATCCTAGCAGGTGGCCCTTTTTATCTTAAAATATAAACAGCAGTGATGAGTAGACAATAACTCACCACTGATAACTGACAAAAATGAACATTGTTTTTTGTGGCTTTTGATACTTTCAGATAAAAATAGAACCTAACAGACGGCGAGTCCAAGCTCCCTCTCCCGTCCACCACACCTGTGACGTGGGCCCCTTCTCCACCACCATCGTTGAAAATATGGCACTTATTCTTCTAGACTACATTTTATAATTATTGACAAATATTATACATATTAACTTCTGTTTTAAGCTTTAAATACATGCCACCATAATGTTATCATTCTGCATCTTGCCTTTTACAATAAATACTGGTTTTGCCCCGGCCGGGTGGCTCGGTTGGTTGGAGTACCGTCCCACGCGTTAAAAGGCCGTGGACTTGGTCCCTGGTCTGGGCGGGTACAGAGGCAACTGATCAATGTTTCTCTCCCACATCAATGTTTCTCTCTCTCTCTCTAAGGTCGATAAACATATCCTCAGGTGAGGACTTAAAAAAAGTAAAATAAATGTTGTTTTTAAAAAAATCTACCCTATGATGTGCTGACAAATGTTTACCTGGCAGCTCTTGCTGGGGGGTGGGGAGGAGGGAATCCTCCTGATCTGTGATCTGTGGCTCTGATTTCCACGTCGCAAACACTTCTTACGCGGCCTATTTCAACCAGCACGGAAATCCCTGGAAGGCAAGCAGTCGGCTTTTGATTGGCTGTCGCGGAGCAGTAAGTCTCTGGGTCCCGACGTGCGGAGCTGGGTTTCACAGTCGTTTCTCATTTTAATGTTCTGAGACGGTATCTCAAGGCTGTACGCACGCGCCTCCTGACGCGCACCTGGATTACCTCTAGGTTTGCACTGTCCCAAAAAGGCGCCCCAGCCGCGTTCCTCTGCACGTCTCCTGGGCATGTGTGCAAGACACTCTGGGCCACGGGGCCGTGCGTCACCTCTACTAGACGTGGGCGACCACTTACCAAAGGAGCTGCGCCCACTCACCTGCTCAGCAGCGGCATGTGAGACATCCCCTGGAGTTGTCAGGTGCTGATTTTTGCCAATCTGAAGGGTATAATTCCACTGATTTTTAAATGCAGTCACCTTTCATCCTGAGATCCAGCAACTTTTTACATGTAATTACTTTTATATATTTTTTTAACATGGACTCTGGTCTTTATCTCCAGGTGATTGTAATGAATACAACAGACCACAGGTGGCGAACACAAGTCCCGTGGGCCAAATCCGGCCCTCCACCTTGTTTCTACCCAGTGGCAACACTGAGTTCTTGCTTAACTGTTAAGTAGTAGTCACATTTATACAGTCCTACAATTACATTCAGCCCTTTGAAGGCAACCGCAAG
The DNA here is from genome assembly GCA_004024845.1 of Tonatia bakeri. NCBI lineage: Eukaryota > Metazoa > Chordata > Mammalia > Chiroptera > Phyllostomidae > Tonatia > Tonatia bakeri. The sequence continues at coordinate 187,502 of PVIA01000049.1, forward strand.
GCTGAAGTGGCCCCTGGTGAAAATGAGTTTGACACCCTGCAATAGATTTATTGCAGAGCTTCAAAGTCTAAACCCAAAATTAGGAAATGTGGCTACTTAGCCTCTCTCTGAATTTAAGAGAAATATATCACTTTAATTTGAGAATTCTTGGCTTTAGAAGCCAAGATATGTGCCAGGTTGAACTGATTATTATTGCATTTGGCTGCAAGCAACCAAGAATCACATTAACAGAGGCTTAAACAAGTCAGGTGGATGTTTATTTCAAGCAATAACAAGTCCTGGGATCATAGAGAAGGCAACAATGCTGCCTGGGACCTGATTTCCACCACATTTCTCTGCTATCCATAGCCTGTAGGCTATTATTCTCATGCTTATTACCTCATGGTTGCAAAATCATTGCTCTAGCACCAGGCTTCACATCAGCACCCAAGGCAGGAAGAAGGAACAGTGTCTGTTTCAGGAACACATGAACTTCCCACATAAATCCTAGAAGACTCTTGTTAGCATCATTGACCATAATGTCACAGGGTCATCTTGTGTATTTTGTATTGTTAGTAGCAAATATATTATCTCCCATCCTCTGAAGAAAACTGGTATTCTGTTAGAATGGAACAACAGAAAGAGGGAGATACTTGCCGTAAGAGCTATTGGAATGTGGACTTTATATACATAATTTTTTATAGTAGCATCGATCTGGGTGAATGCTGGAACTTATCAGAAATTTCTGCTATCCAAGAAAATATGAGACTGTGCCACTGAGCCCCACAGGGCACCTACCGCACTAGGCCCCATACCAAGACTAGGAGACATAGCAGATCTACCTAATGCACAGAAACAAAGACAGACAGGCAGCAAAAATGGGGAGACAAGGAATTATGCCCCAAATGAAAGAACAGGAGAAATTCCCAGAAAAAGAACTAAATGAAATGGAGGCAAGCCATCTACCAGACATAGAGTTCAAAACAATGGTTATAAGGATGCTCAAGGAACTTAGGAGAAGAATAGAGGGACTCAGTGAGAATTTAAACAAAGAGTAACCATTTAAAAAGTACAGAAAACTATTTAAAAACAATCATAAATGAAGAATATAGCATCTGACACGAAGAGCACAATGAAAGGAATAAACAGTAGGCTGGACGAAGCAGAGGGTCAGATCAGTGATTTGGAAGACACGGTAGGAAAAAAAAAACACCTGAGCAGAGCAGGAAAAGGCATTTTAAAAATGAGAATAGTCTAAGGGGCCTCTGGGACATTAAGCATAACAACGTCTGCATCACAGGGAAAGGAGGAGGGGAAGGAGGGGAGGGGTAGGGGAGGCGGAGAAGAGAGAGCAAGGGATCAGGAACCTAGTCGAAGAAATGATGGCCGAAAACTTTCCTAGCTTTGTGAACGAACAAGACAAGTCCCAGAAGTGCAGAGTTGCAAACAGGATGGACTCAAAGAGGACCACACCAAGACACATAATTAAAATGGCAAAATTTTAAAAACAAAGAAAATGTTAAAAGCAGCAAGAGCAAGACAGTTACCTACAAGGAAGCTCCCATAAGACTGTCAGCTGATTTCTCAACAGAAGCACTTCAGGCTGGAAGGGATTGGCACAAAATATTCAAAGTGATAAAAAGTAAGGACCTACAACCAAGGCTACTCTACCCAGCAAGGCTAGCATTTAAAATTGAAGGAGAAATCTAAAGGAGTTCATTACCACCAAACTAGTATTACAAGAAATGTTAAAGGGACTTCCTTAAGTAGAAGAAAGAAAAAAGAGGAACATAAATATGCATAATAAAATGGCAATAAATAGGCACATATCAACAATCACTTTAAATGTGAGTGAATCGAATGCACAAATCAAAAGGACAGGGCTGCTGAAAGGATAATAAAACAAGACCCATGTATATGCTGTCTATAGGAGATCAAAAGACACAGACTGAGAGCAAAGGGTTAAAAAACGATAGTTAATGCAAATGGAAATGAGGACAAGTGGGAGCAGCCACACTCCTGACAACACCAGACCGGCAGACGGTGGAACGAAGGCAATGTAGGTGCACGGTGCAGTGAGCGGGAGCTCTGTCAGGCTGTGCGCTCGGAACCCGCGTGGTCTGTGAGCCGGTGTCCCCCCAGTTGGTTCAATTAAACGGCTACAATAGGAGACAAAGAAGGGCATTACACAATGATAAAGGGATCAGTCCAATGATAGGATGCAGCCCTTGTGAACATCTATGCTCCCGACATAGAAGCGCCTAAATGTGTGAAATGAGTCTCGATGGACATAAAGGGAGAGACCGACAGAAGGGAGTCACGGCCGGGCACGTCAACACCCCATTGACTTCAATGGACAGACCCGTCCAGACAGAAGATCCATGGGCACACAGCGACCCGAAATGACACACGAGACCAGATGCACTTGAGGGATGTTTCGGAGCATTTCACCCAAAGCGGCAGGACACGCATTCTTTTCAAGGGCACGTGGGACACTTTCCACGACAGACACCACGTCAGGCCACAAAACAAGCCTCAGTAAATTTAAGGAGACCAAAACCACACCGAGCACCTTCTCCGACCACAGTGGCACGAAACCAGAAGTCAATCACAAGGAAAACTGGCGTGCACGCGTGTGCACGCGCACACACACACACGGGCAGAAAGGTGTGGACACAGTCGTCACATCTCATTGCTTCGTCACTGTTTTGTCTAACTTACATTACTCACTGCACATCGAGGCCTCACTTCTTGTTGCCCCTTTTCACTGATTCAAAAAGAATTTAAAACATTAGAATGAACAAATACTCAACTAGGCAGGAGCTATCTCACGAGGAGTTTTCCAGGCACGCCTCGGACCGCGAGCTGCAGACGTTTCACGAGCACCAGCTGCAGGGCACGAGAGAGACGGCCCCGGGGCTCGCACAAACCACCGCGGCATTTACTGCTTCGTGTTTGTCCGAGGAGCCGCTTTCAGTGTCTCCTGTCATTAAGGTAGCTCACAAGTCCTTTTTCCCCCCCGAGCTGAAGACACTCAGCAACGTGTGTGGGAGGGAACAAAAAGGCGGGGTGCCATCACTGGAACATGAGTCCTGGGGAGGCTGTGAATGAAGCAGGAAGGACACTGGGGTAGGAAGGGGCATGCACGTTAGATCCCACGGCAGTCAGACTGTTCCAGCAAGGAAGCACCTGGTTTGGGGACTTTTGAGGAGAACTAAAAGGGAGCATTTGAAGGACACCTTCGAAAAGCACCCAGGTGCCCAGTTAAAAGATGACTGCCTCTCCGGAGCAGTTTTGCATTTACAGCACCATCGAGAGGGAGACTCAGGGGTGTCCCACGAAACCCCTGACCTCACCCCTGCACAGCCTCTCTTATCAACATGCACCTCCGGAGCGGTGTATCTGTCACCACTGAGGGACTTACACTGGCACATCATGATGGCACATGGTCCGCAGTTCACTCCTGCTCCTCCACATCCCGTCAGTCTGGACAAATGTATAATGACACACGTCCACTATCACGGTACCACAGAGTAAGTTCACTGCCCTGAAACTCCTGTACGTTCTGTCTATCTGTCCTTCCCTCCCCATTAGCTTTTGGCAACCACTGATCTTTGTAGCTTCTCCACAGTTTTGGTTTTTCCAGAATTTCTTACAGTTGGAATCACACAGTATGCAGCCTTTTCAGATTGGTTTCTTTCACTAACGGTATTCATTTAAATTTCCTCACATCTTTTCATGGCTCAGAAGTGCCTTTTTTGGTGCTGAGTAATATTCCATTGTCTCAACCTACCACAGTATATTTATTCACTCACCTACTGAACGACATCTTGGCTGCCTCCAATTTTGGCGATTATGAACAAAGCTGATAGAAACACCCACATGCAGGTGTTCGTGCGGATCTTCAAGTCCTTTGTGTGAATTCCAGGGAGTGCAGTTGGTGGTGAGCGTGTGTCTAGTCTCGTGAGAAACGGCTCAGCTGTCTTCCCGGCTGACTATTCTGCGTCCCCACCAGCGACACATGGGAGACACTGCACCCAGCACCCTCATCAGCACTTGCTGTGGTCGGAGTTCTGAATTTTGGCCACTCCAGTAGGTGCATCCTTGCATCTTGTCCTTTAGAAGGAGAATTCTTCCAGTAAAGCTTCCCTTTATTTTTCTCCTACAGAGAGGATTTCAGGCTCAAATCTGTTATCTCTTTGGCTCTGACCATGGTGCTGAACCCCCTGCTCCTGAAAGTCCAGCCCTTAACAGTGCCGGTAGATTCACCCTCTCACTGTTGCGGGAAGTGTTAAAAGTGACGTGGGGAAAAATGCTGCCCGTCCTCCCTTCTGCAATCCGCCCAACACCCTATGTATGCGATAGAGCTTATCTGCTTTCTCGATCTCCTTTTGAAGAATAAGATTGGGGAGAATTTGTCACTAAAACGTACAGATTGAGATGCTCTCAATTCCCGAATCCCATCTGAGTATGAGTAGGTTCTTAGATGGTCAGAAAACAAACTGCCACCAAAGTAACTGAGTGCAGGTCAAGCACGGTATTTCCCCCTCAGTTGCTAGGCAACAGCAGCAGCAGCTATGATGCGGTTCCCAAGGCAACGTGTGGGGGCTCCTGAGCTCAGTGTGGCGCCGCTCTGCTGCTGGCACCCAGCGAATGCGTGTTTACGTGAGGCTTTCTCATGGGTCCATCCTCGAAGGACAGGACAAACCTGTGGTGGGGGGGGGAACGGCCCCTTTCATGCCCAGTCGGCACAGCAAGCCCACACCGCACTCAGTCTGCTCTGGAGATGGGGACCCTGGGCTCACGCAGTCCCTGCCTGTTAGGGAGGAAATTGTGAATGTGAGTGACTCTAACGCAGGGCGGGAGGAGTGCACCGGGCACCCTGATAGAGGTGCCACGTGTCAGAAGCGTTGTGGTAGGGTGTGATCCATTCTGGTCTGCAGCCCGACCAGAGGGAGCTCTCCAGAAGCCTGAGCTCTGATCTTGACCTTGCACTCACCTTCCACTTCAAGCTAGGGGCAGACATGTGTGAATGGATGGAGTCCAGTCAGTTGCAGGCCTCTTTTCAGAGATGAGGTCCCCTTTGCCATGACAGCCGGGTCACGATTCTTGGGACTCCCGCTTGCAGGGAGCCTGGGTGGATTGAGTTTTCCTCCGAGGACTGCCAGTCAGTGAGAGGGCAGTCACAGGCAGGTTGGGGCAGGTGGTGTTTAATCTGCCCCTCAGACATGAGCCATAGTTCCAGCTCCACCAGCTTAGCACTGGACGAGGCAGGGATTAACGGGTGGGGGTGGTGTAAACAGAGGGTACACGGGGGTTTGCTTAGGAAGGACAAACCTTTCCACCAGCCTTTCCTGGCTGATGTGGGAGGACACTGGCCAGCAACAGGGTCACGGGCCTTTGTCTCGATGCCAGGGTTGCCCCCAGGATTCCTTTATCAGAATTTAAGAAGGTGCTTCAGGGAGAGAGCTGTGGCACGGTGGGCCAGACGTCGGCTTTGCCTAGGAGAACAGTGGGGCTTTTCATGCCTGAAAGACGCATGCATGCAGCTGTTGACCAGCATCTCCAGGTGGAAACGGCTGAGGGGCATGGTGCCGAGCACGCTACTGGGAAGCCCCCCGCCTAGGGCCTTAGTAATGCTTGGAATCCAGTAGGTGCTCAGTCAAGTTGGTCTTTGTCAACCAAATGAGTGTGGAGGTGCTAAAGGCCTCGGTTCGGCTGCTGCCCAGGGCCAGTGCTGTCCTTCAGAAGGCCGAGAGGGCCTGCCTGCATGTTCTGGTCCTCGGACACCCCTACCCCCAGCAGGTCACAGTCCTCACACCCTCCAGCACCAAAGAACCCCCACTTCTGGGAGGCAGGCACGAGCTCAGGAAAGGCTCCCCCAGAGACCCAGAATCTACCCCGTCACTGCCAGCCACGTCTTCAGTTCCAAAAAGACCAGAATCCATGCCCACAGCCCCTCTCTTGCTCTTTACCAATATGGCCACTGTCCCTTTCAGGACCCCTCCATGAGGCACTGTCACTGACCCTGGCCTCTAGGTAGGGAAGATGCGGCTGGTGTTTATTTCATGCACCGTGTGACTCAGGACCCTCTCCAGGGCCATTTCAGAGTCATTCATGGGAGGTCGCCCCCAAGCCTGCTCACTTACGGTCCCCCCAGCCTGTTCCCCACTCCTTTTGTTTGTCGTCATTGTGTTACTTCTGTGTCTTGTTTGTGCAGGAAGTTAGTAAGTGAGCTTGGATTTGGACGTGGCTCTATGGACCATCCGCACCTTGTTCCTTTGTCCTTGTTCTCCTGCCTGCCCTTGACCTTTCCTGCTGGCATGCTCGGCCACAGGAAGGAAGCCTGGAGGGAGAGGCAGCTGTTTTCACAGAGCGAAATGGCCTCCCACCCAAGTACACCCAAGGGCTGTGCTTTGTCTCCGAGACCAGTTCCGACAGCTCAGGCGGCTGGCGCCCAACTGGCACGCTCCAGTCCTCTGTCCCGCCACCTCCTGCCGCGTCAAGCCTTTGGCTCAGCACTGGCTACTCAGCCTCTGCCAGGCTTGCACCATCTCTGCCCAACCCACAGCGGGGAGTGGCCAACATGTTTGGGGCTGGTACAGATTGGTCCTGGGCCATGAGCTCGTGGACAACTTCTCGTCTCCATGGCGACGGGATATGTAGCAGCAGAAGCATCCTTCCTCCCTCTTCCTCCTCTTTGACTTCTTTCTGTGACTTTGATGAGGGAGCACCCTATTCTGCGGACCCCTCTCGCCTGCCGGGAGGAAGAGCTATGTGCCCACTGCCCTCGTCTCCTCTCTGGCTTCTAGACAGCGCTCACCCCGAGGCAGCAAGTCTGCATAGTTTGGCCCAATGCTTCCTGACTGCACCCACATGCCTGAGCGGGTGCCAGCCCAGGCAACATCTATTGTTTCCACGGAGAAGGCAGGGTTGGCCAGTGGGCACAAAGGCCACCCGGGCGGGACGAGCCTCTTCGGAGCAGGGCGGCTCCGAAGCAGTCAGCTAAGGTTGCTCCATAACCCTCACAGACAGAGAGCAGAGGGGGAGTGTGGGGCCCATCACTTCTCTAGAAACAGATCATGGGGCTTGAACATCAACGTGAAAAAGTCCTTCAGTGAACTTATGAACAGCACGATTTCTACAGGGCTCTGAACTTCAACCTCAAAAAAATCAAACCCACAGCAACAGGTGGCCATCGATGGGGCAGAACAGAGGAGAGGCCAGAGCCCCTTCCCAGCCCTCCCTGACCCACTACATAGCTACCAGGACGATGCTTCTCCCTTCTGATGCCTCTGTTTTACCAGCAGTAGAATGGGGTAGATACTGTAAAAACATCTTTTTTTTTAAAGGAATGAACGGATGGCAGAGGTGCTGCTTTCACTACCTGCAACATGAAATAACCAAGCAGAACTTACTCCGCGGACTCAGCTCTCTGGAGAGACCTGGAGCATGCACAAGAAACCAGCGGCATTATAATTACTACGGCAAAGCGATGTGGCACCTAGGCGACAGGCATGTGGCGTCCACCCACGCAGTAGTTATTCACTCTGCAGTACACCTGGGGCTCCCAGGGGCCAGTCAGCTGCCACGTGAAGACAGGTCAGCCTCCGAGGGCTCCCGTCGGGTCCAGCAATGACACACCAGGGCTGCAATGTTGCTCTGACTTCTCAGATGTGAGTTAGTAGAGAGCCCTCCCTCAATTCCTTCTGACCGAGGCAGAAAGGGGGCCTCCTCGCTCCGCACACCCTTCTCCGCTTACAGAAAACAGCTGTTCGTCGGCCACTCACCTGCAGCTCCAAGCAAGTCACCATGCTCCTCACCCAGACTCTGCGGAACACTCTCGGAGACCCAGGGGCTGTGCTGCCCCCGGGCCGTGGCGCTGGACACGGAGACCGGAGAGGACGCGGGGCTGTCTGGGGGCGCAGTGACAGGTGACCCAGTCGGTAGTTCAGGGTGGCTTGTCTCCATGAAGGTGCTACTGAGAATTACACCCTGTTGAGAGTGCGCCATCCCACCGACTGCTAATGTCACCCGGACGGTCCTCAGTGCCTGTTGGGCAAGTCTCTGCTCGCCTTTCTCGCCACGATTCTGCGGCATCGTTCATGGCGACCAAATGACCGAGGGTTTCTGATCTCTGGTCACGCCTGGCCAGCCACGCAGACGAGCCACGTACACCCCGAAGTGCCTTGAGCTCTCGGAACTGGGCTCAGACTCACTCCTGGACTGGGCTTTTCCGGTTTCCCCATAAGCAGCGTGTTGAAACCTACTGCATGAACTTTTAAATAGGCCAGCTTGAAATGTCCTCCTTGAAATCTATTATATTTAAACCTTACAGCTTTAAGAATCAGAACGCCGGGCCTGAGAGTGACCTCAGAGAAGATCTAAGCTCGGGGGGTCCTGAACTTGGGGGGGTCACTACTCTCAGAGAGTTCGTGGAAGGCCTCAGGGGACCTGGGAACCTTCTGGAAGATTGTACTCAATTTGGTGTGTATGTGCCCTTACTTTATTTTTTTTTTTAAGGGAGAGGTTGCAGCTTTCATTAGTCTTAAAAAAGGACCTTGATGGGGCCAACTTGCCTGTGAGATGACACATGGCCCAGGGCAGAGGCACCAGCCGGGCTGCCTGATGTTGAAAGCTGAACTGAGGGAAGGGGCTGCGAGTCCCATCCTCACGTGGTTAGGCGCGGGACCTAACCCTCCCTCGGCTGTGCCAACTGTCCCCGAGCCTGGAGCTTCTCCGACTCATGCTCTCCATGGAGCAGAGCTTGTGAAGATGAGGAGCTGGGCTCCTCAAAAATAAAACGACAGTGCGGCTGCAGGTGGACCTGGGTCACCTGACTTAGAGCTCCGTGCACTGCGACATGATTCATCTTAGAAATCCTGCAGACACTCAGTTACACGGGGTGAACACGAGGGCTTGTCGACTTCCTCTTGAAGCCCCACCGAGGGAGGCACAGGCAGACAGAGTCCAGTGCGGACAAAGGGGATGGGAGGGTGGACAGCAGCCGCTGAGCGCTGCCTGCCACAGAACCTTGCAGGGTGGACAGACATGCAGTGAGGGCACTCAGCACAGCTGAAAGGTCACACCCTCAGGCCCCGAGAACAAAGCCCACCAGCAGCCATCTGCTGCAGGAGCCGAGGGTGCAGTTGCCTCTGAACGTGGGGAACGTGTAAGGACTCATCTTCACAAGCTCTGCTCCGTGGAGAGCATGAGCCGGAGAAGCTCCAGGCTCGGGGACAGTTGGCACAGCCAAGGGAGGGTTCGGTCCCGCGCCTAATCACGTGAGGATGGGACTCGCAGCCCCTCCCCTCAGTTCAGCTTTTAGCATCAGGCAGCGGGGCTGGTGCCTCTGCCCTGGGCCGTGTGTCATCCGTCAGTCAACGTGGCACCACCACAGCATGCCCTGCTGCAGCTGGGAGGCACGCTTCCCAGAAGCCCTTTCCCTCTGCAGTGCCAGGCTGCCAGTGAGAGGAGCCTGCACGAGATTTGGGGTGCAGAGTGGCGATGCCATCACTCCACTGCTCGGGCTGGCGGGTTCACAGACCTCCTCCCCACAAGTGCCCACGGCCCAGCCCCCTTTGCTGGGAAGACTCTGGGGCTCCTGGATTTTCCCCAAACCTCCAGCTTCTGCTCCAGGGAGGCAGGCTCAAGTCCTTCATGACCATTTGCCTCATCCTCTAGCTGCAGCTTTCCTCACCTACACTTCCCTGGCAACTCCCTCCCCACGTGCGGAGCCCCCAAGGCTCACAGCTGACGTTTTATTCCAGTAACACTTGCAGCCCTTGTTTCAGTGAGCCTAACCAGCACAACTCCCGCAGGAGACCGCAGGACTCCTCTCGGGGGACAAGGACCGGACCAGACAGAACCCCCCCCCCAACCCTGCCAAACCTTGCAAATGATGGCACTGGGACTCCTCAGCGAGCTTCCTTCTAATCGCCCCGTGTTGGTTTTCTGGAGCTGCTGTTACAAAGCATTGCAAACTTATCGACTTAACACAAATGCGTTCTCTCACCATTCTGGAGGTCGAGGTCTGACACGGGTCTGCCGGGGTGAGCTCAGAGCGTCCGTCCCTGGGCTGCATCCCCTTCTGGAGGCGGGAGCGGAGGTCCTGTGTCCTTGCCGTCCTGGCGCCTGGAGCTGCCCGCATTCCTCTGCACAAGGCCCTCTTCCTCCACCGTCACAGTCACAGCCGGCAGCAGGCGTCTCCGACCTTTCTGCCCTGGTCACGGCTCCCTCCGACACAGTGGGGGGGGGGGGCTTTCTGCTCGTGGGGACTCGTGTGATTAGATCAACCCCACCTGGGGAACTCGGCCCCCACATCTCCGGCATTAACCTGGATCACCTGTCAAGTCCCTTTTGCTGCTGAGGTAACATTCCCCCAGAATCTGGGGGTGAGGATCTGGTCTTTGGGGAGGTCATTATTCTGCCCGCCACACGCCCTAACGTGAGACCCACAGGTTGGGAACTCCTGCCAGCAGGACGGAGCAGGCGCCCCAATGGTTTCAAGGTGCCATCCTCAAGTATAAATGGATAGTTAAGAATCATTACGCACCAGGCGTTTGAGCAATGCTCTCACCGTAACATGCAAGACAAAACCAAAATGGAAACTGGGAGCCTGGGAGAAACAGACGGTGGAAGGCAGACGACTCAGAAGAGGGCGGGGTCGGGGCGGGACACATTTAACATCCTCAGCAACTTCTGTGAGTCCTCAAAGCAGGAAAACAGGCAAAAAAATGAATTAAGACAAACTCTCGGATATCACAAAATGTATTAGCAGAAATAAGAATTCTGTATTAAGTGTTGGAAACACAGGTGGAAATTTTCACAGAAAGTAATACAAGTGCAAAAATATGGGAACTGTAAGAAAAAAGTAAGAAAAATCACAGGGTTAGTCCAAGAGGTCCCGCGTGTGAAAGATAATAGTTCCAGAGAGAAAGAAGGCTGAGGAGGAGGAAGGGAAGTCACCCAGGAAGTGGCAGAGAAGCGTGTCCTGTGGGGGCAGGCGTGGACCCCCAGCCCGAGAGTGGCATTCAGTGCCCGGCCAGATGGAAGGCAGAGGGCCTCTGTCGCGGCACACGAGGGTGGAGGAGTGCACAGAATCCTCAGGAACTGCCATAAATGAGGGGCAGAAGTCAGCATCCCAACGACCCTGGGAGCTCTGCAGGGAGCATCCTGGCAGGGAACGTCCGTGAGAAAGGTGCTGGGTCCAGGGTGGGGAATCCAGCCCGGGGAGAATGAAGGGAACCTCCGGATCACGGCGAGGCAACACCCGGGATGGGGCCCAGGGCCAGGCCGGCTCTGGGAGGGGCCGTGATGTGTGTGCAGACACTGGGGTGGACGGCTGGCGCAGCCCAAGTGAAGACTGCGAATCCGTACACGGCAAACTAAGCAAATAAAAAGTGATTCGTTTCAGAATTTAAAAAATTGTGTAAGGTAACGTAGCTATGCGGCTGTGCTGTCAGCAGTATTTATATATGATCGACGTTAGTTGTTGATTCGACCAAAAATCGTGCCACAACTGATGCGTGAAGGCAAAAGAATGAGTGGTGTTGTTAGAGCCAAATCCTCCCTTTCCACGGAAAAATACAAAAATAAAGTCAAAATGAAGGAAGAGCAACACAAGCCCTTTAAATGGAAGAAAATAATCACAAGAAAGAGACAAGTGGTCGGGAAGTGGCGGCCAAAGGGGGCACACAGGAGGCCCTCTGGTGGGGGACTCGGTGCCCGCGTCTGCCGTGCGGGTCATCAGGCATGCATGTCGGCAGAAACGAAATCGTCCGTGTCGAGAATCACCACCCACTCGCCCGTCAGACAACTATGAGCAGATAACCCGGGCAGCCAGTACGATCCAGCCGTGGGAAGGAGGGAAGGAAGGAAGCACCGACAGAGGCTGCAACGGGGTGACCCCTGGGAACACCACCCTGCTGAGTGAGGGCAGCCGGTCACAAAAGGCTACATATTGTGTGATTCCATCCGTACGAAACGTCCAGAACAGAGACATCCCAAGAAAGAGGATCAGGGGTTACCCGAAGCTAAGGAGGGCGGGAGGCACAGGCACGAGGCGTGTCTGTTTTTCTGGGGGATGGCCACCGTGTTCTGGAATTAGGCAGTGCTGGCGGCTGCACGACGCTGTGAGTGTATGGAGAGCCACTGAGCTGTGAACTTGACGATGGGGAATTATTCATGCTATGTAAATGTTACCTCCACAATAAAAAATCTGAAGAACACTGTATAATGCATTCTGTCTATATAGTACACAGATTTTATTTTATTTTTGGCTAAGTGAGAGAGTTGTGGCTTTCCTAAGCACAAGAGGAAGAATAAAATTAAACCTTTGGTGATTTATGTTTTCCACCTTGTCTGAGAATCAGATGTCATTCTGAATAGACAAGATCATATTTTAGGCACAATAGACAGAAATGAATTATGTACTAACCTCAAAACATAACATTAGAAATACAGCTTGCTTTCCAGTCACGTGACACTTCCATTTCAAAGCAGAGACATTCAGAAGACAAAGTGAATTCAGACTTCTTGGGCGAAAAGAACGGACTCAGAGCTTTGGCACCGGAGTGCGGGGGGCCGGGGTTCCTACTCCTTCCTGCACGGAAACTCTGTAGTTACAAATTATTTAATTCTTCTCAGTTTGTTTTCTGACCTGCAGAACAGGAACGAGGATAGCAACGCCCACTTCACAGGGCTGCTCTGGAAGTCAGATCGAAGGAGACCCTTCACGTCCATGCTTAGCAGCTGCCCGGCTGGACGTGAAGGCCCGCTCAGCAGCAGCTGTCGTTACCATGGCAACCGTGTCTGTTCATCAGGGTTTAAAACTCGGACTCCGACGTGGACAAGCTGCGGGGTCCGGGCAGTTACCTGACTTTTCCGTGCGCCCTGACCTCGTCCCTGACGTGGGCAACACCCCCACCTCGCAGGCCGCACAGAGGGATGGGCGGCGGTCCCACGGCTGCAAATCACTGTAAATTATTTTCTTTTAATAATTTCGGTCTGCTTAGCATAAATTTACTGCCTTTTTGAATTGGGGCACACCGATTGTGCCTTTGTTTGCTCTTCTCTAAAGTGGGGACAACAATCCTCTAAAAATTACTATTCTCCTTTTAACTTCCTAATTCATTAAGCATATCGATTCCTAATTATTTACGCATCAGGAAAACACATGGGATCGTCAGTATAGGAAGATACATAAAACCCATACGGGAAGTTTTAGAACAGGACTGGACTCTGTGAGGCAGACTTGCCTTCTCCTGTTTAATTTAGGCTGCTGTGGACGTGGGGTCCCTTCCCCAAATTCCAAGTTTGAGCCCTGAGGTGGAAAGGGCTTCTCCGCACCCCTGAGGAGCGGGAGGGACAGAGGCAGGAGTGGGCATCCAGGGGGCCGGGAGGTGGAGGCCTGAGTGGAAACGGAAGGACAGCCTGGAATCCCGCCAGGTGTCCCTTCTGGGATGCCACGTGGGGACGGCAGGTGGCGGCAGCGGCTGACCTTTGGCTAAATTGGCACCTGTGGACAGAGGCAGCATCATGGCCCGCGGGGCAGAGTGGCTGAGACAGCTCTCTCGGAAGGCTCTCCTCCCCCTTGCTCTGACCTGGAACACACAGCACTGTTTGTGGTGGGACAACTTCCCTTCCACAGTGGTGGAGGGTAATAGGTAATAGTTCAAATACGATCTCCTGTGTCGGCCACCTTGCTTTCTACACTGAAGTGAAACGTGTGAACTTGGTTCTGTCCTGGACACAGAAACCTCGTTCTATGACCTGTCATGTGCCTCAATAGCTGGAACCTCCAGCCCTCGTGAACCTGGTACTTGCCTTTTAAGAAGGTGGTCTGGAGGGGTGCGGGCCGAGCGCCTGGGCCATGCAGGACAGCGGCCACAGACGAGGCCGTGCAGCTCCCACTGCAGGCAGAGCTGCCCCTCACTGTTCCTTTCGAGTGATGGGGGCCAGTCACCGACTTCCCCCATTTGTCCAGGTATCTATCTTCAAAACAAAAATCCCCCCAAATCCTGGGGAATAGAACCAATCACAATTGTTAATAGTTAACATGGTTTATTAGGATAACAGGATGATTTATCATCATCCAAACGCCTGTAATTCGAGGCAATGAAACGCAAACACGGAAAAAGGAGAACCACCTCGGTAGGTCTGCTTTCTCGCTTCTCATCCGAGACCCCGAAGGCCACCAACACAGCCTTTGCCTAGTCGGCGCACGGCGCTCTTCCCCAATCATTATAACCGATTTCAGATGGTGCTAGAAAATTGTATTGACTCTGAACACCAAAAGAAATCAGTCATCCTCTAAGGGGTCACAGGAGGACGGAGGGGCCGGCAGGACTCAGAGACGGCCACACCTGTCACAGCTCAGCCCTTCGGCCCTTGAGTGACCGAGTTCGTATCAGAGGACAAGCGCTGGGGACAGCATGTTACCCAGAGGAGCGTGAGGCCCGACAGGGAGACGGTGGCCCGCACCGTGTCATGCAGGCTCCCGCCGACGGCCGTCCGCCCGGCCACCCCTTCTGCTGCTGGTAGTGTGACAGTCTTCCCCAAGAACACTGATTTCAAATGGTGCTAGACAATCACTATTTAAATCTAAACCACCAAATGAAACCAGCTTCCTGAAGAAGCTTTAGGATCTGTTTTTCCTTCGGAATGCAGTAAATTAAGACAACCTAGAAAGGAAAACGTTAAAACCTGCCTGTGAACAGGCACTGCCATCAGCAGGGCTGGGGGCGGGGCCGGCCGGGGCCTCCTTGTCCCGGAGCCCCGGGGGCAGGTGCAGGTGCAGTGGGAGGGGAGGACGGCGTTTTCCTCGACCTCCGGCTTTCACTCGGACGTGGAGAACTCTGTCTGGTTCGGTGCAGCGCTATGATCCCAGGGTCCGAGGAGGACAACGGGACGGCTCAGAGGCCCCATCTGAAATGCAATGATGCCGAGATCCTAGTGTTTTTCTAGAAAGGAATCCCTTCGACTGCATCTGAGTTAAGGAGTGTTGTTACTGTCCTCCTCCTCTCCAAGAAAGGTAACTCGCACTCTCAGTTCTGCCCCCCGAATTATTTTAGGCTACAGCTCTTTTCTCCATCCCACTGTGGGTCTCGGTATCATCTCATTAGGCAGCCTGCCATCTGTCACCCCCTTGAATGTTCTAGGGGTCCAAGAAGGTACTTCGTGTGTCTGAGCCACCCTCCTAAAGGGATGTGTATTCTTTTTTTAAGCTGCTGTGAACCGTCTTAGATATCCATTTAATTTGAATGATCATAAAATGAAGAATTAAATTCGTACCACCTAAATCCAGCAACTGTTCGCACTTTGCCCTTTTTGCTTCAGCTGTGGCGTCTACGTCCGAGACAGGTTCCTGTTTTGCCGCGTGCTCTGGGAATAAATCGACAACCGTCCTGACACTCTACTCTCACATTCTCGAACATGTTGAGAAAATGAGGCCATTTCTCCCCAAAATAAAAACCGTTTAGAGCCTTTTGTTTGTGAACCCAGGGGCCATCAAGGTTCACCCACTCTGACACTCTGGTCTCGTTTAAGCTAGAACACACCCCTACCTGTTCTTTGTTTCATCACGACAGCGTCACCTTGCGAACCTGGGCTCCGGGCCCCACCATTCACCCAGTCTGTTCTCCTGACTTAAATAAATTAATGAAACTTCAGTTTCTCCTTCCGACTCTCCTCGTCTACAGTCTAGCTCTGTGTACGGGAAGAACGTCCCACTGCGGGTGCCTGTGGCTGATGTCAGGTGGGGTCAGAGGAAGCTGGGAAGCCAGGGGGCAGGCTGGCTGGCTTCGGTCTGATCAGTGGTCTCACGCCCCAGAGCCTTGGCCAGTCATTCTCCCAGACAGGGGTCCCGGAACAAACTCACCCCTCATGGTGGAAACGCACCCACCCACATGCCTGCTGAGCGGGTCCAACAGCCAGGAGTCCTCCTCTGCCGACCTACCTGCCTTCAGCGCACGCTTCCCTCCTGGAAAGCAGGTGGGTGGGGCCGGGGCCGCAGCTCGGAGCCAGCGCTCTGGCCGGGCTGTGTACCAGCGATGAGGTCTTGCGGGGGATCATTTAGTTTTCCTGAGCCTTAGTATCCCGACCCAGAGGATGGAGAAACAAGGTCCCATACTGCAGTGATGGTTAGGGTCTTATGGAATTCAGAATATGGAAATGGTTTATCATTTTTTAAGCACTACACAAATGACGGGTCTACTTTTTTAGATGGATTAGAAGTCTGGAGTGCATTCTCAAGGTGAAGGCCAGAAAGAACTGAGGGTGGATGGGACAGCACTCTGAGAAACACCAGTGGCTTCAGTCCCTGGAATGCTCTCTCTCTGCCACACACTGAGCTGAGAGCCTCCCATGCATTCTGTCACCACGTGCCACTGCCTCGGGAAGCTGGTGGTGCTGCTGCCGTTTTCCGGGCAAGGGGACAGAGGTTCCCAGAAGCTATGTGACTCGCTGTCAGTCACAGAGCTGATGAGCGGCACGACCGGGATCCACACCCCGACTTTCCCGACTCCACGCGCAGGTGCTTGGAGCTTTGACAGCACCGCAGCAGCTGGCCTCCACGTGGCCACGTGGGACTCTGGGCACAGACGGCTCCAAGTTTAGGGTTCCACCACTAGGCACGTGAGCACAGCAGCACACCAGCTCTGGGCCCAAGCAGCAGAAGCAGCACCAGACAGCCCCCCGAGAGGACCAGCACCCTGGCAGCAGCAGGAATCTGCCTGCACTGACTGGACCCTCCGCTGGGCCTCTGACTGGCCGTGTGACCTTAGTAAGTCCCATCTTCGCCACAGCCCTGCTTCCCCCTGATCTTCGGGAGGCTCAAGAGCAGAGAGCACAGCAACAGCCACGAAGCTCAGGCAAGCGAGGATGGCGATGTTGAAATGCTGCCTCCCACAGGAGGGTGGAGCCCAGCAGGCTGCCCTCCTGCCCCAGTTTCTGTGAGGCTGCAGGATGAGACGGCCCAATGCAGACCCCCGGAGCCGAGCCAGCTCTGCAGCGGGCTCCCCATGCAACCTTGGGTGCGCTGCTCGAACTTTCTGGGTCTCAGTCTCCTCAGCTGTGAAGTCAGGGCAGGAACAGTCCCCACCACACAAGGCTGTTATGAAAATTAAGTAAGATAAGTAAGGCAGACTAGAGATAGCACCATGCAAACGTTCGGTGACGATGGCTGTGGTGACGACAGTCCTAGGCCATCTCTCCCTCACACACGGAAGCAGAGAGGGGTGCAGAGGTCTGCCACCGCTCAGACACAGAAGGGCTCCGACCTCTCGTCGCACGGTTTGCTGGCCCCACACAGTCCAGGAGGGTGGCTGGCTGCAGAGGGCGCGGCAAGTCCCTCGGTCGGGAAAGAGGCCCTTCGGTCTGCAGAGGGCACCTCCACGCAAGGGAACCACAACGAACGCCTCTGATATCTCCTGCTGCTTCTCAGAACTCCCCTCCTTCTGGGGCCTGAATGTGAACGTGGGTTCAGACACCTGCAAATAAGCAGGAGTTGGTGTTTCGGATTTCTTCTGCATTAAGTGTTTAAGAGAAAAGGAACAGATCAAACACTGATAACCGTTTGAAAAAAACCTACCAGGGAACCCTCCAGGAACAAAACAAAGCAACCCCTGCTGGAGGCTGATCCAGAGGACCGGCCGCTGCTTACCTAGGGGTGTGAGCGCAGCCGCTGACGGGCGCCATCCAGGCCCAGAAACCCTCGGGAGGCACCTGCTGGAAGACCAGCGCCTGCAATGTAGACGGCAGTGTGAGCCCCTCGGAAATCTCCCAGAGCGACAGAGGAAGTCACAGTTGTTTCCTCTGGTCACTGTACCAGCGTCCTAAAGATGAAATTTTGTTTAAACAAGAAGCACCTTCTCTTTCCTGCTTAAGACACAGAGGTTGGGAAAGTTCCTGCACAGCGAGCGGCACACAGCTCCCCACGCTCTCTGTGCGGGTGTGGCCGCCGCAGAGGAAAATGCCTGCCGGCAGGAGGCTGGGCACTTCCCCGATCATCAAGGTTTGATCAGCAAGACATCTTATGAAATAAAATACGGCATAAACCTGTAGCTCCAATCACAGAAGACAGGCATGAGAGCAGCCTGCCGGGGAGACAGGAGGAAGTTCCTATTTTCAAAGTTGATTTTGCAACATCCTGCTGCAGCAGCACAAACTCCGGAAGGCCAGCAGAGGGCAGCACTAGCCTGCAAGTACAGCCTTCTGTGTGTTATTCCCTGGGACATCGGGGAAGGGCAACTCAGAACTGAAACCCCAGGGCAGGCCCCTGTGTGGTCTGATGCAGGGTGGGATGCACCTTTCGCCACAGCACAGGAGAGGACGCCCTGTCTCCAGGTCTTTGTTTCTGAAAACTGGCGGTTCAAGGTGGTACTTCCGTCCTCCACACACGTGACTTGCCACAGTAACTGCATGTTCCCTCACACAGCACCAGAGGGTCCCTTCCAAGGGGCTTCTGTCCCACACGCTCTCGTTCCCCCCAGGAAGCGCAGGCCGAGTGACTCAGCAACGTGAGGCAGCACAGCCTGCGCTGGTGCGCTCCCATCTATCGCAACTTCTGAGTTAATGATTACAACGCCACGGAGGAACTTCAACACCGGCGCGGCCACAGGCCAGGCCACGCCTGTCGGCGGGTGGGGAGAGAGGCCCGGCACGGAGTCGGGACAACCTGTGCTCTGCAGGCGTGAACTCCAAGCTGAGTGCTGCCAGGCGTGCCCTCCAGCAGCTAAGTTCACGCACTTCAACACTGTGCATCGGTTAAGGGACGAAGCACGTTGGGAAGATTCTGGAGCGCTGGGATAGAAGTTCAAGAGGACCCTGGCCAGCAGGAGAGAGAAAGGCCATCAAGTCCACCGGTGTCATACAACAGGGAAAAAAATCTAAAAAATTCTAGCTGAGAAGTACAAACGGGGACGGAGATCTACCAGGATAAATGGAATTCAAACCAACGTGGAGCTGTTAAGCATCACGACACTGGAGTTATCTAAATACTACCATAAAGTAAAAGCACGTTTCCAAAACTGATCACGCAAACAAGCACAGGGTCCCCAGTCAGAGCGGGGCACAGAGACGTGCGCAGACAGCAAGGAACGCCACGCCGCCGTTCCCGGGGGGCAGTCCAGCGTCTGGAAAGGCATCACGCCGTTCCCGGGGGGCGGTCCAGCGTCTGGAAAGGCATTCGGAGGCGGCCGCTCGAGCTGCTGCAAGTCCCCCTTCCATCCGCCTGTGCTAATGACAGAACCTCCTCTGCAGAACACAGGAGAGGTCTGCAGCCCCTGCGCCCACAGCCTCCGACGCCGCCGCAGATGTCTGGGCTTGAATTACAGGTGCAGAGAGCCGGTCCAGAAAACGCTGAGTCGGTGACAAGGTGTCTCACCTGTGGGAACGAGTTTGACAAATGTACCTGCAGCTTCGTACCACCGCACTGCCATCCCTGCCGTCCCATGGGAGCGCTGGACACCCGTGCCTCCTGCAGCCCTCCTGGCGGCCCTGGTCCATGTGCAGGACCAAGGTTTGTACCAAACCTAAGGCCAGAGCAGAGAGCGACGGCCAGTGAGCAGGCCTCGCTGAGGGGGTCCTGCTGCTTCCGGAGGAGTCGGGGGCTGAGTCTCAATGGGACAGACCTGTCACAGAGCCCCTCGCCCCCTGCCAAAGGAGGGCTTCAGCAGTCATCCTCCAGCCCCTCTCGGGTCTCAGAGGCTGACTGCTGTCAGTTCCTGCGAGGAACCGAATCTACTGTAGACGCCGTCCTTGTCTCTGCTTTTCGTCACAAGCCCCAGCCTATCCGAGTTCATGTACTTACGTGTGTGCTGCCTCTGTAGCGTCGAGTGCTGTGAGGTGGCCTCCCCTTCAGTGGCACATTTAACCTGGGCGGGGCGGGGGGGGGGAGACAAGCAGTGTACACTTTAGGGTCGGAAAGCCCTGGATACACACTTCCCCCATCATGTGTTACCCAGCCTCAGACAGCTACGTGACCTTTCTGGGGCTTCAGTTTCTTCATTCACAATGAGGGAATAATGTTCTTCGTTCTCAGAGTAGAACAACTCGTGTGCGAGACGTGGCACATACACGACTTCCATGAATGCTAACCCACCCCACTCCCACTCCCACTCTCCCCTGTGAAGGGAGGGCACGTCTGGTACTTCAGACAGACTTTCTGAGGGTATGTACGGCCCATACGTTAAAATTGGTGGGAAGAACTCAAGTAACGCGAACACCGGTGCAGGAGGCTGTGTGTCTGGGGCTTCTCCGGAGGAGGGGAGTAGCACAGAAGCCAGGGGTGTCATGACGATGAGTCAGGGGTCTCCAGAATGATGGGCAGGGTCTGAACCTGGGATGAGGCTGCTCCGACCACCCCTCTCTCTCTTCCCGGACCACTGACTCAGGGTTCACAACGTAGCAGGAGCTGCAAGAGGCTCCGAGGGCACAGGAGCCAACAAGGCCGATGAGTCTGGGGCAAAGGAATACAGAAAATCGACGACAAATGCAGAGTGGGACCGGGCTCCGAGAGGAAGCGCTGTCCCTGCGAGCCCTGTCCAGGGAGCAGGCGGCCACAGCCACGCAGCAGAGCCACAGTGGGCTTCTCAACCCTCCTGACGCCGACAGCCTGTCGGAAGCCACAACACGCACTCACTGACTGCCTCCCGGGAGCCCAGCCCTGTGCTGGGAGCTGCAAGGACAGTGCACGTGTTGACGGCGTGGACGCACCTGCACGCGACCTCGCAGTCTGACTGTGCAGCCGAGACTTTGTTGCCGGACTGTGTAGACGGCAACGAAGAGAGTGTTCAAGTGCGCGTCCTGACCGAGAGGACCAGAGTCACTTAGGATCAGACGAGCTTGGGGCCGGCGGACCAACGGGCTGGGGACAGCTTTGCAGAGGAAGGGGCCTGTGCCGGTGGGAAAGGGCGAAGATCTCGGGGAGGGAACAGTAACTATGTTCAACATAGCAGGCAGGTGTGGCTCGATTAACAATGGGGGGAAGCTGCTGCATTTGATAAGCAGGGCCTTCGGGAAATCAGATGACAAGGGTCTGATTAACAGGACTGCGGGAGGGTGTGTGTATGTTAGAGAGAGAGAGAGAGAGAGAAGTCATGTATCTGTGTCTCCCCCTACACCCCCTTCCACCACGAGGTGAAAGGTGAGATCAGGGACGGCAGGAGATGGGGAGAAGCATGAAACTTATGAAGAGAAGAAACATGTTTGCTGAGACCTAGGATGTGGGAAGCCATGTGCTGGAGACAGGAAGATGAACGAGGGAGGCACCAGCCCTCACGGCGTGTGCAAGGCCAGCAGGGGGCGCAGACAACGGGAGAGAGTCCAGGAGGGGAACCTCTGGAGGCCAAGGGGGTCCCCAGGGGCCAGGATGAGCTTTCCCGAGGGCCTCCTGTTCTCCACATGGTGGTGGGATGGACAAGAGGGAACAGGGGTGGGCAGTTCCTTCTGGGTCTCCAGGATGCCTTCACAAGTGGGGCGGACAAGTTCCCTTCGGACTGGAATGCAGTTCTGGCCGGAGATGGAGAGAACAGATTAAATGAAAACCCGCCCAAAGGCCCTCCACTCAACAGGAGTGCTGTCCCAGACCCCACACCTTCAGAACGCTGAGGGGGACGGCTGTGCCCCAGAATGCTGAACCGCACTCACACCAGGGTGAAGCACAGGCAGGGCCGTCACATGCGGAGCTGACATGGGAACACGTCCCCGCAACGGCAAGTGTGCAGGGAACCTCGCACGACTGAGGGAGCAGGGAGGCAGGCAGGTGGGGGCTGTCCCGCTGTCTGCCCCGTGCCCTCGCCCCACTCGGGAGGCTGTCCGCACAGCACCCACCGGAGACAGAAGCGGCCGTGGCGGGGAGAGGGCTGCTCTAATCCAGCGCAGACACAGACACCTGAAGGGGAAAAAGACATATGCTCTCCACTGTCTTCCAGCTTTCCACATCCGTTTCCTTTAGCGGCATTTTACCCGTGGCATAAGTTTGACGTGCTGCTGGATTATCGAATTTTAAGCACGCACACAAATGTAACAAAGCAGCAGGACTTTAAAAAAGTTACGATGGGCCGAAGAGAAAGCCTGGGCGCCGGCCACTCCGGCTCGGAGATGTGTGCCCTGAAGCTAGCACCTCTGGGATGCGCGTGGACGGGCCGCCTGGCGGGCACAGAGGCCTGGACACAGCCCCACAGCCCTCTCTCTGGCTCCTCAAAATAAAGGGCCTGCCCTCCGAGGCGGATGCCACTCGGGTGAGGAGGGCAGCACACTGTCACTTGTCTCTGAAATCGTGCCAGCAGCTGAACACAAGGCGGTTTCCCCCACGCGGGCCATCCACGAGGGGACACAGGCCGGTGCCCGCCCATGAAAAGACCAGGCTGCAGATGCTTTGGAACTTGTAACACAGTTCGTCTATGTTCTTGGGGGAAACACGTCTTGGAGAAATCGGGCCGCCAACCCCAGTGTGACGGATAGCTGCCTCCAGGCCACCTGGGAGGGACAGTGCAGGACCGGCTCCCCGCGCAGGATTCTGCTGCAGATCCTCGCTCTCGGACTGACTCTTGCTCCCGAGGTTAACGACTTCGCCACTAGGTGTGGGTGGCTGCTCTTAGACCAATAAAGGTCGCGTTGTTTCCCTGGGAGCTGGGGAGGGCTGTCTCGGGAAGGCGGGGCGCGGTGGCCTAGGCGGCCTTCCCTCAGGCTCCTGGGGTCTGGAGGACCTTCATGACCGTGCCAGGTGGCTGGGAGGGGCCGCTGGTTCACAGTGGGGCTTCCAGAGGCGAGCCCTTTCCTGTGGCCTCCAGCCTCCTCCAGGCCTCAGCCAGGCAGGGAAGGGGGAGTCGCCTGCTGTCCCCGAGGCTCTGCCCGCTCCTCCATCCGGTCTTCCCCCAGCCTCCCAGCCCCTAGGACTCCGTGACCAAGGGTCACTTCCAAGCTCCTAGAGCATCTTCCAAAGCTCACATTTACTCAGTGCCCAGAAGGGCACAGCCTGTTCTTAGAACATTGCTCAATTCCTTCTCTTGTGGAAAGGATTCAGGTTTGTTTTATTAAGGACTAGTGTGGCGGAGGTTAATTCTCCTCCAAAGAAAGAAAAAGGGAAGGAAAAGAGCGAGAGGTGCGGCCAGATTCTTCTTCTGGCGTATCGACAGAAATGTCATCACTCTTCTCCCCGTCCGGGAGCCACAGTCACAACGCTGACAAAGGACACTGACAGACCTGCCTACGACAAGTAATGGATGGGTTCCGTTCTGTAAAAACGCAGTCCTCCTTTCTGACCTAAGCAAGTTTCTAAACGTTCCACAAGGGTCAACATTCCGCGGGCAGGACCAGGGGCTGCATGGTCCCAGGGGGCCCGGCTCGCTGGCCTCACCTTCCATCACCGTGGCCTCCGGTGGCCAGGGAGCCCGTCCCTCTGTCCCTGGACCCGGCGGGCCGAGTCCTCCGTGCTCCCTCTGCTCCAGAGTGAGACGGTTCTGAACCGCGGCACGAGGTGCCGGCTGGGTTTCTGCTCCGGACCTCTCCTGAGGGGTTCAGTGATGAGATCCCGGGTGTGGAGAGTGGCCTGCCAGGAGAGAAACATCCGGAGTCGTTCAAAACCATCAAGAATGTTGGCTGTGACTTCACAAGCGCAGGGTAGACAAACCTGTGCCAAGGAGGGGACTCGCCGGACGTCTCTGCCTTGTTAGCTCACCCGCACCTGCGTGCCGCCCAGCACCCTGCAATGGCTCCAGGGTGCAGTGCAGCCACACTGGTGCCGTCACTGCTTCGTTAGAGGCTGGCATGTGTACTTGGCTGCCGAACACAAACCGACCTTTCTGGGGGGCCCCCAGGACTGACGTTCTTACAACGTCTGTCCAAACTCGGGTCAGTTCTTGTACCACTTACAAGTCGAAGAGTAAAGAATGGAGCTTCCCTCTCGTTACAATCCTCTCTACCCAAACTGCACTGTGAATTCCACTGAGTCTTTCTGACTGGCATGGGTTCCAGAATCAACTGATCTCGAACTTGCAAATGTGTTCCGATCCAGCCTGTACCGACCTGGAATCATAAAGGACGTAGGATGTGGTTCTGGTTTCTAGCAGAATCGGCCTCAGTTCTTAAGCCTTGGAAAACTGAGGGAAAGTTCTGACCCTCCCCATTTTTAAGTGGCTCATTTTTTACACATACAGGGCTTACGCAAGTGGACAGGAAACCTAAGGAGAAGACCCAACTTCCGAGCCACAGCTCACAGCACACCTGGCCACTCAGAACTCCCTGGACTGAATGAGAGCCACTCTGGGCCCCGGGGGGCCGCGGAGCACGCACCTCCACCCGGAGCTCAGGCCCGTCTCAGGAAAAGACCAGGTTTTCATGCGATACTTCAGCTATATAGAATTAACTGGGCACATAATGTGTAAAGTCAAAAACACATTTTTCAAGTTAAAAAACTCCATGTTCAAAAAGCAAGGGCCGTGAGTCTGTCCACTCCGCTCTGTGAGCTAATTGACCCCGTCTAACCCTCTGCATTCAGACCACTGAGTGTCACCGGACTCTCCTACGGCCTTATGGGCACTGAGTCAGCGGGTGGTATTACCTAAGAGTTACTGTTCAGTCGCGAAAATGCAGAGAGGGCATTTCATTTTGTGTTTTCGGAAAATCTTGACCAGCTGAATGATGACGTGCTGGCCAGACTGCCTCCCCCCTCCCCATCGCTTGATAAAGGCTTATTTTGCTGGGCAAGGAGAGATATTATGGCTAGCTTGTTTTTTAGACTGAGATCATCTCTGTTCATTGGTGTAGTAAACAAGCCAGGAGTATTTTTTTTAAACCCTCCTTTTAAAAGCAACACTACACTTTTATCTTCTGTGGAAATAAAATAAAAACATCATTATTTTAAAACACAGCATCCATCAGCATTAACTATGAATAATAAAACACTTAAAAAAACCCTCTCTGCTCATTTCCTAGAACATGGATGGCCTGGATCTCTCTCCACAGCATGTTATTGCCTAGGCTCTCTTAACTCACAGGTCAGCGAATCCTAAAACATTTTAAAGTCCTCTTCATTCTATTTTTAAAGATATCCCTACATGGACACCTTTGGAGTGTTTAAATAGAACAGCCATGGACCATAACTGTAATTGTGAGGGGAAAAAAACCACTCTGAGCTTTGCGAGAGGCACCGGCTAGAGATTACCGCGGAGTAAGTCTCCTTTTTGGTTCTTCGAGTGGCCTCTCTTCACTTTTTTCTCAGCTTGGAGACACTGTAGATGCAGAAAGAACCCCCTTTCCCTTTGTGCTCCCTGAGGCCCCGAGAGCCCTTCCAGAGCTGGGCAAGGTGGCGAGCTCCCCGGTTGCCTGAGCTGGCCTCGCCAGGCAGGGCACTGTTCCCAGGGCGGTGACTCAGCTCTGCAGGCCACCTGCTGCGTGGGTGCTGCCGCCTTCCGGGTCACTACCAGTCACGAGGGCAGAGGGACCGAACAGACCTGAATGGGCCCAAAGGATCAACAGCTCAGAGCCAGGTCAAGGGCAGTGCCAGACGGAAAAGCCTTGTTTACGCAAGATCCAGCCCTTGCAGGCGAGGCAGTCCGCCCAGCGGGGGCGCTTCCCAGGCCTGGGGGCTCGCAGTCCGGGTCACCAGAGGTGCCTCAATGCCCTGACGTAAAAACGATGGCAGGGCCAGAGGGCCGCTCCCACTTTCAGCACCGCTCTGGTCAAGTCACTGTGGTTTCCAAAAGTAAGAAACAGCGTCCACTGGCCACCAGGTGCCCGAGTGCATGCGAGGCCTTTCCACCACCCCATCCAGCCCTCCAGAGCACTCTCCCCATGCCGAACAGACACACCCTCCGCTCCAACTAACACAGCTACCTCCACTGGCGCTGCCTGCGGGGCGGCCCCTCCCTCTGTCCGCTAGAGCCAGCGGCTCAGCTGCCACCAGGCACCAGTGCCGCACTCCTCCGTGGGGGACTCTTCCTTCTGGGCCCAGTTTAAATGCACAAAGCCTTTCACATCCTGCTCTCGATTCCCTGCTTTCTCCCAGCACCTCCCGGGACCCTCCGCGTGTCACCTCTCCCGCCCTCACAGTGACTGTGCCCAAGCAGTGTGCCCTCGGCTGGCGCCTACTACATCCTCATGGTGCGTCCAGTCCTTTCAGTTAACAGCATTCAAGGGACACGTCCTCCACATCACACGCTGGGCCAGGCTGTGGAAGTCCTGGGAGGCCGGGCTACCGAATTTAGAACCCGTCCATAAAAGAGTTTTGAACCCCAGCCTGTGTGGCTCAGTTGGTTGGAACATCTTCCACAAACTGAAAGGTTGTGGCTTCAATTCCCAGTCAGGGTGCATATAAAAAGGCAACCAATCTATGTTTCTCTCTCACATCAAAGTTTCTTTCACTCTCTCCCCCTCCACCCCACCTCTAAAAGCAATAAAAAAATGTTTTTTTTTTAAAGTTTTGAGTAAAGAAGTGATGATTGAAGCATGTTTTAGAAAGATTACTTTCCCAGTAGGATGAGCTGAATGGAGACAACAGTTCAAAGGACAGGTTAATAAGTGCTGCTTACTGCCCTGGCTGGTGGCGCAGTGGGTTGAGTGCCGGCTTGTGAATGAAAAGGTCACTGGTTCAACTCCCAGTCAGGGCACATGCCTGAGTTTTGGGCCAGGTCCCAGTAGGGGGCACGTGAGAGACAACCACACATTGATGATGTTTCTCTCCCTCTCTTTCTCCCTCCCTCCCCCTCACTCTAAAAATAATCAACAAATAAAATCTTTAGAAAAGAAGAAGAAAATGCTTTTAAAAACCATAAGTGCTGCTTACTGAGTGATGGAGTTTCCTACCATCTGCACGGACCTTCATCTACGTCTTCGCTCTGGGACCCCCGGACCTTAACCTGGCTCCTTCCTGAGCTCCGTCGCGCCTAGGAGGAGCACTGGTGACTCGGGTCTTGCCTGCTTATATTCTCCCTCCCATAATCCCTTCTGCTAAGTAGAGAGTGACAGTCACACGCCAGACACTGGGACACAGACATGTCTCTACTCTCAAGCAGCTTGTATCTAGTGGGACAGGAAGGAAAGCACCTGGTTATAATGTGTGTTACATTCCCTCATATTTCCTCCCCCCTTACTGCATTATTATAGTACATTATCTAACATAACGCAGAGGGTTTCCTGGAGTGACAACTCTGATGAAGCAGAGTACGCGCAGGGGCTGGCAAGGGGACAGATGAGGAGGAGGGGCGGGTACCTGTAGAAGGCAAAGGAGAAGGCCCTGAGGTCTTCTGAGAGGGGTGCTGGAGCCTGCAAAAGCCAGAGCCAATAAAGGGCTGTATGCCAGGAACAGATGACCAGACTCACGTCGGCCCGGGAAAGGCCAACTGGAAAAGCATACTGGAAGGTAGTGACTCTGGGGCCAAAAGAGATTAGACGGGTGCCAAGGCAAAATGACTTATACTGGGGGATGGAATTATACGTGTAGTGAGAGAGTGATCCATGAAAGTCTTTGTAATAGACTTTAAGAAAACAACGTATTTCACTCACAGAGAGGATCCCGCCCTGCCTAGCCCTTGCCAGAAGGTGGCAGCCTCACACAGCCAGTCCGCGGCCAGCTCCACCAGGGGCAGGAATTTCCAGGTTGGTGTGCCAAAAACTGGCCACGCTGGCGGTCTTGACCACCAGAAGTAGCTGGCTTCTTCTAGGCTTCTCGGACTAACCATTTTGAATGATGAAGAGTGGTTGCCATTCTTACAGCTCACTTCACTGTCAAGCCGACGGGAGACACGCTGTTTAGGGTGTTCCCTCTTTTAAACCCCAGGCACAATCTCAGTTTCACGACTCGCACGACCACCAGCACAACCTGGTCTGCCCTCACCTCGGCTTTCTGCCCCCAGACTGCTCGCTGGCTTCACCCCCAGGCCCCTTACCAGTCCCCATGCCTCTAGCAGGGCAGCAGAAGGCCGTCTCCGGCCCAGAGGCAGCCTTTAAAGACGTGGTCCTTCGCGAAGTGTGTGGAGCCACACAGACCCAAGAGAACGGGTTCTTCACCGTGTAGGGCAGAGCCAGCAAGTCCATTCTGAAACGGAGACACAGGCCTCTTTCTCCCACTGAAGCCATGCAACACCCGCCAATGTGGGGCAGCAGCATGCAAGTCAGGGTTCTGACCTCTCCGGGGGCTGTTCCAGGGATAGCCGGCCGAGCCCTCAGACCAGTGGGCCAAGAGTTTGAACCGATGCAGGTGGAGGGTGCAAATTTCCATGCATTTCCATCAAGGAGGACCAGCTAGTCGAGAGCTTGGCCCCCAGGTCTGACAGTGACCCGGGCAGTGCAGGGAACTGGCGGACACTGCCTGGGGCCTCAGCAAGCCTGCAGGGCACCGAGTCTGGGTCCACTATGCTGCCTACCTCAGGCCCGTGTCCACTGCGCAGGTTCTCCTTGGGAGGCGTCCTTTCTGCCGAGGCCAGGAATGCTGGACAGGCATCAGGAGGGGCCCCCCGAGCCCTCGGCACAGTCGAAAGGGCCCTCGGGCCTCCCCGGTCCATCCAGCGCTCTGACTGCCAGTCTCTGGCAGCACGTTAGCGGTTCCTGTTTGGCACTCGGAGGCCCGGCCGCCCCAGGAGGCAGGAGAAAGAGTAGCCGACTGTCATCTGGAATGCAGCTCCGTGATTCATCCTGGGGAAGGCCAATCACCTCGCGGGCACCTCACACGGTTAACCCCTTCAGGCCTCACGGCAGCCCCGTGCGTGAGGTGGGGACTGTTACCATTCCCATTTTAAGGATGAGGAAACCAAGGCAGGAAGACATTAAGTAACTTTAGTGTGCCCAAAGTCACAGAGCTAGTGAGTGGCCGAGCTGGGACTCAGCCCCAGGTGGCCTGACTTTGGAGCCTGTGCACTACGCACGCACGGTGCCTCATCTCATCGGGGGGAGGAGGAGCCGGGTCACCCGCCCCAATCACACGGACATCGATCTCGGGCTGGACGGATGTGGGGGGAGGGAGGAGGGAACAGGCAGTGTGTCCGTCCAGTCCCACTCCAGTACTTGGTCCACAAACCACGTGGCCTCCTCCATGCTCTCACCGGCACCACCAGCTTGGATGGCCAGCAGACACATGGGCCCTCAACCAAAACAACTGCTAGCCAAGCAGAGAAGTTCACCAGAGGACGACGGCGAAAACCCCTGTGCAGAAAAGTGATTTTGTACTTGCCCCTCAGCCTGCAAAGGTGATTCTGGGGACAGCTCAGACAGACTCCAAAGGTCCCCTTCCTTATCCCACCTCTCTCAAACTACTCAGTTTATAGCCTTGGCCAAGTTTCTAACTGATTTAACAATGGCAGCGGTTTAAATTGGCAAACAAAAAGTTGTGAGAATCTAATTGCAGCGGTCACGTTGTCCTCAACAACAGAACCTCATCCATGCTCGAATGACGTAATATAGGGAAAGAGAGAGAGAGAGTCATGTCCTGAAGCCGCGGTTTCCAGGGGGACGGACCTTCTGAGGGGAAGGGCTAGTCCTTGGGCCACAGTGGGACACAAGGGCCCTCCCTGAGGCCCTGGCAGCAATGTCCACCTTCTGGCTGGATTTCAGTGTGGGTTTCCACGCTGCTCCACAGCAGAAACTCACCAGTCCCCACAAATACTCCAAAGCACAACACAGACGCACACCTTTCCACGTGGAAATGGAGGCAATGCTCTCACTACAGCTGGGTCTGCCTGCTGGAATTGCGGGGCGGGGTGGGGACGGGAGAGAAAACCAATGTTTCGAAGCAGCCCTAACGTGCTAAAAATATCTTCTACTTCTCCTTTCATCCGTCTGGTCACTGTCCCAGACGCAAGCTCGGCTCAGCCCAGCCCCCAGAACCTGTTAAATCACTGCCTACCTCCACTTCACAACTGGACAGAGAGAATACTCTCATTTGTTCTTTCCCACACACTTGAGCACGGGGTCACAGGTTAGGATGTAACAATCTCTTCAAAACAGCTGCTGAAGGGAATGACTTTGGACTGGCGTCTCTGGAAACTCAAAGTAGACTTAAAAAAATTGCTCTAAATACAGATGGGTGATGACAACGCACCCCGGAGCTCCAGCTCAATGTGGGCACAGACATTCCTTTTGACACTCAAGCAAGTAAGATCCTAAAACAGCAGATTTCTGCATAATATGCCTTGTGGACAAGCTGCTCTGACCCCCTGCAGCTTCAAAGGTATTCTGCCGTATTGCATAACAGAGCCTTGAAAAAAACAGCCTTTCCTGCCAGCAGCCTCTCTGCATCCACCTGTCCCTACAGGTAGTAAAAGATTAGAAGGTGATCCGTCTAACCACAGTGTTTACACAACACTAAAACACGCTCTTCCTTGTAAGTTCGAAGTTCACTTCTAAAAT
Organism: Tonatia bakeri; assembly: GCA_004024845.1. Classification (NCBI taxonomy): domain Eukaryota; kingdom Metazoa; phylum Chordata; class Mammalia; order Chiroptera; family Phyllostomidae; genus Tonatia; species Tonatia bakeri. The sequence goes on from PVIA01000049.1 coordinate 217,823, forward strand.
GAAGGGAGGGGTGCTTCGCAGAGCACGCAGAGAAACAGTGAGGGGGGCACCTGGCTACAAGGGCTGTCCCTAAACGTCCTGTCTGGGCACGGAGGCCCCGGGACACGGGACTCTGAAGTGGGACACAGGCCTGAGGCCACCTGGCTGGTCCCCTTGCCTTCCCAAACTTGAGGGGCGTGGATGTCGGAGAGCCTCAGGACAGCTGAGGAAGCAGTACCACATTACTCAGTGGACGGCCCCCTCCAGAACGTCCAGGACCCAACAATGTGGGTGTCCCTTTCTGGAATTAACGAGATTTCTGTTTTTCATCTTACTCTCCTGCTGCGCTGACCACCAGCTCCTTGGCTCGCAAGACGTGCATGTGTGTGTGTGTGAGCCGCAGCAGAGCAAGCCGGGCTGTCTGTTTTAAAACCAGTTCCAGTTAGAGTCATTTTATGGACCCTGGGGCATGCTGCTGAGTGCTTTGGTCCCTGACACAACAACTGGTTTCAAGTTCACTAAGACTGGTTTCATCGCACATCCTTGTTCATTTCCCTCGGCGAGTGACACTAATAGAGAAAGGAGAGCGACAGGCAGTCTCTTGAAAACGAGGGCTCTCCTCAGAGCCGGGAATGCCCGGGGCTGGGCACACTTCCAGGGGTTACAAGAGCCTCTTTGGACTTCCGAGATGGGCACCCTCTGGCCAAACTGACCACCTGTGAGGGCTGCACCTGCTTGCTGCTCCCACATCCTGGGCCACACCTGCCACCTTCTCCATCCTCAAAGGCTGACCTCATTCCCACTTCAGACACTTTTTTTTTCTTTCTTCATCCAAAGACATGCTTATTGACTTTAGGGGGTGGGGTGGGAGGCAGATTGAGAGAGAGAGAGAACACTGACGTAAGAAAGAAATATAGATCCGCTGTCTCTCACATGCACCTGATTGGGAACGGAATCTGCGACCTAGGCATGAGCCCTGACTGGGAACTGAACACGCATCCTTTCAGTTTACGGGGCGATGCTCCAACCCACTGAGACTGAGCCACACCAGCCGGGGCACATGTAACCTGATTTTTCACTGGACTGCTTTTCTGTGCGTTTACTTAGGCTCCACGGTGACAGAGATCACGCCTGCTGTTCTCATCACCAGCACTGTCTCAGTGCTAGCCAGTGTGTGGCACACGGCAGGTGCTCAGGAGACCTATGTGGAGTGAATGAATGGATGATGGTTCAGCCTACATTGACCTGAGTTGCTCTGACCTCTGAATGTCCTGGTGAAGGTACCTCTAATCGTACGTCTGTCTCCTCCTGGCCTCGCCCCACCTACTAAAACCATGATATACGCCGGCATCTTCTTATGCAAACAGTCAGGTGCAAATAACTGACACTCCAGTGACGGCAGGGATTTATCAACTTGGTTTAGTGTTCGACTGTGGTGGCATAATTAACTTCTCTCTGAAATTAAAAATTCCTCCCCTTGACAACATTGCCAGAAGTCCCCAGAACAGAGCAGGGCTGAGCATTAAACTCAGAGTCTTGAAGTTTAGGAAATGCCGCCCCAAACCTCTCCCCTGCTCCCAGGTGCAGCTACACGCCTGGGGCTACCTGCTTGTGGAAACGAGGCAGCCCCGCCATCCCGGTGGTCGCTCATTTCCAGCTCTGTGCACGTCCAGATGCTGCTGGCTCACTTGCTTCCAGTGCCCCCTCCCACCACACACACACACCGAGGGGGGCTGCGGAGAACATCTGCTATTAACATCTGCTCAGCTGTTCAATTACCCAGCCCATCCCGGCCCGCAACCTGCCCACAGGCTCCGACCGGCCAGCTAAGCCAGCCCCACCACGCATGCACGTCTTCAGCGCCCAGCACAAACGCCGCCCACCCAAGGCACCAGACCTTACTAAGTTTGCTCAAAGACTTGACCTGAACCCCCACAGTTCTCCACTTCTCCAAAAGCTCTACCCTCCAAGAAAGGGCGGGCAGCAGCCAGCCTGGTTGCATATCAAAGGGTCATCCCCTCAACCACTTGAAATTTGGGAAGGACCTGTCACATGTTACTGTAAGGCTTTCTTTCACAGGAGCAGATGGCAGGTGGGAGGATGCTAAAGAGCAAAGGGTGAGAGAGCAAACTCTGTCCTCTCTTCCTCTGGATCTGGTTGGTCAGGACAAGAACGACCCGCTTCTGTGATGGGTTCTAGTGCCCGTTTTATGGACTGGCCTCGGGATATTTATTCTCAGGGTGGGTCAGAGCGCAGGCCTGGGCGCGAAGGCCTGGCTCAAGTCCTGGCACACCCTCACTAACTGCGCACGTGCTCCGGGCCAGCCGCTGCCTCACCGCAGTGCAATGGGACCGGTGCGACTCCCGGCCGGTGGGTGCAGTGCGGCGAAGCACACGGGAGCACCTTCCCAGCTGCAAGCACCGGCCACTGTAGGCATCAGTTCCCAGAACCAGGTGTGTCATTTCCACCGCTCCTCCTCACTCGCACACGTGTAAGGGACGTCCTGTGTGTCCGGGTGTTTATCCAGAAGCCAACAACAGCAACCCAGGCTCTCAGCAGGCCCAGGTGAGTCAGGGAAGGCAGGCAAGAAACAGGAAGTGAGAACCTAGTATGACACATGCACAAAGGGGTAAGCAGAGGATGCTGTGGGGCATGCAGGGGCACTTGATGGGTCTTGAGCAGTCAGGGGAGGCTGCCTGGAGGAGGCTGCATATAAAGGGAACAGTGAAGGTTGGGTAGGAAAAGAGGAAAGGAAAGAGCGTCTGTGCAGAGAGCAAGCACGGCCAGCCTCACTGGCTGGGGCAGAGACCCTGAAGTTGGGGTAAGAGAGGAACCAGAACTCGAAGGCCCTTCCTGCCGCGTCAGTGGAAAACAGCTTCCCCTAACTGAGGACCCTGTAGTCAACCAAGCTACACTAGTATCACAGTACAACAGATTTCTGGGGACTGTCAGTGCGCTTCAGTCATGGGCCTGCACTCCCTGGAAGGCACAACGTTCATGAGCTTGTATCCATTCCCAGTAACAAAAGAAAGAAAACTGCATCGTGGGCCATGATAAATTCTCGTTTTCTTGTTCTTTCTTTGGTAGTGGAATAGATGCTTTGTTAGTTACCTTTTTTGGACCTATTTTCTTATAACTAATGGTGCATTTGCTGGAGCCATGGGGGCGGGCTGAGGTCATATGCCCCATTAATAAGAAGCTGTAAGCAGGTGATAAAGGTACGTGCCCAGCTTTGGGGGCTGCATCCATTCTTCCCTAGTACATGAAAACCACTGCGAGAGGTAACTCGCCAAATGAAACTGCGGGCCCCAAAGGATAAAAATATCTCCAGAACAGAAGTCATTTATGAACTTGAATAGGATGCAGATTAAAATCTCGGGCCTAGGAGCCAGGCTGCTGTGATGATGACTTGACTTTTCTGATCCTTAGCTTTTTATCTGTGAAATGGGTACAATAATAGTACCTGCCACATAGGATCTTTTATTAAAACAGATAACCAAGTAAAGCGCTTGGCACAGTGCCCAGCATCAGGTGCTAGGCTGCAGGGTTAGCTACTGTGGAGGTTACTATTAGCAACCTCTTGCACCTGGGTTGGATCAGGTACGTTCTCATGCATGGCTTACATGAATGAAAAATTAGAGCCTTGACCACAGAAACGAATTCTCCTTGTTAACCCAGACCCCAGGGCACTGAGGCCACAGGAAACGCCACCGCATGAGCTGGAGTTCTGGGCTAGTCAGTGATGAGTGGCACACATTAGCTCAGAGCTGATCATCAGTTTCATACAAGAGCGTTCTTGGTGAAACTGGCACATTAAAAATAGCACACTGGAAAATACTCATGATCTGTCTAAAGTGCTGTTTTTCAGTGCTGTTTTTTTCCTCAATCCCTGACAGTAACACACTGAGTATCTCCTTAGAGCTTTCTCTTCAAGATACATACTTAAAAGTTAAAAGTTAAAGACATACCCCAAATGTTTCTTTATTAGCCTGTTATATAATCCCATTGCCTACGAGTACATCCAAACTTTATATTATGTTCTAATTTAAACTCATTTTAAAGTTTTTGTACTTCTGGCCTGTTAATACCTCTGGAGATACTAGGTCCCACACAGGTCTGACTCAGTAATGACACCTTCCTCAGGATTCCCAGTGCTAACATCACAGACTTTGGTGAGTGACTTCACACTCACTCCGTAGCATCGATGATCTCACCATCTTATTTTCCTTACTTAAAAACTAGCTGTGGGTTCAGAAGATGATTCACGAACCTGAGGCAAAGCACGGCAACGGTTCCTGTATCAGCCGTCCTCGAGTTCTACCAGCAGGGAGAGCAACGGGCTGGTGCGCTGCTCCGTGCCTGCCCTGCCTTGCTCCTGGCACACGGACGGACGTCCGTCCACTAAGCCCTGTATTCGGTGTTTCCTGTCTGTGCAGTGAAAGGCAGCACTGGGCTGGGCGGGGTTAGCGTGGTGGGGCACCTCTGGGTGCACGTCCTGACACCTGACGCTGTTGGGGGTGGGCAGGGCCGTAAGGAGGGGAGCTGATTCCAAAGGCAGAGTGAAAGGGACAGCACAGTGGGCTTGGGAAGCCACAAGCTGACTCCTGCTTGTGCGTAAAAGTGGAGGGGACAGCGGCAAGAGAAACTCAGGCTATTTGTTTTTTTCCTGAAAATCACTCATTCAAATAGGATGCCTCTTCTGATTGCTGATGTTACCAGGACATCAATTTAGGTTAATTTTTTTCTTCAGTATGACTGTTCTCCAATGTCAAAGCACTTGTTGGCCAGGCTTCTAAAACGCTGCAGCACCGTTCGCTAAGAGCAGAGAATCCAGAGCAAAGGTGACCCGGGACCACAGGGTGAGTGTCCCGGGGGTCGAGGAGGGAGGGCTCAGTAAGCAGCGAGTCAGCGAATAAGCGTCCTGTGAGTAAGGCTTCCCCCTGCGCCAGCTCTCAGGAATGCCCTCTCATTCCTTTCACGGGAGCTAATGGCTTTACGACTTCCAGCCCTAGACCCAGGTCTGCTGAACTCCATCAGCGGTTATAACATCCTGGAAAGTACTGTTCAGCGAAGCTGGAGAAGTGATCGTCTTCCCAGATTTCTGCGGAAGGGGTGGACACTGGCCTACATTCAATGTTCGAGATTAAAATCACAGATTTTGAATAGAGAAAAAATCTTTCTACATAATCTAATAAAATCCAGTTTCTTTTCAGACAGGAAATTGAGACTTGGGAGGGAACGCAGCATAGAAAATTAGGTAAACCACGGCTCGTTTCTGGTGGTGACCACAGGCTCCTCTTCACTGCAGGCGGCGCGTTCTCCCACTTGGCTGGGTGCTAGCACACTGAGCAGCAGGGGCCGGTTCGCTGGTAAGACTCAGTGCAAACCCATCTCCGGGCTGGGATGCTGTCAGGCTGCAAAGACCCATGGGACTTTGCACTGCTTGTCACTCAGGCTGGAAAAGGTGATCGAAGTCCTTGATCTAAGGTCTACTCAACCTGATCACCACGTGAACCAGGGACACTCGATGACAAACATCAGCAGGGCTGCCCTGGAGTGACAGGCTGCCCTGGGCAAAGCAGCCTTCACGTGAAGGGCCCCGTGGCAGTGTGGTGGGACCCACCTGGGAGAGCGGCCTGACTGCGGTGAAAGTCCTTTCAAAGCCTGACGCGACCCAGGCAGCCCCTGCTCGGACAAGGCCCACCCAGCCAGCCCTCCACAAGCATGCGGCACCTGCCCTGGGGCCTTTGGGTGCCTCTCTTCAGCGTCCTGTGTGGTCCCGGGCCCAGGACACGAGGCACCTGTACTGCACTGGAGGGCAGGCCTTGCAGGGCTTCACGTCTGAGAAACAAATTCGTCGTATTTAAGTGACCATCACAGCCCTTAAAAATCAAACCATGCTCACGGTCAAGCTGAAGGATACGTTTTAGGGGCATTTCCTCTTGGTCTCTGCAATGGTGCTCACTGACTTTGCTGATACAAACTGCTAACGCTTCTGAAGTCAAACCTACCAATTAGACAAAAAGAGAGAAAATGTCTTTGATATTCTGCTTTTAAGTTCAGATAGTGATTCAGGAGGTTTAAAAATTATTACACGAATAAAGAAAAAAGTGGTAAAATATTGCAGAATCTAGCTGGTGTATACATGGAAGTTCAATGAAAAAATCTTTCAAATTTGCTATATGCTTAAGATTTTTCATTAGAAGTGTTGGAAAAAGGCATTATGACATCCTCCATTTGGGCACTAATATTCCCCAAAATTCGTGGACTCCTACAGCTAAAATAAAACAAAAAAAGGTCCTGCAATACAAAACCAAGGAAGCACCAGAATTAATGGAGAGCCAGCAATGCCTCAAAGCACAATGTTGGGGGGATTTAAAAAAATCCGTTTGAATTTTTTTTCTCACACCTTACTTTTAGATTGGAGAGTTTAACATATAATTTTTTTTTTAGTTAGAAGAATATTTTCTAACTTCTGAGTAGAAAGGAATTCCTAAGCCAAGGTAACAGAAGTCCCAAAGGAAAAAATAGACAAAAATCACTTACTCAACTAGATAAAATGTAAAGGTTCTGAATCTCAAAAAAATCAAGCAAAATTAAAACGTTGAGAAAAATATTTGCTCCAGTATCTACCTACCCCCATCACTCTCTCTCTCACACACACGCACCCCTCAAATAAATTACAGCGACAGTCACACCCCAATAGAAAAGCTGATAATGGACATCAACTGAGCATTTACAAACGGGAATAGGATAATAAATGTATGAAAAAGCTAAAGTGTACTAGTAGCCATTTAAAAATTCCACATGCCTGGCAGAGTGGATATTCATTAAACAGCTGTTAAATTGATGAACCAAGAATAATGTAACATTTTTGTCTGAAGATTTTTTCAAGATAGTAGTCAGTACTAATGAAGATATGGTGAGGTAAGCATTTCATACATTGCCACAATGTAGGTAACTTGGTACAAGTTTTCCAGAAAACAATGTGGCAAAAAATATCAAGAATCTTTTAAAAATTAAGCTCTTTTGACTTAATGAATTGATTGTAAAGAATCTATCCTCAGGAAATCACTAGAAATTGCCCAAGATTCATGTATTTAAAAGGATAACAACTATAATGTCAGACGGCTTTTTTTAAAAAGGAAGCAAACGAAGCATTCCCAAATTAGAGAATGTAACGCACCATTGTGAATGCTTTTAAAGCATGTTTAAGCACATGGAGAAGATGCTCGCTTAAAAAGTGGGACAACCCTGGCCATTGTGAGTGTGGCTCTGTGGGTTGGAGCGTCGTCCCGCAGCCAGAAGGCTGTGGGTTTGACTGGGGTTGGGCACACGCCTGGTCTGTGGGTTTAGTCCCCGGCCCGAGCACGACTGGGAGGAGGCCAATGGATGCTTGCTTTTCGCATCAATGTTTTCTCACTCCCCCTCCCTCTCCCATCCCCTTTCTCCCTCCTCCTTTCTCTAGAAGCAACGAAAAAATGTCTTTAGGTGAGGACAAAAATTTTTTTTTAACTTTTTAAAGCAGGAAATAAAAGACCCTCTGCAGAACGATGACGATTCTGCACAGCATGTGCGCATGTGCCTGTGCGTGAGGAAACACCGGAGAAGATACACACCGTGTGCCTGTGCGCAAGGAGACACTGGGAGAAAATACACAAAACATTCCCGTGCGTGAGGAAACACTGGGAGAAAACACACACCATGTGCCTGTGCACAAGGAAACACCGAGAGAAGATACACACCGTGTGCCTGCGCGCAAGGAAACACCGGGAGAAAACACACACCGCGTGCCTGTGCGCGAGGAGACACCGGGAGAAAATACACACAAATATGTGCAGAGCTCTGGGTGATGGGATGAGAGATAATTTTTATTTCTTCTGTTATCATACATTTAAAAGAAGTATTACTACAAATGAGTCAAAAAATAAAAACACCAAGTAAAAAAATTGGGGAGAGTGACCTGCTGCTTTGGAAACGGGTGTCCACGGCAGTCAACACCACCAACAAGGCCATGAGTTGGCACCGTTGCTGCTAACCTAAACCCGCAGGTCCGAATCCGTACAACCCGCCTTCCCACGCACGCCGCCTGCCCAGTCTCCGCTCGCTCCGTCCGCACGCACGCTCGCAAGTCCGAGTGCCGCCTCGTCTTCCCCTCAAACCGTTTTTCCTCTTGCATTTCACTCTGTGGCGAATGCTACTGCTTAATAACCTAAGCCACTATTGTCCTTACTTCACCTTTTGTTTTTTCAGCCTGCTATCATTCTCTCTTGAATCCCCTCCCAAGGGTGTCCCCGTCATTTCTCCACTGGAGGAGCAGCCCAGCTTTCTTTGCCCCGTCGCCTCGCCCTGCCTGGCCTGCCCCTCCTTCCCCGCTGTGTTCCCCTCAGTGCGCTGACCTTCCTGAAGTGCACTCTGGCGCGTCACCTTCCTAGGTAGACTCCTCCGGCAAACATGCTGGGCATTAGACCTCTGTTATCAGTGACCCCGCCAGCTTTGTGTCCTCCATCTCTCCCGCCCCTCCACCACACCTCGGAGCTCTGAGCCTCCACGCACCCTGTTCCTGGGCCTGGGCCCTCTCAGTGCTTGCCTCCCGCGGCCATCCAGCTCCCTCTCTGAATGCTGTCCTTCGGGAGTGGAAGCACACATCACCTCCATCAGGAAGCGTCAGGGACAGCAGCTACGAGTTACAGGTCCCCAGCACGCTGTGTTTACGCGGCAGCCGTGGCACTCAACATGCACTGGGAACCTGTCGTGAGTCCTGCCTCCTAGCAAAGGAGGCCCTCGGTGTCTGCCCAATGAATCCATACAAGCTTCCTTCATCCAAGACAGAATTACCTGGTCTTGTCTTGAAAGAGGTCCCAACCAAAGACATCATAACCTCCCTCCGTTAGCCCCTTGTCTCTTTTATCACCTTGGCAATTGAGATAAGTCTTTCTTATCTATTTTCATCAGTCAACAAATTTATTTATTGTGCAGCTCACATCCTCTCGTTCTATCTGAATCTACTTACTCTTGCTGAGCCTGTGACAGAAGCGTGACTGAGGTCTCTGTGCACGTCAGTCATTTAAAGAACCACAACACACAGCAGCGCGGTGATGGTGGCGGGGAGGGGGTGGCGGTGGGGCGCGGTGTCGGGGGAACAAACGGTGATGGACGGAGACCTGACCTGGGCCGGGGCGGTGACCACACCATACAGTGCACAGATGACGGGTTGTGGAATCGGCACCTGAAACCCGTGTAATTTTGTTCACCAGTGTCACCCCAACAAATTCAGTAAGAAGGAAGAAATAAATAATAAAACAAAACTGAAGAGTAAAATTAAAGTATTGCAAGCCACTGAGTGGAAGCAGGCAGTGTGCTAGGGCCAGGAATATACAGGTAAATCGGACTGTTACTACCTGAAGACCAGGAGGAAGACATTCTTCAGCCTTTTTCGGACTAAAACCCTCTTTCGCTAGGAGGGGGTGTAACTTGTTGCTTGTGTGCCAGCTCTTCACAACTGCCCACGATCTCTTCAAACGTGACTCAAACTGGACAGAATAATGAGTCTGACTAATACAAGTCGTATTTTCTTACCCTTTTATGTCGTATTCCTTTTAACACACCCAAGAATCACGTCTACTTTTTTTCCACAACAGCCTTACAGTACTGTCTTAAATTTAGTCGAAGGGCAGTAAGAACTACTGTTTCTAAAAATGGTATTTGTGTGTGTGTGCACTCCAACTATCCTGTATCTATCCCCACCAATTTTCTTCTGCTAATGGAGAACCATTTTTCCACTTTGTTACAATTGTTATGCATTGCATTTTTGTAGTTCGGACGATTTACTGTCCTAACTAATTTGGAAACGTACACAATGGAAAAGAAATAAGGAAGAAAAAAGATTTCATGATGCGTGAGGGAAACTCTCCACAACTGTCCAACGCCGAGTCCTGAAGCCTCTAGTGGACTTCACACCGTACTCGCAAGTACACATGGTTAAATGTGCTGGGACGCCTGTCAGAAGTTCACACAGCATCAACCCTATCTTTATTTAGGATTAGTCACACATCTTCTCCACCCTGCCTCCCCTTCTCGGGCTCCGCACCCCCGCCCAGCGCCACGGGAACGGCTGCTCTCGGACTCGGGCCTCCTTTCCAAAGTCAGTGCCTGCTGGGGCCCTGAAGAGAAGCAGAGCCATGGCTGGTCTCCCTCAGGCTGCCGTCCTTACCTCAGGGCCGCAGACGAGCTTCCTGGGGCTGCAGGTGCCCTGAGTGTGGCGAAGGGGTCAGGGCTCCCGTCCCAATCTCAGAGGGGCCTGACACCCTGGAAAGGTGAGGGACCCCGCTCGAAGGCACTTGGACAGAGGGCAGTAAGGGGAGTAAACCCCTGCTCAGTTGGACACTCCACAGGGCACGAGAAGCCCCACAATCATTGTACGAGAAACATCTCTGCATGAATGACGGACAAAACTTGAGGGTGCGCCTTGGGGGTCCAGCACACACAAAACTGTCCCGAGGCAATAATGAAGCACATCAAATATCAATCACTTCAAGTACCTTAGTTTCTCAGTTCAATACATGTTCTCTGTCCTCTTTTCACACTTGAACTTACTTAAGTAGCACTGATTTAAAACTGAAACATCATGAACCAAAACTTCCTCTGCACATAAACATTAGGTTCTGTGCCCAAAACACATGTTCTTCATTAACTATTAGTAATTATATTATTTTTGTTAGATTATGCTGTTATCTTCCACACTTGTGTTTTAAATAACATTACAAAAAATTACTTAACATAAATGTCAAAATCAAAGCCGCCTTCAAGTCAATATGCTACCAAAAAACAGCAAAGCAGATCTTAACCCTTAACTTCCATTTTTGTCTATGTGTTATGTTTCTTTTATAATTATCTCCACACCCTGAGTATTTTCTATGAGTAAATACAGAAGGTCGTACAGATGTGCCAGGGAAGAAAACGGCTCCTTAAAGCTTTCCTTTGATGAGATGCCACTTACAGAAACTGAGAAGCGAGAACTAGTGGCAGTCAGACACTGCTGGCATCTGTACTCACCACCGAGCAGCCACGCGAAGGCTCCAGCCCCCAGCAGAGGTGGCCTCGCCCGGGAAGCCGGGACCGGCCCCTGGGGGAGAACGGGCACCAGGAACAGCGGGCGGCAACGCCACCTTTCCCCAGCTCATCTTACTTGCACGCACACAGATTCTGGAATCCTCCAGGACTAACAATGAAAACCACACTAGGTTGTTTTCCCAATTCCTATGAAATGAGTCAGTAGGTCAAACAACTTCTCCACTGTGGGGAGAGTAATTCCTGAAGCTGCACTCACCAGTTCCAGCAACTGCGCCCCTTCCCTCTCCCTCTGGACGGGAGGGCGGACTGCCACTGAGGGAGAGCCCACCGGCTCTGAGTGAGACACCTCGCAGGTACTGCCGGAAGGGGAGTCTTCTCATGGAATCGCTTCCCCGCGTGAAGATGGAGGAGGAGAAACCCAGTGAGGAGTAACACATGGATGAAGTTTCTTCATCTGAAAGGAGTTGGCATAACTTTTTCTCTACTGAGACCATGGAATTATTTCTTTCTTTCACACAAGAGGACGGAATGATACTTAAAATAATTGTCACACAGCAGTAACTGTACTTTTAAAAGCCCCCCCCCCGAGAAAAACCCCACTTCCTTCTGTGAAAGATCCTTTCCTCCGCAAAAGGTCTAGTTAAGTATATTCAAAAGATTCAAACAATTAATCCATGTTCCAAAAACCCTTTCCCAGGCTTCTGTGAGTCCTACAGTCCCATCCATCAAATCACACAAAGCAGAAACACGACAGAGCCTGCTAGCAGCCCTCTGAATCTACAACCCAAGACGATGAACACTGGTTTAGCAATAACCTCCGACACTGCCTCCTACTCACTGCGTACAGCGTTTCCTGTAGTCAGCGACCTTCTGCATAGGAAATCACCAGCTACCAGCAATAAGTCCATGATTCCAAGAACCCACACATTCAGGCAAATATATGGGCACGTATCTCTAAATATAGGTACAGAGACTTCTGTGACAGTTCTTCAGTAGGAGACTGGAAATACTTTTGCTTTCTGTATCGAGAGTACTTTCTTTCTTTTTAAAGAGGAGGTTTCGTTTTGATCTTGAGAAATTCTGATAAAACCACCAACTGAAAACCTGCCATTATAAACGAGGGATTTCACAACCAACAGTCATTCCAAAAAACTGTGGCTATTCATTTCTGGAAGTGATTCATTGCAAAAGAATCGCTGTCGGCGGTGGAGGAGCATTAATTTTTAGAAGACAGCCTGCCCTCTGAGAAGTGAGCAAAAGCCTCCGCCGAGATGGCAGCCACGTGCCTCGCTGACCCCGTCCCAGCTCCCTGAGTCACCCCGCCACAAGATGACAGGCGATGACCAATTTCCTCTGCAACTCCCTCGGCACACAGACCCCCTCTGGTCCGCACCCCCGGGAGTGGACCCTCTGGGGGGATGTTCGAATGAATCTGGGAGGTTCTCCACCTGTCAGCGCTCAGGCACTGCTGGCGAGTAACCGGCATGTGGACACTCACTTCCTGTGAGTGTTTCTGAAAGAGCTCACGATATTTCCTTCGGGGAGGAGAAAAGAAACCTGGAGAGGAAAGCAACACGGCGAGGAGTCATTCCAACAAGCAAAGCCGAAAGCATGCACCTCGACTGCTGTTTACCAGCCACGCCTAATTTTAATTTGGTTTCTCAACCCCTGTGTAATTAGACAGCCACAAGAGCACAGCATCGGGAGAAAGGGGGAAAAAAGACATTTCACAAATGCTTAGACCTTCGGTGCGCGTGACCAGAAAAGTAATTTTAAGATTCAAGTGAACCAATCTGAAGCTGGTTAGTGTTAACCCTTCAAGGAATGAAAAAGAGTTACTCTCCTTTGTCCCCAAATTTCAAACATGGAAATCAGCTGCCCTCTGGGCACTGAGACACCCCAGACACGGCCTCTGAGTGTCACCCCAGGGGTTTGTGAGAGGAAAGAACTTTTTCAGATCAGTCTGTGACGGGCAGGCACACACACACATGCACACACGTGCACGAATTTATTGATAAGACCCTGTCACAACAGCAGAGTGGCCATGTGGCTTTCGCACCAAAGCACCCTTTCAAAACTGGCCACGAAGTGCTAAAATATGCCCTTCAGTATTTCTCCTGGCGTCAGCCGAACCTGATCATTTACATCAGGGAAGAGGAGAATTTCTTGACAGCCGGACAAGAGGAGTAGGGGAAGTTGCTTTTATCCCACCAGCGAGGGTATCGAGGGTGCCGGGGCTCATTTTCTGAAGGGACTCGGAGATGTTTTGCTAAAGGAGGAGCTTTAAAGTGAGAAGCCTGTCCTTTGGTCCAGGGGTGTGGCTGTGCGTCCGCTGTGGGTGGGAATGGTGGGGGAGGGGGAGGGACACACCAGCTCCCACTTACCGGGAACCGAATACAGGGAGTGCTCACCCTATTTGTCACACAGCACCTCGGGTCCTTCCTCGCCCAGTGGTGACACGCTGCCAGCTGCACCCCAACTCCTCGATTTCTCGTTTGTGGACACCCAAGATACACACGAAGACTCCATGTACAGAGTGTAATGAAGCCATCTGTGTTTTAGCCTCTGGGAGGAAAGTTTCGCTAGTGTGTTGTTAGGATCTTCACCGAACTGGTCTTTAAAACAGAAGAGCATGGGAACCACCCGTGCGACCTCACTGAAACCTTCAAACCGAGGGTGAGTGAACTCGCACCAAGAACCGGGGTCAGGGATCTAATCTGAGCCAGCCTCGCCGCACGCTGCCGCCCTCTGCCCTCACCCCCAAGCCCGACCACCTTCCTTGATAAAAAGATGATGTTGTGTATGATGTCAAATGACCAGGAACCCTTTATAGGGAGTCAGTGTTAGATATCTCCATTAAAAAAGAAATCCTACTGGTACCGAGCTCGGAGAAAAAAAATAAAAGCAGTGATTAGAGGCCTGACACCGACAGAAATACTAGCCTATCTGATTTCCTCCCCAGACAGGAAGGTTCCCTCTTCCGCTGGGGTCATACTCGCACACTTGCTCGAAGCTCCCAGAGCTCCCATGCAACGTACCCCCACGTCGGACCCTGGACGGCCCACGCAGAGGCTGAGAAAGAGAAAGGGCAGTCGAGCAAGGTAATGAAGGTCCTGGGAGACGCGCCTGGGGGCGGAAGTGGGGAACCCAGAGAACGGGAACGCAACAGGCGTGGCCGTGGCCTAGACGCTGCTGCCCTTCGAGAGTTCCTCTCGACGTGGGGGCTACGAGGGGCGATTTCTCAGGTTGTTTAGAGTAAACTTTAGAGACCAAACAGGCCTAGCTGCCTGTAATTTGACATGCTGTGCGCATCGCTCGAAGCCAAGTCCATAGAATCAATATCCACCATCCAGACCTCTGGGCCCACGGTCTCCACACAGTCCCCCCTCCCCCACCAACACAGAAGCCTCTGACAAATGTGCTTCATGTTCAATGTTTAGCCGGGGTTTTCTTTTGAACAATGAGAAGGAGTGCACTCTTCAGTGGCACTTTTACAGACTTGAGGGGGAGTGGCCTCACGCGGAAAAACATGGGAAGACGCGGGAAGCCAGACGCCTTGGGTGCAAGTTAAGGTTCTTCCTTTGGGAGGCTGTGTCTGGCTCCCGCTCTCTCAGCCCCTGCCGTCCACTGAGCTCCACAGAAACGCCGGGGCGGGGGCGAGCCAGACTGGCACTGGGTGGCTGTGCGCCCGCTGAGCTCTGGCAAGGGAGACCCTAGGAAGCCTGGAGGCAGATGCCATTACATGCACTTTGTGCAGACCTGCCCGGAGGGGCACTAGCAGCAGCCCCCAGGGTTCCCGAAAAGGGGCTCGGAGAGGTGGGACACCATGTCTGCTAAAGAGAAAAGAGAAAAGAAAATGTGGAAGCACGGCAAAGGTGGACAAGGCTTGTCATGAAAGAGAAATGAAATCATGTACCCCCCCTAAAGGGGGAACAAAAAAGAAGTCCGAAGATCCCCGAGCACCCAAGAGGCCTCCTCCGGCCTTTTTCTTGTTTTGTTCTAAGTAAGCATCGCCCCGAAAACAGAGGGGAGCACCCGAACCATGCACTGGTGAGGCTCAGAGAGATGGGGAGGCACGCGGCTGCAGGGACGAGCAGCCAGTGAAAGGTGGGCTGTGCGGAGGAACCTCGGACAGGAGGCGGCTGCTGACAGAAGCACAGGAAAGCCTGGCGCCGCAGAGGAGGGGTCGTCAAGGCCGAGGAGAGCCAGAAAAAGAAGGAAGAGGCGGCAGACAAAGGGGAGGGGAAAAGTAATGATGTTGATGATGGTGAGTAGCTTGGTTCTACCGGCGTTTTTCTTGTCTCTAAAGCACTGAACACCCTGCACACAACTCGAAAGAAAAAAAAAGGAAATGTAAGGCGAAGATTTGTTTTTAATCTGTACGCTGTCTGTCTCGGTATAGTTAACACACTGCTGAATGCGTCTTTCATAGAGCCCCGTCCTGGTGGTATTTTTAGCAGCCACTACCCACCTGGTACAGCATGGGTTGGCTGCAAGTTTCAGGTGCGTTCTTGTGGGTGCACAGCACAAATGAGGTCTACGGAAAGGTAGTTTTTCCATCTCCAGTGGCCTCTGATGCAGCTTATACGAAGCAACTGTTGTTCTGCTAACTGAATACCCCTCTAAGTGCAAAGGAAAAAGAACTGCAGCTGTTTTGTTGACACCCTGAATTCTTCTAAGTAAATGCGATTTTTTAAATTAAAAAAGAAAGAAAGAAAGAAAGAAAGGTTCTCCTCTGGCTAAGCTTTGCTGTGGAGCAGGTCACCCAACCTCTTTACGCCAATTTAGCGGTCGGTGGTAACAGCAAGCTGACGACACACAGGGCGGGCTTAGGCACTCAGCAACCCTACAAGCTAAATTCTGCTATTATCCCCATCCTACAGATAGGGAAAGTGGGCCCCCGGGAGTTTAAGGGCTGGACCAAGGCCATGTAATCAGGAGGTGGTGGAGCCAGGACACAGAGCCAGGGAGCCTGACCTTGACCAGGCTGCTCTGGAGCCTTCCAAGCGCGTGTCTCCTGGTCTCAGCGGGCTGGGGCGCACAGGGAGTCGTCAGCACCTAGGAAACTGCCTGGAAACGAGGCAGAATTTTAATCATGCCCCATGCGAATATGTTCTCTGAAGAATTCAGAAAACGTAAACGATAACTAGGTACTGGTTACTCTAACACGCTAGTTTGTTCTCCGAGAACAGTTTCCTATAATTTGCAAACTGCTTCTTTGAAAAGTCAGTGATACTGAGTTTTAGAAGCAGAGGGGATTTAGAGATCTTGTTTTTAGCCGGTGTGGTTAAGTGAGGCGCTCAATGTGACAGTTAAATTAGAACCCTCAGCCCATGGCTCCCGGGAAAACACTGGCCCACTGCCTCACAGCCCCGCAGGGGCTGCGAGTGCACCTGGAACGGGGGAACACTCCTCGGGTACTTCAGTCTGCCACAGGTCCATTCATGTGATACGTGTGTGTGTCCTATTAGCCCTCAGAAACGATGGTTCATTATGCATCTTCTCACGATGAGTTCCTCTGGCTTTAAGATGACAGAAAGATCAAGGGAAAATCTTTTCTTCCCACGATTACTTTTTAAAGTTAGGGGAGAACAAAGCTTCCATTAGAGTTCTGGCGGTGATGAACACAAGTTTTACCCAATTCTCTCTTTTTCTTTAAACCTGCTTGTATGCAAACTCTGTGATGTTGAACAAATGGTCTTCCCATGTGCTGCTTATTTCTTTCTTTCATTATTTTAATTAAAGTACAGTTGGCACCACCTGCTTCCTCAACGTGGCTGCTGAGAGGAACTGCGAGTCTGACCGTGAATGATGATGGGGCCAACGGCTCTTCCAGGAAAAAGTAACTTCCTATCTAGGGTCTCCAGCCTTTTCATGCTGTGCATTCTACCAAGTGTGGCCTTCTTATCTTCACCTAGAATTCTTTTAGTGGTTCTATATCACATTGGGTCACACCAAAATACCTGAAAATATCTGTTCCTAAAACACAGACATTTGCTGACAACACAAGTTCAGAAGAGAAAGAAATTAAGGCCATATTCTGGCTTCATTTTCACTTAAGAGAACAAAGATTCTAGGAAATTTATGTACGTTAAATTTATAAGCCGGCTCTTTTTTCCTCCCAAAAATTTATTTGGCCTGAAAAGTTACTTCCTGTACTGTAATCATAAAGTCAAGTTATTTACTCCTGTCATAACCATTCATACTTCCTGTCGTAAAAACTTGAACTTGGCTGGGATAGTAAATAAAACTTACAAAAAAACTACAGGTAGGAAGTGACTGTACAGATATGTATTTGGTTCGTATTCCAATCTGAGAAAAGGACCAACCATGCCTTCTTGGAAAAAACCAGTCGCCTGTTTTATCATCCTGGGTGAGTAACCCCGCGTACGGCCCACAGCACGAACCTAAGGGTAAAAAGAGCTTTCTTTATCTACCGAGCTCAACGGACAGTTCTGGGGCAGCTTTAAGGGTGACTGCTAGGGGTACTGAGTGTGAGTACTGAACTACAAGGTGTCTGGCCCGGAGTTAATCTGTAGACTCAGAAGCTTTCCGAATAGAGATGAGTGCATATGAACGCATGTGTGCGTTTGCCTTTGGGGCGTTCGTACTTGCAGAAGCAAACAAGCCTCTCAGTGCCCAGCCTCTGTGCGCCTGGCGGGGAAAAGCAGAGCCAGTATACACATACAGTGACAGAGGAAAGTGTGCGTGAACAGATTTGTTTACCAAACAGGGCCCAGCAAAGTCTGTCTCTCAGTGCCACACAGCAGGACCCATCCAAGAAACCACACACACACAAACAGAAGCATCCATGGCAACAGCTCTTCTTTCTGACGAAGGTGTAACGGTCTGTGATTCCAGCTGGGCAGAGATTACAAGGTAGAAACGTGATGAATCGGGACTCCGCCGCGAGTCCGGTCGAACCCCCACACCCCCTTACAGCACAGTACGACCGTTTCAACGCTCCCGCTTCGAAGCAGAGTGTCGAACGTGTTTATTCAGCACTGGCATCTTGCACCGTTAACCCTTCCTACTTCCATCGGGAGAGGGTGGTCGTTTAAACTCATTGAGAGACAACAAAACCAACCCATCCTACTTATTTTAGTTTCATGAATCGTATGGCCATGGGACCAGGCTTGAAAGTTGGGACCCTTGGCTCCCACCCTGACAGAACAGAGCTGAGGCAACTGGCACCGACGTCATCAGCACTGTGTTCAGTGCCTGCTGCCTGGTGCTCCCCCTCCACCCCCCATGCCCAATACACACGTCGGACCCCCCACTTTGTTCCCAGAGGGGTACAGTTTGAGGGCCTTTTTAACTGATTCACTTGCCAAGGAGCAACTGTGTGGCTGAAAAACACAGTCAAAAGTAGGAAAACTGGGTTCTGGATTTGGCTCTGCCAGATACAAACCACGTGATTTAGAGAAAGTTGAGTAATTTTCTTGGGTCTCGGTGTTCTCACCTATGGTGGGAAGAAGCCTATCAAATTATACGATCTAATCTGTGACGTTCGCGGTCACCAGATATGATCTTCTGACACTCTGTTCCCTCGGGTCACTGCACATCTTAAAACATCTTCAGTGACTTTGGTAAAATTTAAATTCTCCAGCCCGAAGTAAATGAGAACGTCACATGTGAAATGAAAGGTACCTCACAAATGCAACAGCAAACCCAGCGGGTCACTTCTCAAGCTGACGCACTACGTATCACCAGGGGTTTTACACATCAGGCGAGGGCTCTAACCCATGACCACTCTACACATTGGCCTTATCACCTTACAAATTCCTCGCAGACCAGGGATGTGCAGCTCTGCGGACAGACAACTCGCCCAAGGCTTGGTAACCTAGTGAAGTGCCAGGAAGGGCATACAAATCCACACAGGGTTGATTATAAAGCCCACTAACCCACACTGAGGGCTTTAACTGTAACCTAACATGGGGGCGGGGGGGGGTGTTCCCTAATTCCTTGAGTAATCATTCTCTGACTCACTGTGGTCACCAGGCTGCATGAGGAAGCACAGGTCATCACATTATCATTTCATGTTTCGTTCAGATCAGCATCAGCATCTGTTCCTGCCCACTTCCTTGGCTGGGTAGTACCACGGAATAACAATGAAAATACAACATAGTTCACTTGTAATGGGAAACTGCACATTTTACATAAAGTTGATAAAAATGACCCTGGAGACTGCTGGAGATTTTGTCACACACGGTCATGGACAAATAAGGATCAAAGACAGTTTGAACAGTTAAAAACGGAGGAAGAGAAGTAGGCTCTTCAGGAGAATGGTTTGAATATCAAAAGACTGAGAGAGACCCTTGGGAAAATTTGAATACTTTTTATGTCATGATCTACCACAGAAGTCGACATTCAATCTCTGCGCTCAGAAATAACATATTGTTGCACTGTATCCCAAACTTGTTATATAATATAAAACAAACTTAACTCCAATTTTTAACTTTTCTCAATAAAAGTTAGTCCCAATAAAATACTTCTTTAAAAATGTTCCTGTTTGTTTTAAATGTGTGACTCAGTTTTAAGTGGATTCTCTTAAAGTAAGAGTTTTCTAGATCATTATCTTCAGATGAGGACCTACAGAAAAAGTAGTAATGGAAAAAGGAAGAAGAAATGATTACTGAAATGCAAATAGCAGTCAACAAAAAAAGGACTAATTCTCCAGTCCACAAATGAAAAGTAATGCCCTAGTTTTCTGCCCATTTTGAGATTGCCAGGCTCACCTAGCCCAAAGCACACACGAAGAAGCCAGGCTCAATGCGCTGGCCTGGTGTGGCTCAGTGGGTTGGGCATCGTCTGGCAAACTGAAGGGTCACCGGTTTGATTCCCAATCTCAACACATCCCTGGGCTGCTGGCCAGGACCCTGGCTGGGGGTGTGAGATTGGCAATCAATCAATGTTTCTCCTTCTCCAGCCCTTCCCCTTTCTCTAAAACTAAATAAAATCTTTTTAAAAAGAACAAAAAAGAAGCCCTATCGGCTCCATGCCCCATTCCCACCGCCACTGTATCTATGGTGGTGGACATGGCATGCATTCCCAGGGTGTTCAGCTAGCCCATGGGCAGACAGCTTGTCTAGGCAAAGATCGACTGCGGTCTAGGCAACTCTCAGTGTAAATCCTAAGTTTACAAGAGACGCTCCGTCCATACAATCTTTACCCAGTAGCCTCAAGAGTTCTACTTTTCCCCTCAAAAGACAATATAATCTGGAAGAATTTTCTTATAATAATTCACTTTAAAAAGGTCCCACTGTGTCAAAATCCTTCCAGACATAAATTTTGCTTTTATACTTATATATAAAATGAAGTGATTTTGGTTTCTGCATATTCTTTAATCAAAGGTTAGGAGAATAGCTATTTTGAGAAAGATTTAATGGGATTTGTAACATAAAACCTCACATGCATACTGACTTAACCAAGATGACTCTGGAATAGAAAGTGTGGCTGCAGTGCTTTTTCTAGTGACTATTACGTCCACCTCCAAGAAGCTAATAAAATAATGCCGCCCATGCCAGGAAGAAACCCAAAAACGCATGCCCTCAGAAGACTGAGTCTCAAGTTGGTAAATGCAGAGGCATTCACTGTAAGCTATCAGAACACTAAGTGAGCTTTTGGCCTCACGAGACTGTTGTTTGCTGTAGGGATCTTGGCTTGTTCCTGAAGAGACAACAGTTCAGTGACACTCTGAAATAGTTCCTTCCCTCTGAAAACAAAAGGTGTTACTCTTCACTCGGAAAAATCCAGAGCCTGTGATCTATACATTATAGTTGAGATTTTTTTCATACATACGTAAAGGACGTTTGTGCTCAGTAATGCACAACGCAAAATTAACACGTAATGAGCTAAAGAAAGAGCCTTCCTAGGTTCAGAAATCTGAACTGGGGAATGGGGTGAGCAGAGCTGAGAT
Source organism: Tonatia bakeri (assembly GCA_004024845.1). Lineage (NCBI taxonomy): Eukaryota > Metazoa > Chordata > Mammalia > Chiroptera > Phyllostomidae > Tonatia > Tonatia bakeri. The sequence continues at coordinate 238,794 of PVIA01000049.1, forward strand.
GGGAAGGAAGAGGTGGCAGTTCAGCGGTTGTGAACTTCTGACTGTGATTCCAAAACATTTTTAACACAGCACTGGGTTTCCAGAAAAGGGTTTTGTAGTGGCATAATGATGTAGTTGCCGTGTGTATTAATGAGGACCACTGATAATGGCACTCTCTCTTTAAGACTCTGAACAGAAGCTAAATATGCACACAGATAATGTCGAGCAACGCAGCAGCCCCACTCCCAGTCCCTGCGAGCGCAGCCTGGGCTGCAGAGGCTCGGGGGGACGTTTGCTTTGGGGAGCATTCAGCGGACAGCATTCAGTTTCCTCCATTTAACCAGGTCACCCAGGCATGGAATGCGCAGCTCTGCCAGACACAGAGCGCTTGGGATGCCTGAGAAACAACAGCTCGACCGGGCTACTGATGTGGAGAGACGCCACGGTTTCCTCTTTCTCTGCTTTGAATGGCAGCCTTGACGTCACAACAGCTAGGAACCACTGGAGGGACAAATAACAAGGCGTGAGCCAAGAGCGCCCTGCTCTGCTGCAGGGCCATTTTAATCTTGTTCTGGTATCTTCTGTGGCTGCAGAGTGTCAGCATGCACAGAGGTGAATGACCGGAGCTTAAAGGGAAGTTTCTGGGCTGATAAAGCAGACCTTTAATGGGTACAGACCATTGTCTTAAAAAAACCTGGATAAACTACAGCTCCTGAATTAAGTTTGTTTTGGACAGAACCGACCTCCCAGGGAATGCCTGAAGCTGATGGGTCAGTCCTCTGCACTTTCCCTGAAGAGTTAAACTTCCTGTATTTCAAAGGAGACCCTTCTGTGAGGGGCTGGCACTGAAGTCCTAGGGAGGGCAAGGAGCGGGCAGACAGTTTCTGAGAGAGATCCATCTCATTTTCTAGGATAAAAACATCCTTTGCAGGATTTTATAATAAAAAAGTTCAAGCAATTAAATATGCACATTAGCACCCAACTGCAGGTGTCTGAATAAATGGGTAGAAAATGCTCAGATGCTGACAGGTTCAACTCACCATTATAAAAAACGAGTTGTCTGTAGAAGTCACTGGAGCGCTTTGAAAAGCATAATCTTTCACATTTCCATCTGACATCAAAATTATAAATTATATTTAGCGATGTGAGTGCCAGACTGTTTATATCCATCATCAGTGCAACGTGCACTCCAGATACACCGGGCCATCTGCAGACAGGGTCTGAAGGCACCCTCCCACCACACGCATGGACCCGAGAACCGCCTTCTGTTCTGTCGCTACACGTTTGTCCTGAGTTCAGTCCACTCTCTTGGGGCCACTAACAACTTTCACCAAACCCAGACCCTAGCCTCAACCCAGGACAGCTAAAGCTGGAAAACCAGGGGCTGGAGGCTCATCTTTGAGGCGGTGGTGTGTGGCCAGAGCACAGCAGAGAATAATCCGCTATGAAGATTTATGCCCTTCCAAAGATAAAAGAGGATAAAATTCTGATCCAAAACTCTCTTGTGAGACCCCACAACGGAATACTTCCCTTGGCCTTCAGGCTCTCTCTCTACGGGTATCTGAGGCCTGTTTTGGAATCTGGTCTTTGGACTCACATGGTCTCACTGGGCAGAAAACAGACACTGCGTCTCGTTCCTGCTATTTAAAACGCCCAAGTGTGTTCAGGGATTGCACAATGGAGAAGGTGCAGCAAAAATTATTGTTTAACTACATTTTCCTTCAAATGGTCGGTATACTCAAGAGGTGAAAGTTATTCTAGCCCTACCCTTGTTTTTATTTTATAGGAGCTTTTTATAGTTTAAAAACTATAATTAAATTTCCTCTGAACTGATTTATTAAAATTAAGTTTCCCTGAAGAGAATGATGGGATTTCTCAAACTGTTAAGTTTTCAAAAGGACAGCAGTTTGATTTTTATTCTAATGTAAGAAATAAAGAAATCTTTCCCATCTGCAGCTTGATTAGAATTTTGTCAATGCTCAAATTCCTGGTTGTAGACCACAGTGAACAACCAGTCATTCATTAAGAAGTGACTATTGAAAAGGCAATATTTAACAGAGCAAAAATAAATCATAATGTGATTAAAACGCTACACACGTCTTCCCCTCAGGACCAGCGCTGGGCCCATCTGGGTATTTAGTAGGTGCCAAACTTCGCTGGGCTCTAGGTCTAATTATGTAATTGAGAAAGCGCCGGACTTCATCTGTTCACAAAAAGACCTGAAACCGCATGGGTATGATGGTGGTGATAACAGACAGTGAACAGAACTGTCAGCATGAAAATGAACGACTGAGTTTTAAATTACTGAAACAGAGGATCACTCACAAATGTGAACAAACATCTACTGATCTAGTACCACAATGAGAAAAGGTAATTATATAGATAATTTTCAGCTGTAGTAGGTTTGGCTTTAATTTTTCTGTTTAAAAATTACTCATTTAAAAATCCCTGCTGTTTGTAGTCAGAAGGGCCAAACAAGGGGGACGAGGTTCGCTCCCAGGGGACTCACAAACAACGCTGGGACTTGCGACGGCAGCCGTGTCACCTGAACTGAAGGCACTGCGCTTGCTGGACTGAGCGGTGAGGTCTGGGAGGAACTCAGCGCCACAGCCCTCTTTTCAGGTGGTGGAAAGAGGGGGACGCACTGTGCCAAGTGGGTTCCGGTATGGGCCCAGGGGCCCAGGTTCAGAAGCCCCGCCCTGGCCGGCCGACTTGCCCTCCGTGGCGGCCATCTGTGGCAGGGAGGGTGGCCCTCCTGACATCCATGTGTCTCGCCCACCGATTTTTGCACGAACAGCAGACCCGATCCCCGCTTTTGGTCTTAGGACTGTGATGGGACTTTCCCGTAAATGTTCTTCGGGAACCGAAAGCTATTGTCAACACAGACGTGAGCTCTCCCTTTTTTAGTTCCTGTCCTAAAAATGGCAGAGAATATGTATGTCCTAGCTCTAACCTTATTTATTAAAAAGTAAAATGAAAGTTCTCTCCTCTGGTTTATCACAACTCAACCCATAGTCATCATCTGACCCCACAACACACCTGTGAAAAACGAGTTTTTACAGACTGGCCTTTCAGCGTGTTAGAAAAATCCCTCGCTCCCACCATTCTTGACCTGTGTGTGCACAGGCTCGTAACACTAACATCCAAGAGTGATTTCCGTACTAGACAGCTTTGGAAAATGAAGTCTTTGTGCCTACACATCTCCCCTCCGTCGTTATCCGTAGCTTCTGAACAGGTACGCAGCCGGGGAGCACTCAGCAGGTTTAATTCCGATTCCTTCCTGTACATGCTCTTCACCTTTGCGGCACACCCTGGCCTACGGCGGCCTTCGTGAGCCTGTGTGCTGCCCGTTCCTCCCACCAGTCTGCAAATCCCGCGAAGGAAGACTTAATATGGGGTTATCCTTGAAGGGACACTGGAGGAGTGGAAGGAGGGGAGGGCAGGGAAGGGGAGCGGAGGGGAGAGACGAGCAGGAAGAGGGAAGAGGGGAGGAACGAAGCGTCGCAACAGCCACTGCGCTGGTTTGAGTGAACGGAAAGAGTACTTTTGGGATTTCCTCAGAATTTTCATTCACAGAATTGAAAATTCTTTGTAACCATTATCTCGTAGATCTCAAAATAACCCCCGCTGACCTTTTAACATTAAATTAAAACGATTATTTACGACCCAGAGGCAAAGCAACGAGGAATAATTTGTTCCTGGATCCTCGTGTTTTATCTATACAACAGCCACTGACGTGGCAGTCCTGCTCACTGACCTTTCGAGTCATCTGTGTGTAACGACAGCCACGTCCCTCTGAGTCTGAGACTATGATAAAGGTCTAGCATTTCTTTCTGTCCGTTCACCATGTCCTGGAAACACAAAGCCCCAATTTTAACCTTGGGGATATCTGTGGAAAGGAAGAATCAGTTCTCAAGCAATTCTTCTAGTTTTCACCACCCACATGAACACGGAGCTTCTGGCAAAAGGACACCCCTCAACGATGAAACCATTTACCTACACTAAGCAGGGGCACTGGGGGCAGAGGGTGACCCAGAGCTGACAGCTAGGAAGCCAGGCTGTATCACTAAGAGGATCTTCTGATTGCCCGGCTTTGTGGGGTGGGGGCGTCGAGGGGCTCTGCCTCACCGACATACCCAACACGGGGCAGATGCGGGTGCGCCCATGCTCACGTAGCCCATGGCCGACAGGGCAAGATGCAGCCCAGGGGTCAGAGGCTGGGTGTGCCCCTGGCCTGGCCACGGGCCATGGGCCTCAGTCTCCGCGGCTAACATGGACTGCAGGAAAATCACGTGCACTGCAGAGAAAGTGTGCGAGAGAAGTCCGGACAGACTGCTGTGGGCTGGAAGCATCTTGTCTAGCAACAGTCACTGACATGGGACTTAACCTGCTGAGCGGAGGGCAGCCCCACCTGGTCCTGTTCGCCACACCTGCCTAGAGCCCTTCTGTCAAGGCAGAGACGAACCTGAACTTCCAGCATCTGTGGCTGCCCTGGGAACGGTGAGAATTAAAAGGAACAGAGTGTGCCCTGGCATACCTTAGTACTGCGGGTCCCTTGTGGTAACCTCCCTCCTGTAAACTACGTTCAAAACTCCAGTTCTGACCTGAGCACCACGAGCCCGGCCTTGGAAGTTTGGCTTTCTAAAACTTCTTGCTCAGTTAAGTTTCTCCATGAATTTATCAAAATGTGTTATTCCCTGAGGGTCTACAGTATGTCCAGCATTCTTCCGATGACAAAGTAGTAAGTCACTCCCTGCACCCTCTGCACGCAAGCAGTCTCTTCCTCTCTTCTCCTGGTCGCCTACACCTTCTTCTCGACCGACGTGGCTTTAGAAAACACGTGCATTCACACACGCGGGGAGCTGACTGCACGGCACCCGTCACGCAGCAAGGAAGGCAGAGGTGCCAACTCTGACAGCCTGGCTCATGGACCTGGGTCCTGACCTGTGTCGCTAGCATCCCAGGAATGCGACCTTCCCCATCACACCCTCCTGAGGACAACCAGCTGTGACCTTCTGACTCTGTGGGCAGGACATGACACAGTCCGGTGTCATTTGTTAGAGTATTTCCTGGTCTAGTTGTAGCTTTGTGGCCGCACAGAGGCCTTAACCCCTCCGGCGAAGCCCAGCAGGAGAGGGAACCAGGGCCACCGACCTGTGATCTAATCCCAGAGCCAAAGTGAGTTTGTCAAAGGCCCTTGGGGAAAACTGTGTTTTCCCTGGCTGGGGCTTGGCTTCCTTGCTTTGAAAGAATTCTTAGTATTTATTGCAGTAAAATTAAGCACTTTCAAATTTCTGCCAGATCCCCTGGAGAAATAGGGTTTTATTAACACCAAATAAATGCAACGTTTGAAGGGCAGAAGACCCAGATTCCAGTCCTTGGCCTACTACTGACTCACTGGGTGGCTTCAGGCAAGCAACTTAAACCAAGCAGACACCGTTTTCAGCGAGCACAGAGCGGGCACTTGGTGGGGGTGGTGCCCCGTGAGGTCTGCGGCGCGGCCCACTGCTGAGACCGGGTTGCAGAGACGGAGCCCTCTGCCGGGGCCCACCGCCTGGGGCGGTGTCTTGTGGCTGGGTTCGAGGTGGCCCTGCAAGTTCTGAGATCTCGAAGTTGAAGAAAGTAGGTGCGACCTGCCATTTAACAGGGGGAAGGTTTACAGAGCAGCGAAGAGCACAGCTCTCAGAAACCAACTCTGTGGGTTCAAATACCTGGCTCTACCACTGATGCGTTTTAGTTTTCTCCTCTACCAAATGTGAGTGAACGGTGCCTGCCGGTCACAGGCTGCTATGAAGGGGAGCCGAGTTAGCGCACGAAAGCGAGCACCGGCCGAACCCCAGCTGTTCGCTAAAGGTCATCGGAACACTAAAATCTAGTATTATAACTGAGTATACATGGTTTCATTTTACAAAGCAAATTTATATACAGTTTTGTTTGGACCTCGTGGAACTCCATGGAAGATAATAAAGTAACAATTCGTGGCCTTTTCACAGCCCTTGAGGGTTTGCCAAACACTTTCCCCCTATTTCTTTGAGTTCATATTCCCATCATTTATTCTCTTACAAGTCACACTTCAGCGAAGTGACCAGGTGGACTGGAAAAACAAAAAAACAAAAAACAAAGATAGAACATTAAGAAATAAAAAATAATAATTAAAAAAATAAATATCTCAAGTGACAGCACTCTAGAAACAACGGGACAAATGCTGCTTTCGATGCCACCCACATGCTGGTACCTTCACATCAGACCCGTCTCCGGAATCACAGACTTGCACATCCACCTGTCTCCCCGCACCCTACTGGAACCCTAACAGACACCTCAAAGCCGACGTCTGACACGGAAGTGTTGTCTCCCCTGCCCCCGAAACAAGATAATGGGCAACCTGTGATGTATTCAGACACAACTGTAATATCATAACAATGTACACCAAGGAAACGCAGCCATTCCCAACAACGTGGATGAACTTTACAAATACAGTATGAAACAAAAGCATAAGCTGCGGAAAACCACACCAAGTGCGACACCATTCTTATGTGCATAAAAATACCTTGAGCAGTGCACGTTTATGTGATAAAATGTATGACATACTTGGTTTAAAAGCCAAGAGAATTACGGCACAGATTTCAGAGCCGCGAGGAAGCCGGAGAACAGCAGGAACGAAGCCCGACAGAGAAGCCCGGAGGTATTCGTAGTGGTCTGCTTCTGAAACTAGGGGGTGGTTCACTGGATCACGTTTTGCTTTCACTGTGCTTTAGTGCTTACTTATATGTTACATATAACCTTCTGTGTACATCAAATAATCAACAAATTAAAAAAACAAAGATACTACTTATAAAAATGAATTGTACTGGAAGTCAGATTTCAAACCAACAAAGCAGTCAAGGGAAGTCAGTCTTGCTAAAAATATGAACAAATTAATGTACACTAACAAAGCTGGTTACGGAATGTAATTACTTTAACAAGGAATTATGTAACAGGGATGAGCACAACACGTTATTCGGTGCCTGGATCAGATGCCTAAGGGAGAATGACCAGGTTTACAGGTCAGAACAAATTTGTTTATCAGGGATCTTTTTCCTGTTTTGCTAGGCTTTCTTAAACATAGAACGGACTGACGTTGCTTGTTTCGGGTGATTTGTTCAGCAGGCAGACGAGAACGGCTCGGCTCCCTGGCCTGCTGGGTGTGGGGCCGCTCCAGGCTGGGCTTGTCCAGGAGCAGCTCAGAGTTGCACCTTGAAGGCCTGTGATTTTAGAGTTACTCTGCTTTTCTCCATCAGCACTGATAGCAGACAGTTTGTTGTGGGTAGACTTAAAATACTCTTTCCTCTTTCTAGAACATCTAAGATGCCATTACTGAGATGAACATGCCATCACAATCTCTTCTAGGAGGAAGTGGAGAGCTTAAAGCAACACCAGGCAAGATGTGCCTTGTCGATTTATCCGTTTGAACAGGCATAAAACGGAAAGAGACCTGTGAATTTCTTGTCCTTTTCGACTAGGAGCTGGTTCTATTGGAATGGCCAGGGAGGAGAAGACAGTTTGGTGCAGATTTGGCATGGGTTTAGGGAAAGAAATTCTTTGTAGCTGGTCCTGAACATTACGGTAACTTGGACTGAGTGAGTTTCCAGGGGAGAAGTCGCCACATGTTACAACAGAAGTGATTGGGTTTGGCAAGGAAGGGAATGGAAGAACCACAATGAAAGCAGCGCCCCCCCGGCCCCCAGCAAGGCAAGGCCGCGCAGGCGCGGACCCCTGCCTGTGACCGCTGCCTGCCCTCCTCTGCGGCTGATCGGGTTAAGCAGTGCCTCTTTCACATCATTCTTCACCATATTCCAAAAAGGAATATTCTTAATTTCTAATGAATTCTTAAAGGAGAACTTTTTCTTCCTTCTTACTTAAAAAAAAAAAAAAAAGAACAAACAGTTCAGAATAGAGAGTCAGAAACAGGAGTGCCAGCAAAATCCGGGGTCTGAGAAGGGTGAGGGGGTCCATTTTTCAAAGGTATTAATTTTACAGCTCCAGTTACATAAGACCGTGCTCTCTTGTGATGTATGTGCCACTCCTCCCCATTTGAATTTTGGAAAATTACGTTCTTGCCTGTATCTGTCTTGCTATTTTGACTGGTCATTCCCAAATGTAAGCTGCCCTACTTCGAAGCCTTCCAAAACCAAGAGGAGGCTCAGCCTGCTGCAAAGCAGGCTGTTAATGAGTTTTTACTGAGTGACTCCGCTTTCTGGCATGGCCTTGATTTGGGTATAAATCCCAAGGCTATTTGCACTGATAATAACAGAGCTTCTAGCTCTGTTCAGGGTTGTGTCTTGTTTTCTGTTAGGTGAAAAATATTAGAAAAGGCATAATAAACCTTGTCTCAGAGTAGGTATGTACACAGACGTGTATTTTATGGAACTTACAAGTGCAGAGGTGAGTCTTCTAGACCATACCATCTGTTTTACACACACACAAAAAAAATCACATTATTTACTTTAGGTCTTCCCAAATCGTCACATACTCTCACAATTAAAGATGAGAATATAAGGCTAAGTACTGAACACTGCATAGCTCTGATTTGTATTTTTTGGTCACATTCATCATAGTTCACTATTTCCAAGAGGAAAAATAAACTTACAAGATGGTGCTGAATACAGTATCTAGTTTCCAGTTATGAAAAGCAAATGAAATTAAGTAAACTTTGACCAAAGAAACAGAACAAAATATAAGTATAAATAATACAGTTTAGGTTTCCAAAGTAGCTTTCCATGTACTTCCTTCTTTTTTTAAATTATTTTATTGTTGTTCAATTACAGTTGTCTGCATTTTCCCTCCACCACTCCCCCCCACCACCAAACTCACCTCCCTCCCTTGCTTCCACCCTCCCCCTTGGTTTTGTCTGTGTGTTCTTTACAGTAGTTCCTGAAAACTTTTCTCCCCATTGTACCCTCCCCCATCCCTCTGGCTATTGTTAGATTGTTCTTAATTTCAATGTCTCTGCGTATATTTTGTTTGCTTTTTTCTTTTTGTTGATTATGTTCCAATTAAAGATGAGATCATATGGTATTTGTCCCTCACCGCCTGGCTTATTTCACTCAGCATAATGCTCTCCAGGTCCATCCATGCTGTTGCAAAGGGTAGGAGCTCCTACCCTTTCTTTCTGCTGCATAGAATTCCATTGTGTAAATGTACCACAGTTTTTTGATCCACTCATCTCCTGATGGGCACTTAGGTGCTTCCAGCACTTAGCTATTGTAAATTGTGCTGCTATGAACATTGGGGCGCAAAGGTTCTTTTGGATTGGTGTTTCAGGGCTCTTAGGATATAATCCCAGCAATGGAATTACTGGGTCAAAAGGCAGTTCCATTTGTAGTTTTCTGAGGAAATTCCATACCGTTTTCCACAGTGGCTGCACCAGTCTGCATTCCCACCAACAGTGCACTAGGGTTCCCTTTTCTCCGCATCCTCTCCAACACTTGATTTGTTTACAATGGCCATTCTGACTGGTGTGAAATGGTATCTTGTTGTGGTTTTAATTTGCATCTCTCTGATGGCTAGTGATGCTGAACATCTTTTCATATGTCTCTGGGCCCTCTGTATGTCCTCCGTGGAGATGTGTCTGTTTAAGTCTTTTTGCCCATTTTTTAATTGAGTTTTTTGTCTTCCTGGAGTGAAGTCATGTGAGTTCTTCATATATTCTGGAGATCAAACCCTTGTCTGAGGTATCATTGGCAAATATGTTTTCCAGGTAGTTGGTTCTCTTTTCATTTTAATGCTGTTTTCTTTAGCCATGCAGAAGCTTTTTAATTTGATGAGGTCCCATTTGTTCATTCTTTCCTTTATGTCCCTTGCTTTAGGGGACATATCAGTGAAGATGTTGCTGGGTGGAATGTCTGAGATTTTCCTGCCAATGTTTTCCTCTGGGACTTTTATGGTGTCATGACTTACATTTAAGTCTTTTATTCACCTTGAATTTATTTTTTGTATGGTGTAAGTTGGTGATCAAGTTTCATTTTTTTGCACATAGCTGTCCAGCTCTCCCAACACCATTTGTTGCAGAGGCCATGTATTACCATGTATTTTATTAAAAAAGAACTGAGATAGTGTTTATGGGATGGTGACAAACTGAGGTGTGTGTGCACATGCATGACACGCATGCAGAGAGCATGAGACGAAGACATACAGAAAAAGAGAAACAGAGAGGAGTCTGGAACCATGGAGGAAACAGGACTTCAGGAAGCCCTTAAAGGCACCAGTATTATTTAAATGCTGTCCCAGACCAGTGTGGAGTACGAGCTATTGGAGACCAGTCTTGAATGCTAATGACAAGGATGAACACTGTGTCACTCGATCTCTTGGGGAAGGTGTTTTACTGAATGAGCACTGTGGCCCCTCACCAAAGACAGGCTGACAGGCTCATCCTGGAGCAGGGGCAGAGCAGATACAGGTGCCCGAGGGCCAAACGCGCGCGTCCAACCACCCCTCTCAGGCCAGCGCGCTCTCCTCCCAGCTCACTGCCAGCTGATAGTGATCACAGAGCACAGAGCGAGTCTGTCAGTCACTCAGCACATATGCATTAAGCACCTACTAAGTGTCAGGCCCTGCTCTTAGATGCTGAAATATGGTGACTCAATGAGAAGAAGTTCCTGTCCTCACGGAGCTCGTGGTCCTGTGGAGAAGAGCGGCAGGCCCCCGGGAGGCACTGGCAGGGGCACAGGGAATGATGGGAGCGTGTCGGCTGGTGTCACTGCTCTGCTGCTTACCTCGGAGACGTAATTTACCTCTCTACAATTGTTGCTTACTTTACACGTACAATGGGATGATAACGTGGGGAAGACCCTATGAGATTATGTTTGTAAAGCACTTAAAACGAAGTCCCTGGCACCCGTCAGGCCCAGTAAAGGACAATTGTGCCAGTTATTCCCTCAGAGAACCAAGGGACGTACACAGAGAAACTGGCTCTCTTCTTCGCCAGCACACACCCGAACTGTTGGACAAGGCACTAACACGCGTCGCTACTTTACCACATCTCTGTATGACTTTTGGCAAATGCGATGGCCACCAGCGTGCCCAGGCTAGACCGGAAAGTCCCAGAGCCAGCCCGCCCCCCCACATCACTCACCCACCGCCAGTGACCTTCTCCTTTCTTCTACTGTTGTCTGAACTGCTTCGTTTCCGCAGCAGTAAATTCTGGTATCTCCCCTTCTCCGACTGCGACCTCCTATTCTCCAGCTCCCTTTACCACTCGCTTAGGATGACCCAAACCCCAAAACTGGGTCCTTCCACGGTGTCCCCTGGTTAAGTACCAGCAATAATACAACAGAACCCTAACATGTTAACTTTTATTCTTCTGTCTCGCTCCTCTTCCACATCCAACGACTCCCCAAGTTCCAACACGTCCATGTCCTTAAGTAGCAACCAGAGCCTCTCTGCTCTCTCACCCAGCACCCTCCCCCAACGGTCTCCTATGCAGTTCTGCTTCCAGTGCTTGCTGCCCTCCCTGTTCTCCAGCAGACAAAACGGCCTTTCAAAAACCAAGCCTAATCCTGTGGCCCCAGTGGGCACAGTTCACGAATACTTCCCTGCGTCTTTCAGAAAATAACCAGATCCCCTAACACAGCTTCTGACACCTCTCTACAGCCTTACGTCCCTGCAACTGTCCCTCCATTCCAGCCACACAATGTCCAGTTCTTCAGACCCAGTGTTTCTCTCTTGCCTCTGGGTCACCTTTCATCTTGGCACTCATCCTTGAGTGTCATGTGAAGTTCCACCACTTCCCTCAGAGATATTCCCTGTCCCCAGACTTGGTTAGGTCCCCAGACTTGGTTAGGTCCCCTGGGTCGGCGTTTCTAGGGCAAATCTGCTCCTGCCCCTGCCCGTGCAGCACACAATCTCAATAGCATGGAGTCCCCCCACTAGCCTAAGTCTGTGACGCAAGACTATGGCTCTCTCATTCACCGCTGTACTGCCACGGCCGTGCTGTGCTGGTCCGTAAGATAGTATGGGCCAGCAAGTCTTTGTTGAATAAGTGAACAAGCAGTTGATTCTTAAACCCTTGCACCTGATCCTCCTAAGTTTGCCCTTGAGATTCAGTTCCACGTCTCCAGTCCAGATGGATCGCCTCCAGCACCTGCACGGAATGTGTACAGAAGGGGCAGAGATCGTCCCGTCTCCCAAACCTAGCATGGTAGAAAGAGCAGGGGCTGGACAGCAGGGATGCTGACAAGACCCCTTCTCTAGCCCACCAGCTACGGCCAACTTTAGACAAAGCTCTCTGGGCCTCAGTTTTCTCATCTCTGAAACAAGGACCGAAGTACCACCCTTACAGGATCAGGCAGGACATGGCTGAATGAGGTCATGCATGTGAAATGCCTTGCAGACGGCACAGAAGCAATAAATGGCTACTGGGTTCAAAAATCTGGAATTACTTTTGCTTCCACCTTCCTCCCCCAGGCCAGCCCCCATTATCCAGGAGGTAGTCCCTGAATTCCGTCTCTTGACTCTGCCTAGTTTTCTGTCAGCCCCCATTTAGGCCCTCCTCGCCGCCTTCCTGGACTATCACAACGGCTCAGATGGGCTCCCGGCTCTGGTTTCCTCACGGCCCCACCACCCCACACACTGACACCAGACTAGGCTTCCTACAGGAGATCCTATTGTCACTCTCCTGCCCCAAATTCTTCAACTGCTCCCCAGAAGACTTGGGATTAAGTTTCAATGTTTAGTTACATGACATTCACGGCCCTCCCTCTCTGGCCTCAATAGACCTTTGCTACCTTATCTGCTCATTAGTCACTCTGACACACAGTGTTGCCCAGCAACGCCAAATCAGTCACTGCCCACTCTGTACACTGCTACCTCCCACCCCTACCTCTGCATTTGCTCATGTTCCCCTGGACTGGAACACCCTCCCGCCCTCCAAGTCCTCGCTTCCAGCACTACCTTTCTTTCAATGACTGCCTCAAATATGCTCCTTAATCCATAAAATAGTTCTTGATGGCCCTAGCAACACAAAACCTTTCTTTTCTACCATGTAGTATGTTTCGTTTACTTTTCTCTCCACGTTTATAAACATTCTTTATGTTTACCCTATTTTTATCTGTGCAGAGAACCTTAGCTCCACACGCTGGGGGGGCAGCACCAGGGCCAGGCCTGCGCAGTCACGCGCAGGAAAGTGCCCTGGAAATGGTGCTGACTGTGCACAACTACAGGGTCCTGCGGGGGAGCGCGGTATCCAGGGCCTGCAATCCATCAGCGCGGCCTCTGATCATCAGCTTTCAGAACAGCACCTGGCACTGAGCGACTCTCTGCAGATCACTGCTAAGTGAGTCCATCCGCAAGGGAGATACACGGTTGGCCACAGGACAGAAATTCTGTCCCTGTGAAATAAACCACAAAAGAAGATACGAAGCCTTTTCTCTCCTACAAATACTTGAGAGATGCGGGCTAACTTAAAGTTCACTGTCTCCTACAAGCTATACAGCTATTCTCAGCAATAAACATGACATGAAAGGCTTTGGTATATTTAGTATGCTAAAAGTACTAAATTAACATGGAAATAAAAGCACTCTGGCTGGGTGGTTCAGATGGCTGGAGCACTGTCCCATACCCCAAAAGGCTGCAGGTTCAATCCCTGGGTGGTACATGTACGGGACATAATTGATTGATGTTTGTCTCTCACATCAATGCTTCTCTTTCTCTTTCCCCTTCCTCTCTCTCTGGAATCAGTAACTATATGTTTGGGTGAGGATTTTTAAAAAATCACTCTTCCAAAGTATCCTTTGGAGAAAACCGTTTTTCTAACGAAGTCTAAAACCTTTTTAAGACCTCACCTTTAATTCAACCAAAACTTCTTTTGGTTAAAAAAAAAATGTCCATTAGAATACCTTTTCTCATAAGACTTTCAACTGGCTGAGAATTAAAGAATTTCAGAAATAAACCCAATCTCTTCATTCTTAAAATAGAAGAGATTTGTCAGGGCTTTCATATCCAAAATTCTAGTATTATGTAAGCTGCTTTATAAATCATACATGCAACAGCTCTCGTTTCCCTCAGATTTTATTTTAACTCCCGCTGGGCTCCGGCAGCACCACGCGAGCCTCTGTTATGGCACCTGTCAGTGTGTAGCATCCCCTCTTCACAGGCCGTGCGCCCCACCAAACGGCGCTCTTCTGGAGGGCCAGGCCCGTGACAGGCTCGTTTCTGAGTCTGCCACGCTTACTACTAGAATACAGGATGTGGCTCAGTAAACGTTCACATGAATCAGTGACTCTGATCAGGTTTTGGACCATAAACCCCGTCATTGGACCTGACTACTGACTCCTTCCTACTGTGGGCAATGAGAAAAGGGTGGAAGGCTCCGAAGGCGACGGCAAACCCAAAGTTCTAATGTGTCCCCGGGAAAGACGGCATCACTGCAGTGAAGGTTAAATTCTTCCCAGCTAACACAGTACTTCAAGGAGGTGACGTTCGTTTGCATTTCTGTGTGCCTTTTGCTATGTGAGTTAAAATTAATCACACTCTATCAGAGTCATGCCTTTTAAATGTGCTTCATTTAATCCATTTATTTAGTAGCCCTGTGATAAACACTGATGGGTAAAACCAAATTAGTTTAAATCCCACCTTAAAAAAGACAGTGATGGAAGCACCTAGTTGAGTATCTAAAATTATCGCACGAGAAAGTCAAAAGCACCTGCCTCTCAATTAATTGCTGAATTAATCCAACAATGTCACTGTGCACCCTGCAGTGGTCAGGAAGTGGTCCACTTGTCCGGCATTATCCAGCCACACGAACTGGACGTCTGTGTCTCCGGAACCTACGCGCTGCTCTCCCTAGGTTCAACAACGCCAGCACGTCCAACGTGTCCAACACAGCTCATTACAAGTGGATGACAAATTTGAAAAAATCTCCACATAAAATTACAGACATGACTCTCACATTTGGGCTTTCCAAACATGATGTGTGGGTTTACCAAGCACCACATTTCCATGTCATCAGGAATTCTAAAAGACAGCACGTTCTGGGAAGTACGGATTTACTTCTTGGGGGAGGGGCCAGACAGAGTGTGTAAAGGGTCAAATCTTTTCAGATAACTGCTAACACTTTGTGTTAAGTATATAAATAAGTGAAAGGCAAAATAACCAGATATTTCAGAATTTTCCCTTTTTATGGGACTTTTATATCAAAAACAGAAAACATTATTTTGTATTTTCTTTAATACATCTAAGACCAGCACATGTTCCCTCCATTTAAATAGGTAGAAAGGGAGGCAAGAGAACTCAGCCATTTTATTAGATTACTCTACACTTCAAAAGCAATTAAGCCATGAACCCAAACTAACTAAATTCTCCCATAACCTCTTCTCATGAGAAAGGGGCTAAAAGACGTATTATTGCTTAACTGAAGACTAAACAATGTGAATTATTTCCATAACTGGTCCAAGAAGCATCAGCAGACCAATTTGGACATCTGTTAACAGCCTTGTCCGTAATTTCCCTTGAGATAATATGTACGTATTGTAATTAACAGGTGTCCTTGATTTGGGTGAGAATCACATTCCTTTACATCCCCACTGGACAGCTACTTGCTGCCATCTTCTGATTATGCCCAGTGGAGTATAAAATATTTTCACGATAAAGCAAAATCAATAAAAGTAAAATTCCCCACTTTTCCTGCCAGTAATGCCCTCAGTAACAAAAGGGGCAAACACACCAACACGGAGATTACAATACTCTCAGACAGAATTCAAGCAGAGTTCTAAATGGATCGATGCGCGTTACAAACTTTTCTTGTGAAGTGCCTTCCATGCCTACGTTACTATGCATTCTGAGATAGGCAGATCATCGATGACCTTCTTGGTCACTGACTAAAGAGAAAGCTGACTATAAAAAAAGAGCGGGAGAAAAATAAGGTGGGGGGAGTGCTTCCTTCCACCCCAGGCCCCTACTGCCTTGAATGAAAGAAAACAGATGGCAGCCACCTTCCCTTTAATTAGGAGGGGCAGCTCTGAAGGGGACAGCCCTGCTTACTTGGCACCAGCCTTAACAAATCCTCTCGACAGTGGTGCTCTGCTCATTCACCCCCGTTTCCAACTGCTCTCACTCTTGAATGTCTAAACTGAATCTCTGTGAATTTAGCTGTGGAAAACTACAGCTCTGAGCACAATGCTGTAGTAACAAAGGTACTTAAAGATGTTTGCTGAATTAATTCACTCATTCATGCAAGGAGCCTGAGGTGTTCTGAACGAAACAGTGGCACCCCACGTCCTATCATCGCCACTTGGAGATAAAATGGGAATTCTCATGGCACACAGGCCCGGACCTAAATTCCCACCACACGTGGCACTGGATTTAGAAACAAGACCCCTGGTTCTGCTTCCACTGCCACTCTGCAGTCACTGCCTCCTTCTACCTTCAAAGTGTCACTGCTTAAGTTGTCAGAAAATCCTGCAGTAAACCCAGTCCACGTTATGAGGAAGGATACTTTAATCACAGACCACAAACTACCCTGAACTTCTTTTTGTTTTGCATTTTTAAAACCACAGAAGTTTATATTGAAAATGTATCAAACCATGCGACATCTCCGGAGGCAGGATCAGCATGTAAACAAACACAAATGCAGGGCGGGGGCGAAGTGGGAGAACTAGGCTAGAGTCACGGCATCTCTGCCCGGGAGATGCAGCCTCTTAATGATCTTCTAGAAGGTGTTAACCCATTTCTGTGGACCTACAGGCACGAAACATTCTAATGTGAAGGAAAAGTTCAGTTTCTGTTGACAAGGTTAGGTTCTTTATACATTTTATCCCATTTTTATACTAAATCTGTTTTTTTCACATTATTTTTTTAAGATTTTACTGATTTATTTTAGAGAGATGGGGAAGGGAGAGAGGAAGACTGGGAGAGAAACATCAATGTGTGGTTGCCTCTAGCACACCCCACACTGGGGACCTGGCCTGCAACCCAGGCATCTGCCCTGACTGGGAATCAAACCGGCGATGCTTTGGTTCACAGGCCTGCGCTCAATCCACTGAGCTACACCAGCCAGGGCTTTTTCCACATTATTAAATAATTTGTATTCCTTGGCTCTTTTCCATTCCCTGATAGACTGTTTTCTTTTTCGTTATTTTTCAATTACGGTGTACATTCAGTATTATTTTGTATCAGTTTCAGGTGTGCAGCAGAATGGTTAGACAATCATACACTTTATACAGTGTGCCCCCCATAATTCCGTAATTCTAGTACCCACCTGACTCTGTACATAGTTACATGCTATTGATCATATTCCCTGTGCTGTCCTTCCCATTCCCGTGACTATTCTGTAATTACAAATCTGGTTTTTAAATCACAGCCCCTTGCCCAGGAGCCCTTCCCACGTAGTTCCTGCAGTTCCCACACAGGGACACTGCCTTTCCGTCTGTCTTGTGTGCACAGCGCCTTTCCTGCTTCCCAGTGAGAATAAGGGCAGCGATCTGGGGCTGTTTGCTAGATGTGCTCCTGGCACAGAAACAGCCTTGTCTGGGTCACTGTCATTCAGTTAATGGTCAAGTTCTTGAACCATTAACAAACACTTTTGTTTTCTCACTGACAATACATTTCAGTCTCCTGCTATCTCTTAACAAGCAAGCCAGCATGCTAGATACAGGAAGACAGAAGAGATCAAAGAAGCAATTAGCTATTTAACAAACTTCATATCCTCCTTTCCAACGAAGGGGAAAACACTTGGCATTTGTCAGGTACTGGGTGTCTAATAATGTTAGCAAGAAAAAACATGTAGAGGAGTGACTAAGAAAGAAACAAACAAAACTTACTTTGTTTTCCAACACAGTAAGCAGGTCGGGAACTAGGCGAGGGTAATTCCTTCCTCAGGGCCCTGCTTTCACTTTAAAAGCGGTGCCTGCGCTTACATCCAGGTTTGCGTGGAACTCCCAAATGCCTGCACGTCCCAGGGTGCCTGGAGTTCACAGTTCGTCTCGAAGCCCTGAGGACCAGGGTTCCCCCGCACAGATTGAGGCGACCTCTGGGCGCCATGCTGGCACCACTCCTGTTGTCACCACCCGCTCCCGGGACACCCGCTTGTCACCTCAGGAACCAGGCCACCAGCAGATAACTGCTCAAACGAGTGTCCAGAGACTCGAGCCTCTGGCATTCTCAGGTTCAAGGTTGGAAAATGCATTAAGACCAGAACCATGCAGTCAGCACTATTCTGCACCATTAACTTTCTCGTATTTAAATGCTTATTTAAATAAGGGCAAAAGGCACAAAATTAGAAGGATGTTTCACTGCTGATTGTGACTGGCATCTGCTGTGTACTGGGTCCTATCTTGCCTCCTGAAACTGCCTTTAAGATCAGAAGTATTTTCATTCTTCTGTAAAAACTGAAGATTTTTTTTTTGAGAAAGTAAAATAAAAACAGGGAAACCAGTATAACTCTGCTTAAAAATACAATCCTTACTAAATCATCTGGTTAATTTTTAAAATCAAAATGTAGAAACACAAACAAACAAACAAGCTGAATGTTTGTTTTGAAAGTTCTTCATCCGTGTACTGCCCAGCCCATAAAAACAAAACTTCTTCCAGCAAAACGGGACACTTTGACCTTGTTTGCTGCAGTGTTTTGAAACCACTGTCTCGTAGCTCCTGACATTAGCGCCTCCGCTGCTGCCGGCTGTGCAGGCTGCTGCCACCCGCTGTCTTGACTGGCCCCTGGTTGAACAAACACTCCACGGAACAGAAAGGACACTGGCATTAGCACGGAACCTGCAGAACTCACAGGATACCTTTCACATGTGTCACTTCTCTCTGATCACTTTTACAAGAAAACACAAGCATCAAACATGGGACACTTTTTAAAAACCGTTCTTTCCTCTGACCCTCTCGTGCCCAAAAGAAGGGCTTCCCCTCTCCCCGATCGCCATGTTGGCCAGCATTTCTGCCACAGAGGTCTACTAACAGGAGATCCTGACCTACTTTCTCCCAGTAAAAAATTCCCGCAGACTTTCCTAGAGGATAATTTATTTCAGCATTTTTTAGTTTCAAAGAGTACTGAAGTTTTAATTTTGATAGTCAGATTCCCCCCCCCCCATTTTGTGGAACATGCTTGTGGTGTTGTATTTGAGTGCTGCGTTTTTAAAGAAGTAATCTTCTCCTGTAAGTCTGACACAGATTTCCTCCTGTGTTCCTCAATTCCTATTCCATATAGAGCAGAATCAAAGCAAAGGACGGCTCTTAACACCTGGAGGCTAGTCACCACCACATTTTGGGGAACATCTCCCACAACTCATCTCTAAACAAAACTAAATCCCTACTGGTAGTGCCTTTTACGGAGAAGTAACTAAAAATCCAAGTTTAACCTATCTGGAATCAATTGATAACATTCTTGCTCCCTCCTTGAAACAACTTAGAAAACACCAAGTCCTTTAACTCTAGTCATCAAGAAATAAAGAACATGAAATACATATTTGAGCAATGCTAGCCCTTGTCTGCCAGAGAGAAGTGAAAAGAAAAACATCCACAGTTAATAAAATTAACTAACTCAAGCTAAAGAACTACTAAAAAGACCCTCCAAACATCATGCTGTTACTATGACAACTTCAAAACTGTGGTGGGAAAACGCAAGGGATTTTACGATCCATGACAAAACAAGTGTCATCCAGCCTGCTAGAAATTACTGTAACTTGTACGAGGCAGCAGAAGCGCTAAATGACCATTTACAATTCCAAAATATCAAGTCGTTACCTTTTGGGAGATGCTGTACTCCTCATTCAGATCATGAACAGACTGACAAGTACACAGCTCTCTCTGCAATCGGAACCGTTTTGAGGATTGCAGTCCCGTAACTGTACCGACTCCCACAGTCTATCTCATGGGTACATTATTTTTATAATGAAAGCAAACTCGGACTTGATCTGAAAGGGACGGGACAAAAAAAAATCCCTGACAGTCTCGTGTTTCCAAATACAAGCAGGGAAGCGCACACTCCAGTTTTTTAGGCATCGAGGAGAGTAAAACAGAAAAAGAAAACAGCATTTCCCCCTTAAAATTCCTGTTGTTAGGTATTTAGACTGATTTACATTTTACATAATCTGACGGCTCAATCAGGAAGTAAAAGTTCTAAGTGCTTGTATTTTGGACGGGAGGAATCACGTGACTCACAGCAAAGAAAATTTTGCAGCAGACTAGCACATGAAGAAAAACTTAACAGGGGTTTAAAAATACTGTCTTTGGGATTCACTGAGCCATGAATATATTATAGCTTTTGAGAAATAATTTGTACGGAAGCTTTGAAAATAAGCCCTCAGGACATCTTAAAAGTATTACGAGATCAAAGCAATCACAGTGAGAAATGAAAGTTTAATTAATACAGGAAATGTTTCTTTGAAGATCATATCCATTCAAAGTTTATTTTTTAAAGGCCATTTTTCAATGTTATTGGGAGATCAGGCCATACGTAAGTGTAATCCAACAAAATACCAGCTGCAGCCCCGTAAAAATACTTCAGCTTCATTTGACACGTAGAGCTGTGTGTTCCCGGAGCAAAGAAGCAAACTCTTTCGATTTACCCGGACTCCACAGAGGTCTACGGCGCTCATGCAGTCACGGTCTTTTATCACAGCAAATGCATTCTCAAGAGGAAAGCGTCAGGGCCACAAGGTTTTCATCTGAGGCATGTAAGTTGTAAGAGGCTCATCACTAAGTAGTACGCCAACAATTCCTGTCTGTCACACACCACGCTCGCAGAGTCAGAAAGGGGGAGAGGAGTGGTAAAGCACTTTAATGAGTCTAGTGGGCTGATGGGTGACTTTATTGTCCAAAAATGCCTTGAAACTTGTTCTCTGTGTTTCTTTTCTAAGACAGAGGTTGTTAATATAAATGTATTTCATTTGAAATGAAATTCAAAAGGTTTGGCCTATCGCTGTTTCATTTCTCAAAGCAATTTCTGTTACTAATGTTAGTATATAATAATGAACTAATACTGACAACACGCAACACGGATGAGAGCAGATACTTGCATCTCCAAGCTCTTGTTTTTATCACTTGAGTGCTTCACATTTTTCCAAATGCTTTTCCTATTTGTATTTCAGCCTCTGAAAAAATTTATACCACAGCTCTAGGCAAGTGGCAGGGCAAGGTCAGGGAGAGGAACAGGTTGTGGATACTTCTACACTACTGGCTCTCCTTTCTTTAGTTCTGAAACATAAGAGGTGGCAGGCAAAAGGAGTCATTAGGCAAGACAGAAGTCTGTCAGACGAAAAGCTTGAGGTCAACTAAGAACAGTTCAGAAAGGTTAAGAAGCACAAATTCTCCAAGGGAGGTTTGAAACGACACTGTATTCATCCCCCTAAACTTGGAATCACACTGGGTAACTAAATTAAGGAGAAACGAACCAGTTAGCAAGACATCGTCAAGGCACAGCCTTGCTCTGCTATTTGCCGAGGTAGTAATTTATGGAACATAAATCTCAAGGTGGACACCTCGACTCTGTAATGCTACCAATCAGGAAATTAGAGATGCTGACAGACTTTGCTCTGTCGCACAGACGGACAGCGGATACTGGACCCAACATTTCCAACTTTCTTAGGCTAGGGCTCTTCTTCACTACGCGCTGCCTTGTGTCTATAACCGGAAGTTCAACTAAGTCTCTAATGAGTGGAGCCCGGGTGCTGATCTCAGTCGTGGGTAACTGAAATAGGGTCGCGACGCAGAGAGGCTCACTCTGGCCCACCCTTGTTATTGCTCGTGCTTTCTCAGTCCCCCACCGGCTTGCACTGAGCATCAGGTGTCCTGAGCTGAGAAGAGGTAGGGCAAGTTCTAGGCTGAGGGGTAAAGCTTCTGAGACGGTGTCAGTCCCTTTTCCTGGAGCCTCCCCCTGCCACAGGTAAATTCACAGCCTTCTCATTTTTTTTTTACAGTGCAGAAACCAAGGCATTGAAATAAGAAAAAGCACTTGTCACCCTGGTTGAGTGGCTCAGCTGGGTGGAGCATCATCCCACACATCACAAGGTTGTGGGTTCGATCTCAGGCTGGGGTGTGTGCAGGAGGCAACCTATCGATGTTTCTGTCTCTCTCCCTTCCTCTCTCTCTAAAATCAATAAATATATCCTCGGGTAAGCATTTAAAAGAAAAAAAAAAGAAAAATCACTTGTTTCGGTTCCCATCACGGCTTTACTGAAATTTTGGACAAACATGAGAACCACATAGTATTCTAGAAAATAAAAAAATTAGCTCCTACTTTGCAATCTTCACCAAAATTAGCTATATGGACATTTAAAAGTTAAATGGGAAAAAGAAAGCAATTAGAAAAATTGTTTATGAATTTGAGATAGGAAACTAAGTCTTAGCTTTATAAAAAGTAATGAAAAAAGTAACAGGTAATCTGAGTCAATCTAACCACGATGAAATGTAAAATCACTGTATGTCAGACAAAAAAAGCAGCAGACAAATCTGAAAGGTAAACAATAAAATAAAATACTTGCGACAGGATAATACACTTTATATGATTTATCAGCATAAAAGCTAAATGATACTGAAAGACGATGCACCCCAAAATATAAAGGCCAATGAACACGAAAAAGTGTTGAGGATCACTAGCAAACATAGAAATCTTTTCACCAAATTCAGAGAGGGACAACAAAAACAGCAGAGCTGGTGAAGTGATGTGAGGCCATCATTCCAGGAAATCAGCGATACCTTTTCATAAGCCTTCAAACTTCTCTGACTCATAACACGTCTATAAATATCTCCGAAGAAAACAATCACAGCTCCACAGAAAGGTAACTGTGCAAGGACATCCTTCCAATAACATGACATAGGGCACAATTCAAACATCCCAAAGTGGGGAGAGCATGTGATTGCCTAAGTTATAACAAACTCCTGTGTTTAAAGAATGGTTTTTGGAGAAAATGACACTGCGGATCACGATGTATAATGTTAGGTGAGATGTTGCCAGGTGAAAGGAAGTTAGGGAGGAGGGGGGCGGACACACAAATGGTGGGGGTAAGAGAAGCTGATCTCAAAAAGGCAGCCAGGAAAGTATACATTTAAAAAGCTCTTTTAAGAAGGGGAAAACAGAGTTTTTAGATTTTTTTCATTATGTCTTTATAATACTGAGATGTTTGACATTCTCTGTGAGACACATGATTTTGATAACTGGAAAATTGTTACTGAAGCAAATGCATATCCTGTGTTTCTCAGTCATACAAAATAACTGAAATATTTACAAAGCCCTTTTAAACAAGAGAACGCTTATACTTTATTAAGTGCAAGAAAGAAGTACAAAACAATATGATCTTAAATATATAAATATTCATATTCAAAAGACCAGAAGGATAGCCCTGGCCGGTGTGGCTCAGGTGGTTAGAGCGCCATCCCGTGCCCTGAACGGTGCTGAGCTCGATTCCCGGCTGGGCACATACCTAGGCCGTGGGTTTGATCCCTGGTCTGGGCACAGTCCGGGTGCATATGATCCCCAGTCCTGGCACCTAAGGGAGGCAACCAATCGCCCTCTGTCTCTCCTTTCCTCTCTCTCTAAAAAAAGCAATGAAAAAATGTCTCTGGGTGAGGATTAAAAAAAAAAAAAGACCGGAAGGATATGCATCAAGATGTTAATAGTGGTTTCCTTTAGGTAGTGTTATTGTGTATAATATTTCTGCTATATCTTTTCTACGATTGTCAGGTGTTGTTTTCATGACAATGAATAAATATTAGTATCGCAATGACAGGACTGACAAATACATCAAGAAGATGCTATCATTTACAGTTAAACTTCAAAATACAGAATGTCTATAGCCATAAAATTCTGTCTAATTATAAAGGGATTTTTTAAATTTAGGAACCACTAGTATGGCTTCAGAAACCAGCAGGCACTGGTGGATGTGTGGGAGGCGGGAGCGAATCATTTTCTTAGCTGTCAAACTGTTTTCTCCGTGGAGCAGCTCTGTGAGGGTCACAGTGAGACATGAAGACCTTGACAGCAGGACACTATTAGGGAAACGGTGAGAAAGGTCCGTGGGGGCAGGGGAGGAAAGGGACAGAAGAGGAAGGCAGGAGTCGGTGAAAACAGCAGAAGCATCGAGAGAGAAGATTCAAGAAGTCACTGGGTCGGAAATAGCTGAAAGAGGGGTCTCAAAGAGACGTATGTAGCCCTGTGTTCACAGCAGCGTTATTCTCCATAGTCACAAAAGCTGGAAGCAACTCCACCGGCCACCAAGGATGAATGGATAAACAAAATGTGATCTCTACGTACAACGCCGTGTTGTTCAGCCCGAACAGGAAGAAAACTCTGATGCGTGCTGCAACGTCGAAGGACCTTGGGGACATGACGCTGAGTGAAATGAGCCGGACAGAGAAAGACACATTGCATGAGTCTGCCACTGACATGCAGTCCTCAGAACAGTCAAATTCACAGACAGAAAGTAGAACTGTGGTCACCAGAGGCCGGGGGGAAGCAGGAGTGGGGAATTCGAGTTCAGTGGGTGTGAAGTTTCAGTTTTGCAAGATGGCAGAGCTCTGGAGATGGAGGACGGCGGTGGCCACTCAACAACACGAGGGTGAAGCATGCCCTTGGAAACGGTGAAGATGCTAAGTTTTACGCTGTGTGTTTTGCCACAGTTAAAAGTTACGCACACACACTGAATACACTGACATGAAGGAAGGAAGGAAGGAAATCAGAAGTCCTAAAGAAGCCTTCTGGTGGCATGAATGCAAGTTTAAAGAATGTCAGGGGTGCAGGCATCAAAAGCAAACAGACCTTATTTCTGATACTAGACTTCTTACATATAATTATAGAAGCTGGCTCAGAAGGAGAGATGATGAAAAGTGAAAATAAGGGCATTATGTTTAACTTGAAGGGAACACACTAGACCTCTCCGTGGTTTTTTGAGACCTTCTCATTATAGCCAGCTTGAAAAGTTCCCCACGACTAGGAAAGAACCTGCAAGTCCAAGAAACTCGATGACTTGCTCATCAGCTAACAGGAAAAAACCCCATAACGATGAGGGGAACCCTGAGCATGCTCAAAACACACTCCATCCTTCCTGCACGATTACCACAGAACTGAGGGGTTTGGGGGCTGGACAAGGGCCCTTCCTGCAGCTGCCCTGGGGACAGCACATGCCCAGGCGCACTCAGTGATGCCGGCGTTCAAGCCTCGCCCCTGGAGCACAGTCCCTGTGTGTTGGCTACGTTTTATTTTTTTTTAAATGGGTAGGAAGCATAACATAATTGGAATGTTTTTTCTACAAGTAATTTGATTAATTCTGTTAAAAAACTATTGAGTACCCAGAGCACACTACATACTGAACTTCAGGCACTGGTCTGGGCACCGGCTGGGGAACAAACAGGAGTCCTCGGGCTCCCTCATCGAACCAGCACTGACAATGTGAAGGGGGCACAGGGCACTGCTGGTGCCCGGCGGGAGGGGCTCTAATCTGGTCCAGATCAGACTGAGGATGGAAATGTGTAAGAAGCAACATTTTTGATAATGTCAGCTCGTATCACCACTGTGGCAAGGGGACGGACCACTACTATGGGTCAGAGTTGTAAGCACTTTCCGTGCACAGAATTTAATTTTCGCTACAACCTTACACAGCAGACTTTTTAAAGGTGAGAAAACTGAGGCACAGAGGTTGTACAGTTCTTATGCAGTGCAGTCAGGACAAAGGGCACCCTTGCTCAGATTCTGCTTCGAGAGGAACCCGAACTAAGACAAGACAGGGATGCAGTTTGGGGACCAGAACGTTTAGGAAACAGCTGAGCTCCTCTAAGTGAGAGAAGGGGGAGGTAAGTAGGGCAGAAGCACTACAAGGCACGAGAGGCTGGGGCGGGGACGCACGAACAGTCAGCAGGTGAGTGGGGCAGGACGAAGAGACGGGAGGGACACGAAGCCCACGGCCAGGAGCTCTGGAGGGCAGCAGTGACTGATGCCCAGCGGGACTTCCCTCAGGCTCTGCTGTGCGGAGTGGGAAACAACTCTCCCCCACGTCCCCACGAGCTCGAGTGCTCTGCTGACCTGTTTGTGCAGAGGGTAGAAACACATACTCTGAAGGGGCCCCCATCAGTGTGGGTACAGGACGTCACAGAGACAGTAAGACTTTCAGTGAGGAAGTGACAAGACAAGGGTGCGTTCCAGAAGCATGGCTTGGAACGCTGTCAGGAGAGCAAGCTGGGGAGAGCACCAGCAGCGGGGAGCAGGCGGAGGTGACGGTAACCGAGGAGGGGACACCAGGGACAAAGGGGATGGGTTTGAGGACTTCTGATGTGTAGAACGCTGACCAGGTTTGGTGTCTTTGGGCATTTGGATGGAGAGAGAGAAGGGTCAAATGAGTCGGATTTTAAACTTATGCAACTTGAATAAGTTGGGAACATGTTGGGTATGAGATGCCTGCAAGATATCGAAGTGGGAATGCCCAGCGGCATCTGAATACAAAGCCTGGGCTTAGAGATGGACAGAAAGAGCCTGCAAAGAGCAACAAGGAGAAAAAACCAGAGGGCAGGGCAGGGTCCTGGAGGCTGGAGAGGACAGTGCATCGCACACCGTCACTCCTGAAAGGTCACGGAAATTAAGAACCCAAATGTATCGAGCCAAGGTGGCAATGGAAGGGTAGGAAGGCACCTGGCGGCCATGGCCGGAGCCAGTATCAGCTGCATCACAGGCAGAGCCAGACTGGGGGGGCCTTAGGGGAGGGCAGGAATGAGGACATGGAGGCAGCAGACACCCACAACCCTTTCAAGCCTGGTCCTCGCAATGCAGAAGGCCCGTGTCTTCTTTTTTTAAATGACAAGATCTGAGTAGGTTTAAATGCTGTTGGAAAAACACAAATGGCAAATGGGAGGCACAAGGTCAGAGAGAGAGAGTCCCTGAGAAGGTGAGAGGGGGTGGGGATGGCTCCCAGGGCCCTGGACACGAGGACTGCTCTTGCGCTGACACAGGAGGCAAGGGAAACAGGGCAGGGGCAGGCGCAGTGTGGTGACGCCGGCGGGACCCTCAGTGAGTTCTCTCTTCTCTGTGACGTGAGAGGGTGGCCAGCTGCAGCGAGTAAGAGGTGAGGCGGAGAAGTGAGAGCGAGAAATGCGTGCGGGAGCTGTGGGACGCGAGTGAGGGCTGGGATGAAGGGCGAAGCCCCCACACAGTACAAAGGGGCCCCTGTTGAACGTGTTTCTCCCTCACATCAGATCACAAGAGCCATGTGCCAACACTCTGTGCATGTGTGGCACTCACCAAACAACACTCAGCCACACCTGCACAACGAAGACAGTGCTTCCTATGGAATACGATGCCCATCTCGTGACCATGGGCAAGAGCTTACCATTCACTCCATGGTGCAACCTGGTCTGTCTGTGAAACCAAAGTATCGCATGTCAACTGGACTTATGTCATTGGTAGGGCATTAACAGCCTTCGCATTTGCTCTGAGCTGGATTTTGCTTCCGGGTTATACTTAACCCTGCTCAATGTGCACACAGGACTACCGTGAGGGTCGGACTCCACCCTGCTTCCAGGGCGTGCAGGGAGCACCAGGGGAAAGAAGGCCATCGGGGCACACAGGACTACCATGAGGGTCAGACGCCGCCCTGCTTCCAGGGCGTGCAGGGAGCACCAGGGGAAAGAAGGCTGTCACGGTCACTTCGCTCAGACTCAGCTACAGGTCCTGCTCTGGCCAGAAAACTGCTAGAGAAAGCAAAACCAGGGCCAGGAGCTGAGCACAACCATGAAGTCCAAACACAGGCAAGGGGAGGGGGCATTTCAAGTGAGTGGACGTTGTATTTTCTTTGAGCTAGCCGAGCAAAGGAGGAGGAGAGGAAGACATGAGCTTAAAGAGTATCTTTCCTTGTAAAGTCTTTTCATAGACAATGCAGTTCTAGTAATTGCTGTGGAGCACCTCCTGTATTTTCAGGGCACAGGTCTCCCAGGGAGCTCAAGAGGAAGACCTCTAATGCCACACACACCCCTCTGGGGGAGAACGGGAGTCCAATGCCACACACACCCCTCTGGGGGAGAACGGGAGTCCACAGCAACACCTGTCCAAGGCAGCCAGCTGGGGTACCTGCTGCGGAGAGCGAGGCAGCTGAATCACAGGATAGTGTCCATGTAATATACTTTTGCTTTTTAGCTTGTTTTTAAGAATATTCCCTTTTCTCTGAGCCTTTATTATAAAAGTCATATAGTAATCACTGCCAGCCAACAGCTACGCAGCACTCACCATGACCTGGGGACAGCTCGGTTCTTGCCTCCTCCAAACGTGCGGCGGGCATGCTTCCTTTCCTGGCTTTGGAGAGAAGCACGGAAGGGCCAGCTCCCTCGCTGTGGGGACCAGCAGGGCTGGGGCCGGTCCAGGAGTCCAGCTGCGCGCCTCTGCGCTGCCACACCACGAAAGCAAATTCTGAAAGCGAAGGTGTCAGAGAGAGACAATCACAATCCATTCTACCCTTCGAAGAGAGTAATTCTGGTGTGTTTCTTACTCTATTCATCTTTCCCTTTTCCAATTAAAAAACTTTTAAAATAGTTTTTTACTATGTTCAAGTGAAACTGTTTACAAAAACCTTTGCCAGTAAAGATTTCAGTCATAGACAGACTTGTTTAGAGTCAGCAGGTCTATTTTTTGCATACAATATGCAAAAGTTATTAAAATAATTTTCATTCGCAAGCTTCTTCACATTATGAAAATTTTCATTCTTCACAGTCGTAGTTTTTGGCTGACCCGTCCTTAACACAATGAGTTCCAAATGGGGCATTTTGAATGCACATATATCCAAGTTTCCAAATAAGAACAGTGAAGTTCAAATGTTTGCTTCTCTCTAAAGTTGCCCACAGGCCCAGGCTGGACCTCACAGATCTGACGGTGTATTTCTGTGCAGATAAGAACGTTACATTTCACGTGGGAATGCTGGAACTTCTAGCAGCCTCAGCTGTTTCAGCTTTATAGAACAAGAAAAAATGCCCCCAGCAGCTCTGTCGATGTTCTCTGATGCAAGCGCCCCACGACATGAGAGTTCGAGACTGCCAGCCACCCGAGGCTCACTGAGGCTGACCAGTGTGAACCGCTGTTTGCTAGACTCGAGTACATGCGGCCGGTATGCACACTCTGTAGGTCCCTCTGAAACAGGCTCACCCAGACACGGACAACCAATTTTCAATAAAGGCACCACAGCTGTTCAATGGGGAAAGACAAGTATTTTCAACACATCAGGCTGGAACAACTGGGAAAATGTTGACAAAAACACGAACCTTGACTGCTGCCTTGAGCAGGACACAAAAATTCACTTGAGATGGACCACAGACCAAAGCATGGAAGTTAAAACTATAAGGCTTCTAAAATAAAACACAGAAGCCCTGACTCATGTGCTCAGTAAGTTGTGCATCGTCCTGCAAAGTGAAAGGTCACCAGTTCGATTCCAGGTCAGGGAACATGTCTGGGTTGCAGGCCTGGTCCCTGGAAGGGCATACGAGAGGCAACCAATTGATGTTTCTCTCTCACTTCAGTTTCTCTCTCTCTTTCTACCTCCCTTCCCCCTCTATGAAATAAATAAAAAAATAAAAAATAAATAAAATTATTTTTAAAAAAAGATGTAAGAAAACACAGAGGAATATCTTCACTTACAAAATAAAGTACTGATAATA
Source organism: Tonatia bakeri (assembly GCA_004024845.1). Classification (NCBI taxonomy): domain Eukaryota; kingdom Metazoa; phylum Chordata; class Mammalia; order Chiroptera; family Phyllostomidae; genus Tonatia; species Tonatia bakeri. Next base: position 268,371 of record PVIA01000049.1, read on the forward strand.
TGGGGGAAATCTGATTATTGAAACTTACTTCAAAGTTAAAACTTTCTGCTCATGAAAAGACATCTTCAAGAAAATGAAAGGTAAGCCATGGACTGGGAGAAGAGATCTGTGTTACAAATTTCTGACAAAAACTTTTATCCAGAATATATACACATGCATTCTACCAATCAGCAATAATAAAACAATCCAATTTAAAAGTAGCTGAAGAAAATAAAAAATGGGCAAAAGATTAAACAGATATTTCAAAAAGGAAGACATACAAATGCCCAGTAAGAACATGCTAGACATGCAGGAAATGCAAATAAAAAATCACGACGAGAGACCGCCTCATATCCATCAGAACGGCTAAAACTGGAAAAACCAACAATATACAAGTGTGAGAAGGGACAGGAGCACCTGGAACTCTCAGCCTCTGCTGGCCTGCATTTAAAATTGTACAATCACTAGAAAATTGATTGGAAGTTTCTTATAAAGATAAACATACACCTACTGTATGCTCCAGTAATCAAGCCTAAATCTAAAGAAGGAATGGGAATAAGAAAGAACTCATTCACAGCAGCTTAATACTGATAATAGCTGGAAAGGTGAAAACAATCCAATTGTTTGCTACTTTGAAAATGGATCAACAAATTAGTCTGTTCACATTAACAGAATACTACCCAGTGATAAAGCAAGGGGGAATGACTGATACATGCAATATATAACTGAGTGTGAAAGAAGCCGGGCACACCAGAGTTCTCGCTCTATGATTTCAGTTATATGAAGTTCAAAGAGAGGAAAAACTGTCCATCGTGACACAAACCAGAAAGTGTGTGCCGGTGGGGGTACAGGTTGACTGAATGGGGGTGTGAGCAAACCTGGCTGACAGAAATGTTCTGCTCGCTAACTGGGTTTGGTTATGTAAGTATATTTAACATCGGAGTGCCGTACCACTTGCACATTTAACATCAATTAAAAGGGAAAGCCGGCAGGGATGCCTAACTGTCTTCACATCCTAACACCCTCCTGAAGAACGGGATCTGACTGGCAGTGCTGACCCCATCCAGTGGGGACTGTGTCCGAATTACTTTCCGTCCGACGACTGTCATGGCCGCCCTCATTCCTTTGAGACCATCCTACGAGGTGTTTCCTCCGGAGGAAGAAAGGGACTTGCTGGTTTTGTCATCTAACAGTCGTAGTCAACCGACACGCCGGCGCTGGAGCCAGGGAAGGAGTGTTCTAAATTCTCGCAGCCCGAGTGTCCTTTTAGACCCGTCATTTTTTCAGCAGACAACTGACAACCTACACCCAGCATATTCCTCACCCCCGGCAGGTCGCGGGAGAAAGTGGACTGGGGAAGCAGGGCACCCGAAACACAGGCCGGATAGTGTGCGTTCTGGCCAGAAGCAGAATTACATGTGTGCTCTGCTCGCCCGGAGCTCACATCCTTGGAGCTCAGGACATTTCCTTACTCTCCTCCGTACCTGCTGCCGGGGCCACGGTCTCCCAGGGCCTTTGACTCAGACCCACCCTGAAGGCCGTAGGCCAGTAAATAACCTACAGGATACAGAGGTCAGATATCAGAGGATCTTTACTTCCTTCAGTTGCCTCTAAGCCACTACACAAAGGGTAATTAATATCCAACACTCCTACTCTGCAAATTCCAGGGACAGATCGGGGGCTCCTATTACCATACCAGAGCTCAGGACAGGCCTGAGAAGATACTGCTTTAGGTTCCATCCCGTTGGGGCAACTGGCTTCAGACCTACAGGAATGATCATCAGTGGCTTTTCATGGGGAAACAGCTATTTTTTCTAAGTAAAATGGGGGAACATTAAGATTGGAAACATCAATTCAGAGTTTCTTCCGAAACACAAATGGAAGCCACTTGTGCCAGGAAAGTTAAAGGACTAATTGGTTAACATCTGATTTTTTCCATCTTTATAGTATCTCTTAGACATTTTCAGGAACTACACAAGAAATACAAGAAAAAGGGATAATCAATACGAATTTGGAGGGGTTTCTTTTTTTTTTACAAACAAAATGGGAAGGAAGAATATGAGATGCTTTCTGCAAGAAAGGGGAGAAATGTGAGGGTCTATTTCCTAAGGAACAGAAGTTACAGAAATGAAGGAACAGAAGGTTCTTGCACCAACTCTTGTGCCAAAGGGCAGAGAAATTAAAAAGCAAGCATGTCCACATTTATATTCGTGTTAAAGATTAGAAACAACTACCACTTCTTTTATAGATTCTTTTAAATGGCTAAGTTGGATGTTTTACAAGATGCATCTACTCTTCTGGCAACAAAGCCAGAACATCATCTTGAGAGAGAGAGAGACAGAGAGAGAGAGAGAGAGAGAGAGAGAGAGAGAGAGTGTGTGTGTGTGTGTGTGTGTGTGTGTACGGGGGGGTTATGATTAATGACTACCAGCCTCCACAGCTGGACAGCATGTATTTGTACAATTATGTCAGCTCATTGTTTCTGCCCAGCCAAGTTATTCTGAGGATTAGTTTTCCCAAACCCCAATACCCACTGCAGTTATTGTGACCTCATCTAATCTTTTCCCTGGCTAAATGCCTGGCTAGAGATATTTCTGATTTAATTCTTCTGATACATTTCCGACAAATCAGGAAGAGGAAGGACTTCCATTTGTTATGGACTGAAAGCCTGTGCCCCTCTTCCCAAATGTATCTGTTGAAATCCTAACCCCCAGTGGGATGGTATTAGGAGGTGAGGCCTTTGGGAGGTGATTAGGTTGTAAGGGTGGGGACCTCATGCGTGAGATTAGTGCCCTGACAAAAGGGACCCCGGAGAACTCCCTTGTCCCGTCTGCCATGTAAGGACACAGCGAGATCACCTTTTAGGAGTCAGGCTCTAGATCTGTGAGGAGTGAATCCCTGCGGTTCATCTGCCACCCAGTCTATGGTACTTTGTCATGGTAGCCTAAATTGACTAAGACACCATTTCAAAATGATGGCCAGGGCACACGAAAGATCCCATGGCAGTTATAAAAAAGTACAAACACCCACCACAATAAAAACATTATCAAGGGCCGAGAGATTTCAACAAATGTCTGGGAGCCAGAAGATGATGAAGTACTGACTGAGGAGGCCGAGCAGAGCCCGTGTCCAGCCCCAGAGATTCTCGGAGAGGGCTGCCGCCGAGGAGGGAGATCGCTGACAGAGCCAGGGACGCCCCAGAGGGGCTCGCAGACAGCAACTACAATACGGCACAGAAACAACTAGGAGGGCAGAAAGGAGATGATTAATAGGAAAGTCTCAGTATCAACAATTGTTCCTTCCATGCCTAACCCCCGTCTTTGTAAGAAACAACACATGTTATAGGTCCCCAGGCAAAAACTTTAAAAGATGATTCTCTAAAGAAATTAAAACAAAACGCCAGGCGAAGACTAAACAGCTGGCATGGTTCTGAGAACCCCACAGCCAAGCCTTCCTTACTCTGACACGTGACGGCTCCCCAGCACGTTGGGGGCTGCACTGCGCCACCAGGGGGACCCACTGGGGCCAGATGCACCCCGAGTACAGAGTCCCCGGCTGGCCTCAACACTACCTCATCTTTATGTTGATGATCAACCCTAGATAAATATGCACTTAAAGAAAACCTGCAACATGAGAGTGGAAAACCAAGATAAACAACAAAATATTCAAAAGTTCTAAAACAGAAAATTCAAGTGAGCAAAGATATTCTATAACAAACTCAAAAAAACTTTTATTAGTGTCTCTAGAAATGCACAAGAAGCAATGACTATATCCACATAACAAGTACTTCCCGGAAGAAATACCAATCCAAGAAGAAGTCCATGAATTTAAAGATGGGAGTGCCACACGAGCATCCGTCTGGAGTACCAAACGCACGTGCCTGCGTACCCCGCCCTCACACCTGGATTCGGAGGGTTTAATTCCACGGCACACACGGCGCCTCGCCTACCATGTGCTGCATTTACAGCACAGCCAGCGGGTTACGATGCACGGGTAGAACACGCTCACGGCACGCAAACACAACGCCCACTGTTCAAGAAAACCTGGGTCTTGCTTTAACTGCTCTGTGAGCTTTTGGGACAGGAAGGGAGAAACCAAAGCTCGCAGTGTTTTTAGAGGGACACAATGAAGACTCCTGGAAGTATTAATAAGGAAGAACTAGCTAAATGGGAAGACTTCAAGATATTGAAACATACTGATGAGGTATGTGAAATCCCCGGAGAACTTCACAAAGAAGGTACACATCCTGCCCATCCAGATGATCTGCATGCTGTCCTTCCCAAGAGCACAGCAATGGACTGGATTATTGGTTCAAAACCTTACTATTCCCAAAGCCCCTTTTTTTAACCAAAAATACTATAATGCCCTATTTACTACTCTGAAGGAAAATTCATTAATGAATGTTAACAAGTATTCGTGTAATTTTTAAAATATCAATATCCTAAGTGTAATATAAAATTACTAAAAAAGCCAATTTATAATAAAACTATGTATTTCAATATGTAAAAAAGTTTCAGGCTCAATTAACTATAAAACAGATGCTTATAATTTACTTATAAAGAATAAATGTGGACCGTAAGAGATCGAATCAGAAGCCTTCCACGTTAAAAGTATGAGAAAAAACAGGAGAGGCATAGGTGGACAACAGAAGGAAAATGAATATATCCTATATGTATTAAAAGTATGCACAAGTTATTCTGTGTTTTTATGTAAAACAGACCTATGCTCAGATAATTACAAACTAAGTTTTCACTGCATAAATATCCAACAGGCAGTTGAAAGTCATGTGGGATACACAGCAGCTCTTTGTCTTTTCCACTGTGAAACATCTAAAACCTTGATTCTTGACACAAAATGACCTCCACTGTGTCAACAGAACCCAACACCCTCCCAAATATCTATTATGTCCCCTAGGGGGCAGTACTGTTCCCATGGGAAGCCCTGCTTGGATGACCTATGGGAGGCAGTTTCCTTCTAGCCTTCATAGTCTATCACACTGAGAATCAAATCCTGAAGGACAAATAATCAACATATCCAAGAAATACATTACTATGAAAAGTACTATAAAGAAATTAGTTTAGGCTTATAGAATTAACAACAGCTATATTCAACACTATTTCCTCTTTCTGAATTCAAGATCACTGGTTACTCCACACAGAATATGGAGTGAGAAGCTGTATCTCTGTAACACTTACTCAGATAGCAAACAGTGATCCTGGTTTTTAACATTCATATCTGCCTCGTTAATGATAAAAAGGGAGTTTTTCATAGAGCTCTACAATTCTCATTTCCTCAAAACAAGAATTAATGCCTTCTTTCACATGTGGTCATTACAGGAAGGGGGAGCCATTTACTGTCAGTGTCTTTCTGATGCAATTCTACCACCTCTTTCAAAGGGAGAATTCATCCAAGAAGCCTTAGTCACTGCTTCAAGGAAAATGCCACTGTGCTGACTAGACACAGACTAAACCACACGCCGAGCAGCCCCGGAGCTGATCCCACGGTGAGAAAACACATGGAGACACAAGTGGCAGAGGGGAGGTCCCAGGTCAGAGCAGACTAAGCGGCGTGTCTCGAAATCTGGTCTTGAATTCAGGGAAAAGGCTGACGCTATGTAGCATCATTGCTTCATAAATCAAGCTCAGACATCGATTTCCCCTCGGCCCAACTTTTCAAGCATACTTCCTAAAAATACAAGACTTCAGTTCTAAACCAGGAACTTATGCGTAATTAGTATCTTAGCAACTATAGGCACTGCATTTTTAAAATTCCATGCCCTGAAAGGAAAATGGAATCCTATACTTCAGTATTTAAAAATGAAACTACATTTTGAAGAGAATGGATTTCCCATCACAAGGATGTACTAACATTATACAGCAATTCAGAGAGAAAAACTTCAGTTCTGAGCTCCTCTCAAAGAGAGGACTAATTTTTTCTAAAACCTCCAATCTACCCAAAAGGAAAAAAAGGAACAATTTCTTCAATTCATCCTTACCCGGATGACCAGTAATTCTTCTAAAGGCAGACACGCGCCCTCGTTCCTGTGGAGGAGTCACTGCGAAGTCGAAAGCCCGGGAGTCACCCAGGACTCGGGCTGTTTGCCGCCGGAGCCTGAAATCCCCGATGAATGAAACTGCACATCGTGATATACAAGTTCTGAGCCAGCTATTGGCTAAGTGAGGGTGATGCGTGTGGAAGTCTGATTTGCCCCTTTCAGGGCATGCCTCTCACATCCCATCTCCGAAAGAAGAAAGACACTCCACTCCTGAGTGAGTCAAAACTGAAGAAAGGGTTCGTTTTTTTCTGTAGCATTCTGCCTAACACTACGGAAACCACAAGGAGAACACACCACAGATCTGACTCCTCCACCGGGCAATGTCAATGAAAAAAGAAATTACAGTGTCGACACTGGAAATTTACAAATGACTCTCACACCACAGCCCCAGTTCTTTTGTGTCATGACTGCCTAACAGTTACACATTGGTATAGGCATGGTGCACATATTTTTAAGCCAAGAATTCTGAGCCGCGGTTTGGGGGCTCACAATTACCAAGTGGTAAAAAAGTTTCAGAAGACATTTAATCTTTGTGCTACACTGATGCTCAATCAAGAATTTAAACCAAGAATAATGGAACAATGGTGTAACTGATCTTTCTAGAATTGGAGGTTTTCAATACATAGTCCTTGGACCCTGTGCAGTGGAATGACCTAAGACTGGACTCAGAATCTCTGGGGTGGAGACCAGGCATCAGCATGGTCACTAGCATTCTAGACTATTCTACATACTTTGCAAAGTTGGGAAGCTGCATTTCCCTCCACCAGAACTTAACAGCTGATTATGGCTGCTGCCATCTTCCTTTACTGTTCAGTAATCTTGTCTCTGGTTACTGCTGAAGCCCGAAGCAGTAAGAACACTAACACCTCCTCAGGACACAGTCTGGGTTTGCCTGGCCTCCCTCCCCACCCTCCACTGAGAGAGAAAAGCTCAGGCTTCGGAACCTGCAGAACCTGGAGAATGCACGGCGTGAGGTTGAACGTGAACATCAGTCAAAGATGCTGAGGCGGAAACACACAAAAGGCGCTGCTGAAAACCGGAGGAGGAACCAGAGGAGGAGCGAGCAGGAAAGAGGACACTGCCGTTCCCTGACTGCTGACAGTGCTCCAGGCCCCACGTCAACGACCTCATACGCTTCTCTCTGCCAAAAAAGTCTCACTGAAAACTAGCTTCCGCAGTGTATGAACACACACGCTCAGGAGTCCTCCCAGGACAGCAGGGGCACCCCAGCAGCACGCCCTCTGAGCAGGACTGGGCATGGGCTTTCTGTGCCCACCTCCAAGCCTGCAGCCTCCGTAGAGAATTAAAAAAAGGAAACTCGGAAATAGTGTCAGAAATGTATTCACAATGATGTCATCTTCCCCTAGTTCTTGGTTCCTTATATATCCAACCTAAGATTCTGTGAGCTTTCAGAAAATTCTGGCTCGCTTTCCATTGTCTGTTTTAATCAGTCAATTTTCTTTAGTCCGAAGGGCTGGGGGTGGGGTGACCCCATTATTACATTATATATAGGGAGTTAAAATTCGAATACCACAAACCAGTATGGAAAACTGCCTTACTTTGATAAAAAGGGTTGTATTTATTTTTTCTCCAATGTGCATGAAGTTTCTAAGCAAGCCTCCTGGGTTCGGGGACCCCAACTTAGAAAACAGTGTGCTTATGCACAAGCTCTTCCAACTGCCCCCCTCTGCGTTTTAGGACGATGACACTCTCTGACACCCTGACACACGGAGGACCACAAGGAAGGTGACCTGGACCTCTGGTTCCCTACTGTGACCTGGCCCCAGTGCACATGGTGCTCCGAGTATGCGGCCTAGAGGGTGAAACTGGGATCTGTCAGGGCAGTGGCCTCAAACCGTCCGTCAGCACCGGGGCCCCTCCAGCCCCTGCATGAAATCTCAGGGGAAAGCCCAACGACATGCACCAGATGAAAGCCCGGCATCCCTAGTTGATGTGGTGGCCTGGCGGGCGCGGAGTCCCCCCTCGCTTGGGCTCGCTTACTCATCTCGTCCCCACGGCGGCTACCGAGGCGGCACTGCCAAAACCCAAAGGCTCTATGTTATCCTGTCTCAGACCTTGATCATTTTTTAAAATCCGTACCTTATCACTTTATTCTATGTGTGCTTTTGTATCTCAAAGCTGAACATCAATTAAATTTTTTCAAAGTCGCATCAAGTTGTGTTTCGAATGCTGCCTAATAAATACACTGAGCTGGAATCCTGTTAACATATTTGGCTTGTATAGACCCTCACATAAAAATTGTAATCTCTTTTGTATCTCTTTGGTAACAATACCCTTAGCATATTTGCAAGTTCAAGGTCACTCAAGGACCCCCTGCCATGATTTCACTCTCATCAGCTGCCATTAGCTTGCTACATACGGCACAATAGTTTCAGACTATATACTAAACTGAAGCCAAAAAAAATAAAAAAATAGATATGCACTGGTGCCCTTAGATCTAAAATGAAGAATGAATTTACCAGTTAATCATTACCAAAGAAAGGATAATACCAGGTCAGCACAGAGAGAAAAAACTGAAATGCCCTCATCAAGAGTCAACACTTTAAAAATTCTGCTTAAAATTCTGCTAACAGAAAATGTAAAAGCCTTTCTTTTTAAACATTTTTTTCTGACTGTTGTTTCTGAGTTTTAAAAAAAGATAACGAAAAAGATAATGTGTCTCATTACATCTTAAGAGCACATGTGACAGAATGGCCAGAGTGAAGGGACTGTCTTGGGTTGCCCAAGAGCACCGCCTCCCTCGGGGACAGGCCCCGGCATTCTGCGACCACCTGTCCCTTGGAACAAACACACTGTTCGAAAGCAGCAAACGTTGCGTCTGAGAAAGTGGCGTCGGCACTCACACACACGGAAGGATCTGTCATTTCAAAATGCATGCTCAACCATATTTTCAATTCAGAATCGGCTGAATCCTCCCATGATTTCCATTTTAACTTTTTATTGAATGTATGGAGGCACACTAGTAGCACTCAGATGATTTTTAAATAGTCAAATAGCCTCTTTCCAGGAACGAAGCATGGCCCAAAGGAATACTGACATTAAATAGTCCTCAAATACCTAGTCTGTTCCCCAAATTTACTGCCATTGGTGACTGCGGACTGGAGCTACTTCTCCCCCAGGAATGATGCTGTTAACGACAGTTACAACCCCAGTCATCCCACAGAAACTTACTTCACTTGTAATGTGCCTGTAATACTACACACCCGAAATCAAATGTCTATTATAACTGTGTTGCAATACCAGTAATTACATAAGGAACAGAATAAACAAAGAATAATTACTTTTCTGTATGCAACGTGTAAGAAGGTTTCATCAGAAGAGCATGAACCAGAATAAGACATTTAAGAGATTTGAAAATCGATGACACTAGTCACAATCCTCATTTTACCTTTAAATACAGTGTATTCTTTTTTCTTGATGATGATTACATATCTATGCTTCAGTTTTATCAGCTATGACTAGCGCCACTGGAGGCTCTCCAACACTGAACAAAGAGGGAAGAAAAAAACTAAGGAAGAGATCTACTTGAAATATAGAAAAAATATGACACAGACATGTGTGTGGCATTAACAGGCTATGACCTGCAAGGGGAATAGGAAGAGAAGAGAATGTAATGTTCCGAGTTGCAAGAAGAGGGTGGAGGCGCTGGAGTGGACATCTCACCCGAGCCAGGGCGGCCTGGCTGCTGCGTGGAGCCGGGGATGGGAGGCTGACCCATGCGCTGCGCGGGTGGGCACGTGACAGAATGCGTGCAAAGGGTTTCTAACCCGAGAAAGCTCTGGGTGGTAAGCTTGGTTAAGGATCCGGCTGTGGAGCTTTTAGATTTGGTCTGGCTGGTGACTCAGTTAATGAGATCAGAGTCAGGGTCAGCACGGGGTATGTGCTCAGCTCCGCACTCACAGGGCACGGACGGCTCTAAGCAGCTAGCTCCCAAACACGTGGTGCTGGCCAAGGAGGAGGAGGCCAAAGCCCGCGACAGCTCGGGACAAAGCAACGATTCTCTAGAGCTCCACTGGCAGGGTAAGTCATTTTTCTACAAGACACAGCGAATATCGTATTAACTGGGGAGGGGTGTATACAGTAGAAATTAAGTGTCACGGTCTGAAAAATCTGTTTCTACTATCGTACCTGACGTTTAAATGTTACTGAAAATGATTATTGGACCCTATCTTGTAGTGATGGGAGTTTTATACATATAACATTCCTAATGTGCTAAAAGTGAACCTGAAGTACAGCGACATTTAAAGGCCTTTTAAATAACACAAACTTTGGCCTTACTAAACAGATGGGTGGCATTCAAATGTGTGTGTGTGTGTTTAAAGCTGGGGAATTCCAGTTCCAGTAGGAGGGGAAGTTAGGAAAGAGACTGAAAAGGAAGGGAATACCGGTTATAATCAAAGGTACCCGCCCCCCGCCGCCTTTGCTTCTGGAAAGTCAAAGTGATCTATTTAATGCACTGTTTCCCAAACTTCGGGATGACCCATTAATGAGTTGTGAAACAAATTCCATGCACTGCCAGCAGCATTTTTACAGGAGCAAAGCACAGCAGAATAGATAGAAAGCAAGAGGTCATCACACTTAGTGGAACTACTGTTTCATAAAATTGTCTCATTTAAGTGTGTGTGTTGCACATACTGTTTCCTGATGTAAAACACAACCCTTTCCATGAATCCCAGGCAGAAAACGGTTATTGGGAAGAAGATTAAAGATCCTGTTTGAAATGGGGTGGGTGGGTGGGTCAGGTAGGATTTAATCTAATCAGTGTTTTCTCTGCCTAGGTGGCCTTATCTTGGAAAGGAACCCACAAAAATGCATTTACACTACTAACCAACAATTCTAGAGATAACAAGCAAGTCATTACTCGCTCATTCATCCAGGTCAGTGTCCATTCTCCCTACACAGGAGTTACGGAGAGAGGGCAAAGAAGAGAAATGTTTTCTGAGTAAACAGGGTCACACAGTGACAGCTAACGCATACTGAGTGCTTACTGTGCGCCCGATGGTGTTCTAGGCCCTTCACGTGTCAGCAGTCATTCGATCCCCTCAATCCCCCTATAAAGGTAAACACGAATGTTGTCCCTGTGTTACAGATACGAGTCTAAGAAATTCAGTCAGCTGCCTAAGAGGCAGAGCCAGCATCTGATCCAGGAAGTCTGAACCCGGAGCCTTCACTCTCAATGCATCAGTGACCACCACAAACACCCGTCACTGAGAGGAAGACTGTGACACCAGGGAGGAAGGAGGGAACGAACTCGTAAGGGAGACTGGAACCCCAAAGGCAGACTTACGCTGTTAACACTACTAGGCTGTGCTGTCTATCCCAATTTCTCCTGTGGGACAGTCCAGTCCACAGTCTACGCCAGAGACAGCTAGCTTCTTTGACACTGATACCCTGGATGCATTTTGACCATGCTCCCCAGCAAATGAGTCCAAACTCCTTCTCTTTCTTCCCTGCCTAGAAAACACGAAAGAATGTGATTGAATGGGTCCCTACTTTTCTGTAATGAATCTAAGTCTTATTTATTTATCTATTATATACTTACTCCGTCCATCAACAGGTGTATGAATAAAGATATGGTATATAAACACAATGACCTATTACTCAGCAATAAAAAAGAACGAGATCTTGCCATTTGTGACAAAAATGGATGGATATAGAGGGTACTACATTAAGTGAAGGAAGTCAGACAAAGACAAATACCACATCGTTTCGGTTACACGTGGAATCTAAAAACCCAAGACACAGGAGCAAACAAAACAAACAGAAACAAGCTGATGGCTGCCAAAAGGGAGGAGGCTGCGGGATGGGTGAAATTTACAAACAAACAAACAAACGTTTTAAACTTCATTCTCAGGTGCTGGTACTTAAACATTTTTAAAAGACTTTATTTAGTTCTTTTTAGACAGGGAAGGGAGGGAGAAAGAGGGAGAGAAACATTGATGTTTGAGAGATACGTCCATCAGTTGCCTCTCACACGCCCCCAACTGGTGACCTGACCCACACTCCCAGGCGTATGCCCCGACTGGGAATCAAACCAACGACCCTTTAGTTCGATGACTCGCACTCAATCCACTGAGCCGCACCAGCCAGGATGGTATGCAAACTCTTACATTAGCCAATCATTTCTGACACATCTTCCAAGTCTTATCTCCACACACTAGTGACTCCTACAGCCGTAGTGATTACTTCCAGTCTGGGTGACACAGTGCTTGTAGAGGGACCTCCTCCTTTGTACCCTCTTGTGTCACTCTCTTCACTGCTTATAAATAGGATCTAAAGAAATCACAGGTAAAATACACACTGTGACAAGTGTACCATCGTGTTTTAGAAAAATATGAAAGCATTATGTGCTGAAGATTTCCTTTTCCTCTCATCTGCCCACCCTTGTCCTCCGGTTATAGAGCCAGCCCTAGAGATAGGGCCTGTTCAAATAATAAATAAAAACCCTCTTCTTGGTGGTATGGTCACCTCCCCCAGCTCCCAGGCCCCAGAGTAAGAACCTAACACAGCACTATTTAAACGCTGAGTAGACACTGTGCTTTTCTACACACTGAAAGGAGAAGGAAGCACTCCTCCTGGCTGGCGCAAACGAATCCTGGACCAGGAGGGAAACGGTGTTTAGGTCTTCATCCGACCGCCACACCCTGACCACACACGCTGAAACTTTCCTCTTTCAAAACACGTGGTGGCCAAACACAGCACCTTTCAAATTTTAACAAAGTTTAATGCGTAACAATGCACTGTATATTTTGATGTAGACAATAAAATTACTAGAATAATTCAGGAATATTTCAAAGTACAATGAAACACTCAGATAACAGACAAAATCCAAAGCTTACATTTTCTGTGACCATACCTTACCACACTCCGAGTGTGTGTGTGCATTTTCCACGGAGTCTGCTAAAAGTGAGGCAATGGGTTAATATACCTTTTTAAAAACACATATAGGGTAAGTCCTCTTTGGAGAAGTGTCTGTTCAGGCCCTCTCCCAATTTTTTAATGGGACTGTTTGTTTTTTTGGTGTTGAGTTTTATAAGTTCTTTATAAATGTTGTATATTAACCCCTTATCGGATGTATTGGCAAGTATGTTCTCCTATCCAGTGGGTCGTCTTTTCGTTTTGTTGATGGTTTCCTGTTCAAAAAAGTTTTAGTTTGGTTTAGTCCCATTTGCTTATTTTTTCTTTTGTTTCCCTTGCCCAAGGAGAAATATCAGAAAAAATACTGTACAGATGACGTGTTGTAGAACTGTGCACCTGGAACCTGTGTACTTTTGCTCACCAGTGTCACCCCAATAAATTCAATAGAAAGGGAAAGTACATAAAAATACATTAAGGCAGAGTGCTGACAAAATAAGATTTCTACCTGAATAATCACTCCGTACATACCAGTGTCAACGCCACGCTAGAAGCCCAAGGCACAATTTTACCATTTATCATTGTAATAACTTCTAGGCTGTGTCTAGGTATACTCAGGCTCGTTCTTTCCTAGGTCAGATTCAAGTGTGTCTTCATGCCAGATACTCGTTCTGTCTACAACCAACACTCTGCACGTGGGCCAGGGGCACACTTTCTGCAGTTAGAAGAGGATAAGTCACCTGTGTACCAGCCTAGCCTGCCAGCTTCTGAGAAAGATAAAAGAAAAGAATGCCTGCACGTGACACGAGTGACACTTCTTACCGGTGGCACTGCGGACCCGGGCTTTTTCAGTGATGACACTCAGTTTCCTGCCCCATTTACCCTGCTTCCTTACCTACACTTGGGACCAAGGACACTCATTTTCAGGATGTACATTCATATGAAAGTAGCTGTTGTGAGAATTAGATTTTTTAAAAATGGGGATGTTAAATGATTTATGGGGCGGGGGGCGGGAGAGTCAAATGTAAAACTGTAGCCTCAGCAAGCACAGTACACTGGTAAGTTCAAGGCCAACACTAAAAGTGCTTCTCCAGGTGTATAATAACCATCCATACGGAGCATTTTATTTACTGAGGGAATTTGCCAGAGGCCTCCCTAAAATACAGGAATTGAGGGTGTTCTTTCCTGGGCTGCACAGGGGTACACAGAGCTGAGAGGGACATGGAACTTCTCAGGGAGCGACGACCGTCAGAAAAGAAAGTGGTTCCAGTTTAAAAATTATCCCGTAAGAACTTCACTGTCATTGAGAAAAAGACTATTTTTTTTCCCTGTCTGTGCTCGTGTCAGGCTGCCCCCGAGCAGTGCAGTGGAAAAATAACAGTGCACTGGGGTGAGTCGGCTTTGCTTTCCACTGCACTGTTCGAAGACACACACTTTCCAAGTAGCGTGTTCGAAAACAAAAAACCCGAAGACTAAAAAACTGAGGCTTAATATCCATTTTTGTAAATTACTGAAGTGCAGAAAACCCTTTCACAATGCATATGTATATCAAATCATGTTGTACACTTTAAATATTTTGCAATATTATTTGCCAATTATACCTCAATATAGTTGAAAAAGTCATGAAAACTTCTGGTTGAGTAAGTACTATCTACCTGTCAGTATCAGTTTTGTTTTTTAATTGCTCTGGCCTTGTTTATGTCCCACCAGCTCTCAGAAACTCAGTTTCCTTACCTGCAAATTGAAAAGGTTAGGGTAATGCCCCGGCCATGTGGCTTGGTTAGTTGGAGCATTGTCCCATGTGCACCAAAAGGCTGTGGGTTCGACCCCCAGTAGGGGCACGTACAAGAGGCAACTGATCGGTATTTCTCTCTCACATCCATGTCTCTCCCTCTCCTCCCCGCCTTTCCCTCTCTCTAAAAATTGATGGACATAAGAATGAAAAAAAAATATTTTTAAGGAAAAGGTTAAGGTAAATGCCCTCTAACTTGCCTTTCAATTCCAAATGCTGAAACTCAAAATAGTTTGTGCCTTATTTTCCCCTTCAAATATCTTTGATCTTAACCCTGCACTAATTTCACCTTAAGAGATGCGGGGGGTAGTAGGGGGACAGGAGGGCCTGTCCAGACAAATGCAAGCACGAGGCCTGCTTCGCCGGGGACATTTGTTTTAAGAAGAGGCAAATGCATCGGAGTCTACAGTGGAAATGTAACGCACTCCCTATGCATTAATTCTGACTTTTGGCAGCATTTGCAACATATTTTCAATTACAGCGACACTCCTCTTTCACAAATGCCACTGAGCCACTTCCAAATCTACTGTGAGCCAACGTGCCCTCCAAAAAACCACCCGACGCCAAAACTGAACAAGAAAATGAGTCCCTGAGAGGGACAACTTTAGATCACCCGTGCTGTGGTTCCTTTCCATTGGGGTGGCAAACTGAACACTGATTCTACAAATATATTTATCTGCCCCTTCAGTCAGAAATGCTCGATTTATTTTCTTCCAATTAGTGATGTAGGCGTACTGAAAATAGTGAAATCCTTTGGAATCCATTTGCCTAAAGGTCTGTTTCCTACTGGAATAGCAAGATACATTGTATACAACTAAAAATGAGAGATACTCAGGAAATACAGCCAGATATTCTGGAAATTTATTCAGATATTCATGTTGGATACGCGGATTTTAAAGAGGAATGCTCCTGTCGATGTGTTTTTTAAAATATGTATGATACAACTCTGTCCCTGAGGACTAAACAGTAGACCGTAAAATGAAAACATTTACTTGAAAATCTTAAACATCAGGGTCATCAGAGTAATGCTCAAACTCGGGGAAATCTGACTTACTTCTATATTGTGTTAAAACTTCCTCCCTTTTAATAAGTAGTCTTTTCCTTGTGTGGCCATCACAGCTAATCAACAAACTAAAACCAAAGATTTTTTTTTCATTGCGGCAAAAGACTCGGAGCCCACCGACATTTGGTTCTGCTGAGACTATGGCTCCACCATCGGTGGCTCCCTCCAGGGTCCAGATTACCGAGTCCTTTCACACCCCAACCTGACCGCGCTTTCTTCCGTCATTCACGTTCTGCACGCCTGGACGACAGCAACCTGCCCTCACGCTCCTCGCCCGATGCTCAGCACACAGGACGCACTCAACAAAGGCTAGTAACATCACTGTTCTTTTCTGCCGTACAATTTATCACAAAAAATAGAGAGAGATCCAAACAAACCCATCCCCGAATATAGAAACACAACTAAAATAATTCACTGAGTGCCATGAAATACTGTTTTCCGTGGCAACTGCAACAGTAGCTGCTGTGTATTCAGCACTTACAACGAACTGAGCGTTTTATTTACCTTCTTTTGTGACAACATAAATGCTTAAGTCTTTAGTACTGTTAAGCACTGAAGCTCAAAACTAGCAACCTGTAGCACGCTCCCTGTTGCAGACCTCGTTCACTGCTTCCTTCTCCGACTCGCGCCCTTGAGAGAAGTGTGCGGCTGCCTGAAAGGATGGCCCTCGCACGCCTTTCGTTACCGTCTAGGTGCCTGTTTGCACTCCAGCTCCCCATCTCGGGAAACGAATGGAGAAAAATGGCCAGAAACATTGGACACATGTGAAATACTTTTTAAACACGTTGTTCTTGTTTGAGGCGCTTCAACTCAAACAGCACTCTATGTTCCCAAATAATGCTTCTGCCATAATGGGTCCCCTTGCACTGTTAGTAACACCCTTTCCACCTCTGCCGTTCTCCAAAGCCGGCACAGTCCTGTCCTGTGGTGCTCAGCGTATCTTCTGAAATGGGTGGAGGGGGCGATGAGTGCTGGTCGAGTGGGGCTGGGGCTGTGGGTACAGATCACCTCCCTCTCCCAGACACTCTCGAAGGTGCCGGTGGGAGGGACCATCGTGTACATTCTGAAGTTTTCCTGCTCCCTCCAGGTGGGGGCTGTGCACCCGAAGTCAACGAGGACAGAAAACTGTGCCGTGCTGTCTCATTCACTGTTGGCAGAACTTTAGAAATATTCCTCAAAGACAGGTGATTATTAGTTTAGTTTTACTTAAAAGAACCCCTCTGTACATTCTAATCTTTAAAACTTACTGTTATGTACTGAGTAATCTTAGAGGTATATAATTATGTTTCCTTTATAAATAAACTTGCCTTTTAAATCAATGAGAATTTTGCTAAAATAAGCATTGCACATTAGTCACTATGAATATTTTGATTAGGGCTTCAAAATAAATAAGCAATAAATTTTAGATTGTTTTCTCCAACAACAGACTTAAAACTAGAACCAAATGTATTTCTCATATAACAAACCAAGCTGCAAACCTATGCTGTTTAAAACTTAAGTTCTTAACTATCTTGGAAGAGTGAATTATCATTTCCAAAAGTTTTAAATGGATTGTGGTGTACTGGGTGCTTTACCAAATGATCATTTTGTAGCCCCATTAAGAACACACAAAGGTAAGGAATCAAGTTTTCCCATGACATCCCCTCCCCTCATGAGGCATCAGCTTCTTAAATGGGTGACACGGTATGACTACATTTCAGTTCATTAAATGCTGAGGTGCAAATCCTAACAATTCTTCAGGAGATTAGGTGACCTACTTCAATATATTCCAATATACAAGCTTACCAGCACACTGTGGAAGTCTGAGGTCCTAAAATTGACAACGTGATTGACTTTTAGAAAAACAGTGCAGCACTACATTTGGGCCAGCAGGTGTCTCTCTGCAACCCATGACACCAACCAAAAGGACAACAAAATGTGGAAGAACCCCCCCCCTACTCCCCGGTCCCCCACCCCCGTCCCATGTGATTCTGTAATCCCTGGGACAGCAAGGACATGAGTTCTGAGATCAGACCACCAGATTAGTTACGTTTCTGAGAAACTGAGTATGGAGAATCTAAACAAATAAAGAAATTTAGTGAAAAATAAGTTGTTACTTTTTGGAAAATTATATTTAACATGCAAGATAAAATAGTACAGAGAAATCTATTTCACTCAGAATGGTAAATAAAACGATTCTTGGCTACTGGTCAGAGAGCAATGTCAAATGTCACACAGAAAAAGTGTTGAGGCATGAACAGTATGCGATAAAACAGAAACAGAAGCGTAATTACAAAAGGAAAGGGAGAGTTCAGACGTAAGATTTAAGTTAAGGGAAGTCTGAGGGGGGTTTTAAGCATAAAGGAGACTTGTGCACATTGCTACTGAATATGGAGAAGAAAGGAAAAAAAAGCATGTGCCCCTACCGCAGCCTAAAAATGCTGTGAGTCTGCCCAGGTACAATGGACTCACAGGTTGTGAGGCCAGTTTTGAGGAGCATTACGAAGAAGAGGAGACCAGCAGTCACGGGGCGTGAAGCGCAGCATGAGGCGCACAGTCCAAGACACCACCGTGGCCACGACGGGGTAAGACGGGCACCAGACTTCCCGGGGCGACCACCTCGCAGTCCTACAAATGTCTCATCGCTATGCTGTACACCTGAAACTAATAAACCACTGTATGACAACTGTGACTGAAAAATTTTAAAAACATTAAGGAAAGACAAGAGAAAAAGAAAAAGCAATGGGATACAATAGGCCAGAAAAGTTTATCACAGCTCACAGAGAGTGCAGGCATTATTTTGGGAAACCGTATGTGCGCATGTGTTACAAACACGTGTGATGGATGGGTCCTGATGTGACACGGATAGGGTGCCGAAGAAAAGGTCCGAAAGCCGCTGCCGCACTGAGTGCCCCACTCATGCCCGCCTCTCTCAGGCTAGCAATATCATCTGTAACACCATCATCTAGAAAAACCACTGCCCAAGAGACTGGCCGTGAAGTCTCACTGCAGGGAGTGCGAGAGGGCTGGCTGGGCTCCTGTGGGTGGCAGATGAAGTTCCAGAGGGATATCTCAGCGGCCAGAGGGTTCCCCCTGAGAAGAGTGGGGTCTAAACCCCAACTGGAGCCCCCAGCCTACAGCACCAGAGCCGGGAAAGGAACCCAGGTAAGAAAAACATGGCACAATAGGAAACGGTGGAGCCTTTAAAATAAACTCTGTCAACTGTAAAGCCGAAACTGGGGGGAGAAAGGCACAATATGAATGCCCCCCCAAGAAAGGTCTGAAATCAGACTGTGGGCCCTGGCCCCCACCTGGCGTTTTCTCCCCACCCTGAGTACGGCGTGCTGAGGTGTCGGGGGGAGGAGCCCAGGGAGGCAGGAAGGCCAAAAAGGAGAGGGAAGGTGGGATCTTGAGCATCACTCAGACCCGAACACTCTGGTCTCCCCACCGCAGGGTAAGAAAAGTAGGCACTGGTGCAGGGGACAGTGAGGAGGCAGATGACAGGTTCAACGCTACGATCTCAACAACCAAGAACAGAACTCGGCACATAACGAGGCCCGTTCAAGTGTTTGCTCAGCGTGTCTCAGGAACACCAATAGTTTTGTCATGAAGTCAGGCCAGGCGGCCATCTCCCCAAATGACAAAGAACTCTCTCTTCAAGAATTTTAAAGAAGCTTCTTTTGTTTCAAAATTGAAACTGACCTGCCACTGATAAGGTCATCATGAACGGAAGCTCAAAAGCAAAAATAAATGGGAGTTCACATCCTCAGGGTGCGCAAAGATTAAGAAATTAAGTTTTTAAAGCCATTGTAAGAGGTCACACAGAGACCACGCCAGAACTTACCAATGGTGTTCACACTTCTTTAGAAAGAATGGATTTGTTTCTGTTGGATAGTTTTTGGTTATATGATTGGTTTGTTTTGGGCTCAGGTACATTTAAAAGAACCTGACAGCAAATACTTAGGTGATATTTACTATGTGGGAAGTACTCTTCACAAATATTTACTCGTAAAAACTTAACTAATGCATATACAACCCCTGCTAATTTCAGTTACCTGTTCAGTGGCTTATTCCATTCCATTAAAATGGTCTGTTTCTTCCACTTTCCTCCTGCAAAAGGTAAGGAAAATATCACTAGTGAGTAGTCACAAACGCATAATACGTTTTTTATCGCTGTTTGATATTTTCTGAACTAGAGAGCACTGAAGGGGCCTCACTGAACTTCAGCCCATTATCTCAGCTGCCCGACTTCACTCAGCCCCTGAACAGAACCATCGAGGCAGTGTCGCTGTGTGTACAGGTAATGGGAGGTTGGAAAATGAACACCTCACGGTTTCTGAAGAAATCAACACTCATAATAAAAAGTTGCATGCACATAGAAACGATTTATAAGATTCTCCTTGACTCTGAATCCTTCTGCAAATACATGCCTTTTCAAACTGCATTCCCTCTGAAGTTTTTTTCAGGTGGGCAGTACCTTTCCCCACTGGGTGAAATAATTGCTGTTCTAAAGATAGAAACAATTGGTGGGTGTAGCTATTACAGATTTACTTAGAAGTTTTTTTTAAATGATCATGGGAGAGCATCATTAAAAGGGAAAATTTTGCCTAGGAAAGGCAGCTGTTCAGAGAGTCTCCACCAGGAGACAATGACCTTGGGGGAATTCATGACGTCTATATTTTGTCCCTGAACTCTGCAGGCTCCAAAAATACCAGGTTCAAAACTCACTCAGGGTCCAGGAATGATCATGTGCATCAATATGGACTCAGGCAGACAGAGCTCACACCAGACTGATACACAGGATGTGGCAGAAGTAGGTTTACAGTTGTGAGTACATGAAACACGGAGATTATTCTCATATTACTACTTACTAATTGCTGTAAACCAACTTTGCCCCCACCCTGAATAAAGAAAGCTTTAATGCCTGTGTACTCATTTGTAAGGAAAAACATAGTTGTCACAGAGCCTGGACACTTGCTCTATCCCACTTGACTAATGTAATGACATTTCTTTAGTCAACACATGTTTCTAAAACCCCAGGAATAGGCACCGCATAGGCAGGTCAAAGATCAAGCCAAATTAGCAGCAGGCTGCCCAGTGAGCCTACCAGAGCAATCGCAACCTAGACGCCACCGTCCTCCAACACCCTCTCTCCAGACCAGCTGCCGTCATCGTCCTGGACAAACACGAACACCTCTGGCTGTTTCCTCAGCTCCCACTCTCTCCCTCCCAGTTCCCTACCCACGAAGCGTCCCGAGCAAACCTTTAAAAACAAAAGCAGATCGTGGCTCTGCCTTACCAAAATCCCTCTAAGGCTCTGTATCCGTCTTACAATACATACCCGGACGTGGACTGCAGGCCTTCCTCTGGGGCTGCTCACCTCTCCAGCCCCCTCCACACACCACTCTCCCCATCCTCCTCACACTCCAGCCACTCTGGTCTCCTTCTACTCCCTCTGATTTCGCACACCCGGTTTCCTCTGCCCGGAGGTGAACACACACACACTCGGCCCTTCCCTTCAGAGTGCGCATACGCCTAGCAACCTGCAGATCTGAGCCCCAATGTCACAGGACTCCAGGATGAGGACAAAGCTCCCCCAGCACCTTGGCCGTCTCCTTTATGGCACTTACCGCAGCTTACAGTCACACATTTCTGCGGTTATTGGCCTACATTAATCTCTCTCTCGCTGGCTGTGAAAAGCTCCATGAGGGTGGACACCGTGCTCATTCTGTCAGCACGCTGCACAGCAGTGGGCACCCAGGACACCTGCCGCATGAGTGCCGGCTCTGGGTTACCAGCATCGGCTGTGCCCGTCACCACAACAGGGATTATTCTGCCAGGAAGACCCCACAGCTTCCCTGGGTAGGCTCTGTACCCTCTGATGTGCCCTCCCACCTCTGGGGTGCCAGTAATTAGATGAGCACCATCTACATTCTCTTTTGTAACCTTCGTTTCCTCGACTTCCACAGCCAAAATAGATCTTAAGATACTAGAGAAGAAATAGAGCGCAAAGTTCAAGATACCTTTGGATAGCAACTGTGCAGAGAGGACTTGTGGCATTGGGTTACTAAGAAACACTACAAACAAAAGGAAAACATACACTGTAGCCAAAGGAAGTCCTTGGTGAGACAACACTGGCAAACAAATGTGCAGGCAGGCGCACCCAAAGCAGTAGTCCTCCGAGGAGGGGGCACGAAAGACCGAGTCTGCGGTAGGATGCTGCCCTGGTGGAGGGGCTGACAGCAAGGAAGCATGGAGATCCCTGAAGGAAGCTCTGCACACTGCACCTCCTCCTGTCCCCAGGGCCTGACTCTGCATACTTGGAACACAAGAGGCCTGATGTGTAGTGACTGTGTTCTCCCATTTGCCTAACAAATCAACAATTAAATGACATTCCCCAACTTACTACGTAGAATGTTTTAAATGGCTCGCAGCTGTGTTTAATACTTTAAAGATGTTCTCCTAGCATTTCAGTCCTCTTATGTGATGATGATGAGAGCAAAATTGATAGGAAGAAGTCCCACATGCTTTTGGCTCCAAATTCGTATCTGGTCTTGGGTTTGGAGAGGGCCAGCTGCAATCATTCACTCAACAAACAGCATGCACCTTGAATACGCCAGGCATTGTTCTAGGGGCTGTGTGCACGCACTCGACAAGACAAACCGTTCTTCTCACAGAGCTAGCATTCTTGGAGAAGACAGACAATGAACGTAAGTAAGATGCAAGGTGTGTCAGGTGTGTGAGTGGAAGAGAGTATTCAACTTGAAATGGGGTGCTCAAGGAAAGCCTCACGGAGAGTCTGACAAATGAGAGAAAACCTGAAGGAAGTTTGGGAATGAGTCACGTAGGTATCTTCAGACAGTTCCAGACTGATAGGTCAGCAAGTGCAAAGGTCCTAAGGCAGGAGGGCGGCCTGACAGGGGCACGCAGAGGCAACGACAGTGGGACATGTAATCGGAGAGGTGAGTACTGGGCTTCTAGGGCACGATGAGGCCGTGGAACACGACTGAGATGTTCTGGGCAGGGGCAAGTATGATCTGGCTGCTGTGCTGGGAAGAGACTGAGCAGAAAGCACAGGAGGAAGCAGCAAGGAGCAAGATCAGTTACTGGCCCACGGGAACAGCCTGAGCTGAGATCACAGGAGCTTGCACTGGAAGGCAGCAGTGCTCCTGAAGAGTGAACAGATTCTTCCCGGGACTTGAAGGAAATGCCCTGTCATCTCAATCCTTTTACCACTACAAGGTATTTCTGGTTTTGTTTGAGTTGTTACTCTTACAGAAGAAAACTTAGTGACTTTTTATCTGCTATAGAAGTAACAGACGACCATCACAGACAGTGGAAAAGACCAGACAAAAAGAAATCTTTGCATCCTGCTCTAAAAGGACTGAACGCACACCAGCACTTGTGGCAACAGTCAAGTGCGTGTTCCATTAGCATCTCTCCTTCGCTTTGAAAATAAAGGCTTCCCTGGGTCATTCTACACATGTGACCCTGGTAAGTGATGACTCCCTTGAACAAAAGGTTTCCCACTTCAAGATCTACAGATGTATCAACAAGAGAAACCCCAAGCAGGGGTATTCTGATTAAAGCCAGGTTTAGGTCACTACGGGCTAGTCCTGACATCTGTCAGCAGTGCCAGTTAGCCCAGAAGCATGCCTGACACATCGCTGAGGAGGCCACACATTTCTGCACAGACTCCTTTCCCTGAAAAACCCACGAGGATGGAGGATGACATGCTGTCAAGCGAAGAAAGGGCAGGACGGAAGTCTAAAAAAATTACAAGTACCCTTCTTATTCTCTCCTCTGTGGTTAATGGTGGGGGGGGGGGATGGACCCGGAGGGTATTATATTAAGTGAAGTCAGTCAGTCAGAGAAAGACAAATACCATATGATTCCACTTATATGTGGGATCTAAACAACAAAATAAACAAACAAAACAGAAACAGACTCACAGACAGAACAAACTGATGGCTGCCAGATGGGAGGGTGTCAGGGGACTGGGTGAAAAAATGGGAAGGGACTAAGAAATACAAACCGGCAGTTATAAAAGAGCCACAGGGGTGTAAAGCACAGCATAGGAAATACAATCGGTAATACTGTAATAACTATGTACGGTGCCAGGTGAGCACGTGGAATATCGAGGGGACCACTTTGTGAAGTACATGCCTGTCTAACCGCAATGCTGTATGCCTGAAGCTAATACGAAACAATATCGAATGTCAACTATAATTGAAAAAAGTAAGTAAAAATAAAAAGTATAAGCAAATTAAGCACAAATAAAAGTAAAAAGAAAAACTACTTAAAAAAATGGGGGTCACCGTCTGTGACTGCCATCTTGGAGGCCACTGGAGTGCTCGGGGCAGAGAGCAGCCCCCCGGCGCCGCCGTCGAGGAGCCCCTAGTTGCCGCACGCAGACTCCTGTCCTCGAGCACGGGCTGTCTAATCAAACATGCTCGGCTGGACTGGTCTCCAGGCACAAGCAAAATTAAACTCTGATTCTCGACACTGAATACTTAGAGCTGAGATGCTGTATTTGTTCAGTGTTTCTCCAAGTGCGCCCAGACAGGGAGAGGGTCCGTGTGGACCCTGTGCTGCTATCGCTCGCTGGAGCGGCGCTCTTCAAACCCCGGGGGGCACGGGAATCCCCTGGGGGCTCTTAAAGTGCGGATGCGGATGTGGCTCTGGTTTGGGCCGGAGACTGCATTTCTAGCAGGCTCTCCAGGGGTGCTGCCGTGGCACGTCCACAGACCCCAGTATGAGTAGGTATGGAGTGGTGGGAATACTCACCCTCCTCTCTCCTTCCCTCTCCCTTCCATGTCCTGTAAGGACCACTAACAGAGGCTGAACAACTGCAGTTAAGGCACTGTTTTACACCAAAAACAAGACTTTGCCTTTCCTAGTCGGGTAGTTAAATATCGGCAATCAGTCTTTTCTGGAGCATCCTCACTTCCACTCAGCCACCACGTGATGTTCTTTTGTTCTCCCTTTGTTCAGTCGGCCACTCCCCTGCAGGCCGAAGTCCCTACCAAGGACCCCTGCTGACAAGCAAGCTCCCATCTTGGGGGAGGTGAGCAGTTCCAAAACGAACCCACAATCTCCAGCTCCCCTTTGTGTGCAGAGGCTGCTCCACGGACACGCCGGGCTTGGCTGGGAAGGCACAGAATTTCTATCAGTGATTGCTTCACAATGAGCCCCAGAGAACCTCTCTCCAGGACCCAGCCTGCCCCTTTCAGACAGAGGGGTCTCACATTACACATTCGGCCAGATCGCTCCTCCAGAATATGACCGAATACTTTCTAATCACAGATAATTCATGACGAAATGGAACTTGAGTTACAACATTCCCCTCTGCTTCTTCTGAGTGACTTTAATTCATTACAATTCATTTTTGCTAATGTTTCTCAGGCTTTTATTTCTTAGTTTTCATCTGAAGTATAATAATGGAGAGACTGTAAAAAACAAACAAACAAACAAAACTACTTCTCTAGGACAAGGATCCCCAGCACAAGTGTGAGAAAGGCCAACTTCTCCTTTCTCTAAAGCTCTAAGATGAGAAAGGGGGACGGTGTGAAGGAAAAGAGGCAGAACCAACCCCTCAGATCACTTCCCACCTCCGGGGGCCTGCAAAACCAGACGGAGGAACCCAGCCAAAAAGAGGCCAACAAACAGGAGAGGCTGGTGGCAACGGTTGCTTTGGAGATCTACGAGATCATCCCAGGAGATCACAATCAACTGTTTGTACACCCCGTAAAGGCCAACTGGCATTATCACTGGGTTCCACTAAGGAGGCAAACTATTCGCCAAGCTCCAGGAAGACGGAGAAAGGTGGACACAGCTTGGGGCAGGATGTGAAGCAGCGGCGGACCCCCTACATACAGAAGTGTGTGGCAGGGAGCAGATGGGCTCCTTCTGTGTTGTTCCTCTGGCCTGAACCCAAAGGTAAAACAGAAGAGGAGGACTTGGCACAATGTAAGGAAACACCGTCTAATAAAATATACTTCCCCACCACGGAACTATTTTTTTTTTTTTGCAAAGTAGTGAGCTCCCACCACTGCTGAGAGCCTCTTCCTGCCACCCCGACCCTCCCTAGCATCTGCACATCGCAACCCCGCCAGGTGCCTGCCATTCCCCAAAGACGGTCCCACCACCCTCGGCATCACACGCACCGCGCCTGGGACGCTCCTCTGTGAATCCTGTGCTGTCTCCCCCTTCTGCACAGGGTGAGAGTCTGCTCCTCGTCCAGGTCATCTCCCACACCTCGTCCCTGCACCCCTCACTCTGCTGCGCACGCTCAGACTGGGAGGCCTCCGAGGGCAGGATCATCACGGGGCACTTATCTGCGCGTCTGCAGTGCCCACGGAGTGGTCTGGACGGAGCCCTCGTTTGATGACAAGTGAAGGCAGAGGAGAGGAGGGAAGTAGAGAGAGAAAAAGGTGCCTACATTATCATCTGTCATGTATATACGGCAGGAAGGATTCTGATACCGGGAAGGAAGGAAGTTTGAAAGAACCTATTCTACGTAGCAAGACATGAATCACTGTGGCCTTCACTGAGGTCTATCATTTTATGTATATTTTAATCTAACTATTGTCAACAGCTGTTTACAAATAGTCCCAATATTTGGTTTTATGTATATAAACACAAACATATATGTGCATACTAATAGTGAAAGTAATTTTTCCTGTAAGTTTGCACACTAAAAAAATATATTCCATTGTTATTGGGAAGCCTACAGAAAATGTGCCCACGGCGTTTGCCCAAAGCTTGGACCAAATACATCACAAAACGAGCACGGGGACCACTCCTGGCGGAGCACCCAGCAATGCTCTGCAGGCCTGGGAAAGCTCTGCATACCAGAAAACAAACTATATCTTCGAACTTCCCCCAGTGCATGCCATCCCTTATACTAATTACTAATTAGTACAACTGAAGGAATGTTCATTTTACAGTTTGCTCTTGTTTTCCTAAGAATCTACACCCAAGTTAGTCTGCTTTTTGGCCCACCACTGGCAATTTTCAAAACATGGCAACTATGTGCTCTGTGGTCGCTTACACGAAGGGCCACTCTGGGACTTGTCAAGGGAGTGACAGGTGAATCAACCTGGGAACTGAAGAACCACTGCTAGTAACAATAGTTACCACTTGGGAGGATTTCCACGAACCACGCCAGCTCCTCTCCCAAAGGGCGGAAGACAACCAGTGAGCCCACACCTGAGAGCCAATGACCGCCCCACGGAGCCTGGCTCTGCATCAGCACCCGCACCCACGCTGGGTGCCCTCCCCCTCCCCCGACAGATGGCCGCGAGCACATTCCCACCGTTACCCCCCAACAGCCTGGGGCCTTCAGTCCCACGTTCTGTTCTGGACTGCTGCCCTGGGTGGCACCAGGGGGATTTCTGGGCCCCGTGGGTGCCACTGCCACCCCAGGCTGCTGCAGGGCAAGGCGTGACAGAGGCCACAGACTCCTGGCAGAGGGTGGCAGGGCCTTCTGCACTGGAGCTGCCACCCCCTTTCCTTATTATAGAGGGAAGCACAGTGGGTCTTCTCCATAACTAGACCATTAGGGTCTAGGAGTTAATGAAGGTCTTTATTTCACTTCATGAAACTTTCAAGAACAGCCTGAAGATTTGTTTTTCAGAGGCGTTAGCCATGAGTCTTCTGGCCTGCCATCGTCACAGCAGCAGACAAGCTCATTTTAACATCAGCTTTTTCTTTAAAAAGCTCTTTCTCTCCTCCAGGTTTTACGGTGACAGTGAGGTGGGCTGGCCAAGTGACAGAGTGTGGTGACAGACGCCCTGAGCACAGCGACAAGAACCAGGCGGCTGCCGCAGGGCCAAGCAGCAAACACACAGAGGAACAGGATGTCTGGTGGTTACTCTAGCTTTGAGGCTGCTACTGGTAGGTAGGATGTAGTTTTCAAAACAAAATCTTCTTTACTTTCAGTTTTGCCAGTTCTTTCACATACTTGAGCAGTTGGTTTTGCTGCCTCCGAAACGGCTCAGTCGGCCAGGAGGGAGAAGACTGCCTCTGGGGAAGCCCTCTGGATTCTACTACTCTCGGGCAAATGCCAGCCTCCCATCTCAGAGCTCGGCCAGCTTATTAGAAAGAATGCCCTCAATACCTACCACTCCTGGCTTCCATAATCTGAAAAGGAAACCGAGGAAAAGCAGTGTCCCTGTGGGGCCAGGTGTCCCAGGTTCCCGTTCACCTTGAGAGGACCGCGGGGTTGGGGAGGGGCATTTTAACAGAAGAGGTGGTGCGATCTTGCAGGCTCAGAGAGGTCAGATGGCTTCCTAAGCGTAGCTCCAGCCGAGGGTACTTCCCTGTCCCAGACTGCTTCCCCACAGGACAGGACCCAGCACACGTCCGTTCTCAGTCACAGAAGAACACACCTGCTCTCACACACACGACTTAACTAGGACAATGGGATGGAATGCTCAGTAGGCTGCAAAGGAAACATGCAACGAGCCGGGAACCAATAACTGAAGGTCACGCAGACCACAGGTCTGGCCCGATGTGGCCCATTCCACAGGAAAAGGAAATTAAATCCCTCTCTACAGGGCTGTGCTGAACCACCCTCAACCATCTCCCCAGGATGCAACACCTGCGACACACCCCAGTGCACAGGTGCGGGGAGGGCAGGGGCCTCTGCCCCCACTACAGGAACAGAAAGTTCCAGAACATTTCCAAAGGGCCCTTGCCACAGACTTTGAGACTTGGGACCCATGTAGGGAGCCCTGTGGGTCACTGGACAACGTATGCTGCCATCCTGGGCTTGGGAGAAGTTTGCCCAAGTGCAATGCCAAGGGCCAAATACGGAGCTGAACTTTAGAAAGCAAACACAAATGAGAAGGGGGCCGTTCCCCTGGAGTCGGGAAGGGAGAAAAGGCATTTTTTTTAGAAATGAAAATACAGGGTCCGGCAGAAGTAACACATGCTTGAGTGTGGTTGGTAGGGTAATAATATGGGTGTAATAATTTATAGTTTTAATTTGAACACTTCACGTAAAATGTTATATGGTGCATTTGTGATATTGTCAGGTTACAGACTTACATGCTTATGATTCTGTAATACAAGATTTTGTAATAAAGAGGGGCATTATTTGTTTCTCTAGATTGGGAATGAAAAGAAATGACTGGGACCCTGGCCAGGGGCTCAGTTGGTTGAAGTATCATCTCGTGCACCAAGAGGCTGTGCGTCAAAGCAAATGCCTGGCTTGCAGGTTCAATCCTCCGCAAAGGCGCATACAGAAGGCACCCAACCGATGTCTGTCTCTCACATCAATGTCTGTCTGTGCCTGCCCCCACACCCCTGCCACCCCATCAACAAAGCATATCCTCCAGTGACAATTAAAGAAAAAACAGGACCGGGAAGCACTGGTGACACCACAATCTCAGGCAAGAACAGGGAGTTCACATAAGCCTGGGTGTGTCCTTGCTTCCATTCCCGCCCGCCCACAGTTCCTGGGGCAAACAAATTCTTGGCTGAGCAGGTATGTGTGGGAGGCCTGATTTATTTTCCAACTATTAAAGCTTTGCCCAGAACTACTTAATCAGAGATGCTGAAGGTCATACATTCAAACACAATGCCACAGCCTTGTAAAATAAGCAACTCTGGGGTCTGTGGGGAGTGTGAAGAGAGGGGAGAGGAATTAACCGTCCTCATTTGATCTAGCTTCTTACCCACTCTTACTTTGCGCCCACTACATACTCTCAGGAAAACGGACAAACTTGAAAAACACACAGCTAAGAAAATAATACCTAATTTTAATCGCATGCTTACTCTATTGTAAATATTCTGTTACTAAATATTAACGTATCTGACCCTCGACCGTCCTTTGAAGGGGTACTACCCTCGTATGAGCTCATCCCCACTTGCAGATGCGGAGAGACCGAGTGACCAGTCCGAGGCCCGGCAGCACGGGGCAGTCTCGAGGCACCGGCTGCACTCCCCCTCTGTGCTCTGCTCCGACCTCCCAGCGTGTGACGAGAGCTCTTTTCCGTTATGGTGCATCTAATGGATTTTTCCTGTGCAGGAGAGTTCTCTTTAAGCCGCTTTCCTGGGAAGAATATTATCAGAGCCAGTCCCCACCACAAAGTACAGATAGGACAGCACCAACTTGGCTGCTTAAAAAGCCATAAAAAGCTGGCAAAGTCCCAAGGCTCAAACCACAATTCCCCTCACACGCGGCTGATTAGAAGCAGTTCTAGGCAAAGCTTTGATCCCTGTTAAAATGTAAAAGCTCTGGGAGGTGTACATTTTATGCTGTTATCAGTTTGCAGGGAAAGTTACATTGTTATCTTTTTAAAGTACAGTTTAATGATAAGAACTTCAGGTGGTTTCCAGGTATCCAATTCACCTGTCCAGTTCTGACTTGTTCCCTGCCGGGTGCCTAGAACTCCCCAGGACCTGGCACATAAATAGGTGCTCGATACACCAGCGTGGGCGAGCAAACGGGTGGGGTGGGAGGAATGCACAGCTACAATTCTTGCAGAGGCCACGTTTAGGACAAATTTACGATGCATGCAGACATTAAAGGGGCAGCCAAGTTAGGCCAGGTATTACTGGAAAGGTCTAAATCTGAACAAACTGCCATCTGATGGTAGTGACCTGGGGATAAAAAACGTCAGGCATGTTTAAATATGTAAGAATGGTCCCTTTTGGAGCTTATTAATGGATTACATTTAAAATGCATATAGAGATAATTTATTAATAAAAGTAATCTGTTTAGGAGGGTAGTGTTACCTACATTTCCCCCCTAAAATTATAATCTCTCAAATAGTAAAGTGCCCTAGAACATTTATTCTCCCTGATATTCTCATATCCAAGTCCTGTATGTCCTCAGGACCTCCCCATGTCTTCTCTTCCAGGAAGCCCTCCTTGATTTTCCGTCCAGATACCTAACTCCCCAGTCTGTACTCAAGGGTAGTCTGTTCTTTCTTTGTGTACATGAACTCACTTTCGGAATTGTGGTTTTTTTCCTCTATACTCCATAGTTGTCCCCAAATTTGTCTCTGTATCCCACAGGAAACCAAACATTTTTCCTAACATAAATCAAGCATCCAGTCAATATCAGGCTAATGTTTTTAAAGACTCTTATGAAAGTGCTCTAAGGATAGCGACATCTGTTTCTAATGTTTAAATATATTTTAGCTATTTTTATAAACTATAATTCTTTTTGAAATGACACCAAAATGGCCTGCGTGCAAACTTTTTACCCATTGCAGATGTTACCTGTGTACCCCATGCCAAGGACTCGGTCTGGGAGAGCTGGGCAGTCCCCATGGTAGACTCCTCTGCCACCTCTCTGTGCCACGTGGACTTCGGGCAAGTGTGACACTGGTAGGGGAAGATGGAGTCCCACGTCAGCCTTGTGAAAACTGCTGGTGTGCCCAGTCTGTTCTCAGGAAGCTGGTCAAGCATGCACACGCGCACCCAGCCCCACCCACGTGTGGGCTTCCATTAGGTGCCAGGCAGGACTCAGGGTCACCGATATGACTTTGCCTGCATCACAGTGAAAAGTCCTTTGTGATGATATCCTCCTTGAGAGAGGGTAAATGTTTGTTCTAAGAATTAGATATTTCCTGTATGACTTTAGATTTACGATAAGGAATGTGAGCAACTGTTTCCATAAGTTTAGTTGCAGGGTTACAGTTTTGAAACAAATATTCCCTTAGACTGGTTGAACTGAAAAATATCCTGGGATCTCAAGGCAGGTTATTTAAAACTAAACAAAAACTAAAAACCTTTGTTACAATTTCCAAATAATTATAACAATTTTAAAAAATACTATGCATTTAAAGCAAAGTATATAATTTTATTAAACAAAGAATAATGTGAATATATCTATTATACAGTTATTATCAACACCTGATTTAAGATTTTAATTTTTTCAGAACTGTCTTGTTCTCATTCTGCAGTATACATTGTAATTGTAAGCTTCAAAAAATTTATACTAACTCTGGCTGGGTGGCTAAATTGGCTGGAGTGTCAGCCCACGCACCGAGAGGTTGCAGGTTCGATTCCCAATCAGGGCATATGCCTAGGCTGTAGGTTTGATCCCCAGTCGGGGCATACCGGAGACAACCGACTGACGTTTCAATGCTTCTCTTTTCTCCTTCCCTCTCCCCATCCTTCCTCCCTCTTTAAAATCAATAAACTTATCCTCGGGTGAGGATAAAAAAATTATACTGGTAAAATGTTACTTTATCTGTTTTATATGGTAGACTTCATACAAGCTCTCATTTGAGGAAAGGACCTCCTATCCCCCGACAGTCTGAAAACTAGTGTATGGCTTATGAACGCCGATCTGTGGACCAGCTGCTCAGAGGAGCTCTTTAACTTGGGGATTCCTGGGCCCTGTTATTTGTAATTCCTTTCCAGCAGACGGGGAATGGAGGGGAGAGCCTGGTCTCAGGGGTAAGAAAACAATACAAAGGAAACCACTGATCTAATCAACACATCACCATCTTCACAGAATTCTTGGTCAGAGGCTTTGATAAAATCAAGACAAAACCTGTCAACAACATACCTTCCGTATGCGAACTCTTTCAAAAAAGGAAACAAAGTTGGTTTTGCATTATATGTCTTCTAGTGAACTCATGCTGGACCTATTAATACCATCGACTTTTCTCAAAGTTCACAAATCATCTACTTAACTATGTTTCACTGCTGATCAAGCAGCCACAGAGCACCCATTTGGCTTCCAGAATGTCTTGCTTTATTTAAAATTTGGACAAAAGAAACCTCAAGTTTAAACTAGAAATAAGATATACACTAAGAAAAACATTCAGTAAACATGACATTTAGGAAAAATTAAAATTTGGACAAAGGTGGTTTTTCTCTTGTGTTCAACCCCTTTTCAGTTCTGCATGGTTTTTCAAAGGGGGTCCACACTGGGGCCCTGGAGGCCGTCTGCAAGCCCCTTCCACAGAGCAGAGTGGAGACCCCTCTTTCATACCAGCCACGGGCTCCTCCTCACACTGAGCTCCACTTGCCAGAGGACAGATGCAGTTCTGAACTCCTTTCAGTCTAAAAATCAGTTTTCTGGCTTAAACAGATAGGAAGTCAAAGCAGCAGTTGTGCAGAGTCACAGATTTTTGACGTGGAAAAGTGGGATGCCACTACTCCACCCTGTCTTTTGTCAGGTGAGGGAAACACATTGAAGAAACATCCTCAAGGTGGAAGAGACCTTGGCTCGGCAGCCGCGGTTCCAGGGCTTAGGTACAAAGAGATCTTAGTTCACACGCAGATTCTTCCTCTCACTAGCTGTAGGCGCTTGGCCAAACCCCATAAGCCACAATTTCCTTATGTGTAAAAATGGGAATGCCACCATCCAAGATTGTTACGTAAATTAAAACAAAGATACTTAATGGTCTTCCAGAACAGTAACTGACTCCAAGTAAGATACTTCGAGTGTTGGAGTGTTTGAAGATAGAGGCCAAAGGAATTGGGAGTCCCTCAGAGCTATGGGTATGAAGGTTGTGGGCTTAGACAAGGGACTACTCAACCCCTGGGTCTGACTTTCCCAAAACTGAGAGGGGAAGGTGTTAGGGTCCCATGAAGGGCAAGCCCTGGGCCACTCACAGATCTGCTGGAGTAGGGATTTCTGATGAAGGTGGCTGGCAGGGTTCTTGGGGGGATGCTAGCGACCACGTGGTTTGGGGGAATTATGTAAAGACTCCCTTGGTGAGGGGGCAGAGTCACTAACAGAGCCCCTCTTGGAGCGGACCACAGGGGGCTGGGCCTAAGCAGGAGCAACTGTGAATGGATGAGACTGATAAGTCCCTCTTCCCTTCTGGGAGGAATCTCAACAATGACAAAGAGTACGTTTTCGACAGTCTGAAAAGTGGGAATCTTCATGAGATTTCATTTATTTAGAAAAATGATTTGATCAGGTTCAGCCTAAGGTCACAGAGCTAGTAACAGCTGAGCTGGGATTCAAATCCAAGTTTGTCTGATTCCAAAGCACTCACTCCTATTACCCAGGCTGCCTTTGTTCCGAGGATGAGTTCCTCTGGCTCTGCTTCCTTAGGTGGAGATTAGTATGTAATTTTCCAATTGAAAATATTTTCTAACTGACAAAAAACTTTTCAGTAGGACTTCTGGATGTTCTAGATCTATGGGGCACAATGACAATGCTTCCCTCTGTAAAGAGGCAGACTGGAGAAAAGAGAATTCTGTGAAAAATACGCAGAAGAACAACACAGGCTGGATTTCTAGAAACGTGTTTTAAATCCAATGTAAGAACAGAATCTTGGAGAGTGAAGCAAAAAAGTTTCCCCGGTTCAGACTAAGCCCTGGGGATGACTCGGGCAGCCCGTCGGCCATGCTGCTGGTAAAGACAGCCTGCTCCCGTTTCCACCAGCACTGGGCGTACGGCTGGCAGAGCGGGGTGTCTGGCCCTCTACGCACCTCGGCTCTGAAGGGGAACGTGATATAAGCAGGGGTCTTGTCTGACAGCCAGATATAAGGGGTCTGAGAAGAAACCTCTGATGATATAATGAATTTGACTTCAACCAAAGAGCTTTTTGGTTTTCAAATTATACTGTTACCGAACTCCAGGGGTTCATCGCTTGGGGTGCCCTGTGCAAAAACAAGACATGGTGGTCTCAAGGTAGACTTAACTGACCTGCAGCGAGTAAAGGGGACAGAGATTCCTATCTAAACTCGGCCTCCCCGAAGGGAGGCCTAGCCATGGCTGATGCCCACTATTTCGTCCATTACCTGTTGACTTCTTTGCTGTGTGCTGTACTTATCAGGCTGGGTTCCCCGCAAGCTCATCCTGTTTACAGCTGGTCTGTGTAATACTGTGCTACGTTTTAACACTTAGCAAGAAGAGCATTTAGTAAGAATGGCCCGGACCTTGAGACCCTTGTCCTCTCTAACATAGCCGCTAATGAAGGTCAGATTTATACAAATGACTTAATGCCATATACCAAAAGAGACAGCTTTCAATTAACATATGTTTCCTAGTTGTGAAATATATGGCTTGAGCATGTGTGAAAAGATGCCAAGAGGACTTCTATTTGTCCTGCTGGAGGTCAATGACACAAGTAAAAAGCCATGTACCAAGGTGTGTGTGGGGGAATTAGGCAGGTTTACCGCGAAGGCCTGGCTAGGATGGAGACTTTGGAAGGGTCACTGAAGCCCTGCTGGCAGACCAGTGACATCGGTCACCTGGAGCCCATCAGAAGTGAAGAGTCCCCAGCTCCATCCCAGGGCTACTGAATCAGAACCTTCACTTTATTGAGGTCCCCCAGATCTGCACGGACATCGAAGTTTCTGAAGTACCACATTTAAGTACAACCAGAAGACTATACTTAAGTATAGATTTCAGTTCTGTAACTGTTATCGTCTGCCAGATCTTCCTCATGAGTGAAAATGTTCCTTAAAGATTTCAAAAAAAGAGAAAGGCTATTACTCTCCTTGGGAAAGAGACCTGATTCTCATCCACCTGTACAAACCCGACTCCACGGGAGTGTGTCACCTCGGAAGCTTTTCTTGACTAAGAGTTTTTCCATGGATGCTTTGCTTTCATTTTTGTTTCTAATTGTCCTCAAATGATAGCGACTCCTGGGACTTAAAAAAAATCTCCTAAATTGAAAAATAAACGTAAAGACTTACTTTTACCTCTTAACATCCTTTCTCCTTCCAAAGCAA
Source organism: Tonatia bakeri (assembly GCA_004024845.1). Lineage (NCBI taxonomy): Eukaryota > Metazoa > Chordata > Mammalia > Chiroptera > Phyllostomidae > Tonatia > Tonatia bakeri. Next base: position 303,777 of record PVIA01000049.1, read on the forward strand.
GTCATTAATAGTGTGTTAATTAATCCTTAAGTATGAACGGGCCATTGCAGATGAACACAATTTGTGAAACAGAACAGACTTTTTTTTAACAACATCACATTCTCTACTTTGCCTCAAGCTTCTTTCAATTCACCTTTAATTTAGATTTCTAACCCTGATCCTCCTTAGAGCAAAGGACAGATTTTATTTTCTCTGGTGTCACTTACTCAGAGAGGCTACAAGTAAAGGGGAAAAATACTTATGGTTTACCGCTGAGGTAATACTTATAGACATATAGATATTTGCAAAAAATAATCAGTATACCTTATCAAAAGTTAAGAAAGCCTGAAATTACAGGAAAATTCTGTACTTTCAAGTTTAAAACAAATTTTAAATTATATCTGAGTGTGTACAGACTGGGAAGATAAAAAAGAACTGATTCAGCAAAATCAAAAAAATGTGAGTACATAAATAAAGATAAAAAACAGTAAGGGGATCATTTGAGTACAAATTAACCTTAAAAAGTAGTTGTATCAGTGAAGAGCTGTGAACTATTTTGCACTGAAAACTTAAGCACCCGTTCAATATGACGTACTGGAGTTTCTCTGATACACCAGCCTGGCATGTTGTTTTAGCGGTCCCCAACGAACCCTGTGGTCCCCCAACAGCCTTCCAGTAGCCACACCCTGTGTCATGCCCTCCTCCCACGTCAACCCTGGGCTGGACCAATGGAATATCAGCAGACATGATTGCAAGCAGAAGCATGACAAGCACTTGTATACTGGGGCTTTCCTCTTAGAATATCTACTGATACTCAGCTGCCATATACAGAAGACCAAGCAAACCAGGAAGAGAGAGACCAAAACCTTCCAGCTGACCAAATGAAGGTGACGGACACATGGGAGAAGCCATCTTGGATATTCCAGCCCCAGCCACCATCTTGCTGCAACTGCTCTGGATAGTAAGAGACACCAGCAGGAGAACCACCTAGCAGAGCCCCAGCCAACTCAGAAACTCACGAGCAAACAAAAGGAGAGTTGTGTTAATCCAATACATTTTCTGATGGTTTGTTATACAGTAATAGGTAACAAAGAGAACTAAGAACTGTATCTGGTTTAGAATGCAAAAGACTTTTTTTTTTTTACAGAAAAGACAGAAGTTTATTTCTTTTCACATAAAATCAAGATGGGTAGTCAAGAGTGGAAAGTAGTTCCCAGTGTCTGGAATCCAGACACTGTTTTGTAATGTCCATACATGACCTTGACCTCATGGTCCAAGATGGTGGCATCCAAGTTCAAGGCAATAGAATTGAAGGGACGAAGGAGCCAAAGGGGGCTTATACCTCTCTTTCTCTCTTTTTTAATATGTCCACAAACTTGGACTCATTAAAAACAAAACAGGTTATACTCAAAGCTTGAAAAATTCCCCCAGCTGGACAAATTAGCAAAGACTAACTTCTTTCAGAAAAACTATTTGGCCTGAGGCAGATTCAATCCTTATCATCTTGGGTAGAGTGGGAAGCAGCTCTGGTCTGGGGTGGAGGGTCAAAGGGAGGCTCAGGTGCCCAACCTACATCCTTGATGAGGTATCTACATGGCCTTCCCTAAGTCACTTCCCCTCTCTGTGCCTCGGTTTCCTCAAGTGTGGAATGAAAAGTTTGGATTAAGAGATCGCTCAAAGTTCTGCCAATTTTATAATTTCATCCGGCTTTTTAATGTTCTGTTTGGGTCTCTGGGGCACAAATAACTCCGTTTATCTACAAGGGGAGTTACTCTGAGGGAGTGCTGGATCCCAACAGCCAGGCCAACCGCCGGAGTGAAGGCTGTGGCTCCATGCAGGCACCCCAGCATTTTCACCCCCGAAACAGCTTCCTTCTGTGTCCATCTTGACTGGCTCTCTCCACCCAGCAGCCTAAATGAGAAGCCTGGGGGTCACCAAGATGCTCAGAGTCCTCCCTCTCCCTCAGCCCCCAGAGCTGACGAATCTCGAAGTTCTGTTCCATCTTAAAATCTCTCATGTCTCAACCGTCTTCTCTAGCCCGCTGCCCCTGCTCACGTCAGGCCTGATTAGTGCTCTCTTAATTAGAGTTTTGGCACTGCCTCCTACCTACTTTTTTTCCCCCAAATTTTATTTTAATCGTCGTTCAAGTACAGTTCTCTGTCCTTTACTCCCATCCCAGCCTACCCCCCCATTCCTCCCCACCTCCCTCCCACTTAGAATGCAAGAGACTTAAGGTGATTTTTTTCGGCCTTCTGTCACCGAGTTACAAAAGATAAGCTCATATTTAGAAGGACACTTAGTGCCCTGGCCAGTGTGGCTCAGTTGCTTGGAGTGTCACTCATAAACGGAAAGGTCACATGTTCAATCCCTGGTCACAGCTCATACCTAGGCTGTGGGTTGGATCCCCAATTCAGGTGTATATGGGAGGCAACCAATCAAGGTTCTTCTCACATTGTTTGTTCCTCCCTCCCTCCCTCCCTTCCCGCTCCGTTCCTCTGTCTTTGAAATCAATGGATGTATATCCTCGGGTGAGAATTTAAAAAATAAGAAAATAAAATAAATAAAAGACCATTTAGTAAGTTCAGATAGAGAGTAAGCAACTAAAGATGAATCTTTCAAAGAATTGGATAGTGTTACTGATAAAAGAAAATTAATCTTTTCTCTATAAATATAGAACTAGGGATGAAATATCACTAAGGCAAAAGCAACCAGAACAATATCATGGAAATCAGAGACCTTAAGTCAGTTTTAAATGCTAAAACATTTAAAGCACAAAAATTAGAAGCATACCACTATCAGGTAAAGTAAATCTGGGATTCAGATAGAGGTTCGATAATGATTTGAGCCCAGAAAATTGCTCTCGGGTTTCTATTCCAGATCTTCTGCAATCAGATGTAAGGAAGAGATGGAAGAAGGGAGGGAGGACGGGGAATACTGAGAAAACAGAAAATGTGTTTATCAAGGATTCCAGAAGAATATGAATGAAATATGAATTAAATGGTCTAAGAAGGGAATGATTACAATCTACTTGAAATAATGCTTTCACATTATTAAATCCTTTTATATTTATTATCTTTTAGCAAACTCACAATAACATCTAAGGCAGAGATTCTGGACTTGAGAGAAGGAGGTTCACAAGCCCCCACCAAAAATCCTTCCCCCAGAAAAGGTATGGGCCCCAGAAACACAGAACTATATATATAGTTTTTTATTAATTATATTTTATTGACTGTGTGTAATGTTACAATTGTCCCAATTTTTTCCCCTTTGCTCCTTCTATCAAGCACCCCTTGCTCCCTCAGGCAATCTCCACACCGTTGTTCGTGTCCATGGGTCACGTGTGTAAGTTCCTCAGCTGCTCCATTTCCTGTACTGTGCTTTACATCCCCATGGATGCTCTGTGACTTCCAGTTTGTCCTTCTGATCCCCTCACCTCTTCAACCGTTCCCCCAAGCCCCTCTCCCATTGGCAACCATCAAAAAACTCTCTCCATATCCACAATTCTGTCTCTGTTCCTCTTGTTTGCTAAGTTTGTCTTTTAGATTCAATTGTTGATAAGCATGTTTATTGCCATTTTATTATTTATGGTTTTGTTCTTTTTCTTAAATAAGTACCTTTAACATTTCATATAATAACGGTTAGGTGATGATGGACTCCTTTAGTTTTTTCTTGTCTGGGAAGCTCTTAATCTGCCCTTCGATTCTAAGTGATAGCTTTGCTGGGTAGAGCTATCTTGGCTGTAGGTCCCTGCTTTCCATGACTTTTGAGTATTTCTGGCCAGTCCCTGTCAGCCTGTAAAATTTCTTTTGAGAGGTCTGTTGATAATCTTATGGGAACTCCCTCATAGGTAACTAACTGCTTTTCTCTTGCTGCTTTTAAGATTCTCTCTGTATCTTTAACTTGGCCTTGTAATTATGATGTGTCTGGGTGTGGGCTTGTTTCCATCCATCTTGATTGGGACTCTCTGTGCTTCCTGGACTTGCATGTCTATTTCCTTTACCAACTTAGGGAAGTTTACTTTCATTGTTTTTTCAAGTAGATTTCCAATTTCTTGTTCTTTCTCTGCTCCTTCTGGCACCCCTAAGATGCCAAGGTTGGTACACTGAAGTTGTCCAAGAGGTTCCTTACACAATCCTTGGGGTTTTTTGGAGTCTTTCTTCTTCTTCTTGTTTTGACTGCTTGTTTTTTGTTTACTTATGTTCCATAACATTGCTTTGATTCTTGGCTTCATCTTTTCTACTGCTGATTCCCTGTAAACTGTTATTTCCATTTGCATATCCTTCATTTCTGCCTGAGTCTATATTACGCTGTTGAGGAACTCACTAGGTTCCCTGAGCATCTTTATAACTAGTGTTTTGAATTATGCATCTGATAAACTGGTCATGCCCTTTTAGAAAAAGAACTAAACAAAGTTTTTAGTTTTGATCCGTTCTTTCATTTGGGCAGGTTTCTTTGTCTCCTCATTTTGGCAGCCTTCCGGTGTTTGTTTCTATGTACTAGGCAGAGCTGCTTTGACTCCATGTCTTGGTAGCATGACCCAACGCAGTATGTGTCCTGTAGGGTCCAGTGACACAGCCTCCCCTATCACCCGAGCTGGGTACTCGAAATGTGCCCTTTGTGTGGGCTGAGTACACCCTCCTCTTGAAGTTGAGCCTTGACTGCTGCTGGCAGGTCAATGGGAGGGATTTACCCAGGCCAGTCAGCTGCAAGGACTGGCTGTGACCACTGATCACCAACCTCCACCCTCCATGGAGGATCAGACGTGCAGGGGCAGAGTGTTTCAACATGGTCTCTAACTGTCCACTGGGTGAGCAGGTTCTGGGATTTCCCAGGTGGTGCAGGCCAGGGTCAGTCACCACCTGTGTCCCATCCAGGGCAGCCCAGCATGAACTACAAAGCAATCTGCAGATGGCTGCTACACATACTAAGCTCGGAGGTTCCCAGGCGAAGCCTAACTGTGATCCAAAACTGGCCACTGCTAGTGCCGGTTCTGCAGCCACTTAGCCAGAAGTACAGGAGTTGGGGGCTCGCTTGCTAAGGCTAATTACTGCCTGTTTGGAGCAGGCCATTTTAAATTTTCTTATTCCCACCTAAAACCATGGTTCACACCACAGGCCACATAACAGCTGAGCCACAGCCCATATTCCTCCGTCCAGCCCCTGCCCTCTGCCTGCTCACCGGGAATACCCTACATGTACAGTTTTCAAGACAACCATCTATGAATTCCATGTTAGGAATCTATGTTCTCCAGTAAAATAGGTATTAACATAATTTCACTGATAAGTAACCAAACACAAGTATTCAGAAACTGTGAGTTATCTAAGATGATGCATTACTGATTGACAGGGCGAGCAACAAAACTTCAGAGATTATATCACTAAACTCTCGTCCTTGACTTTGCTTTACAACCAAGACAGGATTGCCGAGCCAAAGGAAAAGTAAATTCTTCCCAATATGCTACTTAAACCATCCAAGAAATGGAGAGGCCCATGAAAGTGGAGGAAAGGCGAATGGGCAGGAGTGACCAGCCCCTTCCTGGCCACAGCATCGGTAATGAGGTCAGCAGAATGCACTCATGTCATATATGCCAGACACCCACCAATTCCAAAGCTCTTAACCTGGGATGCAATTTCTGTTCAACTATTTCAATATGGAATTCATCATCTACTTTACGGCTCTAGCACAGATGGGTTTAGCGTCTTCTCTTGCACCCTAACCAGCTTCCTGCAGGTTCTCCTGGGAGCAGCACAACTGTGGTTGAGGAAATGAGAGGGGTGGGCAACTCGACTGTGCTCAGACCACTCTTAAAACTTCTCTGAAGGGCTCTAACACATTCCTGTTTGTGGCTGTAGTGGCTTTCCTCACTGTGAAGACTTGCCACCTATCAGTGGAGCATACACCTTATTCCATTACTCATTAATTCACTGGGCTAAGCCCAGTTGGGATCCCAGTTGGGATCACTAATGTGAACTTTACAGAGTGTAGACTGGAGATTAATGTCCACACTTGAATTTGGATACTACAATGCCCAACAAGTGTAAAACATTTCATTTTTTTGGACGGTTTAGTATTACTTGCTTCTCTTATTCCCTAGCTACTTCAAAGCACTTAGAAAAATCTGAATGCAGAATGGACTTTTCTGTATTCTAGTTGTTTATTTCATCATTAAGTCGAAAAGCTTCTTGTTGATGTATCTTTAGGGACAGTTACCAAGTTAACTTTCCCCTTTCTCCATGCCCGTGGGAAACACACACCACTCCAGTTAGGGTACTGGTGAAGTTGTTGCCAAGCTCCTCTATCATTTCCAACATCCCTGGTGGCAACTACCACACCCGGACCAAAAAGATTAGGCCATCTGAAAACATATATATAAGGTACTTACAGTTAAACAACACTAGGGGCAGATCAGTAGGAATAGCCATCTCCAATCCCAGTCTTTAATCAGGAAGTTCTATTGTACAGTAAAATCATTTTTAAAAAGACAAATCTTTAAAAATATTTACCTGCCTCTCTAGCCTGCAGCTTCACCCATCAAGCCCCCACCCCATCTCCTACTTTCTGCACAACTGCCACCTTTGGCATTAAAACCTCCCATAAACCACACCAGTTCTTTCTCTGGGAGAAGGAAGTTCCCAGACACAGCTCCCATGGCATTCCATCTCTATTGCCCCAACAGTACCATTGTTTTCTTCCTTGTGTGGTTTTATTTCTTTTGTAAGCACCATGAGCATAGGACCTCTGTGATTTGGTCTTTCTTCTAGTGCCTAACATCCTGCACATAGTGTGTGTGTGTGTGTGTGTGTGTGTGTGTGTGTGTGTGTGTGTGTGTGTGTGTGTGTGTGTCTGGGGAGGGCATGTGGATACACAGTAAGATTTACTGAGCATCTACTATACCCTAGGCACTGTGTTTTACCTACACTATTGTTTTTTATCTTTACAACATCTCTATCATGTATCACCCTCATTTTGCAGGTGAGAAAACTGAAATTTAGAGGGGTTATGGCTTGGCCTGACTCACAGAACTAATAAATAGCAGAGCTGAATTTCAAAGTCAGGTCTAATTCTAAGAGCCAATGAACTTATAAAGTTAGTACCCAATAAGTGTTCAATAAATCATTTAGTGAACAGCAATTCTATACAAGTACTGTACTGAGAACACCTGGGAATCAAATGCTTTAAATTCAGCAACTACATGTAACTCCACTAGAAAGTAGAAAGTGGCACATCCAAGAGAAGAGTCTGCATAAATGCTAAGTATGTTCAGAGAAGCAGGAGACTGCCTTTTCTGGTGGAGGTGTGGGTGAATGGAAGGGTGGGTGCAGAATTGAGATAATCACGAGAAAAGACGGTGCTGAACTGCAACTTGGATTTGGACAAGCAGAGATGAGAGATAATATGTTAAAGATTAAACTAGACTCACTCTAGCATTCTTCCTAAAGCAGAAAGGCAAAGTAACAAATTACATTCAATAAGACTGTATCGTTGATAGCAAAAACAAATTCATACACTTGTTCTTATATAGTATTAACTCTGGAAGCACTCAGTAAATAGCTACTGATGAAGGAAGAATAGGAAAAGGGCTGTGGGGGCTTGCCGTCTTCCTTCGAATATTTAACTCGAGGGCACCGTTCCACACGCAGTCTGGTTTTATAACACATGTTAGTTGACCCCCTCCCAGTCATTAACACTCTCACTAAGTTGTGTGCGCTCTGCCGAATCACGAGTCTCTGTGTTCTTCACATTCCCAACGGCCAGCCCGAATCCCTGTCCCGCCAGCTTTTCTCCCCAAACGACGTACAGATGTATTTTAATCTACTTATCTGTACATCAAAGGATTTTTCTTTGGAAAATAGCTTTATGTTAAGGGAAAAAGTCAAATAACCAAATGTGCTCATCCAACTAAAAAGGAACCATTTACATGCAAAACAATTTAGAAATATAAAGGCAGGTTTACTGTGACCATCAAGTATCTGACCCGCTTCCTTCAGGAAAACGAGCATCCTTTTCTTCAACGTGTCAGCAGACAAAGCGTGCCGTGTGCAGGGGAACCCTGTTTCTTCCCTCCCTTCCTGTCCTTTTGAAAAGACACGGCACAGTGAGACTTTCTTTTAAATAACAGCATCCATTCTTGTGACAAATGTTTGCCACGAGTGGGGGCAGAAAGGAATAAAAAGGCAAGGAAAACAGAAAAGAGAGACAGACGCCATCTGCTGACAGAAGGGAGAAAAAAAGAGAAATTACAGAGTGCCACTTCCAGACTAGTGTTTGAGGCAACACTGTAAATCAGCTTTTCAACCTTCCTCATGAAATAGGAAATTGTACTATGAAAATATGCGGAGTAAGTTTTTTACTTTCGTGCATTTCATGTCCTGAAAACTACTATTACTTCTAACTCAAGTTACAAAGGCCACCATTCCCCATGTGCAGACCACTGTGGGCATGAATGAGAGTAGGATCACACTGAGTGAAACAACATGTCCCAGTAATGTACTTCAGCGGATGTAGGCAGAGCTGGCTAAGGGCTGGTTTCTTTGGCTGGGAGCAGTCAGTTAGCTTTTAAACAAACCTGGGACAGAAGACAATAATAGATACTAAAGTATGATACTTTACAGTCCAACTTTTGCTTTTTTAATATTAAAAAAACTGTGTCTCTAATTAGTTTGATCCTTTATTATCCAAAAATAGGGTATTGGACGTTACTCACCACTGATTGCAAGCTAGCCAAGCAATGTATCAATTACTCATTCTATGCTACAAAAAGGCATAGAATCTTACTGTACGTTTATACTGTTTGTATATGGAACGCCAGACTGAACTGTCAACCAAGCAATCACACAGCTATGCCTGCACCAGACACTACCTGGCCCCGACCACCTGCCCGGGCCTTATTTCTGGCCCGTCACAGCATCTGCTGGAGGGCTATGCCATGTGCAAGCACAGGGGCCACAAGGCAGGCAGAGTTTCAGAAACTACTGCTGGCACTGTGCTTCAGCCTCAATCAGGGACTGACCAGCTCCTGCACCCTCAGGTGGGATACACTGAGGCACAGGCTCTACGCTGGCTCCAGAGTCACCAGAAAAGTTGGGCTCCAAGTGCCCGCAGCGGTGACTTGCTTGCTGCACTATGGGTGCTTCCCTGTCTCAAGGTATTTCTTTCTCCTTCCAAATGAACTAGGTGTACCGGCCTTCACACCTCTCTCGGGGGAACTCAATCTAAGAAAGCGCCTCATCGCAGGATGACCTAAAGACACGCTTACAAAGCACAGCAGATTCTTGTCTCAGTTTCATCTTCAGCAACAAATAAATAAACCAGATTCTCAGCTGTACCACAGAATTAGCACACACAATCTGGACATATTTGTACAATAAAATGTAAAGATAAAATATCAGTAGTATTTTTGTGAAGATTAAGAAACCTTAATCTAGCAGCCCCAGCCAGGTGGTTCAGTTGGCTGGCCCATCATCCTGTGCACCAAAAAGGCTGCAAGTTCAATACCTGGTCGGAGCACATACAAGAGGCAACCCATCGATGTTTCTCTCACATCAATGTCTGTCTGTCTCCCCCACTCCCTTTCTCTCCCCAAAATCTACGAACTATCCTCATGAGGATTTAAAAAAAAATTAAGAAGCGGCTAGACTCATATAAGTAATTGAGAATACTATGATTTTTTCAATTCTGATAGTGAGTTAATTCTATTTCAAACAGACAAAATGACTTTGGTAAAATGAGAAGAAATTCTAAAGCACAAATCTATCATGTGCAAAGTTCGGTCCCACAAACAATTCCTGAAGACCTACTGTGTTCCAGACAGCGTGCTCGGCCCAACTTGGGATACAAAATGAAGACAACACAGGCCCCATCCCTGCGGAAGGCACTGTGGAGAGGGAGACAGACCTGCAAGTCAACACCTACACTGGAGTACAGGAAGTGCGGTAAGCTGTGGACACAGACACCAGAGGAAGGTCTGTCTGCACTGAAAAGAATCAAGTAAGCTTTTGCCAGGCAGGCACTGTCTAAACTAGGCGTTCTAAGGTGCCTGCAGGAGCCAGCTGGCGCGGCAGGAGAGGGCAAACCAGGCAGCGGCAGCGGCCGTGGAGGGGCAGGGGCGGAGGCAGATGTGTGTTCACCTCTCCTGGGCTCTGGTTCCACAGAAGTAAAACTAATAGGTGTATGCAAAAAATTTACTTGTCTCCCAACTGTAGTATCCTCACAACAATTCCTTACCTTACAACAGTGAGAGATGTTTTCGGCCTCAGAAAAAGCCTCCAGAATCAGCATTTTAGGCCCTCATCTATTACCCTTGTGGCGTAAATACAAGAAAAACTATCTGACTTAAAGTCTGGTTACTAGCTACACATCAGCTATGGACCTTCTGGAAAGGTAAAACTATGGATGCAGTTAGGTATCAGGGGTTGCCAAGGCTGCGAGGAGAGGGGAGGCAGGGGGACGAACAGGTAGAGCCCAGAGAATCTGATGCTTACAGGTCACTATACATTTGTTGAAACCCACAGGGAGTACACCACCAAGACCTGGGGTGAGCATGATGTGTCCAGGCAGGTCCGTCACTGCTGACAAATGCACCGCTCCGTTGGGGGATGTTAGAAATGGGGGCGGCTATACCTGGGTGTGGGGGGCACGATTCAGCAGTGGGGTGTATAAGAAATCTCTACCTTCCTCTCAATTTTGCTGTGAACCTACATCTGCTCTAAAAATACATTCTCATATATATATATTTTAAATCACAAATGTTCATTATTATTTATTAAAAGAAGTGGAAAACACTCCCTCTTTAAGAAATAGGGCTTATTCTGTCATTTTCTGCACTTATGGTTTAATTTAAACTTATTCTTAGAACTTCAATAGACATTGATTGCTACTGTCCGTTAACCAAGGAAAATTTTTTTTTAAATCTTTACATAAGAGATGAGGGGCTGAGAGGCTACAACAGAGACTGCAGGGTCTGGAAGCTGTGCTGCAGGTTGGCGTTTCAGGAGTCTCCCGGCGCCTTTAACAGAAATACGGCAATGCCACCATCTTATGGTATTTTTCCTCCTTCCTGGCTGTCAGGAAGAAAACTGAATACCCTTACATTTTTGAGGCCAAATTACAGCTTTTATCCTGAACGTGGCACCACCAAAACAGGGCATAAACAGAAAGCTTTGGTTAGAACACAGAAACAGTGTTGTTTCATTGTAAGACTAGAGAGAGTATTTTATAAAAGCGTACTCAGATTAACTTCACAAACATTTATGACAAGTGCTATTCTGACAATGAAACAGAAAAAAGAACCTCCCACAACACAAGGGTCCAATTTCACATAGTAATCAATGAGCAAGGGTCTTCTACTATCTTCACCAGGAAAGAAAGAAAAAATCAAAATAATTCGGGCCTTACTGGCATCAATACCCTGGGTCTTATAAAAAATTCCCCAAATCACTCTTTCTGAACCGGTAACTCCATAAAAAACGGACAAATGCTGCCTCTGACGGCTGACGCGTCCTTCCGGATGGGCCGGGGCAGGCACCGACCTGTGAACTATGGCAAGAGCGCCAGTCCCGTCTGTTGACTTGTGCATCTGTTCATTGCTCAGGTGCCACCTGGAAGTAACTCACGTCCTGCATTCTCTTGCAATGACAGCATATTTTAAGTTTCCAGAACACTCTTTTCTGGGCACCATCGATGCCCGGTGGGTGCTCCCTCTTTTTGCTCATCCCGCCTACCCCAGACCTTGGCAGAAAATCAGTTGTCGACTTTCTTGTTCGTTCCTGTCCCTTCCCAGTCTGGAGATGCCACACAAAACCTTGAAAGAAGGAAACAAACTCAAGTAATTTCTACTAAGAAGTGACGAAAGGCACATCAAGAGACCTTGGCCCTGGCATTCGTACTTACTAAGCTGTTGGGCTGTGGCTGGCGACTTCGCCTTTCTAAACCTTAGTTTCTTCAACCAGCAGATGGGAAGGCTGCATGAGATGGCCTCAGAGGACGTGTCCAGCACTGAGGTTTGGCTTCTATGAAATACACACATGCAGAAAGGCTCTGACCATTAGAGAACGTGGCCTGGCACGTGAGAGCAAACAGGATACCAAGAAAGTCCCACGTGGGCAACAAGATTCAAAGCTTGCATCTTCTTGGGAACTCAGCCTACTCAGAGAGTGATTTCCACGACCATTATTAACTGCCTGTACAAAGAATCATGAAGTAGTTCCACAGAAGATTACATTTAAAAAGGTATAGTTTCCATTTTCAAGAAAGTTTCACAAACTGTGGTCAATAGTTAGATTTCTTAACACCCGAGACTTTAAAAAATGCTAAGTGTGCAATGTAAATTTCCAGAAGGAGGATTAGAATTCAGCACTTTCCCAAAGTTATTTGCCACAGAATCCTTTTTTATGGAGCAAATCCTACAGACACAGCGTTCCCAGGGATACACTCAGTTCAGGGACCACTGTAAAATGACAGAAATGAGTGAACGTGAAGCACCACCCAGGGCACCCACAGCAGCACTGGCCATAGGTCAGGATCTCTGTCTCAACTGAAGGTCCTGCTGCCAACTAGCCTTTGCACTGGGCCCAGCTGAGCGGCCACCCCAGCGCTGCTGGGCCCCACCTGCCCTGCAGGCGTCAGCTGCCAGCCTGCCCAGCCAAGAGCAGCAGGGCAAGCAGCCATCTGAGGTTCCACGTCTACGTGCTGCAGAAATGCCAGCTGCCAAGGCTGTCCCCAAGTGACAATCCAAAAAAAAAAACATAACCCTCTTTCCACTATCATGCTGATTTCTACGTTATCACATAATGAATATGGGGAATGTTCTGAAGTTATTATTGCATAGTAAGGAGAATTCTGAAACATCCCAAATTCTGTTCAATGTTGATATAACTGAAGAAAATACACGACAAAACCTCTCCTTGCACTATTCTTTATTTTCCTAGAAATGTCCCAATTAGCAAATGACAAGCAAATACTGGAAATCAGTGGAAAAAGACGAGTTTCTTTGAAATTAAAAAAAAAAAAGGTTTTTCTGATAAGTATTATTGACTGAAAGGCAGTTAACATGTTTGTCACTTTCAAAAAGCCACAAATGAATTTCTCTGAAAAACCCAACGTCTTTTTAAAAAATCCACAAAATTGGGACTCTGCCAAAGCGTGAATGTTACAAAACCATGCGGCACATGCCCTTCTTTATGTTTCATGTCAGCGAGTGAAGCGAGGGCTGAGCTCCTGGCGGTGTGTTGGAGCGCTCGGACACGGACTCGCGTGCTGGCTCTCTCCGGGGGTCTCTGGGCAAGTTAACCTCAGGCTCCTAGTCCACCAAACTAGAACAAGAACGCCTCGGTCCCAGGATGGTTCGAGTTTTGAGTAAGATAAAACTGAATTCGCCTCGCAGGTCAGGAACTGCATTAGTCAGAATCAGGTCTGGCTAAGAGTGACAGGAAGCCTGAAGTCTCAGTGGCTTAACCAAGAGGAGTTTCTTTCTTTATCAGGGAAAAGTCCAGTACGGCAAGTGTCACCTCCAACTACACTGTTGCTCCACCACGTGTGACCTCAACCTCACGGGCCAAGAGGGTGATGCCCACATTCCAGAAAGACATAAAAAGTAAAGGGGGGACACATATCATCCCTTAAGGAAGGTTCTGGAGAGGACTGCATGATACCACGTATCATCACAAAATTTCATCACAAGCCTCTCAAGCTGCCACGTGCCCCAGCTATGGTGTAGGGGCCCAGTGGCTCAGCAAAGAAGTGGTTATGGGTCCTGGGGGACAACCAGCAGGCTGGCTGCACCTCGATGCTCCCAGATGGCTCCCACCTCACACAGCCTTACCTTTGGGCAGGAGTAGCCTTCGGTCTGGGCACTCAGGTAACAGCCACGCCAGTTACTTGAGGCTGGCATCCGTTCTGAAGGTCCGGGTTCCTATGCTGTGCTGGTTGTTAAACATTCTGAAAACTACCCTGGCCTTTGGGAAACACTGCTTTAAACTTCCACGACAAACAAGATTTCCTTTGTAACATATGCAGTTTAGGACGTAATTTCCCCCTAACTGGTTTTAACATAGTTTCTCCCCTTAATTTTCCATACTGAAAAAAGTACAGATCCTAGCAACTTGCTTTAAGAAAAAAAATAATAAAAATTTTGCGGGATTACAGGTTTCTGTTTTCAAAAAGTAGTAAGACCTCCGTTCACTATACAGCCACTCCATTTTTGATGTCGTGGTCCCCTGGAGGCTGGAATACAGAGACCTGATGGTGGAAGAAGGCATGTCCCCGGAGCCCAGAGCCCAACGCTGCTGGATCTTCTCGCCTCTTGGTCAGTGATACAGTTGCAAGCAAAGGATGGGGTGGGGGCAGACAGTGTGAACTATGAAGTCCACCCTCAGTGCCCATGTGACTCACATGTGGGCAGTATGTGCTGAGTAAGTGGTAGTGCATCACTATTCAAATTAGACTAAATTAACACTGGCATTCATCTTTCTGAAAGGTTAGAAATGGAGCGGGGTGCCCCAGATCTAGAACAACTTCTTTTCAACCTCATCTTTCTGGGCTAATTATCTCCTAGATTTTAAATCAGCATTTCCTGAGCTATGGTAAGAAAGATTGCATGAAAAAACTAATTTGGTACTAGGAATATTTTTTCTTCTAAAATGTATTACATTATACGTAGTAGAACAGATGTAAATAGCTTTAATTGCCGCAAAATAACCGGCCCATAAGAAACGGCGTGCTGACCTCGGTCCTGGTGTGCCCGGGGGCTGCTGAGTGTTCACCCGATGGTCACACGAAATCTCTGCCCAGCCCTGGCTCTCCATCAGCTGTCTAATTAATTCTTTCTGTCCTAAGTGCCCTTTTCCTCCTAAACAATCTATTCTGCATCCTGCACATTTTAAGAATGTGTTTTATTTTTTCCTTCCTTATTTTATTGACTGATTTTTTTTACAAGGTGATGCAAGCACACAGCTACAAGGTACATAAAGAAAAGGCTGTACAGTGACGAAGCCCTTCTCTGCTCCACCCGCCTCCCTCTTGTACTGATTCTCTTCCACACGGAACTACTCCTGTTTCTTATAAAATAGTCCTGCTTGTAAATGGCAACACAAATACATCCTCTTTTGCACAAAAGAATGCATTTCAAACATTCTATTATTTTGTTAGCACTTATTGTAACTAACATTTCTATTTTCTGTTCTAAACTGAATGGTAACATTCACTGTTACAGGCAGGTGCTATTTAACAGTATGTATGTTAAACAATCACCAATTCTAACCATGAGAAACTATCTGAACCCATTTTCTTTCCCACAATTAACTTACTACGGCGCACTAGTTCTCAAAAGATAAACATGCGTTTTCTGAGAGAAGAATCAGAATCTTGAGTGGGACGGGCACGAAAGAGCGAGCTCTCCACCCACTCCCAGAAATTCTGGCATGCCCTCCTGGGCAGAGTCCCCATCCCTCACCTGTGGTCAAGTCACTACACTTAACGAGAATCTGAAGAAAGCTTTTTAGTGCAGCACTGTCCAAGAGAACCCTCTACAAACTGGCAACGTTCCACATCCACACTGTCCAACACCCACCACATGTGGCCAATGGGCACTTGACATTGGCCAGTACAACTTAGTCCCTCAATTTTAATTTAAATAACTACATGTGCCTAGTGGCTACTAGTGCTGGTCTGCTGAATAATGGAAGATAGAAAAAGATGAAAAACCCAGTTATAAAATAGAAAAACAATAAAGAAATGTGTGTGTATGAATATGTATGGTAAGCAAAGCAAATTAACCTCAAGATGTCCTGAGTCCTCTTTCTTAACATACACAAGGCTGAGTGGACTAGTTCCAAACACATGCTTAAATTTGGAACAAGCATCAAAGATATGTTGCAATTACCTCTAAAATCTAAAAATAGTTTTAATTTACTAGAACTCTGTTTAATTATGCACTGTTTAAAATTTTTCCTGGCATGATGTTTCCTGTGGATCACACCAAAGTAACAGTTACTCTGTTAGGTGAAAAAAACAAACTGCAGAAGAGTGTATATAATACAATTATTATGTCAACTGTACATCTAGACACATGCACACACACACAAGGTCTGTCTGGAACAAGCCCAGCCACTGCTAATATAACCAGAATGATTTGCACAGCATTGATGTAACCTGCCAGCCAAAGACAGTGGACTGGAAGGCACATGCATGAACAATGGTGACTTCACTGTATTAGTTAGTGGTGGGTGGTAGATGCCATTGAGTGAACATGTGTACTATGTGGCCGTCACACTCAAAATGACTGAGTAAGAACAGAAAGGAATCTGCATCAAATTTTTCATGAAGCTTGAACATTCCTCCATGGAAAATATTTAGAGGATTCAAAAAGCTGCAATTGCGGGCAACTGGTGACTGGCAGCTTCATCACGACAGTGCACCTGTTTCACGCATCACATCTCATGCAGAGTTCTTTGGTGAAACATCAAATCACCCGGGTGACTCAGCCCCCTGCAGCCCATATTTGGTGCCCTGTGACTGGCTTTTCCCAAAACTGAAATCACCTTGGAAAGGGAAGAGATTTCAGACTGTCGGTGAGATTCAGGAAAATATGATGGGGCAGCTGATGGCAACTGGGAGAACTGTGTGAGGTTCCAAGGTGCCTACTTTGAAGGGGACTAAGGTGTCACTGTCCTATGTACAATGTTTCTTGTATTTTCCTCAATAAACATCTCTATCTTTCATAGTATATGGCTGGACACTTTCTGGACAGACCTTGTATGCACGTGCATATGTATGTTTGTATATGAACAGAATTAACCCCACACAGAACAGCACATTCTGCAGTGACGGAAATGCTCTGTACCTATACTGTCCAACGTGACAGCAACTAGTCACATATGGCTACTGAGCACTGGAAATACAGCTCATGACTGTAGAACTGAATATTTATTCATATTTAATTTTAATTAATTTAAATTTAAATAACACAAGTGGCAAAAGGCTACCTTACTACATGGCACAAGTCTAAGAGAATAAACCTCAAATTATTAAACTAACTACCTCAGAGGGGTTACAATTAAAAGGAAAAAAGACAACTTTTTACTTCAACTGGATATACCACTGTATTATTTGAATTTAATTATTTATTTTGTACGGCAGGCATGGATAACCCATGAAACAAGTAAATGAAAAGGCAAGTTGTCATAGTCAAGCAGGCTGTTAGCAGGCTGTTTTAGAACAAATGAGCATGGATTGGGTGCCCTGAACAACAGAAATGTATTTCCTACAGTTCTGGAGACTGTAAATCCAAGATCAAGGTGCCAACATGGTCCAGTTCTGGTGAGGGCTCTCCTCCTGGCCTGCAGACAGCCACCTTCTGGCTGTGTCTTCACCAGGCAGAGAGGGGTCAAACTCTACCCATCCCTCTTTCTCATCTAACAAGGAGCTAATCCCATCATCAGGGCCCCACCCTCATGTCCTTCTCTAACCCTAGTTACCTCCCAAAGGCTCCATCTCCTAATACCATTAAGACTGGGGGTTAGGGCTACCACGTATGAATATCGGGGGGTGGGGACACAAACATATAGTCCATAACAGGAAAAGAAAGGGAAGAAAGGGAGATTCCTTCTACTTCCCGTATTTTTCTTAGCTCACCATTCTCTTAGCTCACCAGGTACTCTAGAAACGTGTACTATTAGTTTCTAAAACCTGGTTCTTGAAGGGCTGAGACAATGGCACTTCTAAGAATGGCCACAGTCTCAAGATTTTGGGATATTTCAAATTCCAGTTTGAAAAGAATGCAATAATGATCCAATGTTCTCATCACTTTACATTATTTCTGGATGCCCTCAACAACTGAATGGTGTTTCAAATAATACCTGTAAGCTAGCATCCCCAATGCAGGCTTCCTGGTCCTAGGCAGCCTGCCTGTTCACCCACGCTCAAAGCTGCTTCCTCGTGCCCCAAGAGGTTAAGGTCCTTGGCAGGGTTAGGAGAAGGGGGAGTCTGGGGGTGGCTGCTTAATGGAGGCAGAGTATTCTGTTCGGGTGATGAAAATGTTTTGGAACTAGACAGAGGTGTAGTTGCACAACATTAATGCATCAAATGCCAACAATCCATTCACTTGAAAATGGCTAATTTTATGTTGTGTACATTTTACCTCAAAAAAAAAAAGATAATCTGTTTTTAAAAAAGGTAGGAAGGGAGGCAACATTTTATCATCAAACACAGACCTACACGGAGGGCCTGGGGGTAAGCTGGCCCAGCACACCCCCTCTGCGAGTCCTACCCATCGACCTGTGAGTGTTCCTGTTTCCCAACAAAATCTTGTCCACTGCCCATGCTGAGTGACACTGTAAAACCCACTGCTCTCCAGTTACTCTCTGTCAATATTTTGTCATGCTGTTCTGCTGTTTCCTACCCACAGTCCCTAAGGGACTCTCACCAGGCATTCTACTGGAATCTAGCACTGTGGGAAAATGCCCCGTTCCCTTCCCACAGTGGTGAGAAAATCCCTCAGGAAACTGAGTGCATCCTTCATTGCTCTGGCTTCTCCCAACCACTGGGGTTGACTCTGTGTGAATAATCAGTGCCATCATTATGACTGTGGTCAAGAAAATGATAAACCAACTGTGGGTGGACTAAATTAATTAGCTGACTGTTCTGACGTATTATACCATCAGGCAGTAACCATTGATGGGGATGCTGATAGTATTTTTTTGCCTCTTAAGGTAAAACTTCAGCCACAATCAAAGCTGCTTTCTTGTGCTCTATAAAAAAGCTTAACGCGCTTGCCAGGGCCAGGAGGGGGGAGCTAGAAAGGGACTGCCTAGTGGGCGCAATGTTTTCCTTTCAGGTGATAAAAGCAGCAGGTGAAGAAAACTGGTTTTCTTTCCTCTCCCCCACATTCTGTCCATCCACTCCAGCTGTCCTGGCCATGCTCTAGAACATGCTTCTGAAACATATTTGACTATAAGACCCTTTTCACACAACACCCACCAACACCCTCCCTGAGGCGTTATCCCTCTTTTCCCCATCTCTGTAACTGGCACCTTCCTTCACCTAGCTGCTCTGTCTAGAAATCCTGGAATTGCCTTTGGCTCTTCTTTCTTTCATATCCCACAACTGATCTGTTAGCAAATTGTACCAGAGCGACCTCCCAAGGCCCCTCCGCCGCCCAACCACCACTCCCAACCCCCACTGCTACCCACCCAGCCTCAGCCCCCACCCCCTCTCACCTACACCACACTGCTTCCACGCTGGGCCCCCACCCCACCCCTGTATCCAAAAGGACTTTTTAGAATTAAAACTCCTAACACATCTTTCCCTCTTTCTAGAAAAGCTTCCCATGCCCTGGGAATCAAAGGTAAACTGGCCTCCAGTTTAGGGCCCTAAAGAAACTGGACCCAGGGTACCTCCAACTTCATTTCCAAATGCTTTTTCCTTTGCTGCCCATCGGCTCCAGCAACAGCACTGGGGCCGCTGACTGCTCCTCTGACATGCCAAGCACAGTCTCTTCTCGGGACCTATGGACTTGGCATTGCCCGGTGGCCTGGAATGCTCTCTTCACCCCACTCAGCACTGGGGACTGAATGTTGTGTTCTCCCAGAATTTAAATATTAGAGCCCTGACCCCCAAGGTGTCGATATCTGGAGGTGGGGCCTTTGGGAGGAGGGTGATTAGGCCGTGAGAGTGGAGCCCTCGTCACCGGGATTAGTGCCTTTCTGAAGAGACAGGAGGCAGACGATCTCTCTCTCCTCCATGTGAGAACCAGGAAGGGGCCTCCTATCAAGGCCCCACCCGTGCTGGCACCCTGATCTCAAACTTCTGCCTCCAAACTATGGGACACAAATGTCTATTGTTCTTAAACTTCCAATCTATGCTCTTTTTGTTACAGCAGCCCAACCTGATTAAGACACTCAAGTCTTTGGTTAAATGTCACCTCCTCAGAAAGACCTGATGACTTAGCTGAAACAGCAGCATGCCCTTCCACTCCCACTCCCCTCTCCCCTTCCTCAGCTCTACTTTTCCCCACAGCACTTACTGTCATCTGACACAGTCATCACATGTTTACTGGTGCCCTGGATGGGTCCCACACCAGAACAAAATCTCAGAATGGGCAGAGATGCTGTTTGAAGCTTTGCCACATCCCCAGCACTCAGAATGGTACCTGGCTGGGAGTAATGCTTAATAAATATTTATTGAATAAATAGTTCTCAACATAGTCTGTCAAAATAATCTGTAAATTGCTTGTCTAGAATAAAACAATAGGAGTTCTGGCCAAGATGGAGGCATAGGCAGAAATGCTTCACTTCCTTGCATAAGCAAAAGAAGGATAACCAATTTAAAAACAATAAACCACCAACAGTGCCAAAATATCAAACTGCATGGAACTCCGACAACCAAGGAGTTAAAGAAACACTCGTCCAGATCGGTATAAGGGGTGGAGATGGCAGCCGGGGTGGAGAGGAGGTGTGGGGTGGACCTTGCGGGTAGGGGCGGGGCTGGCTGAACAGGAAACTGAAGACTCAAAACCTCTGGCTGTAGAATACTGTGGGGGTTGTGAGGTGGGAGAAACTCCTGGTCTCACAGGAGAGTTTGTTGGAAAGTGGGGCTAAAGTAGAGCGAGCAAATGGCACCGTTCCCTCTCTGATTCCTCCCCCACAGACAACACTACAATGCAGCGAAGAGGGTTGCCCCGCCCTGGTGAATACCTAAGGCTCCACCCCCTTACAAGGTAACAGGCCAGGCACCCTGAGACAAAGAAATATGGCCCAAATGAAAGAACAGATCAAAACTCCAGAAAAAGATCTAAGTGACAAGGAGATAGCCAACCTATCTGATGTAGAGTTCAAAACACTGGTAATCAGGATGCTCATATAATTGATTGAGCTTGGTTGCAAAATAAAGGAAGAAATGAGGGCTACCCAAAGTGAAATACAGCAAAATATACAGGGAAGCAACGGTGAAGAGAAGGAAACCGACTCAAATCAATGATTTGCAACAAAAAGAAGAAATAAATATCCAACCAGAACAGAATGAAGAACAAGAATTCAAAAAAATGAGGACAGGCTTAGGAACCTATTGGAAAACTTTAAGCACTTCAACATCTGAATCATAGGGATGACAGAAGGAGAAAAGGAAGAGCAAGAAATTAAAAACTTATTTGAAAAAATAATGAAGGAAAACTTTTCTAATCTGGCTAAGGAAAGAGACTTCCAGGAAGTCCAGGAAGCTCTGAGAGTCCCAAGGAAATTGGACCCAAGTAAGAATACACCAAGGCACATCATAATTAAATTACCCAAGATGAAAGACAAAGAGAGAATCTTAAAAGCAGGAAGAAGAAAAGAGAGAGTTGCCTACAAAGGAATTCCTATAAGGCTATCAGCTGATTTCTCAAAGAAACCTTTCAGGCAACAAAGGGCTAGAAAGAAGTATTTGAAGTCATGAAAGGCACGGATGGACCTACATACAAGATTACTCTATCCAGCAAAGCTATCATTTAGAATGGAAGGGCAGCTTCCTGGATAATGTCAAGTTAAAGGAGTTCACCATTACCAAGTCCTTATTATATGAAATGTTGAAGGGACTTATCTAAGAAATATAAGAAGATTAAAAACTATTAACAGTAAAATGACAACAAACTCATAACTATCAACAACTGAACCTAAAAAACAAAAACTAAGCAAACAACTAGAACAGGAACAGAACGAGAGAAATGGAGATCACATGGAGGGTTATCAGTGGGGAGGGGGAGGTTCAGAATGGGGGGAGGTACAGGGAATAAGAAGCATAATTGGTAGGCATAAAATAGACCTGGGTGGGGGAATTAAGGATAGTACAGGAAACAGAGAAGCCAAGGAACCTGCATGTACAACCCATGAACTAGGGGGGGAGATGCTGGAGGGCTGGGTGGGACAGGCAGAGATGGGATAAAGGGGAGGAAAAAATTGGGAAAACTGTAATACCATAATCAATAAAATGTACTTAAAAATGAAAAATAGAATAAAACAATAAAAACAAAAGGAGTTGAAGTGGGAGAGAGGGTAGGAACTATTGGGTTGGCCAAAAAGTAAGTTTGTTTTCTGCAAGATGGTGTTAGCAGCGCTCAGTTGTCTTTAACTTCATTCACAAAAACTTTGTTAGATCATATTATGGCAGCTGTCGTATCAGAGTGCATTTAAAAAAACATCAAAATTGGTGAATTTCTGTGAAGCCATTTTAAAAATGAAGATGGAAGAAAATAAGTGACATTTTTGGCATATTATGCTTTATTCCATGAAAGGTAAAAACACAACTGAAACACAAAAAGATTTGTGCGTGTGTGGAGAAGGTGCTGTGACTGATCAAACGTGGTCTGCGAAGTTTCGTGCTGAGGACTCCCCACTGGGCGATGCTCCCCAGTCGGGTAGACCAGTTGGAGTTGACAGGGATCCAACTGAGACATTAACTGAGAACTTCAACGTTATACCACGTGAGAGATAGCCAACATACTCAAAATATCCCGATCAGTCAAAGTTATTGGTAAAATGAAAAATACGTCTTTTATTTTACAGAAAAAACTAAATGGACTTTTTGGCCAAGCCAATATTATGATCAGAACACAGGAAACACACTCCAGAAAAAACGGAAGCCTACTTTCCCATCAGCAGGGCCAGGCCAGCCCTGGGTACAAGCAGCTTAAGTTCCTCAGAAAAGTGTGTAGGTGCTGGTCTCACACTAACTGAAATAGATAGCTGCCGTCAGTGATCTAGAAAGTAGTTCCTATACATCCTCAGTAACAGATAACCCTGCCTTTTTACCTCTTTTGGATGTAAGGCACTTAAAATTTCAAACCCATGGTGAGATATTTTAAAGCAGGGGTGTCAAACTCATTTTCACTGGGGGCCACATCAGCCTTGTGGATGCCTTCACAGGGCCAGATGTAATTTTAGGACTGTATAAATGTAACTACTCCTTAATAGTTAAGTTGAGAGCTCAGCACTGCCGCCGGGTAGAAACAAGGAGCCAGGCCGGATAAAACAAGATGGAAGGCCAGATTCAGTCCAAAGCCCTTGTGTTTGCCACCTGTGTCTTGAAGCATAAGTCGAAACTTAGCTCTTTAGAAGATAACAAAGGGGAAAATAAAACAATTCAGTGAGAACACGTTACACATGAGTATCACAGGGCTAACAAATGCACTATAAACTGAATAGAGGCAGTATAATTTTCAGGCAGAATAAAGATACTGCCCCTCAGCAATTATGCAGAAATCAAATGGAGGAATAAGAACAGCACAGTACATGACTCTCCGCTAGCTAGTTCTCCAGCTCCTCGCTAAAGCCAACATTCAATGTCACACAGTGGGTCAGAGACCGTGAACTCTCCTGTTCGTGGCCCACCTTCTAAAAGAGGCGACGTGGGGAGCAGAGCAACGGTGCTCCCAGCACTTGAGAACACGAGCTTCGCAGTCCGACCTAGACGGTGCCCCACTGTGCGGCTGCTGTGAGAATGACTGATCAAGTGACTGCAAATGTCTCAGAGCCTCAGTGCCCTCCCTGGTAGCACAGGATGGAAGGGGCAACACGACAGGATTTTTTAAAGATCACATAAAATGATGTGTAAGAAATGCTCAGCACCAAGTTTCACAGCCTTCATGACGAAGTGCTGGAATTACTACAATGGCCAGATGTTTCTCCCTTCCGATCACCAGAAGGTGTGTCCTCCTCACAACCTTTGCGCTCGCAAGTGTCCAGCTCTGGAACGGAAGAGTCGATAAATCGATGAATAATGTCTCCTGAACGTTCATACTTTTACATGAAAGCTAGACAAAGAGCTGTGACTTAAAAACAGTAAAAAAAAAAAAAAAAGGGGGGGGGGAAGGAATACCAAGCCTCACAGAGGTGGCAGGTGGGAGTGGCAGCATTTATAAGGAGCAACAGGAAAGTGGGCAGCAAGCCTCCAACAGCGGACCGAGGAGTCCGAACGCCAGGGGCTGAAACAGAACAGATCTCGGGTTTCCTTGGCAGGAAGGGGCCACGATCTGCAGAGCACTGGTGAGCCACACCGAAGGCAACGCTTTAGAGCACTAATAATAAAAATCATCTATCTGGGGGATTCCTGCCCGCTTCTAATCTGAAAGACGCCAATCAAGCTTTCCCCTCTAGGGACTATTTCTGCAGAGTATGAAACGATTCAGCAGCCACGGGAGACAGTTACTGTCTATGGCTTGGCATAGCATCTAGCTAAGATCACAGAGTGAGGTCCACACACGCTCACACACAGCACCAGAGCGCCCGGGTCCTGCCACTCTACGATAAAATTCCAGTTTTCCTCCAGCAGAAGGCAAAGGAGAGAAGCATAAGAATGTTTCACTGCAGTTAGAAAACAGACATTGGTACTTGCCTTTTGAGAGAAGTCTGTTCGACAGAGATGAAACCAGCCAGGATGACAAAGGCAGTGGGACCGGAGGAAGAAAAACCTGGAGGTCATCAGGTGGTGGATCCCAAGGGACAGAGGCGGCTCCGTGGCAGGCGGGATGGAGCCGTGCTACACAAGTGCATCACCTGACCAGAGTAAGGGGGAGGAGAAGCATCATACATTTGAAGAGTGAATTAGCTTAGTAACGGTCACTATGCACGATCGGGAGGACAGCAACCTGAATAACATGGTGCAACCACCGCCCAGTACTGGGCAGTCCCTGAATTCACGCAAACAAGCACCAATCTGCCCAGTTGTATGATTTTCTCCAACACTGCTCAGCAGCCCAGGTGCAAGCAGAAGGACAAGACGGTCAGGAAGTGTACAGCTTTGGCAAGACAGAGATTTAAAACCCGGCCCATGGATGCTCATCTGGAGGGAAAGGAAGATAGGAGGGAACAGGCAGGTACAGAGCAATGGAGCCAGCAGGTAGGGAGCTCAGAGAGATTGAAGGAGAGATGGGGTGTAAGTGTGTGGGACCAGGTGGATGGACAGGTAGGTGTGGTCAAGTAAGGAGTCCCTGGCTTAGTGACCTGAGCCGTGAGCAGACGAGGTCTAGGGAGTGGGGAGCTGGCAGGTCATGAGATCAGGGATGATGAGACGCCCCCAAACTCACGCAGTGAGGGATATAGGTGGGTCACCCAATGACGCGGGGTCAGGGTGGAGCGCAGGTATCAGTGGAGAGTGGGGTAATGAGAAAGTGAGCGGGTTATGACTGCAGGGGTGCAGAGGCATGGTTAGACACACGGCTGACGCTCAAAAGGGCACCTTCTTCGTTACAGGAAGGCGGAGAAGCCAGACCTGGTGTGGCAGGGCCATGGGTGGGCAGTAACAATTCCATCTTCTGAATAATTTTCTATCTCTGTAATAATAAAACTAATCTACCTAACTGGTAATGACTGTCAATTTTTTAATCTGAAAGATATGAATCAGTGTTTCCCCTGCATTTATACAAAATAAATACTAGTGGACTATTTCTATAGATTGTTACAGGTTTCCTAAGCTAAAACCTTTGACGATTGTGAAATTTACCTTAGTACCTTTAAAAGGGGTCACACAATTACCCACATTATTACAGAGTTAAGTAAGTAAATCAGTTATTTCTATAAGAATTTTTAAGTGCCAAGTTTTTACCACATCTCACACCAGTTGGAAACACAGATTTGCCTTTAAATTGGAACTCTATTTTCCTTGTCTTTTATACTGAAGATGCAGGAATCTGGTACATTTTTACTATCTCACCATCTTCCATTATCTTGTCACTTATTCAGCCTATGAACCCATTTATGACGCAGCATTTTGTGTCACTCAGCAAGTACTGGGTGGGCCAAAGAGTTCCCTTGGTTTCTTCTGTGAGATGGCGACAGTAGCGCTTTGTTGTCCTTAACTTCGTTCTTGGCAATTCTGTTCGACCGTATTGTGGCAGCTGTCATATCAGCGCGCATTTTTTAAAAACATCGAAATTGCTGAATTTTTGTGTAGCCATTTTAATATCGAAGACAGAAGAAAATAAGGAACACTTTTGACGTATTATGATTTATTATTTCAAGAAAGTTAAAAATGCAACCGAAACGCACACGGAAGATTTGTGCCATGTGTGGAGAAGGCGCCGTGACTGACGGAACGTATCACAGTGGTCTGCGGGGCTACGAGCTGGAGACTGCTCACCGGACAACGCTCAGCAACTGAGCAGACCCGCTGAGGTTGACAGTGATCAGATTGAGACATTAACAGAGAACAATAACCATTACACCATGAGGAAGATAAGCCAACATACTCAAAATATCCAAATCAGTAAGGTCATCGGTGAAAATGAAAAGTGTGTTGTTTATTTCATGGAAAAAACTTAATAGACTTTTTGGCCACCCCAATATTTCACGGCTTTCCTATTCCTCTGAGTAGAGAGAAGAACAGACCTGCTCAGGCATGGCCTCCTTTGGGGAAACTTCACTGATACCCACACCTCTCGTCCCCATTTTCTCTGCAAGAACAGCTCTGTCAATGCACTCAGTACATCTGCGTGTCAACCAAAACAAGCCTTATGACCTCAGACAAGTACTTCACCTCCCTGGGCCCTCATTTATTGCTGTGGAAAACACAGAAAATAACAGTAACAATTAATAGGGCTTTTGTATCAATTCACAAGTTAAAACCAATGCCTACACAGCACTCAGAACAGTGCCTGGCACATGCAGGGAGTGCCACACAAGGTCTTCCCATCATTCCAACCACAGTTATCTAAAGGTCTCTCTGTTTGGCCTTGTCAGCACCTCTAAACTAAAGACAAGGTCTTCCCCTCTGCATCCCTACGCCCAGTACAGTAACGGGCAAATGGGAGAAATTCAGTGAATGAATGCATCACAAACCAACTAGTAAACTGATGTTTATCTTACAAAAATGTGAAAATGCATATATTAAAAATCCTAAGCCAAACCATTACCTTCTTTAGAACCCACCTGGTTTAAAAATAATTTAAGGCAGTTCATAAACTACAGCCTGGCATTTCAAGTATGTCATTAAATGGAACAAGTTAAAGTCAAGGGCAGAACTGCATCATCGATGCCACTAAAACGTCAGTGTCAGAACGGTTTTCTTTAGGATTAAGTAAGTACATTCACACACACTGTTTGTCTAAGAATTAAACGTTCTCTCTTTTGCTACAGAAAGAATGGTGTCCGGAGCCTCAGCTCCTGAATAGGACCTGCCGTCGTGATTTCTTCCCCAGACCCAGGGAGGAGGAGGAGAGGGTAACGACAAGGTCCACCTCCTTAATCTGCCCCACTTCTGCAGGAGAGTCTCAAAGTCACTGGTGATAGAAGGCAATCAGCAGCAACATTAAAAAAAAAAACCCTCAAATTTTCATGGCTACAAGCTCCAACCAAATGCTCCTGAAGCCCACGGGTGTTCCGAGCAGGAAGCTGGCTCCTCCAGGCTCCAGGGGAAAGCAGCCCTTTGCTGCTGTATTTTAGCTTGAGTCTCACATTTCCTCACAACAGCTGGTCTAGGGTCATAATATAACCCTATTTAAAACTGGCACTGTTAGTGTTTTAATATTCTGGTTCTTTTCAGATTTCTAGCTCCACTGAAAATGAGTCTGTCATGTAACTAGTAGGAGTTTCCTCTCTCCTGATGCCCCTTACTTATTAAAAGGGAATCTCGGGAAAGTCCACGTTAAATAAAGTCTGAGTGCGTTAGTGCTTCAGAGAGGAACAGAAATGATCACCACATCCAGGCAAAAACCTGTATAAAGAAGATGAGAGTGAAGAGACACAGGAAAACCTTCAGCAAATCCAGGTCGTCTGCGTGTACTCGGCCGAAGGAGTCCTCACTCCTGCTCACGGATGGACGAGCCTGCTGCTTTCTCCCCTGAGCCACAGAGTGGTATGTGTTTGTTGTCTAAGACAGACTAAAACAACTAAACCACTGGAATAAATAAGTATCGACTCAAGCACTGAAAGAAGAAACACAGGATGAATAAACTTCTCTTCACCACACCCTAGAATGTCTACTGATGACAGCAAACTCAGACAGGCACAAGAAAGATGATCTGCTTTTCCACGTAACTTCACAGCTAAAGAAATCCCTTTCAGCAGTAACTTCTGCTCCCCCAAGTGAGCTGGCATTAATAAATACAAACATTCCCATTGGAGAAAAGTAAAAAGGTAAGGCCAAAGCACAACGCACACCAACACACACACCTCAGCAGTGTGTTTGTCTACAATTATGTGTTAAGCTTTTAAATGAAAAAAATGAATGCTGAGGTTATAATCTGACAGGGGTTGCATCTGAGGATTAAAATTTTCAAGTGCATACCTCTTAGTCCCTCATCTTTTAATTACGGCATAAATGGTTGCCTAGGAAACCTCCTGACTAGATGAAGGGCTCAAGTGAACTCTCATTTCCCAGCTTGCAGCATGACTCACTACCTTTGCTCCCATAAGTAGTCCTCCTGAGTCCTCTTTAGAGGCAGATTATTTTTGCAACCTGGATGACATCAGAAAAGCAAAATGAGAATAATTATTCATTTTGAATGTAGGTTTCTAACAGGGATAAAAGTTAAGGACAACGCGCTCTCCACGTGAAGTGTGGGAGAGAAAGGCATATTCTCAAACATGCCCACACAACCAGTATCAGGGAACTATGCAGTGTTACTATCACGGCAACGTGTTGACGTGACAGTGATTAAATGATACAACGAAAGAGAACAGAGAGGCCAACGAATATCGAACAGTAAGGCCACAGAGAAACCAAAGGAGAGTTGAGGGGTCTGACCCCCCAAACCACTGCAAACACACCGCACCCTGCGGTCAGCTTCCCTCACATTTCTCGAAACCTGGCTACACCTCTGCCCCAAATCCTTTAACAGTGACAAGAAAACACAGCAAAGATCACCATGTGCCAGCAGGTATGTCACCTGGGACAAGAGCACATGTGAAGGTCTATCTTAGCCCCTGTAGATGCCCCGTAGAGAGCTAAAGTAGATTCAGCCTACAGATTTCTGAGGAAGGGTAGAATCTTATGTAATTACAGCAAATTCTAGCAGCAATAACTGAGAACAGCCTCAAGGCCAAGGCCAGATGATACCATGGTTCTGGAATTGCTTTGTTTAATGCCTCCCTGTGTTCACACTCTTTTGCAGAATGACACGGGGCAGTCCTCCCATCAGAAGGTGAAATATATTTCTCCACCCTTAGCATCTGGGCTGGCCCTGGGTCTGTTTAGACAAATCGAACAGGGAGAAAGTGGCTTTGAACAGGTCCTGAGCCAGGCCAAAAGGGGCCTGCCTTGCGGCCTCTGCCCTTGAAACTGCTTCTGGAACCTCAAGACACAGATGGGACCAACTGGGAAGGAGGGGGCAGGGCAGCTGGGCCCAGAGCTGGAGGCAGAATCTGCCTGCCCCTACCCCCCACGGAGGAGGGCCTTGACTCCTCTCTCTGAGCTCTTATCTCAGTCTGGCTGCTTCCTCTAACATCTTTTCATCCTCATCTTAACATCCTCATCTCTCTTTTATTGTGGTAAGAACAATCACCATCTCAATTTTAAAAGTTAAAACCTGCTCCTCTGGAGAAAGAGCAACTACTAATTCCCACCTCCAATCCCCAGCTATACTCCTGTCTCAGAGCTATTCCCAGGTGGAGGGGCTGGAAGGAAGAGGGCAAAGGGACAGACAGGCTGCACTCAAAGCCCTCATCATTTTTCCCTGGACAATTAATGGATTCTGCTAACACCTACCACTGCCGCTCCAGCCTCACACTGCAGCTAGTGCGCTGCCCATGCTAACAGCTGGGCTTCCAAATTCCCTCGGCAGCTCCCTGAGGCTCTCAGAGTAAAATATCTACACTCTCCTCCACTTAGTTTACACAGCTCCTCACCACAGACCGCTGAAAACTTGACTGCACTCCATGATGACCTTGAACCTATAAAAGAAAAACTGCCCCAAACCTGGTCTGGAACAGAACCAAGTTGCCTACTACATAATTCATAACATTCTAGTGGGGAGAAATCAACAACATTCCAGATAAAATGCTTTTTTCTACTGCAATTTTCTAATGAAGTTCAAGAAGACTGAGGCTTGTTCTGGAGAACTCATTCCCATTCCCCAGTTCAACTCTCAATTATCAGTTAGAGTCTAAAGATTTTGGGGGGTCCAAGATGGCAGCAGATTAGGTGGAAGCTACACTAACCCCCTCCCAGGACCAAACTAGAACAACAACTAAATTATAGGAAAGGCATCCTGAATAACCAGCTGAAGACTAGCTGGAGAGACACCTTATAAACGAAGGACTTACAGAAGAAGACAAACGGAGACTGGTAGGAGGTGCGGAGGTGCCAGAGGGCTGGCAGGGCTTCCACGGGCAGCAGCTGAAGTTCTGAAGGCATATCCCAGCTGAGGGGGGATCCCCCTGAGAAGTGTGGGCTCTAAACTCGAAGCTGGGCTCCGCAGTCTAGATTGCCAGAACTGGGAAAGGCGCCAACATCACATCTGGCTGTGAAAAGCTGTGGTGCTCCTGTCTGCCAGGGCAGGACAAGATGGCTAAAGATGCAGCCACCCACTTCAAGAGCCAATGCACAGAATTTCGTTTGCAGCTACTTACCCTGGGCTCCAGCAGAGGAAGGGCAGAGTGGACTAGAGCTGCATGAGGACAGTCTGGGGTTGACAACTCTTGGGAGAAAATTGAAGGGACAGCCACCAGGATACCTGTGCTGGCTCACTCTCCCACATGGCAGACATACACCACCTTTCTTGAGTGGAATACCCCCCTCCAAACGGCAACAACCTGGGGAGAACGCAATAGCTCCACCCTCTGGATTCCCTGTAGCCCCACCCAATAGAAGAGCACTTAAATATGGAAGCAAATCTTGATAGGCATAAAGGGAGAGACTGACAGTAATACAGTCACAGCAGGGGACTTTAACACCCATTGACGTCAATGGATAAATCTCCCAGAAAGAAAATCAAGATGGAAACAATGGCCTTAGATGACTCACTAGATCAAATGGATTTAATTGATATCTTCAGAGCATTTCACCCCAAAGCAGCAGAATATACATTCTTTTCAAGTGTGCATGGAACATTTTCTAAGATGGCCTACATGTTAGGACACAAAACAGTATCAGTAAGTTTAGGAAAATTGCAATAATATCAAGTACCTTCTCTGACCATAATGCTATGGAACGAGAAATCAATCACTTAAGAAAACTGAAAAGCACACAGAGACACGGAAGCTAAATATGTTACTGAACAGTGACTGGATTAACAGTGAGACCAAGGAAGAAATCAAAAGATACCTTGAAACACACAAAAATGAGAACACAACCACCCCAAACTGTGAGACACAGGAACGCAGTCTTAAGAGGACAATTCATAGCACCACAGGCCCACCTCAAGAAACAGAAAAGCTCACAATCTAACTTGACACTTAAAGGAACTTGAAAAAGAACCACAAACAATGCTCAAAGTGAGTACTAAGAAAGAAATAACAAAGATCAGAACAGAAATAAATGACATAGAGTCTAAAAAACAAAAGATCAATGAATCCAAGAGCTGGTTCTTGGACAAAATAAACAAGACTGACAAACTTGTAACCAGGCTCATAAAGAAAAAAAAGAAGACCCAAATAAATCAGAAATGAAAAAGGAGAACAACTTTTACACCAAATAAATACAAAATACTGTATGAAAATACTATGAACTACTACATGACAACAAACTGAACAATCTGGATAAATTTCTAAAAAGGTACAGATTCCAAAACTAAATCAGGAAGAATCAGAGAACCTGGAGTCTAGCTTCCAACTAGTGAAATGGAAGCAGTAATCAGAAAAACTCCCAACAAACAAAGGCCCTGGATTGGGTGATTCACAGAACTAGAACAAATATTCCAAAATTTTATATGGAAACACAAAAGACCCGGAACAGCAACAGCAATCCTGAGAAAGAACAAAGTTGGAAGAATCATGCTACCTAGTATCAAACTACAATGCAAGGCCATGGTAATCAAAATAACATGGTACTGGCATAAAAACAAACATATAGATAAATGTAACAGAACAGAGAGCCCAGAAATAAACCCATGCTTCACAATCAATTAATATTCAACAAAGGAGGCAAAAACATACAATATGCTAAAGACAGTCTATTCAATAAATGGTGTTGGTAAAACTGAACACATGCAAAACAATGAAACTAGACCACCTTCTTACACCACACACAAGAATAAACCTAAAATGCATTAAAAACTTAAATGTTACACTCAAAACCATAGAAGTCCTAGAAGAAAACATAAGCAGCAAACTCGCAGACATTTCTCACAGCAACAGTTTTTCTGATATAGCTCCTCAGGCAAGGGAAACAAAAGAAAAATTAAAAAGTGGAACTATATCAAACTAAAATTTTTACACAGCAAAGGAAACCATCAACAAAATGAAAAGACAACCCACGGAATGGAAGAACATATTCGCTGATACATCTGATAAGGGATTAATATACAAAATTTATAAAGAACTTTTAAAACTCAAGACCAAACAAAAACAAAATCCAATTTAAAAATAGGCAAAGAACCTGGACACTTTTCCAAAGAGGACATGTAGATGGCCAACAGACATATGAAAATATGCTCAACGCCACTAATTGTCAGAGAAACGCAAATTAAAACCACAATGAGGTATCATCTCAAACCTGTCAGAATGGCCATCATCAATAAATCAACAACTGTTGGAGAGGGTGTGGAGAAAGGGGAGCCCTTGTGCACTCTTGGTGGGAATGCAGATTGGTGCAGCCACTGTGGGAAGCAGTATGGAGTTACTTCAAAAAATTAAAAATGGAACTGCTTTATGATCCCGTGAGTCCACTTTTCAGAACTTACCTGAAGAAACCCAAAACACTAATTCAAAGAAATATAAGCTCCCCTATGTTTACTGCAACGTTGTTTATAATCACCAAGATTTGGAAGCAGCCCGAGTGCCCGTCCGTAGATGAGTGGATTACACAAGCTGTGGTACATTTACACAATGGAATACTACCTGGCTGTAAAAAAAAGAAGAAAATTTTATCCTTTGCAACAGCATGGATGGACCTGGAGAACATTATGCTAAGTGAAATAAGCCAGTCAGAGAAAGACAAATATCGTATGATTTCACTCACATGTGGAATCTAATGAACGAACTGAACTAACAAGCAAAACAGACAAAGACTCATAGAGAGCAGGCTGACAGCCGAGGGTGGGGAGGGGTTAGGGAGAAGGGACCAAGCAATAAAGGAAAACAGCGGAAGAACTCATGGACACGGACAACAGTGTTGTGACTGCTGGGGGCAGAGGGGTAGGTGGACGAGGGAGGGGTATAGAGGAGATAAATGATAATGAAAAAATACACTAAAACATAACTAATAAATAACTAACTTTAAAAAATAATAACAACATTTTTAACCAGACATTCTTTTCAATGATTAATCATTCTTTCTTCCTATTAGGTGTTCCCACCAAGAGTGAATCTACCAGGGGCCTCTTCCCTTGCTGCAAAACTGCAATGAAACGCTGACTCATGCCCAGAACTGAACTGTCTGAGTTTTCTTAAGCAACCCTAACCTCAAGTAGGTCCTAACACCCTGCAGTTTCCAGCACGCTCCTGGGTCTCCAGCCTCGACAGGCCACTGAACAGACAGCAACTTCCCCCAAGAGCACCCCCAGAACCTGACAGAGGGCTCTGAGGGCGCCCCTGGCTCTCCGTCTCCTGACTTATCACAACCCCCATCTTCTCTAAGTTTCCGGGCAGCCGCCCTCCCAAAGCCAGGCCCTGTGTCAGTGCCTCCAGGACGGCTCGCCTTGAGTACCTGGGCTGCTTCTCAGCCGCAGCCGCGGCCACACTGCACGCTGTGTCTCACTAGACTCCAAGCTCACTGGGGACAACCCTGGCCTTTGTATTTCTGTACCTGCCACCTCATCACAGAGCCTGGCACAAAGTGGGCACATGATAAATGTTTGTGAGCTTAGGTCTGAAGTCAACCCCACTTTTAGATGCTCTGAGTTAGGACCAAGACAAAATCAGATGGGATAATCTAATATTAAGGCTCTGATTTCTGCATCTTAGTGTGACAAAGCTGAAAAAAAATCGTACTGAAAGAGGTTACCAGTGCGCAGCCTAGAAACCATCCCCGAGATTCAGTCAGGCTGGTTCTGAAGACAGCCTCCCCTGGCAGGGTGGCCAGGAACCCACGAGGCAGCCCCCACAGCACTCTCCGACAAACCGGCACAGAGCCGGACATTGAGGACTGACTTGGGTCCACTGAAAAGCACAGACGGGCAAACAGGACGTGATTCAGATGTGAAATTTTACAACCAGAGGGAAAATACAGGGTGTTTTACAGAAGAAGCAAAATTCAAGGGGGAGAAATAAAACATGGATAACAGCTTTAAAGTACCCTTACAAAGCTGAATCTTCCTGGCAGAAGAACATAAAAACCTCAGTTTTTCATGAAACTGTCAGGTAAGTTTGAGATATAAAGGCCTGAGAGGTGAACTAGGAAAACACAAGAGAAACTTTTTTGTTTGTTGGCTTTGGATGGGGGTTGGAAGACTTCTCAAAGCCTTCTGGGAATGCAGCCTAGGTCCCCGCCCATTTCCCCCCATTGGTCAGTCCTATCTCTCGGAAACTGTCCTAAAGAACAAACACCGCTCAGAAGCCTGGGCACCATGTTGGCAGAGGAGGAGGCAGCTGACCCCCCAGGCACTCTGCTTTCTCTACACCAGTTACTGGTTTTCCTCTAATTTAAGAAAACATCCATTTGGTGGCTAATTCTGCAAGTGTGCTTGCCGAGTGGTAGAGTGGGCGGATGGCAGGCTCCTGTTCACTGCTGGGGTTTTCCCCGTGATCCTGGGAAGACAGGTGAGTTGTAAGCGTAGCCTCATCCCCCAGACACCAGGTATTCCGTCACAGATGCTTCGGGAAGCACAGGCACAGCACAGGTGGTCCACACTGGGGATTTCTGACTTTTTCACAGTACGCTACCTGCACAGGGCATGTCATGGCACTTCATCCCAGGATATTTTCCCCCAAATTGCTCCATATTTATCCTCTTTTTTAAGCCCACTTCAAGAAACTGACCTCTACAGTAACATCAGATAGCAACCCTGCCAGATCAGAGCAGTGGAAACCTGCCTGACTCTGAGCTCGAAGGACAGGAGAGCCTGCAGCTCAAGGGGCGGGGCGGGGTGGCCGGTGGGAGAGGGGCACACTTAGTGTGGAACAGGGCAGGTACCGGCACACTGTATCCCAAGCTCTGCAGTTTTCGTTACTTACTGCAGAAAAAAAGAGCCAGGATATAACCAAAGATCAGATACCTAATGGGCCTTTAACCCACCTGAGAACAAACCAATTTTTTTTTTAATTTCACTTCATCATGCTCAGCTCTTCTCATTCTTACACAGCCACACGCAGAAAGAAGAATGAGTAATATTCAGACACAGTAACGGCACACTGAACAGCCCTCCCGCAACGGAGCTATCGGACGCGTGCGATGTTAACGCCATGCCACGTTCTTCACACACATGAAAACTTCAAAGGCGGCTTATTATAGAACACGTGGGAATCCCCCTGATGAATTTAAGAATCTTTTAAGTGACTGAAAGCAGAATTGAGGGGCCAGGGAAAGGACTTCCCCTATGGTTGATTAAAAGCACTATTCTGTTTCTGAGTTGTCACACCAAGGAACCATGAAGTGAGCAAAGCTCTCAATGTATTTTTTAAACGTTTTCCCCTAGTACTGGGTTCTAAGACTGACAAAGACAAAATACTAAATATATTTTGCTATGCCGATTAGATAAGCTACAGTATGGATAAAACATTCTCACGCTAACCTTCCTTCCCCACCTGCAGAAGACGAGACTTCCTTTTGCTAGAAGAATTAAGTACCAGCTGTGCAGCCCCAGGAGCAGAATGGCCCAGGTGGCACAAGGATGCCCTGCGCAGGGTATAAAGATGCTAAAATAAAACCAATAAACCAAACATGTAAGGACTGGAGGAAAGATTCAACACAGCTACTAACTATACCTAATCCTTCTTAGCCCTAGTTATTTTTATTAATTCCTAAGACTTTAAAACACAAAATCTATACAATGGCCAGAAAAAGTATAGCCATGATTCAAACACGACAGGGTACAGATAAATGGAACCACTGACAAAGCTCTTAGACCGAGTCTACACTGTTATGTGGTGTCCTGCTTATGGAAAGATGGGCAGGGGATAGAGTTCCGGGGAAGAAACCTGGTGACCACTCCCCTGGCCAGGTGATCAATATACTTGAGGTCTCATATTTCCTTCATACAGTGGGGATAAGAATGTCACTTTGCCTCTGTGGTGGTTCTCTCAAAAACCCGTAATCCCAGCCTAATAATCAGAAAAATAGAAGCAAGAGTGCAAACTGATGGACATCCTGCACATTATCTAACCAGCATTCCTCCCTAGTGTCAAGGTCGTTGGTAACAAGCAAGTCCGAGAAACCGTCACGGCCCAGAGGACTCTAAGGAGACGTGATGACAGAATGTAACAGCAGACGCTGGGTGGACCCTGGAGCAGAAATAGGACATCAGGGAAAAACTAGTGAAGTCTGAGGGAAGCATAGATTTTACTTAACAGTAATGTACCCAAGTTCGTTCCTTAACTGTGACGAATGCAACGGAACACTGTGAGAGCCAGCAGCTGGGGTAACTGGGTAAGGGACGCATGGGAACTCCACACTACCTTCGCAGATTTTCTCCAGACCTAAAACTATTTCAAATAAAGGGTTTATCTCGACTTTTTAAAAAACCCAGCCCACAGCACCATGTGTGTGTTGCAGCAGGGGTCACACCCACACACACAGGGCAGGATCCCAACCGTTCTGGGCACTGACCAACAGACACCTCAGTCAATTTGGGAACCTGTCTAAGATGCCAAGAGACCACAGATGGCACGCATGCCACAAAAACAAACATCTCTGAAGTGCCTAACACTTCCATCTGAAGTGAAAAGCAGGCAGTTTTATGCAAGAAAAAAGACAAAAGGCTAAACGGGCTGGCCTGGAGCCGCAGGCACTGTGAAAACACAGGACAAAGCAGCCTCCATCCCTCACGAGCCACAGCCACCGCCAGAACCCAGGCCCCGTGAACAAGAGCTACGCAGACTTCCCTCACACACCCAGCAGGCTTTGTGCACCAAGTCTTTACCTAAGAAAGGGTGAATCAGGGGGAAAGGAGGAGTGCAGATGCGCTCATCCTGGGCACGGGTGGCGCCACGCAAGCCTGTCTGGAAAGGGGGGGCGAAGCCTCTGACGCGCTGCTCAACACAGAAAAACAGTGTCTTTGCACTGTAAACGTGTGGTGCGAGTCTGCCTCGTGGGACTGCTTTCAGTGCTTTGAATTTTAATCAAGAAAGAAATCTGGGGATTATCTTCTCCAACCCGAGAGTTCCAGAATTCATAAACTTTCAACAAACATGATTTATATCTTGTTTGAAAACATGTACCACACACATGTACGATTAAAATCATACCAAGTATCTTTCCGAACCACAATGGAATGAAACTAGAAATCGACAGCAGAAGACAAACTGGAAAATACACAAGCATGTGGGACATAAACAACACTCTTGAATTAACAATACGTCATAGAAGAAATCAAAACAGAAATGAGAAAATATCCTGAGAGAAACGAAAACAAAAACACAACATACCGAAGTTTACGGGATGCAACCAAAGTGACACTAAGAGGGAAGTTGACAGACGGGAACACCTACAATGAAACAAAAAGATCCCAAATAAACAAGCTAACGGTACACCTCGGTGAACTAGAAAACAAAGAATAAACTAAGCCAAAAGTTAGCAGAAGGAAGGAAATAATAAATATTAGAGCAGAAATAAACAAAATCAAGGGTAGAAAAACAATAGGAAAAAATCAACAAAACGAAGAGTTGGTTTTTTAAAAAGATCAAGAAAATTGACAAACTCTGATAATGACTAAAAAATAAAGAGAGAATGCAGTAAAATCAGAAATGCAAGAGTAGACCTAGTAACTGATGCCGCAGAAATAAAATGTTTATATAAATAACTACACACTAATAAATTGGATAACCTAGAAGAAATGGATAAATCCATACAACCAACCAGACTGAATCATGAAGAAACAGAAAACATTAACAAATCCACAACTAGTACGTAGACTGAATTGGTAATCAAAAACTTCACAACAAAGAAAAGCCCAGAACTAATGACATCACTGGTGAATTCTTTCAAATACTTAAAGTAGTATTACAGCCACTTTTCTTAAATTGGTACAAACATAAAGACAGACATGCAGACCAACGGAACAGAACGGAGAGGTCAGAAATGGAAGCACACATGTACAGTTAACTGATCTCCAACAAGGGCACCAAGAATACACAAAGGGGAAAAGGACACTGTCTCCAATAAATGGTGCCCAGAAAACTGGATATCCACATGCTAAAACATCAAACTGGAGCCTTGAGTGGTGTGGCTCAGGCAGTTAGGTGTCATCCCACAAAGCGAAAGGTCACTGGTTCGATTCCCAGTCAGGGCACATGACTGGGTTGGGGGTTCAGTCCCCAGTTAGGGCACTGGCAAGAGGCAACCAATGGATGTTTCTTTCTCACATATGTTTCTCCCCTCTCTTTATCCTCCCCTTTCCCTCTCTCTAAAAATAAATAAAATCTGAAAAAAACCAACAAAAACATGAAATTAGACCTTTATTTTGCATCATACACAAACGTCAACTCAAAAATTGGTTAAAGACTTCAACGTAAGATCTGAAACTATGAAACTCCTAGCAGAAAACACGGGGGGAAGCTTCATGACATTGACCTTGCAACAAAAGCAAAATTAGACAAGAAGGACTACAAAAAAAAAAAAAAAACCCACAAGATTTTGCACTGCAAAGGAAATAATCGACAGAGTGAAAAGAAAATCTGCAGAATGGGAGAAAATATTTGCAAACCGCATATGGATACATAGTCATGGATATGCTACTACCCACAATCTATAAAGACACCCTACGATTCAATAGTACGTGCAGAAGTAAAATGATTTAAAAACGGGCAAAGGACTTGAATAGGTATTTCTCCAAAGACGGCATACAAATGGCCAACAGGTATAAAAAAAGACACTCGACATCACTAATCATCAGGGAAATGCAAATCAAAACCACAATGAGATATCATCTCACCTGTTAGTATGGCCAGTATCCAAAATAAATGGATAAATAAATAACAAGTGTTGGCCAGGATGTGAAGCAATCAGCAGCCTCGTACATGCTGCTGGAAACGTACACCAGTGCAGCTGCTGGGGAAGACAATATGGGGGTCCCACAAAATATTAAAAATAGAACTGCTATATGATCCAGCAATTATATTTTGGATATATTCAATCCAAAAGAACTGAAAGCAGGGTCTCAGAGATATTTGTATCCCTGTTCATTGCAGGGATTCTTATTAGCCAAGAGGTGAAAACAGCCATCCACGAGTGAATGGATAAAGAAAATGTGGTATACACTTACAATGGAATATTAATCAGCCTTTAAAAAGAAGGAAACCCTGCTACATTCGACAACATTTTAAAGGAAGCTTGAGGGCATTATGCTAAGTGAAATAAGCCAATCACAGAAGGACAAGTACTGCAAGAGTTTCCATTTACATGAGGTACCCAAAGCAGTCCCACTCGCAGACGCTCCAAGGAGAACCGCGGTTGCCAGGGGCGATGAGGAGTTGCTGTTCAGCGTGTAGAGTTTCAGTCATGCAAAATCGGAGAGTTCTCAAGACCTGCTATCTAACATTGTGCTTACATTAACAATAATGTACTGTACACTCAGGAATTTACAAAGGTAAAAAAAAGTGTAACCATTCTCTTTACATTCAGGAATATATATGAACTTAGTAAAAATGTAAAAACATATGGGAGAATGCTAAACACCAAATTCAGGATAGTTACCTCTTGTGGAAGAACACACATCATGTTTTAGTAATTGCGTAACATTTTAATTCCATAATCTTCCTTACACTTTCCTCACATGCCTGCAATATTCTGTAATTTTAAAAAAGTAACTTTAAAAAAAGAACAACTTGTTCCTATACCATTTATGCTCTACCGTGTTTTTGCCACGACGAACAAGAGGGATGAC
This sequence comes from Tonatia bakeri, assembly GCA_004024845.1. NCBI lineage: Eukaryota > Metazoa > Chordata > Mammalia > Chiroptera > Phyllostomidae > Tonatia > Tonatia bakeri. The sequence goes on from PVIA01000049.1 coordinate 343,849, forward strand.
ATTCACGTGCACAACAGATTATCATGGACGTTACCAAATTCCGAAATAGGAACAAATTTTGTGGTGGAAGCAAAAAAAAAAAGCTACAGCATTCTTTTCTCTTTTATATTCTTTCTTCTTTTACTGTTGCAATCTCAAAAGCATTTACAAGTTGGAAACTCCTTAGTGTACCAGCAATGATCATTCTAAATAGGCTCCTACACAGATAAAACTTTGTATAACTTCTATAGTAATTCTACTTCTCTTTCTCCTGCTTAAGAAATTATCAGATTTCAAGGGAATAAGAGTAAAATTATAGGGGTAACTTTGCTTTTGTCAAGTTTCAAACACAGTGGTGCCATAATCTGAGTCAAGGCAGTATGACTATGAACAAGGAACAGGCCTCAGAGAAAACTTCTAAAAGCAGTGTTGAGAATAAAAGAAGATGCCCAGAATTGCTCTTTCTAAATTCCAACATTTTCCAATTTAAAAAGCTGCTAAAGTATAATCATAATTATGTAAAACACAATGTGTGCATGAGACAAATGCTAGCAAAATAAAAAGCTGTCCTGGGTAATTTAAATCAAAAAACACATTGACATGAATCATTCACATAGCTGACATGAAACTGTTTCCCTAAATTAGAATAATTCCACAGCTGCCAATCTCACTGTTTATCTCTGATCTTCACCTCCAATGTTGAATATATTAAAGTTACGTCCATGCCCTTGAGGTTGGTCCACAAAAACCATGTCTTTCCACATTCCCACCCAACCTTCTGAGCTGTGCATGACAGAAGAACATCACATAAAGTAATTCAGAAGCTGGAACAAAGGGAAAAAGTGTGGGGTGGGGCAGGATGAAAAACTCAAAGATTTCCTAACTTACCAATTTAGGGCAACACAGGTTTCTTATAGATTCAAGGCACAGAGCACAAACAATTCAAATTTTTCTTTAACCGACTATAATTATTCAGGACCAGTACTAAGAAACTAAACTTTGTGTTCTATTATTTGTTTGATAGAAAAGATTTATAGACACAGTTGGAAAGAAGGAGGAAAACATAATTTAAAAATCAAAATTCTCAAATACAGGCCCCCCCAAAAAAGACTGTTTTACCTGGAATGAAATCTGTAATGATCTATGTTTGACAAAAGCTTTCCTATTTTAAAGGAATTTTAGTCACAATCTCTTCCTTTTCATCGCTATATGTTTCGAGTGCTTCTGCCCCTTTACACTGTCAAAAAGTCTTTTTCTTTAGCATTTTCCCAGCCATCACCTGGATCCTAACTCTTCAGGCACATTTTGGAAGGGAATTCAGATTTCAAGTTCAGGTTGGTGACAACATATGCACGCCCTCTGGTGGCACAAAAGAAAACTGCCTGTCACTGGTACTCAAGCCCAGGAAGTCATTTCTGAGTTTTCCAAGCAGTGGAGCAGGTACTTAGTGTCTTCAAGCAACTGACTTCCTCAAGGTAGCTAATCCAATACATTTAATGTAGCATCTGACCACATATTACAAAAAGGTAAGTCTGAAGCAGTAGGCAGAACCTATTTCTAACTCTTTCCGTTTGATGTAGTTTCAAAGCAACAGTTTAGGTTGTATTTTTATGCTCATGATCATTAACAAAATAAGAAAGTGAATAGTGGACAAAACTTTCCGTAAGAAAAAGGAGTTATTTTCCCAATTATTTTCAACACTCTCAACAAGTACAAAGATAGGGTATCACTTTGTGTATCGTGGATCTACTTGTTACCAAAAGTACTTCCTTCAAAAGGACATGGCAGAAATCATGATTTCTTTCCCAAATAGTGAGCTGTCTCCTTCATGTATCCCCCAGTGCATGTGACGCTTATGCCACACCCTGCACTTCTTTATCCTCGCATGCATGTCTTATCTCCTGAGTGACTGAAAACACGAGTGTCCCACAAACCTTCGTTGAGCACAGGGTATGTTTTGGGAAGAGGGGAAAGGAGAAAAAGTAGAATTTGGTTAAACAGCAGGTACCTTATTTGGAAAAATGGCTTCATGAATTTTAGTCGAGTAGTTAGTTGTTTCTGCAGTTTTTTGTATCTGCATGAACTTGGGTAGAATCACGAGCAAAAAGTCTTTTTCTTTAGAACCTTGTTCTAGGGTTGTTGATTTTTCATTAAAAAATTTTTCTACCTGCAAGATGCTCACTTTTACCTAAGGAAGTTAGATTCAACCTCCTATTTTCCGTATGAGGATATACAGGAGCAAAGGCATGAAGCCTCTAGACCCAGAGACCCCAGTTGCTAGTCTGGTGCAGAACATGGCTCAACCCGGCTAGAAAGTGCTCCAGAAGCGTTTCCCCCTTTTGGTTGCGCTCTATGCCCCCCACCATCACACCCACAGGATTTCCCGCCCAGATTCCCTGATGTCTTCACATACATGGGGTGGGGGCAGCTGAGTGGACACCCTAGGTCTAGGAGGATGTGCCTTTCTGCAACTAAAAGAGACGAAGGTGTTAGCAGCCATCAGTTCCCTCCCTGAAGAACTGAACGGTGAAGACAACCTCCCACCACACATTTGAACTACTTTACATGAATAGAATATTAATATTAAGAAACTAGCATTTCTCTTAATAGGGAGTGTTAACAAAAATAGGGAGTGTTATCAAACATAAAACCGATCATTCTAAACCAATGTTCACATGCAAAGGAAATAAAACTGTTACCAATCAGAAAATTCTGGGAAAGACAACTATAATATTTCCATTTTACTATTAGTGGGGCTATAAAACTGAAAGCAACAAATGAACAAACAAGACGACAAACACTCAGACGCAGACTACAGAATGCTGGTTACCAGAAGGAAAGGGGGCAGGGAGGAAGGCAGTAAAGTAAACATATGGTGAACAAACAATGCAATGTACAGATGATGTATTACAGAACTGCCCACTTGAAAGCTGTAAAATTTTATTAACTAATTTCACCCCAATAAATTTAGTTTTTGAAAAACCTAAAGAGCATGTGACACAGAACATTAATTCAACAGGTCTCACACCGAAGTATTCCAAATCAATGTATTACAATGAAGTCAGCAATATACTCTAATTTCTTGAATGGTCACATTAAAGAGAACTTAAAATTTCCATGGCTACACATTTTTTAACAGCTTTACTGAGGTACAATGTATATTCCATGAGAGCCAACCGTTCAGGTGAGTTTTAGTGACTTTACACGACTGCATGGCTACACCAAGAACACATCCATCACCCCGACGGTCCCTCTGTACTGGTCTGCAACCTGCTGCACCGACCTGATCTATGGCTTTGCCTTCCCTAGCACTTCACGTAAATAGCATCGTGTACTCTGCAGTCCTTCGTTTCCGGCTTCTTTCATTTGGTATGATGTTTCTGAGGTTCATCCATGTCATCATACGCATCAGGAGGACCTTATCCTTTTTCATACCTGAACAACATTCCACCGTGTGGACAACATTTTGTTTTATTCATTCGCCAGCTGATGAATCTGGGTTGCTTCCGGTTTTTATCCACTGTGAATAATGCTGCTGTGAACATGTTGTTTGTTTGTTTTTGTGCCCATTCAAAGTGTAATTGTTTCATACTAAATTGCACATATTTAAAATGTACAATTTGACATATGTATACACCATGAAACTATCATTTGTAACCAAGAAAAGGAATATATACATCACCCCCAGTGTTTCACACTGTGCCTTTCCCTTTGGGATCCTCTTCTTCCTTCTCTCCGGAGTCATCCTCTGGCAACCACTGATCTGCTCTCTGTCACTATAGATTAGTTTGCATTTTCTAGAATTTCACCTAAATGGAGTGGCATGGGGAGGAGGGGGTGTCTGAATTTCTCATGCAGCATAATTATTTTGAGATTCATCCACACTGTTGTATGTGTGTGTATATATATATAATCCACTCCTTTTCACTGCTGAGCAATCGCAAACAAACCTGCTATGCACATTGTATACGAGTCTTTGTCTGAACACATTCTGCTATTTGTCCTTAGAGCACAGGTGGCAAACACAAGGCCCACGGGCTGAATCCAGCCCTCCACCTCGTTTCTACCCAGCAGCCGCACCAAGTTCCCATGTATCTGTAACAGAGTACTGACATTTATACAGTCCTAAAATTACATTCGGCCCACTGAAGGCGAGCATGAGGCTGATGTGGGCCCCCGTGAAAATGAGTCCGACACCCCTGCCTTAGAGCATACCTAGGAATGGAACTGCTTAAATGCATGTTAAACTTGTAAAGAAACTGCCCAACTGTTTTCCAACATGACTACATCACATTATATTCCCACCAGCAATGTGTGAGGATTTGGGTGTTTCCACATTCTTGCCATCAAACACAGGGATCGTAATCTTTTTAATTTTATTGATCAGAGTGACTGTTAAGCAATTATCTTATCTACGGCTTTAATCTGCATTTCCCGAATGACTAATTACATATGTTGAAACTCTTTCCATGTGCTTCTTTGCCATTCATACATCTTCAGTGAAATGTCTATCCAAATCTTGTGCACATTATTTTACATCAGGTTGCTGTCTTACGACTTTTTTTCTAGATAAAAATCCTTTATCAAACGTATTTTGTAAATATGTTTTCCTAGCATGTGGCCTGACTTTTCACTTTCTTAATGGTGGTGTCTTTTGAAAACCAAAACTTTAATTTTGATTAAGTCCAATTTATCATATTTTTCTCTGACACTTCACGCTTTTTGCATCCTATTGCTAAATCTTTGTCTAGTCCGGCACAAAGACTTCCCGACATGCTTGTCTTCACATTTTGGTCTACGACCCATTTTTAGGGCGTCTGCGTGTGTGTGTGGTAAGGTAAAAAGCCGAGGTACATTTCACTTCACGTGGCTTTCCACTGTGGCAGTGCTTCTGCTGAAAAGGCAGCGCTGTCTCTGCCGAACTGCATTAGCACATTGGTTGGAAAGCAACTGACCACTTCTCTGCTCTATTTTGGACATTCTGCCCCACTGACTGAGACGTCTGTCTGCAAATACCACACTGTTCCTATCACTGCAGCTTTACTGCAGGTTCTGAGATCAGGTAGTTCACATCCTCCAGCTTTACCCTTCTAAAAGTTATGCTGACTGTTCTACATTCTCTGCATTTCCATATAAATTCTAGAATCTGTTTTCCAATTTCTAGAAATATTCTTCTCCAAAAATCTTTTCTGAGATTTTGACAATGGCTTTGATGAATCTCTAGATCAATTTGGCGACAGCTGCTGCATTAACAAAATTGAGTCTTCCAACCTATAAACTCAGTGTATATTCTCACTCATTTAAGTTACACTTTAATTTTCTTCAGAAAAATGTACTGTTCAGGGTACAGGACTTACACTTCTCTTGTTAAATTTATTCCTAAGTATTTTGGTCTTTTTGATACTGTTATGAATGGATATCTATTCTTGACATTTCATATAATTTGAATCATATAATCAGCTTTTTGGTATTGTCTTCTTTTACTTAGTGTAATGTTTTTAAAGTCTATCCACGTAGCATCTTTCAGTACTTCGTTCTTTTTTACTGCCAAATAGTATTCATTACATGATATACTACATTTTATTCATCTCCTCGTCAGCTGATAAAGCTCAGGATTCTAAGGGTTGATGGTTCTTTTAGTAATCTGTCTGAACTTAAACTATAGAACCTGTCTCTTTCAATGGAGTGTAGCCCCTGACGATTTTGCTGAGTTTTCAAAATTCCCATTTCTAGTTTCTGGCCTGGCTCCCCAGACATTAGCTCTGTGTCTGCCAGGTTAGCGTCAGCCAGAGGTCTGGGCAGAGATTATGCCCAACACTCTGCACCTGTGAGGGTTCCCCACTTGGCTGATGGAGTTGTCTGTGGGCCAAGGAGCATTCCAAGTTGCACCCAAGCTTTTGAGGGGCCTCCCTTGGCTTTCACTTTTTGTGTGACTGTCTCCAGTACCCGTCCCCTGGCCGTGCAGAGTTTAGCAGTCGCCACAGATGTGCGGATTGCAGCGCTTCGATGGCTCTCTCATTGCCGGGCTCACCCTGTTCAGGTTTCTGCCTGGTGGCCCCAAACCAGGACTGAAAACCTGAGATGGCCAAGCTGTAGGTTCTCCCATCCTTCATGAACTGAGTATGCCGGTTTTAGCTGTGGGGTTTTCACCCACAACCCCAGCCTCCACTACGAAGTCCCTCACTTCTGGTAAAAACTGGAGGATGACAAAACTGCAGTTCTTACCCACTGAGGTGGGGGTGGGGGAACAGAAGAGGCCCCACACCAGAAGGCCACAAACTCCCACTCTTCTTACCCAGAACACCAGCATGTTTATCACCCACTTTTCCAGTGCCCGGAAATGACCGTTTTTGTCAACGTTGTCCAGTTTTATAGTTGTTTTGGTGAGAATCGCTCATCGTCATCAACGGGAGTGACCTTGGCTTCCATTTTAAATTTCTCAATTTCCCATCACATAATCCCTTATGAAAATAAAGCATGACCATAACTCCACTTCGAGTATCAAATATAGAAATGCTCTCAAGCCTGACATAAAATTTATCATCATAGTTTGAATATTTTCCATTAAGAAAGTGGCTCTTCCACACAGTTTCAGCAAGCTGACATTAACGTGCCAAAACAGTCAGATGCTCAGTGATTCCAAGGTTCCTCGGGGACCAGCTGACAGATTCTTTGGCTCTCGGCCACGTCTGTCGACCACGGTACTCTACGATGGCCCAAATATGGTGGACTTGTGGTGTGACGAACACAGCCTGACGCACACAAAAGGCAAATTCTTGAAGATTCCACTAGTATTCTATTATGTACTGTAATTATTCTCAACCCGATTTTGTTGCGTTCCCATTTTTCTCCAGTCGTTGCAAATACTGTCACTAAACCCTGAAGCCCACCTTGTTTTTAACACTGTTCCTCAACACTCACAGAACGTTTTATAGTTGGCCAAGCACGCTCACCCGCTAGGCTATCTGATGCTCACAAAGACCTCGTGCAGCAGGCAGAGCAAATGTCCTCCTTTCACATCCACTGGAACGGAAAGACACAGCGAGTAAGTGTTCTGCGTCGTTATTGCTCAGACCTGAGACCCCGGTGCTCTGGCAACACCTCGTGTCTCGGGGCCCTGGGAGTGTCTCTGCCTCAGCTTCTTCCAATGCTTTTGGCAACTTCCTTTAAGTTGGGGAAAGAAATTACCTCCAAACACTAGTTCTCTCAACACTTCCAGTGGAGGTGAACTAGCTTAACATTTCCTTAAAATTTTTAGTTATCGGGACACGAATTAGACCCTGAGTGAGAAGAAACGAAGCCAAATTTCATAACAATTACAAAAGCACCTGTTAACCCAATCCCTGCCCACCTCTGCACACACACACACGCACGCACACACACTCTACAAAACACAACTCTATGAAACCCTCCTAGCGGGAAACACTGACCTTCCCCGCCACACACACACACGTGTGATGGTGTTAAGTATCACAAATCTGGTGGGTCACTTCAGAAGATCTTAAAATCTTCCTAATGCATGCACTGAGAGAAACAGGTAATTTCTCTCCTTGAAAAAACTGAACCCAAAACTTCCTTGACACCTCCTGAGTCTCCGGTTCCTGCACAGAGAATCTGTACATCCCCCTCTCCGATTCACTTCCTTCCACTCTCCCTCCAATCCATTCTGCTCAGGCTCTTGTCTCTCCCACTTCGCTGAGACACTCTCGTCCCCCTCATCGCCAAACCCAGCCGTCAGCTCCAGCTCACACCTCACCCACTGGCAGCATCCCCACGGCTGGTCGCTCCTGCCTCCCTGAAATGCCGTTTCCTTGGCGACCAGAATATCCCAGTTCCCGCCTCATGGTCCGTTCCTCAGGTCCGCTCAACCTCTGTGGAGCCCGTCTCATCTCTCGAGCTCCAAGTGCTACAGCCTTCCCTGGCTCTCTCCTTTTCCACCTACTCTCGTGCCCTTGGTGGTCCCAGCTCTTCCTGGGCCTGTAAATGCTGATGGCCTTGACCTCTCTCACTGAACTGGACTCTGCTCCTTGATCTTTCTGCTTAGGTGACTGAAGAGGCATCTCACATTTAATGTGTCCAAAACTGAGCTCCTGGCACTGCCCCATATCCATGCCCCCCGCAATCTTCCCCAATTCCAGGAAAGGCAACTCCACCCTTCAGTGGTTCAGGCCAAAAGCTGAGTCGACACCGACACAACTTGTGCTCTCCCATCCCATGCATAATTTCACGGTGGCGCACTGTAACTGGAATTCCACCGCTTCCCTCAGTTATGGTCTCAGGAACCGCCGCCTCTCAACTGGGTCACTGCAGTAGCCTTGAACTGGGCCCCTCTGCTTCACCCTTGCCTCTCCCACCCTCACCCCAGAGTATTCGAATCAAAGCAGCATCAATAGAAAACCCATCTCACTTCTCTTCTCAAACCCCACCAATTCCTTTTCACCTGGCTCAAAGCCGAAACCCTTACAATACCCACTGCTCACGTGATGCCATCACCCATCACCTTTCACCTCCTCCTCTCCCCGTCACTCACTCCACTCCAATGCTCACTGAGCCTCCTTCTACCATTCCAGACAGGCACACGCCTCCCTCAGGTCCTTCCTTTCACTATTTCCTCCACCTAGACCAGCAGCAGTCTCCAGCCTCTCTGGCACCAGGGACCGGTTTTGTGGAAGACAGCTTTTCCACACACAGGGGTTGGGGGAGACAGGAGACGAAGCTCAGGCAGTAATTCGAGTGAAGCTTCTCTTGCCTGCCTGCCGCTCACCTCCTGCTGTGCGGTCCAGGTCCTGCTCCCCCCAGGCCGCCAACCAGCACCAGTCCGCGGCCTGGGGGGGGGGGACCCCGGCCTAGACCGCTCTTCCCCCAGACATCCACAGGGCTCTCTCTCTCACCTTATTCAACTCTCTGCTCGAGTACCGCCTTTTCAGTAAGTGAACTTCTCTCTTACATTTCACGCAGAGAACTTATTACCTTCTAATGCATTACATATTTTACTTTTTTACTTAGTTTAGTCTCTCCAGTAGAATGTCAACTCCATAGAGGCAAGGAGTTTTGCTTATTTTGCTCACTACTGTGTCCCATTGCTCAGAATAGTGTCTGGCCCATGGTAGGTACTCAATGAACATTTGATAAATCAAAGAATCATATTTTTCAAACAATACAGATTTATGTTAATTGATCCATACACAGACCAGAAGATTAAAGACCTACAGAGGGCTGAATAATGGATGACTAAGAATGCTGATTGTATATGATGATACAGACCAGTTCTGTCCATTAGAAAGACAGTGTAAGCCACAAGTAATTTTCAATTTTCTAGCAGTCACATAAAAATGTAAAGTTAATTTTAATGTTTTATTTAACCCAATATATTCAAAATATTATCACTTTAACATGTGGTTCATACAAAAATTATGAGTAAAATATTTTAATCTTCTTTTACATACTAAGTCTTTGAAATGTGGTGTTTTAGGCACAGCACATCTCAGCTGGGACTAGCTACCTATCACGTGTCAACAGGTCCATGTGGCCAGTGACTGCCACACGGGGCAGCACAGATGCAGATCACCATTACATAACCCCATGTGGTGAACATCGTGTATGTTATTGTTTCTAAACCTGACATTCCAAAACAAGGCCCCGGTACCACCACCTCATCGTTTCCTACTTTTGTCAAAACAGTTTCAACAGATATAACAAGAGTAATAATAGTTTCCATTCTGAGAAACAGCTTATTATCAAAATAACTGGTTCAATTTTTAAAAATTTCATTCTGATGTTCTGATTAGAAAAAATGAATGCCATTATTCCCTCAGAAATAAAGTTAAATTCAATAAATTTTGTGTTCTTATCTACATTAACAGGAAAAAGTCATTATTTCCAAAGAGAAAAAGCTATTAAAATTCAATTTACACTAAAAAAACTATTTATTTCAAGTTAACCAAAATACATTGTGTTAAAGACAGATATAGTTGTATATTGTTGCATTTAAAAAATTCAGAACAGTTGCCTTAGTAATAATTTTGCATTTCATTACACAAAAGTGAAAAAAAAAACCACTAAGGAGAATGTCTTTAAATTTTTTATATATGCACTTAAATTCTCACTATGCTTCTTAATAGCTCAAGTATTATGCATGGTGGGAATGTTTTATTTTTTTTAATCATCAAGGGATTAATTTCTTCCAGAATCTCATTATTTACAAATATTCACTTATTGGAATGGTAATAATTGCCACCATTATTCAACAAAATTTAAAGAACCCAATTAAAATGCACAATATTTAAAACTTTAAAGTTATAAAATTTCACTTTTAAGAAACAGTAGAATGAAGCACACAGCGGCAGCTACTCACTCAGCTGTCACAGGGTGCTGTCTGCCGTCTCCCGCAAACTGGCAGGCTGGAGCTCAGATCAGCCAGGCAGAGGAACTCCAGATGGCAAAACGTCCCAACTCTTCTGACTCTGGAAAGCGTTTATAAAATGCCTGCGCGAGGAAGAAAACTGGAATTACAACCAAGATAGAACTCGCGCAAGTAGACTGTCTAGACGGGGAATAACTTCTGTTTCTTCTTTTCTTTGTCTCTCTTTTTTAAAAAAACGAGGGCTTAAAACAAGTGAATTCATGGCCCAGGAGTTGCAGGTGCCCTGATACAGCAATACTTGGTATTACAACCGCCCTTCTGTTTCAAGAAGCCTGTTTGGGGAGAAGCTAAGTCAGTACAATAACATGTGTATCCTGTACTGCAACTTTCTTTACCAGTCTGACCCTTCAACTGGTGAGATCCTCTCTCTCCAACCATACAATTTATCATACAAACCGAGACACTTTTGAAGGTGAAAAGGGGAACTTTTAAGACTATTTATTAACCATTAAACTGTTATTACATTGTCTTTATTCTAAAAAATAAAAATAATGTACATTCACTACATTAACTCAAAAATTCTAAGATTTCTTTTATTCTTAGTACCCATTCATATACTTTAATCTGTTTTCTTATTAGATTCTATCTCTAATATTGTGCCACTGATATTTTTTCTGGGGAAAAAAGATTGATATGGTCTTATTATTTTTAATTTTTCACAAAGTTACTACAATTTTCTGCAAAGTTCCATATCTTTTAACCCTTGCCCAAGAATATGTTTATTGATTTTTAGAGAACAAGAAGGGGGACAAAGAGAAACATCGAAACATCAGTCAGTTTCCTCTCTTACATGGCCAACGGGAGAGCGAACCCACGACCTTTCTGGTGCACGGGGTGACGCTCCAACTCACTGCGCCACCTGGCTCCAGCAGGATGTCTCATTTCTTGTTAAACTGAAATCACCGATACCTTCCTCTGACTCTTCTGCACTGGTATTATTTTTAACAAGGAAAAGCTCTTTTCACAGCTGCTGAGAAACCGGGTAAACTCAAAGCAAATTCTACCCAAAAGGAGGATATCTTCAATTCTTTTTTTATAGCAAAGTGATAGATATTTCAGTCTAAATATTTTCATAGATACTACCTTTTCCCCTAGATTGGTATTCTTTCCTCACCCCCCAATGTTGCCTGCTCCGAGCCAGTGACCACGACACACTGCAGGACGGACTGGCTTTTTCCCAGTGCAAATCTAATCCTGTCACTTCCCACATTACGACTCTTCAGTGGCTTCCCACAGCTCGTAGGGTGTAACCCAGAATCTTAACACAGGCACCACAGCTCTGCTCGACCAGTCCCCTCCTACTTCTTAGGCCACAGTGGCCATCCACAAAAGCACCCATTCTCCCCTGCTCCAGGGCCACCGTGTGTCCTGTCCCCTCCGCTTGGAACTCTGCTCCTTTCACTCACGGCCACCTGTCACAGCTGAGGCCTGCTAATGCCGCCCATCTAAATCACACCATGGTATTCTCTCTCTCAAAAGCAGTCTGCACTTTTCCTACTAAGCCTTCGTCAAGATCTGTATTGACTTACTTGTACTTTTAAAAAGCCAAACCTCAGCAGACGACAGCCGCTTCCTGAGAATGCAGGGTCATTCCTACTTAACGTGCCCCTTCATCGCCACTCTCTACCCAGACCTGAGCTCAGTCCCTGGCACCTTCTGAACCTTCCATCGGTATTTGGTGAACAGGAGAATTAAAGACTGAGCAGAAGAGGGCAAGGAAACACAGGACAAATCTAATTACTTCAGCAGCTTGTTCTCTGCGACCAAACCACCTCACATCCCAAATCCGAATGCATCCGTTTTCCCTCTATACAGGACGGGTCTCATCTGCATACAAACAGTGACACAGAGACAGAGGCAACACCTTTCTCTGGGCCCCACATCCCAGGAATAAATGTCCCGTTTCTCTTGGCATACTCCGAAGAGCTGTCTCCCATTCTCACCCGAACCCACCATTCCAATCAGGCTTTTGTCCCCATGGCTTTCCTGAAACTGCTCTTGTTAAAACCTCCAATGACTTCCACCTCAAACAATCCAACAGCCAGGTACTGAGGCAGACACTTTAAACGAATTATCTCATCCATTTAAACCATTCACCACAATCACCACCCTACTAGGCAGGTACCATTGTCATCTCGGAGAAAGGTTAACTAAATTCATTCAAGGTCACTCAGGTAAAAAACCATCAGAGAGCTCTGGTTGGGTGGCTCAGTTGATTGGAGCGTCATCCCACACAGCAGATGGCAGCAGGTTCGATCCCTGGTCAGGGCAGACAGAGAGGCAACTGATGGATGTTTCCTTCTCACATTCCTGTTTTTTTCTCTCTCTCTCTCCCCCCTGCCTCCTCCCCTCCACCCCTTTCTAAAATTAATGAATACATTCTCAGAGGAAGATTTAAAAGTGTCAATTATTTCTCCATAAAACTGGAAAAATAACTTTAAAAAAGCACTGGAGACTATTTTTACTAAATCTAACAGTTTTGATCTTACCAGACCCAACAGCGGTATCTGACAGAGTGGATTATTCCCCTCTTTCTTTAAACACTCTGCTTGGTGTCCAGAACCCCACCCTCCTGACTCCCCTACTTCGCTGGCTGTTTCTTCTTAGCTTACTCGTTATCCCAACCTCTCAATGCTGGAGGGACCCCTTTCCATCTGCACTCCTCCCCTGGAGGCCATCTCAGTGGGTCTTACGGTAACAGTCTGAACCTCTTCCCTGAACTCGAGGCTCCTATTTTCAGCTGCCTCCTTGTCATCGTCCCCTATGTGTCTAGTAGACATTTCACACATCACATTCCCTGTCCAAACTCCCCTCGAAGATGTTTCCCCTCCAGGACTGATGCTCCTCCAGGATTCCCCATCTCAGTAAATGGTAATTCCATCCTCCAAGTCACCCTGACTTTTCTCTTTCCCACCCACCCCATATCCAAGCCATCAGCAAATCCTGTTAGCTCTGCCTTAAAAATACGTCTAAACTCGAACTTCTCCCTCCTCCACCACTACTGCCACGTGAGCCCCCACCATCTCCATCGGGAGTACCGAAGAGCCTCCCAGCTGATTCTTCCCTTACCTCACTGCACACCACTCTCAAAACAGAAGTCCAGAGTCACACTGATAGAGCAAAGTGACGACGTGGCCCTCCTCTGCTCAGGACCCACCGATTACTTCCCACCCGTTCAGAGTAAAAGGCACTGCACAGGCCTTCTATGAGGTCCGCATCTGGCCCCAGGGAACGGTAGCATCTCCTGCTTCACCAACTGCCATCCTCTCCCCTGCTCATCCCACCCCTGCCCCACTGCTCGCTGATGCTCCACTAGGATGTAACCACACTCAGCCTGGCCTGAGGCTTGGCATTTGCTGATTCCTCTCCGGAGAAAGCACTTCTTCACAGACACCTGCACGGCGCTGCCACACCGACTTCAGACCTTCGCTCAAGAGGAGCCTTGAGGCCACTGTGTTGCATGTAACACCGCATCCCTACCATTACTTACCCCTTCTACTCCATTCTCCCTGATTTACTTTTGTGTGTTTATATTCATACATTCATTCACTCATTCATTCATTCATAACACCCCCCACTTGGTACCTCCACACCTTTTTCTGTCTTCTCTCTACAGAGTTTAAGCTTCGTAAAGGAAGAAATTTTTGTTCTGTTCAATACTATATTTCTCCAGCGGCAAGAAAATGCCTGGCACATAACAGATCTCCAGTATGTTGTATATTTAATGAATAAAATGAATGGTTGAGAATATCGTGGGCAGATAATTTAACCAAATCTCCAGACCCTACAGTTCTTATCAGCACGCTCTTGCAGAGCACGGGCCCTGCAGTTAGAATCCAGTTTTGCCCAGTAACCTGAACACAAAATTTTCATACAACTCTATCATTCATGATCGTATTTCCCACTGGTATTTTATTGACAGTTTTCCTATATTACATGAATGTTACTAATGTTAAGAGTTAAATAGAGTATTTCAGAATACGGCATCTGGGTCTCAATTCCGATTGCTCAAATTACATTCCAGTCACCCAATCGCTCCCTCCTTTGGGGAGGTACATGGTTATTTATTGAGGCTTCACCTGTGAGCGCTGCCTTCGCAGAGTCCCTCTGGAGCTCTCAACATCACGTGATTCGCTGCACTACCTGCAGGGAGACCCTGCAGCCATGCAGAGACTTAACCTGGGTGGTGGGAAGAACAGTGCCTGAGAGAAGGGCTGTGGCTGCTGTCTTTTTACAAGGTTCTTCTTCAAACTTCTCAGGCATATCTAGAATTGCCTTAACTCTCCCAAAGGCATTTCTCAGCCTGTACGCAACTGATTTCAAGGTCCTTTTCACGAGTGAGCCCGTCTTCCGAGAATGGCACGACTCACCGGCTGCACCAGCCTGCACACGCGTCCGTCTCCAAACCCCAGACTCCAGGGCTCCACCAGGTTCCTAGTAGATTCTACTCAGAAATATTTGATCGATGCAACATCTTTATGCACTGAACTATGGTCCACAGATAAAACCAGAGGAAGTTGGATTCTGATATAATTATTTGAACCTTGAACACTGTTACATCTTGCCTCATTTCACCAAGCAATTCCAAACTATTTGCATTTTTCCTGAGTCATTATCAACCTACAACTTACTGAATAAAAACTACACTTTCCACACATGCTGTTAGTGCTCTTAAATGTCAGTATAAAACACTGCTAAAATGAGGATAAATCCCAACATGCCCAAAAGCATATGACCTAGTACAAAAGTTCTAGAACTGTATGTATGGCCATCATCCATAACATGAGAGGATGGTGTTATCCTCAACACTGATCAAGTACCTACTGTGTGCCAGGTATTTTATCCGTATCATCATACTCAACCCTTTAACAGCCTTGTATGGTAGGTATTCAGCACCAAACTTCTAGACCCCCCACAGCACCTCCCTAAATCCCACCAGTGCATCCTTTTACATGCTGACTAGCTGTGGTTCAGTCTTAAGAAGCAGAAATTGGTCCATTTTTACCAGAATAAGGAGCTAATATCTAATGACTATAACAGAACTGTTGTATCTAGTATATATGGAAAGATCAATCTTAAACCTATAGGACAGGCTAAAGAGTTTTATTTTAAACTTTTTGAGTTAACTCAGCCTAGTTGGCTCAAAGGGTGCAAACTTTCTTCTTCAAGGGATACGAACATTCTTCTAAGAAACTGCACTATGATGATCATACTTAAGCTTTCCAGGTCAGGTTTTCAAAAGATGGACAGTTTGTTGTATTTTTCCCTCAAATGATTCAGGCAAAAGTTGTTTTTTCCATGTCACATAAGTTCTGAAGTCTTATATTACTTTTTGTTATGAAAACATATTAATGAGCGTAAGCTCCTTGGAAAAAAAAAAAAGATTCCATTGCTGTCCTTCACTCCAAAGTGAACTAGCCTTCTGAAGGGGCAAAAATAGAAGCCCAGCCTTTAAAACTCCATGAAAAAAATGTTGCTTCCTTCGAAGCTTAAAAGCTTCACATTAGTCATCAAAATAAAACTATCTCCAACTGCAGGTGTTTATCAGAGGACCTGAGATGAACAGAGTAAAATCGGGACCTATACCAAAGAAACACAGACAACACCTAGTACCCTAGAGAAAAAGAACAATCTCCCAGTCCTACTGCTGACCGTGATTTTCTAAGCTCCCTCCTGTGCCTGGTCTCAGACCAGCAGAGGAGCTGGGCTCCTGCTCCCGAGCCGCTCAGCGCCCCAGCCCACACGCACCTCCTGAGCGCTGCGCCCCAGATTCCTGCGCCCCAGACTCCTGCGCCTCTGCCTCTGGAGACCTGATCTGCAGGACCTGTTCCTGGGCCTTTTATGTAACTGTGGTTGGAGATATTTTTCACCAGGTTCTTTAAACAAAGATTCACGTGACAAATTTCTGCTCGGGTTTAGTTCCAGGAAATGTTTGGTTTCTGCAGATGTTTATATGCTTCCGGTTGTCAGTACATGAAAACGATATAATTCTGTTTCTGTTTCTCACTGGAGCATGCAGAAAAGGTAAAATCAAATACATGACCAAATCTCCTCCGAAAACTGACATATGGGAGCACTTAATCTTTCAACTTCTTTGAGATAACGTTGTTTTTTGCTTTATCTTTTGGCCTGAAATGTGGTAAGTTGCTTTAAGTGTTTTCAGAACCAAAAAAAGCTGCAAAATGTAAACAACATATATAATGTCGACCTGCTTGTCGGTTCCAGAATAAAATGGGAAAAGAGGAGCATTGTGGTGTTTTTACATTGAGAAGGTATAAATGCCCAGAATTAAATTCTCTGCTATCCTCAAAATACGAAAGTTTCTGTAAAGAAAACAAAACAGTACCCTCCCCAATTTACCCGAACCTGGTTCACCAACTCAAAATACTCAGATACGGCCTTGGTTGAAGTTCCCTACCAATACCAAAATGCCTGAAAATTTTATAAACTATGTTTGGAAGAGAGTTCTTCAAATAGTACTTTGAAAAATCAAAAGCATTTTAGGAAACTGAATTAAACTGATTTTATATGACAGGTGTACACTGTAAGTCACGTCACTTGGAAAGCAGTCCTAATTCCCCGTGTGGGTGTCGCAATCATTATCAGCCAAGAACTGTTTTCAGCTCCTTCCCCCTTCTCAGCACTGATGTTCGGCAGTAAGTGGCTCCCAGTAAGCAACCCGACTGGCAAGTCACAAAAGTATCCATCAAAATCTTGAAGGTATTTATTTATTACTCTATTTATCTGTCTCCTTTCACAAAGCACTTGAAACAGCCTATAAAAAGCCAATCTTTACAGTAAAATTATATTTTATAAATATAAAAATACAGACAACGAAAAAGCATACAATTATGTAGGCTAGGTTTCTTAAATCTAGCCATAAATTTGGCCCTACACTGTCTGGTTGATAAAATAAAAAGAAAAAACAATCAATTACAAAATTCACACTGGCCATGATGGATTGGTAAGTCTCAGGAAAAACAGAATTTGTTCTGGTATGCAAATCTGAGAAACATATCTCTAACAGATTATGTAAAAAATACACTGGGATCTTCAATACTGTCCCTGAGAGATATCCTAATTGGTTCAACTGTTTCTTACAGTATGTAACATATACAGTAAAAATATAAAGCTCTTGATAATCTGGATGAATGAAAGTATCCAAGAAAACTTTCTGCAATAATGAAAATGTTCTGTATCCATACTTTCCAACATGGCAGCCACTAGCCCCATGTGGCCATTGAAATGACACTAGTACACGCAAGAAATTGAATTTTTAGTTATATTTAATTTTAATTTCAATAGCCTTATTGGAAACGCAAATATCTACCCACTGGACCACACAGGTGTAAAACCTTAGTTATCTAACTGTTTTTAAAAGTTAATGTATTTTTGGGTTGGCAAATATACATAGACTCTAACAAAAAAAAAATGGTAAATTGTACATATTTATTTTTACAAGTTTGAGTTTATAATACTCATTTATAGTCAATGAGAATGAATTTTCCAATAAATAAAAATTAGAAATCGAAGGTTCTGAGTAATAAACTTAGATTAACCCCAGTAAACACTTTATTTCTGTATTGTGATTAAGTGCACAGTGCAATGCCCACGTGGGACTTCCGACTACACCTTCCGAGCTATCCAGTTACCAGAGGCCACGCACAGCAGCCGTCTACTTGGAACACCGAAGAAGAAAACAAGGCATGACAGCGGGGCAGTTTCAAGGGTTTCTCTCCACGGGAAGAACTTCCCAGGAGTCCACAAGGCCATTCGAGAGCTACTCTCTGACATGCAGCCGCGAGCTCAGGTGCAAGCGCACGAGAAACACAGGGCAGGTGCAGACTCATGTTGGCCTAGAAGCCCTACGTCCCCCAAAGAAACCAATACCTCACGGGTTCAAGCCGCAGCTCCCAGGGTCCCCACGAAGTTTATACCACTTCTGAAATGTGCTCCCAGTTATTTCTTCTAATCAAGATTTTAGGGTTCCTGTGTAGTTCCTTCCAGCGCTAATACATTTACCAAATAAATATCACTTTTACCACAAGCAATGTTGCCTAGTAACGTGGTTGACTTTCCACTTTTAGCAGGATTTAGAGGAAATGAGTACAAAGTTCATTCAAGGTCAGATTTCTCCTTAGAGAATGAAAAATAGTTTTGTTAATTCTTTAACCATCACACTTTTTTTTTTAATTTATTGATTTGAGAGAGAGGAGGGGGAAGAGGGATAGAGAGAGGTAGGGAGGCACACTGATTTGTTGTTCCACATATTTACACATTCATTGGTTGAGTCTTGTATGTGCCTTGACCAGGGATCGAACCTGCAACCCTGGCTTACTGGGATGACGCTCTAACCAACTGAGCTACCTGGCCCGGGCTGCTGCTCATGATTTTAAAAGTATTCCTAGCACATAAAGAATAGAAAAGAATTTTCTTTACAAAAACCTAAAACAAAGTCATACTTAATTATTAAATAATACAAGTGTTTCCTTTAAAAACCAGGAAATGAGATCAAGGTGACTACAACCATTACTTCTATTTAATAAAGTAGAGGTCCTAGTCAATTTAATAAATGAAATTAGATATACAAATTTTAATGAAGTGACAAAACTGTTTTTAATCTCCAAGTGGTAACTGTTTATATGGAGAATTATGAAGGAAAGCTATTAAAACTAATAAAACATTAATTCATCAATATTGTTGGATATATGCAAAGAATAATATAATACCTAAAAGCCAAAAAAATCCTACTTCGTAATTTCAAGAGAAAAAGCTACCACTTAAAACGGCAACTTAAACAACAAAACAAAACAAAAATCCCTGAGCTCACGGACAGAGAGAACAGACTGGTGCCTGGCGCAGGGGAGAGGGAGGGCGGGCGAAACGGGCAAAGGGGCCCAATGGGGATGTGACACACAGCGTGTGGGCCACAGTTAACGACACTGTGTTACAGGCTTTAAATTAGTTCAGGGAATGGACCTTAATAGTTCTCATCACGAGAAAAAAAAATCTGTAACTGTATGGTAACAAATGTTAACTAGACATACTGTGATCATTTCATCATGTTGTACACCTGAAATTAATATAATCTGTATATCAATTAGATCTCAATTAAAAAAAACACCAGAACCAAATGTGAATGAAAAATCAATCAACATATTTGTAAACTTTTTCTTAGTTCTGATCTCCTACTTATGTGTCATTTTATTTTATGTTTTTGCTGTAGAACTGCTTCAAATCCTCTTTGAAAAAAGGTAAGCCATTAATTAATAATAATAATAGTAAAATTATTTTTAAAAAGATCCCACCAAATCCATGTAAGTGAACACCAAACCGAAGACTCTACTGGCAGGAACTAAGCACTGACACGTGAGGCTCCGTCACCGACTCATACAGGGACGGCCTTGGTGGTGGAGGCGGAGGGCGTGCAACTCCAAAGCAGGGCTAGCTATCAGGGTTCTCTCACCTCCCACATGGCCACAAACACAAACAAATCAAAGCACAACAAAACTGCCCTGCAAATCCTGAAGGAATTATGATAGAAACAGCAGCTCAGAATCTCCGGGTGGAAAGTATATTTTTGATTAAAAGAATTCCCCCTCCTAGTTCTGAGACACTCCCCCCAATTCACCAACAAAACCCCCATCCCTGCCCCATTTGAAATAACTCCGTTAAACTTATTCTTTAAAGTTGTTGAATACCCAACAAATAGTTTATTGAGCAGACACTGTGTGTCACTATCAGAAAGAGAATATTCTCATACCTCTGCACAGTGACGACAGCTTCATGGGCCCATTTATGAAGACCTGGGTTGAAGGGCGAGCCTTAAAACCTCAAAGAGGACTGAAGAGAAAATAGGTGATCTCTCTCCCTCGAGTAAGTGTTTACATCTCAGAAGGATGAACTACGGCCACTGGGATATTCCAGGGGTTATAAATTAGGAGTCTCTTGACTTAGCTTATTGCTGTAAGTAATGATCTGTCCCTGCCCCAGAAACCTTGTGTTGATTTCCAGCAGAGTATGAATAAATGAAGGTATTAAGAACTTACCAGTCACTGGGCACTAACTAGCTCCTAAGAACAGAGCTGTGAACAAGAGGAAGTGCCTCCTCTCACAGAGGTCGCCTCAGTGACGGCACTGGAAAGTAAACAATCATCACCACACAGTGTGGCAAGGCCGCGACAGGAGATGTCCTGGGAGCTGGGAGAGGTCTGGGAATCTAAACTGAGACCTGATGGATGAGGAGTTAGCCAGATGCCTTCATCAAAAACAAGAGATCTGGGATTCCAAACCAAGCTTCATTTTCTTCACATAACAAGAAACACCAATGAAGGGTGGCTCAGTCAGGCCAGACAAAGCCCAAGTTCCTCCTGTTTTTCTACTTTCAGCTCCTCAGTGTGGTGACAGTGTTTGGGCGGGGTCCTTTTGTGCCTGCATGGCGGATGCCGCTCAGCCCGAAGTGGGCACAGCTCCCAGGTTAACTCGGGGAGGACAGCCGACTGCCTGTCCCACGGGCCAGAACTGGGTCATGTGCTCCCGCTCAAATGTCAGATGTCAAGAATGGAACCCTCGTGATGCCAGAGGCTGGGGCCTCAGCCCACCTTCCCCAAAGTCCATGGACACGCAGAAAGGAGTAGATTCTCAAACAAAACTGAGTTTTGGTTAGAAAAGAAGACGGCGCTGAAAGGCTGCAGGGCAAGCTATGTGCTGTTGTCATTAGGTAGTATTGCGTTTTCATATAGTATTGCATTTGTCACTAAGGAGTGTAAAGAAAAAAAGACCACCTTACTCTTCAGCATCTACAAATTTACATTTTTAAAATTTTAATAGACAAAAACTAAAAATAAATGAAACCAGTACGGTATGAACTAAGTAACACAAAGGCTGGGAGATGACACAGTAATTGAGGGAGATCCGGTCTTAAATAACCAGAGGCCATTCTGAAAGAAGAGAATTATGAAATGACCAAGAGGCTGACTTATGTTTAAAGGCACAAAGGTAAAGGTCTAGGGATGAATAGATGTGTTTATTCAGCTGTAAGAGAGACTCTGTGGAGAACACTGAGAAAATGCATGGGCAAACACAACGCCCACGACTACCTGTCCGGCTGTATAAAGGCACTGATACATGTTTGATGGATGGATAGATGAATGGGCTTGGATCTGAATACTATTTGACTGGAAACCACCAAAAGTTTCTAATCAGAGGACATGTATGACCAAAACTATTTCTGATGAAAAACTCTTACTTTTAACCAGAATGGACCGGAAGGAAATAAGACAAAAAAGGGTCATCTATTGGGAAGCTACTAAAATCAACCAGGCATAAGGCAATCAGGGCCTTGATCCAGGGGTTCAAGAACTAAAAATCAAAATTACAATTTAAAAAAGCAGTGGTTACGCATACTTGTTTTACTTTCAATGTCACAAGCATATAAAAAAAGTGTTGCACTTTAGATTCATTTATTACTAACATTATGAAAAACAGGATGGCTAACCTTCCATTTAGTTTAAGGGATCCTGAATTTTAACCAGTTTTACAGCACTTCGATGGGCTTTTTGCCCTGGGCTTCCTTTTCAATCCATCAGGGAAGACGCAGGACTACACCAGAGTCCACCAGCATCGTGGTCTCTGTGGCCTCCTAGTGCTCGCTGTCCAGAACTGCAGCTTCCGTAGCAAATCCTTAGACTTGTGCAGGCGTGCCTCCTTTTATCGCACTTCTTTGCTTTATCGCACTTCACAGATACTGAGTTTTCTGCAAATTGAAGGTAAAACCCTCCACCAACAAAAAGGTTACAACTTGCTAAATTTAGGCTCAGAAGATAGTATTTTTTTAGTGATAGAAAGTTTTTAAATTAAGGTATGTACATTGTTTTGGGGTTTTCTTTAGACAATGCTACTGCATACTTAATAGACTATAGCACAGTCCCAACCTAACTTTTGTACGACTGGGGAACCAGACAGTTCACGTGGATCTCCAAGGTGTGCCTATACAGACTCATTCTGTCCTCTCCTTTCTCGCCTGCATTTACATCAGGTTGTAACGACACCCCCCAAGCAACACCTCACACGGCATTCACAAGCATGCTAAGGCTATGGTGGAGGTGAACAAAGTATCTACAAAGCTAAGAATCATTAGCTCATTCGCGCTTGGAGCTCCAGCATTATTATTTTCTATAGCAATCTATGAGAAGCTACTGCTGGGGATCTTTCTGTTTTACCTTTGTTTCAAACAAGATTGTACTTATTGCTTGCTCGTATCTTACATGCCATTTAGTCTTTATTTCGCCCCTGGCAACTTTTATTTGTACAACATTTGCTTCTCCATGACTACTCACTATAAAAGATCAGTGCTTCTGTCCAAAGACTCAAGTAACTCTTCCTAATTGAAGGATTTCCAATCTTCTGGCTGGACTGCGGGTATTTCTAGCTCATTACGTGTACTTGGCAGAGCTCTGGCTGACCTACTGGTCCCACACAAATGGGGCTCCACTTCCAGCCAGACCCTGAATCCCCCAGTCCCTCTGGGAGGTGGCAGAGATGTTCCAGCCAGCCCAAGAGAAGACCATCAGGCCAGAGAGGAGAGCTGGGTATGGGCTGGCAACGGAGTCCATTAACAACATGGTCAGCACAAAACATGCAGGTGTCCATTCCAGGGAACCGTCAAGTTTTAGGAATACAAGCAGCCTACATCTTCATGTCCTCTGCTCCCCTCAGTCTATAAATGACAAAATATTTTACCAGAAGAGCTAAACTGGATCAAAGTCACATATCCTAACTATATTTAGGCGCCTGGAAAATAGCTTAAGATGAGTAAGTGATACAGAAAATCTAAGCAAACACATGACACCCTCCTCTCCAAAAAGACAACACAACCCAGGGAAAACAAACAAACAAAATGTGTTAGAAAGAAGAAGTAACCACGCTGTGAATAGTATTTTATAGTTACACTAATATAAACACGGATTATGCAAAATTTAATCATAATGAGAATGGAGGAGGGCCCTTCACCTAGGATAAGGGCATATAAGAAAGATAAATCCTTTTCACCTATCATATGTCAAAGGTAATTCCCAAGGCTGAAAAATTAAAAATTGGAAAGAACAACAAGCTAGCTGGATATCTGGAGGTAGTAAGAACCAGGTCTCCAAGGTGAACCCCCAAGAGCAGAGACTGGGAGAGGAGTGAGAGTGAGGAGGGCGAGAGCTGGGAGATTGCTGAGTTTTGCAACAAGCCTTGTACAACTCCTAGACTCTTGAAATTCTGTGCATATATCACTGAGATTAAATTAAATTAAGTGACCAATCAGAGAATAAAGCCTTGAGTTTCTAACTGTATAACCCCATTTAAAAAGAAAATATAGAGAAAACAATGATATTTTCTATATTTTATCTACAATTTAATTTTCTATTGTTCTTTGTTGTGGCTCTTCATGGAAGCAAAATAAAAGTCAAATATTCACCCACTGGATTGGGAACACAGGAATCCGTACGAGGCACTGGGAAAACGGGAGTAAGATCCTCCTGCAAAAGGTCACTGTGTTAGAGAAGCAGGCAAACACACAACCAAAAGCAATGAGATTACACACTCTTAACACTAACCATTCTGTGGGCCTTGGCTTCCTCATTTGTAGCACACCTCATGGGGTTTTTGTGAGTATTTCATGATTCACATAAAGTTCTTGGGACGCTGCTTGCCGGAACATAAGCCAAGTAAGGCTGAAAGGCAAACCAATGCCTGTCTGATTCTAAAACCAATACTCATTCCGCCACATCACATTTCTAAAATAATCCTATTCTTTTCGTAAACAAAAAACTTACTTTCCTCCTGGATCCAAATGGTATCAAATAAATGAACAAATAGTGACTCGCTATGTATGAAAATGAAGTAGAATAGAATCTAAAGGTAAGAAGAAAATCACTTTTCCGGTTTTTTTCTTTTCTAGTTCTCTTTGATTATTTACAAATACTTAATTTACTTAAAAACAGTTCCCTATGTCTTATGAGTTAGGCATGATTAAAAGTAAAGTTCTTGTCCTGGCTGGCGTAGCTCAGTGGATTGAGTGCGGGCTGCGAATCAAAGCATGGCAGGTTCGACTCCCAGTCGGGGCACATGCCTGGGTTGCAGGCCATGGCCCCCAGCAGCCGCACATTGATGTTTCTCTCTCTCTCTCTTTCTTTCTCCCTCCCTTCCCTCTCTAAAAAATAAATAAATAAAATCTTTAAAAAAATTTTTTTAAAGTAAAGTTCTTGATTTATCAAGAAGTAAAATGTGGTAGTGAACTATTCTCAATAACCAGAAAATAAATTAACATACCACTAGATGGCACTGTACTGGATAACTTTTTTCAAACAAATTTTTTTTTTTAGCACAGATCCAACTTAGCAAATTAAAAGAATGTTTTCTTGCAACAGAAGAAGGTAGGCTTACATTACTCCTGTTTTAAGCTATTTCATAGCTTTGAAAATAAAGACATGGTTTAGTGGAAAAGAAAACAATTGTATAATCATGTTAAATTTTATTTTTAAAGTATTCTGATATCTTAAATATCCTGGTATCTTCTAAGAATAAATAATTCTGAATGTCTCTCTTATTTATAATACAACAAATAAGTACAGGAACACAAGGAGGTTTGAACTGTAGTAACTTGGGCAGGGTGGAACTACATTTCCCAGAATTCCCTTCCATAAATGGTTCTAGGTCAGAGTTGGCCAAAAGAGGAATGTACTTGAGATTTGAAAGGAGGAACTACATCAGCAGCTGTTGCTCTCCAAAGCCATTATTTGCTTCTTGGTTAGAGGTGGTGACAGACACGGACCCTGCTGGGTTCCAGCTTACCTTCATACTCCTTTGGTTCATGTTCAGCTCTCTTCCCCAAATACAGGACCTACTGACCAAGAAATGCTCAAGGCCCATCACCAGACCTCTGACAGGAGACACAGAGGTGGCATTCAACAAGTATTTAATTACTGACTAATGTATCTTCAGTAAGCCATAATAACAGTAAATGACTTAAGCTCCTCTTCACACAGCAGCTTTAATGTATTAATAATGTGCTATTAATTTACAGAATTATATAACCTTTTGCATGTTATCAATTACGTAACCTTTTTAAGAATAAACCACCTGACAGGGTAATTAGAGATATTGAATATTTACAGATACCTAAGTTGAGAGGTCCGAAAGGAACAGTCCAGGTATCCATGGCTGAAAATGCTCCAACACGGGTAGCCGCCTGCCTTCAACAGTCAGCCGAGCACCAGTGTTTGAGAGCCAATCACCGAAACAGCTCCTTAACCAGTTTTATTTTCAGCACTGGTAAACTACATCTAGTGCCTGAATCCTAAGACACGTACCTAACAGGCTCCATAATTGTGTATTAAAAGAATTGGTGAGTTATTTCCCAGTCAATTCAGGCCGATTCAACTCCTTTAACATCCGTGTTACCAGAAAGTAATACAAACAAAACACCGCAGAAAATAAGAAATATAATTTGCCAGACCACTTTTGCGGATTAAAAAATATGTAAGATTTTTTGTTCTCTCCTGTTATTCTGTATGTTCACCTTTGGGAATGTCATTCAGTGTCACTGCTTCCATATCGAGAGTTCCCCCCATCCAGTCATCTAACACTGAACTGCCAAAGAGTCGTCATGCCGCGGGCCTGTGGGGCAGCGTTCTCTCCATCTGTGCGAGTTGTCAGTGCTCACGGAGGAACGCCTGCGTTCCAAATCCTTACAGCCATGAGTCCCTAGCCCTCCTGCACTCCTCTGAGACAGGCACTATTACAGAGACCCTGGTGCTGGCAGGCACTAGATGTGTAACTCGGTAAGGCTTAGGGAGACTGAGTAGCTTTTCCATGGTTATGTATCTAGTATGTGTCGAAACCCGGATCTGAACTTGGGCTGGGTCTGACTGGAAAACCCAACTTCCCAGCCACCATTCAACAGACCATCCTCCTCTCCCACGAGACCAGACAACTTGAGAAATAAATGTCTGCCTCTGGTTCATCTTAGTATCTGCTCAGAGCATGTAATGCACTCGTAGTTAGTATGTATCAAGAGTTGTCTGTTGATTAAATATACTCTGAGTGAGTGCAAAAACTAGCTGAGATATTGCCTGATTATCAAAGAACAATTCCTGCTTCAAATTAAACTAGGGAACACTGTACTAAGTTTCATAAAACTTAACAGTGCAGACAATGAAGAGGAAAACCAGAGGGTAATTAAACTAGAGTCATTTAACCTCCACACGGCAAATCTTTCTTAGTCTGTACAATTCCAACTACATTACAGGGAAATCACATATTATTATTGTATCTTCAGACCTCTATATTCTATTGACTACTGGGCTTTCTTCTCAAATAAACTCCAGGTCTCTGCCCCTCCTGAACATGTTGTGGTTAAATGGGCCAAATCCAGCCATGTTCTGAGAAATGACAATTAGGGAATAACTTTAAGCATCAAATGCTGTGTAAAAAAATATTCTCTTCTACCAGCCCTCCCCAATCCCACCCCCAGAGATGCCACACCCAGGTTTTGTTGCCCTCACTGTATTAAATGCACTGAAGTTTTGTCCTGTGAAGACACTGGATCCCGCCCTCTCGTGTCTGCTAGCAAGAATCCCCTTCTTGGTACTCCTAATGAGTAACAGATGGCCAGTCTGTTCAAATACACCAAGACAGTTAGTTACTACTGTGCAACTTGGGGTACAAATGTTATCCATTTGGACTACATTTTAAGCACAATAATCTCCCAGTAAGCAATTTTATGGTAGGTCTAGAACATTAACAGGACTCTCCTTGTTCTTCTGTGATTTTATTTTCCCTCCGGCCAGCAATTCCTTGGAGTGAGTCCTTTCTTTCTTTTTTTGAGTCAGTCCTTTCTATTAGGCCACTCTACCTGCACTCCCAGACTCGAGCTGAGCTCTCCTCTCACATCCTGAGGTACAGAGAGAGCACGTCCTTTTCCCTTCGGGCCCCCGATGCAGTCATTTCGAGTCACTGCTCAACCCTCGGCCCCCCATCCAACCACTCCGAGTCTTCCTTCTCCTTGAGCACACCCTCGGCCCCACTCCTGTTCTGTTTAGCGTGGGTTCTCATCCCTTGCTAGAAGTCAGTCTCTTCCACGACTCTGCCAGCATCACCCACTCACCTGACTCAGCAAGAGTCACACAAATTGCACACTTTAAAAATACCTTAGCTGCATCCTGAGCATTGTTCTTCCCTTCACATGTGAGAAAATAAGGCCTGAACATTTGATTGCAGTTGAAGTCCCTGACTCCAGGTAGGCAAACGCCCCCCACCTTTGTCCATGACTTTTACAGTGAGAAATGTTTCACAGACATTAGTTGCTTTTAAATTTATGCAGACAGAACAAGAGAAGAGCCTTGAAAATACAGCAGAAGAGATTCCACACTCCCTAATCACCTGGATATTAAAACACTTAAAGGTACCACTGTAAATGTTCTAGTTCTGCCAACCTTCAAAAGAAATAAAGCGCATAGAAAATTATCTATCATGGATGATATGGTATTCCTGGCCTGAAGGAAGAATGCAGGGTGTTTACAGTCCCTCTGATCCATGCTTTGTTTCCATCACTACTTCACAGGGTAATCTGATGCGCTCTCCTGATCCCAGAAGCCACTTATCCCTTTCCAAGCATCCACTCGAAGACTGAACCTGGCTTCTGGTCCTCTTCTTTCTTTCAACTCCTTCCAGAAATGGGCTTCAGATATTGACTTTCTAAAACCAACACGAACTGCAGACTTTGAGTTTCTTTAACAATTGGTCACAGAATGTGGATGAAACTTAAAAACTCACTGAAAGCTTTCAAAGCACAACAATGAACGAAGATGCAAAGATCAGCAGAGCCCCCTGACAGCGCCAGAGCCCGCTGGCTTCCTTCCATGAGGATCCCACATTCTAGAAGTAACTGCTCCATGTCTGACTTTTTTACCTGGTCAGGACCACCCACTCAAACAGCCTTGATATGTCATTGCCATTGCTTAGATCTTTAAAGGAAAATATCTTTTACTGGCACAACACAGATGATTGAAAAATTCAAAGAATTTATAGGTTAAAAAAAGAAAACGTGAGCCCTGACTGAGAGCCGGCCCCACTCCGCTCTCTTTCTCTGTTCCTACAATGGCCATTCCCACCACATGGGACACATTCAGACCATCGCAGCACACTTATGCTACATGCCTTACACTAAAATAAAGACCTTCCACACCTGGCCGGTGTGGCTCAGTGGACTGAGTGCCAGCCTGAGAACCAGGGGGTTGCTGGTTTGGTTCCCAGTCAAGGCACACACC
This sequence comes from Tonatia bakeri, assembly GCA_004024845.1. Lineage (NCBI taxonomy): Eukaryota > Metazoa > Chordata > Mammalia > Chiroptera > Phyllostomidae > Tonatia > Tonatia bakeri. The sequence goes on from PVIA01000049.1 coordinate 372,565, forward strand.
TGGGTTGTGGGCCAGGTCCCCAGTAGGGCGTGCGTGAGAGGCAACCACATATTAATGTTTCCCTCTCTCTCTTTCTCCCTCCCTTCCCCTCTCTCTAAAAATAAATAAAATATATTTTTTAAAAATGAAGACCTTTCCTCTACCCTTTATCTGTAATCTACCTCTATTTTCGGTTCATTTTTATAAAAATGTAGTCTATACTCATTGTCTCTACTCATTAAGGACCATTGTACTTTGTCACTGAAAGGAAGTTTCAAATGACACTATGTAACAATTATTCTCACTGAGCGCCTCTGACTTGGTCAAATGCAAAAGACTCATTTTACTTCTCACTCCTCTCCCCCACCCCTGTGGCATAGGATATTCACTACTTCCCTTTCTGAATCTGTTCTCAGACAGTCTTTTCCTGGGTGCGCCCTTTAAGTGGTGAAGAGTCTGGAGTCCATTGCTCAGCCCTCTGACACTGCTCAGCTAGCTCTCCTTTTCACAACATCACCCCCTCACTGTGTGACTGTGCACTGGTACCTTTCACTCCTCAGCTTCAGAGTCACGTTTCCAACCGTCTGCTGCGTATCACCACTGGGATACCCCATTCCCAAATAGCCGGGCCAAACCCAAGGCTTCCTTTGTACTCTCCTATCCAGAGGTAAACCTACAACAGTTTCCTATTTTCCCATTTCTCTCACAACTGATCTTCATAGCGCCAGTCACTGAATTTCACGAAGTCTACCTCCCAAAATCATACTCTCCGCGGTGTTCTCTCCACATCTCTACTGTCTATGCCTCAATCCAGGCCCTCCGTCTCACTCACTGGCACTGTTGCACAAGCCTCCCAACTCGTCTGTTCTCTTTAGTTTTTCCCGTCCAGCCCGATTTCCACACGGCTGTCAGGCATTTTACTGAAGTGTGAATCTGGCCCTGACTGGCATGGCTCAGTGGGCTGGGGGCTGTTCAACAAACAGAAAGGGCATCGCCAGTCTGATTCCTGGTCAGGGCACATGCCCGGGTTGCAGGGCAGGTCCCTGGTTAGGGCCGTGCAAGAGGCAACCAATCGATGTTTCTCTCCCTCTCTTTCCCCCTCCTTTCCCCTCTCTCTAAAAATCGATATATAAAATGTTTTAAATAAATAAAAACTAAGATGTGAACCTGTGCCAGCCCTCTGTATTGAAACCCCCCAAAGTTCCTCATGGCCACCGCAGCAAAGACCAGCTACCAGCATTATACACAGGCCTCCCGATCTCATGTCGCCACTGCTCTCACGAGCTTCTCAGCTTCTCAAAACTTCTCACACCTCTGCAGCTTGGTGCATGCTCCTCCTCCTCCCCACGGTGAGCAACTACATCCTCTCAAAGCCTCAACTCAAATGCCAGTCTTCCCAGACCTGCCCCAGCCAAGTTAGTGACATGTGTCTGGGGCAGTCTGTACACGAAGCCTCTGCAGCACCGCTTACCACACAGCATCCCACTCATTGACTCTTACTCCCAGGCTGCCACTGAGACCTACCCAGTGGAACACCCCAAGACCAGGATCTGCCCTCGCTCCTTTTCAATGCCTCGCAGATTCTTTGAGGCTCCTGTGGTTGGTGTCTCTCTCTCACCCCAGATCTCCCAACCATCAAAGCTCGATGGCTTCACTGCCACACTGATGGACTGCGGTGAGTGTGTCTACTACAAAGTGTGGGAAAATCAGTCGTCTGTTTATTTATCTAACATTTATTAGATGCGGGATACCCAGATGAGTAAGACTTGACCCCTCCTACTAAAGAGTTCCCAGTCTAGCAGGGAAAACAAGCTCAGGAACAGACGTTCATGCAACATATGTTGCAGACGCCCAGTGACGGATGGAGTTATCCCAGGACGTTCTGGAGACAGAGAGGCATGGGGGGAGGACCATCAGTGCAGCAAGTGTGGGGCACTGGGAATAGAAAAGGCCCCTGGAGGGATCTTCTGGGCCTGATGGCACCCAAAGTGAGTGCCAAATATACCAATTAACCACATTAAGTTTTTGTCAGATGCCCACCTACAAGTAGAGTCATGACATAATATAATAAATATCCATCTGATACAATATCTACCTGATTATATCATACCACATCACGACTTCTGGCAAACATATCCAGATCTCGAATTGTGAAGACAAACCACACAGTCTGTGATCACCTGAAACACTCCTTTCTCCCTCCCCTCTCTTCTGTCCTCTCTCTGACACCCACTGACAGAAAAATTTAACACACATAACGAAAACCACACATAAGAACGTCCATGGCTGTGTTGGCACGTGCGCAGTCCGTGCCTCTCTCTTCACTCCCCCTTCACTCACATTCTGTGCTATCCGCCGAAGTCTCGGGCTTGCCTCAAGTGTCCAACCCCTGCTCGCTGTCCTCTGACCCTGCCTGCTCTTCCCGCGCTCACCTCCCAGGCGCACTGGGAGGCGAGCGGGCATGCAGACCAGGCCGAATCCGTCAGTGCCCCTGTTCGCTCAACGGTGATGTTTCTGAGGACAAGCGTTATCTCTCTGTGCTAAAAAGAATTTGTAACAGCAGTTCTTTTTTCACAGCATAAAGCCTACCTTTTAATTTAAAACCTCAGGTATTACTGTCACTGTGATTTAGTCTGTAAGTCTTTGGGGGACCTAAAGTTTTTATCTGGAAAGAAAATAACCCTATCGGAAAAGAAAAATCAAACAATCAACACCACCTACGTAGCGGAGCAAACTCAGTATTTAATTTCTGGCTTTGTTACTGTCTTACTACATAATTACCCTGGTCCATATAACCTCAAACCCTAATAGAAATCTTAAAATATACTACATCACATAAAGTAATTTCTGAAATATTTTCATGTTTTTGCTACATATTGACAATTATTTTTCTGATTTGAAAACTGATTAAATACATGTTCAGATACAGAACATAAAATCCAAAATCATCTTTCAATTCAGTATTTACATTTGTCAATTACTATTTAACATTTACCATGTATTAATTGCATCCCTACAAATTCAATTAACAAAACATATCAGTAATACAATTGTGCTTGAAATTAAGAGGAAAGGGAGATAAAAAATAGGTGATCCCTTATGGGGAATCTGATCTTAAAGTTACACTAACGGGGGGAAGGGAAGGAAAACAAAAGGGGGAGGGGAAGAGCGCAGATAAGAGTAGTTCAAACCAAAGTAGAAAAATTGATCAACTGAGTTAATTTCACTTACAGTTAAAAGTGAAAAGTGTTTTCCCAGAAAACAAGAAGTAAGACCTCCTCCATCCCTCCATCCAGGAGCGGAGTCGCAGTGCCGTTCCAGGTAGGCTTGGTGGTGCTGAAAGGAAGCAAGATGGGTGTGAGCTCTCCAAGTCGCAGTGATGAAAGGCAGGCCAGCCGCTCATCCTCCCACCTCCAGCACATTTTAGAAAGTGAATCATCAAATTAAACGTTATAATCCAATTTCCAAAATTGTTCTACTCCTCTTAAACTGCTGTCACCTCTAATAATCTTACAGGCAAATGCACTGGTCTCAAGCATGATTCTCTTTGGATTCTGTAACAGCCAAAGCTCCTGGGCACTCCACCTTCTCCACTCCCAACAGGAACACAGCTGGCCCTCCGTCTTCTCCAAGGCTGCAGAGCTAGCTCCTGCCCCTCATCGGCCTCCCAACCACGGACTTCCCAAAGGTGAGGTCCTCCAAGCTCCGGCCCCACTGCATACTCATCCCTTGAAGAACTCAACGATGGACCAATGTGACCTTCTCCCTCTTTGGGTAGACACTTCAGCATGAACCGCAGTTCTATAGTTTCAACTGCTTGGGAATTTCCCCTTAAATGTCTAAACTCAAATGAGCACCCTTGTCCCTTCAAAAGTGGTTTCTCTTTCCAGTTAGTACATGCCTGATCATTCTTCAGATCTGGACGCCTTGAGACTTCTTTTTACTCCGATTTTCCTCTCCCTCATCCTGCGGCACTCCTGGGTCCTACCCATCCCTCTCCCGTCTCCCTCGACCGACTCCGCCACTACTTCACCGCTGGATTACTTCACTAGGATCTGCCTCCCATTTCTCCCGTCTTCAGTTCATCTTCGACACTGCTACCAATTTAATCTTCTGCTAGATACCATGGCATTTTCCTCCTCAAAATCATACCACTGCCCCTCTTCTTCAGAACGCAGGTAAGTGTGGTCGTTTTAAAGCATGTTCCCAGATTCTTACACTTCTCTTCTTTCAAGGAGGAACCCAGCCCTCTTCCCCTGGAACGTGGACGGAACTCTCCGGCTTGCTTCTAAGGCACAGAATATGGCAACAGCATTGCATACACCCACATCCCTGCCCCACAGAAACCAGGAGAGATAATACATGTTTGTTGGGATTCTCAGCCCTAAATTTGAGGGTAATTTGCTACATGGAAATAGATTACTGATTCAGAAGGGCTCTCTGCAGCCGAGTAGATCAAGTCCACACTTCTAAGGAACTCAAGGTCTTCCACTAACTGCCCTTACTTTACCTTTAAAAATAAACACACTGCTTCAGTTTCAGGCCAGTGAGTCCACTGACCCCACATGACATGATAAAATTCTGCCTAATCTCACAGGAAATGTCCTTCTTGCTTCTCCTCACTAAACTAAATTCAATGCTTTCTTTTAGTCTAAATTCAAAGACTATTTACCAAAGGAACTTTTCTATTTTTTAATACATATCAAGAAACATCTGATTTCTAAAACTACATTTAAGTAATGTTAAGCTATAAATCATGGCTTTGATATCATTATATTCCCCATATTAATAAACAAATAGACATACACTTTTTATTTAGAATTAACTTTCATGAGGTTTCTTTCAAGAAAAGTTTTGAATGCCTTTTAACCATGAACACATATAATAAAGTTTACTTGATTTTAAAAGTGTCAGTTTGAGGGGATAATTTGGCAGAATATATTACAAAAAATACATACATACATGGTCTATGAGTAAGCAATTCCATTTCCAGGAACATGTTTTACACATGCAATGACACAGGTAAGCAAAAACAGAGGCACAAGGATGCAGTCCACAGTCTATAACAGGGATAAATCAGAAGCAACATGAAATACGTCAACAGGGGAAAAATTAAATTAGGGTACAATGGACTGCCATGGATCCACTTTTAAAAATGCACTAAGTCTGCAGGTACTGACCTGTTCAGATCTCTATGATATAGTAAATTAAAAAAGCAAGTTTTGCCCTGGCCAGGTGGCTCAGTTGGCTGGAGCATCATCCTGTACATCAAAAGGTTACGGGTTCAATCCCGGCTCAGGGCGCATGCCTAGGTTTTGAGTTCAATCCCTGGGCACATACAGAGTCAACTAATCGGTATTTTTCTCTTACATTGATGGCTCTGTCCCTCTCCCTCTCTCTCTCCCCCTTCCTCTCTCTCTCTGAAGTCAATAAACATATCCTTCCTTGGGTGAGGTTTTTTTAAAAGCCAAAAGAAAAGACAAATTTCACAAAGAAAATATTTAACTGTGTAAAACCCATCTGAGAAAAACTTTAAAACATTCCTGAAAAGGCACAAATAAACATCAACAACTAGAAAAACATTTCTTATTTTAGTATAGAACAAGTCAACATCAAAAGATATATAAATTCAATGCAATCCCCATAATAATGTTAGACAATTGATACTGAATCTCCTATTAAAAATACACATGCACAAACAGCCAGAAAAACACTAAGTGCTAGAGAGGAGGACTGGTCCTTCCAGACATTAAATTACACTTCAAAGCCTCGATAATGAAAAGTGTGCTACTGACCCATAGTAGACAAACCAGCGGGTTATACAGAAAGTTCAAAAACAGACTCAACTACAAATGGAACTTCAATACATATGGGAAAAAGGGAACATCTAAAAATCACTGGGGTGAAATGGACTTTTTAATGAACAGCTAAAATAATTGATAAGCCATTTTGAAAAAGATATAATGAAATCTATAGTTCATACCACACACAAGAACAGATGCCAAATGATCTAGATGTGAAACAGTGAAGTCACACAAGCACCAGAGAGGAAACATGGCAAATTCTTTTGTGACCTTGATGTAAGGAAAGACGTGCTAAATCAAAATCAGGAGGAAAAAACACGTAATTTGATTATGTAAAATTCTTATATAATTAGATTATGTAATTTTATTTTTCTTGCCACCTGTACACACCCCAACCAAGACCAAATCCGCAGCCTAGGCGTGCGCCCTGACTGGGGTCAACCCCACGACCTTCTGGTGTGCGGGACAACGCTTCAGCTGACCAGCAACGGGGCCAGGGCTGATCATGTAAAATTTCCAGCAACATTTTTACATGGAAAAAAATCATTAGCAAAAGGCAATAAATAAAATGCAAGAGAATACTTGCCTCCTATCACAGATAAAGGGCTAAAATCCGTAATACACAAAGAACTAACATTGAGGAAATAAAGAGTAATAAACGGACAGAAACATGGGCGGAGGAGATGAGCATGCACACACATACACATATACACACCTGTGCACACACACGTCACACCCATCTCTCCCTTAAACTTATGAAAAGATGTTCTACTCCACTCATAAAAGAAATACAAACCGAAACTACATAGAGAGCTATTTCTCACCTACCAGACCGACAAAAATAAAACAGCGTAACAAGTCCCTCTTGGTTAGGCCACGGGGAAACAGGCACTCTCACAGAGAGCTCCTTGGAGAAAGGGCAGCTTCCGGGGCCAAGGCCAAGAAAGCACAGAGGACCGCTCCATGCCAAGAGTGAGCATGTGTCAAAGGGACATTGTGGCCAGCTTGAAGGGGCTCCCACTGGCCAAATCCAGGACAATCTGAACATCAGAAATAAGTAATGATAATAAAATAATTTAAAAAATAAGAATCCATGCATCTACACTGATGTAAATAAACGAGAAATAAGGGAACAGTCATCTCTCTGGAAGAAAACCAACGAAAAAATGAAGAGGGAATGATGGAATTTCACATCGTCATCAGGAAATCATCGTTAAGAACAACTGATTCGGGCAGGAACCACCCCTGGATTCTAAGGCCTACCAGTAAAAGTTTGAGGAATAACAGGGTGTTAACTAGAAACGTTACTGCATGAGACACACCATCTGAGAGGGAGGAAAGAGTGACGCCCCTGACAGACCTGGCAGACCGCGCCTCAACCAAGCGACTGAAGCCAACATCACCAGCAGCGGGACCAGACCGGCAGACGTCGAGTGCCTCCGAATACGATGCCCCGAGAACACAATGTCCCTTGGGTAACGAGAACCCGAATCTGACTGTGAGGAAACTTCAAACAAGCCAACATTGAAGGCATTCTGGTAGTAATTCACTCACTCTCTCCCCAAATGTCAGTGCAGTGACACCTAAAGCCTGCAAAGTTGTTTCAGATCAAAGGAGAGCACGTGTTAACATGTCACCCAGGACTCTCGTGCCGTAAAGACGCTTTGCGAACAATCGATGGAATCCGACCAAGGTCTGCATTTAGATAATACTGTCGTGTCGGTGCTAACTTTCTAATTTTAGAAAAAGAATAAACTTTACTGCAGAAGAAGAATAAACTTAATAAACTAGGTGGAGGGGAAATAAGCTCTGGCCACAAATGCATAATGTGACTCTAACAAGGAGGAAATACCAGACAAACACAAAATGAGAAACTTTCCAATACTAACAAAAAGGCCAGGTACTTTTATCTTCAAAAATGTCAATCTGATAAAAGGCAAAGAAAAATGGTGCAAATATTCCAGATTAAAGGATATTAAACAGATGTGACAACTAAATGTGACAGGTAACCCCAGACTGGATTTCATGCCGTAAGGAGGAAAAAAGGACTGTGACAAAGGACTTTCTTAGCCCAAGTGACAAAACTGTGACCCAGATAGTGTATTAGTGGAAGTATTTTAAGAATATAAATTCATGAAGTAGTAACTATTATGTAAGCAAATATCCCTATTAGGAAATACACACTGATATATTTAGGGATAAAGGGCCATAATATATATAACATTTTTAAATGATTCACAAAAAATATATACATATATACGTACATAAATATAAACAGGAGAAAACACGCACAAATGATAAAGTGAGTGGGAAATGTTAGCAAGTAAAAATAAATGTTCTTTGCATTATCCTCAGGTTTTCTGCAACTTTTTAATGGTCATCCTCTAAATAAAATTATTCAGAATTATGAAATAGATAAGATCAATAATCTTTAAAAAAACTACCTTAAGAGTTAGGGTTTAATATACCTTAAAAGTAACTGTTTCTCAAGTGTTCATTTGAGAGGGAGGTAACTCAAAGTGACCATGTTATACCCTAAGGAAAACACAACTGGGAAGAAACTGAAATTCTGCAAAAGAAATTCTGTTGCATGTGGGGAGATCATTAGCTTCTCTAGAATCAGTCTACTCGGCTCTGAATTTGGACTCCAAGCCCTAAGCCTTCCTAAACTTTGATGTTCTCGTCCTTAAAGGGGGAATGGTAACGGTGTCTACTCCCTAGGGTCACTGTGGGATTCGCAGAAAAATAAAAGCATCTTAGTCAAGTGCCTACCACATGGTAAACATTCATCGTTATTACTGTTACTGTTATTTCTGTCTTGTACTGGAACACATCCAACCTAGGGGAACGGGGCCTTGGATGACGCGTTACAAAGGGAGCCGGAGAAGAACTCATCACGTTTACCAGCACCAGGCTCTTGTAAAGATGATCTGGTTTTAGGCACCAGGTTTTTAAAAGCAGGCTAGCCCTGGAGTGGAAAACGTTCTCTATCAAGTTCCTGTATCTTGATGGAAATATCGATGAAAAATGTCCACTCCTTCCCCGCCTTATTTCTATGTTCACCAAGTAAAGTTACTACCCAGTTTCTCCTTCCAGCGAGCGGGCCACAGGACATCTGCCACTGTAAGCTAACACACTCGGATATTTAATCTCCTGCAAACTCGCGGAGCCTGGTTAGCTCCACCCAGCCTCACAGTGTCCGTCAGCTCCGCATGAGCTGATAAAATCAAATTTCTTCACCTGCAGACTCTCACCCTAGACCAGACGCCTGGTCAAACAGTGCAGCGCCCCTCTCCCGAGTGCCGGCCTGGCCTGAGCAATCAGTGGCTTCCCTCCCGGACAGGAATTTAACTACCACTGTTGAAATGGTTACTTTCCAGAAGCATCTGCCAAGGGCAGACCATCTGTCTCCATTAACCCCATGCCTAATGGACACCGGGAGCAAGTCAGCACTCACTGATTAATAAACACTGGCCTTCGAGAGAAAAGGCACTAAGTACCAATCAATAACTTTGTGTTAATTGTATGAAAACAGAAAATAAACTATGGCTGAGTTAACTCCAAAATTAATCTCAACCTTTCATGCAACATATTTCAAAACATTGCAAAATAATTTCAAGCATAAATATCACAAGTTCACCATATAATTATATAAAAACTATCACACACAATAATCAAATTGCTATCAAATAAAAATACTAGTATTTACTCAATAAGGTTTTTAAATTTTCATACAATTTTTCAAATACCCAAGAATCTGTCTTTTTAAAAATGTCAAGAAGACAGCCAAACATTATTCCTAAGTGTTTGTTTTCACTTAGCAGCTTTTTAAATGTACTTATCTTTTATCGTCAAAGGTAATATGAATATAAACAAAATGTAAATTCTCAATCCCATTTGCCGTCTTCTGTACTTTCCCACCGAAACAAACTACAAAATTCAAAGTCTTGTTTCTCATTTTGAGAGGAGGAAGAAAAATGATCCTTTACTCCAAGAAGAACATACAGGGTCCTACACCATCTTCCTTTCTGCTTTTCTCAGAGAAACCCCAGCCTTCCTGGACATCAGACCCCCATCATGGCCCTCCTCTCCACACCAGCAGCTTCTGCAAAAAAATCTTACATCATGACATTCTTTTTCCTTCAAAACTGGAGAGATAAAAATTTTCCTCCACGTCTTTGCTTCAGGTCCCACTCTCCAAATTTTCTTATAAAAGAGAAGTGTCCTGTGTGCTACAAAGCTAATAATAGTGTCAACATAAGTCTGTGCTTGTTTATTCATTTACTATTTATTTATTTATATTGATTTGAGAGAGCAAGAAGCAGGGAGGGAGGCGGCAGGGGAAGGGACGAAGATAGACAGACAGACCCATCAATTTGTCATTCCACTTATTCATGCATTATTTATGATTCTTGTGTGTGCCCTGACAGGAGATCGAACCCCCAACCTTGGTGTATGAGGACAATGCTCTAACCAACTAAGCTACCCAACCAGGGCCTACTATTTATTTTTGAATGAATAATTCACATAGTTGAAAATGCAAACGATTAAAAAAAAGGGGGGTATTTAGGGAGAAGTCTCCCTGTCCTCCAGCCACCTACCTCCTTCTCTGAAAGGCATAAAATGTTAGTTCATTTTTTTATCTATCTACGTGTACATACAGATGTGTAACAGCTGTTTGTAAATTCTCATGCAACTCTTTACAAATTCTCTTTTTTATACTCTACGTCTTGTCCTTACTTAAGAATACAGCATACCAGAACACTCACAAACTTCCTCTTTCTATTTTTATGGCTATATGTGACTTCTTCAATATGTGCTCTCGTCTCTTGTCCCACCAACTCATTCAATACACACTGTGCCAGACTAGTTTGCCTGATTTTTAAAAAGAAAAATAAATATGCATTCAACCCCCAAATTTAATTATTTTCCATTATGTGTGACCTGTAATTAGGTATCAATGCTAAACTCCTTGGATACGGAAACTGTATTGTGGTTATACTGAGGAAAATCCTCTTTAGCAAGTACTTAAAGGCACAATGTCATGGTTCCCGCAACTCATATTCAAGCGGCTAAGAGTGAGCTGCAAATACACATACCACATCTGACTCGAAACACACGTGCACAGAGCGTGTGGGCAAGTGTGGCAGAATGTCAGCTGATCAATCCAGAAGAAGGGCATATAGGTGTTCAGAGTACTGTTTTTTCTAAAGATTTGAAATTTTCCAAATAAAAAGATGGGATAAAAAGGCTCTGGTATTTCACAGGGTCCCCTCATTCGCCACCTTAAAACATACAATGGTCATTTCCCCACTCCCAAGCCCACGTCCTAACACAGCCCAACCGCATTGCCTGCACTCTCCCAGAAGAAAATTAAAATGAGCTCTTTCCCTATTCTGAACTGCTGGTCCTGCCGCTGCTCCCAGGTCCTGACTCCCAGGTCTCACCCCGTCCCTGTCCTCCCCAGGCCACCCCTGGGGGTCCTCAGACATTGCTGCACCTCCTCGTTTTGTGGCCCATGCCCTGGAAACCACCCAGGGGAAACTCGTGATGAGTAACTCCTTTGTAGTTTCCAGCTAAATTCGATACACATGATAGGTGTTCAAAAATTTTTTTTGAAAGAGTGGGCTTTTTTAAACCAAGAAGGGCATGGGAACTACTCCTGAGCAATGGGGGCAGGCCCCCATGCTCAGTTAGTCTTCTTAGAAAAGCACCTGCAGTCTCCGCAGCGTGCCCTCCGCACGCTGCACTCCTCTCATCTTTCCTACCCTTGTGCGTTGTCACAACTGTCTTCTCTCTGACACAAACAATGACAGAGTGTCCTACTGAGAATGGAAAAACCTGTTTCACAACCCCAAATAAAGCCACTCTCGAAGTTAGAATAGCCAAAGTCTCTGAAATTTTATTTATGTGACATGACTCTCTGACACTGAAACTGTAAACCATCTGAAAAAAGCACCTGCCAATTACCTGTCTGTGGAATATTCCTCTGTAGGACCTGTCCACCGGTGTGAAGCTGGGGAGCCTGCCTCTGTACGTGTTAAATGCCGTTAGTCAAGATAAAGCTGGAGACGTCAGAACACAGAGGCAACCGCCATGCCAGCAACCACTTGTGTCTAGGAACACTACCCTTCGGAAAAGTTGATTCACGAACAAAAAATACAAATGACACCTACGTAAAAACACAGGGGAGATATCTAACTTGAAAGAGACACAAACTGAAACTGCACAAATGCACAATGGGAAGAAACCATGTCTGTGTTAACTGTGTTAATTTCCTCTCCGGGGAACAAGTCAGACCTGGAAGGGACCTGAGTTCAACCCTCCCAAACTGAGCTCAGAGAGGTTAAACACCGAGTCCGACATTTCGTAGCTGAAGAGGTCGAGCAAGGTTTAGAACTCCCATACGTTCTCAGGCTTCTCTGCCCATTTTACCTCTAAATTCCATAAATTTAACCTTCTGTCCAAAAAAAGCAGAGTGGGCAGGAAAGTGAAAGACCTGCTTGTGGTCAATGATGCCATCGACCAGGCGTGTAACATTACGTCAACTGTCCCATCTGTAAACTCAGATTGAATTAAACTAGCTCTGAAGCCTCTTACAGCTGTAATATATTCTGACCCTCGATGGTGACATAAGTAATAGTTGGGTACTTAAAATAAATTTTATGCTGTCACGTTCTTTATACCAAACTTTGTTACAGTTTAGGCAGTTTAAAGGCATTATTTTAACCGAAACAACACCTGTGTTTACCAAAAACGTCATAAGCAGAAAGAATCCTGGAATTCACTGTCTACATGACTACTCTTTCCTGAATTTTGGAAGAATGGCCTTTTGCACAAAATGTGAACTTCAATCTCAAACCAATCTGAATGTCTGTTCAAATATCCCAAAGAGCGTGGGGAATTTTGCATGTCACGTATCTTTTCCATTCAACATGTAATGCACTTCGTAAACATGTTCAACTCTTTGGAAAGAGTTTGCCTGAGCATGGAATTTTACAGACTACAATAGCCTTAAATGTCAGAGTTTTAAAACTTGCCTTTAGCTCTGGTCTGCCATTAGTAGGCTAAAAAGATGCCTGTGGTAACCATAGAATGTGACAGGGCTATCCACACCAGGAACGGGGGGGGGGGGGGGGGGGAAAGCCGAAGAATAAGGAAGGAGAACAGAACAGACAAAAAAGAACCCAAAAAGGAAAACGGAAGGAAATCATGAGAATAAAGAAGTCAGAAAGGAAAGAGAATAAGCCAGCAGGAGGGGAATGGCCAAGAATCCTCGTCAGTACCCCAGGGCCTCGGTGCACCAGCACCCCACAAACTGTTCAGATGGACTCCAGACACATTTCAGTGCTTTTGTTTATTTGTTTCCTTTTGTTCAGTTTTGGGGAGAAAGTTTGCCCAGACGGGACATGTTTACTTGTGCCTATCCCTAGACTCCATGTCGAGAACTAGGAGGCACACAGCGTGTGAAAAGGAACACAGAAAGTGCGACGATTCGAAACACACTGGACTGTCTACCTGGCATGTCCGGGACCTGGTATGTTCCTCATGAGTCACCTTCCCAGAACCTGGGCCTCTTAACTCCGGAAGAGCACAGTGATCCAGAAAGGTGTATTAGCAAGTAACATGTATATTCATAAAATTGCAATTCAATGCTTTCAAACAACTGGCACTCTCCAAAAACAACAACAAAATACAGCCAGAATGGGGACAGAGCTGGGGGCCGCCAGGCACAGAACAAGCCCAGGATGTCATGCCACCATCACGTCCTCCACACAAGAGCAAATGCTCCTTAGCTATTATGTGGATAATCATATGGATAATCATCTTGAAAATCTTTTTAAAGCAAATCTGTTGTTTGGATATTTCTATAAACAATAGAATCTCAAAGGATCTTCACTCTATAGATAACACTAATTGACTAAATTGGGTGTTGATTCATTTACTGTATAAAAACCTTGTTCCTCCAAACTGCTCAAGATCTGTGACAAAGAGCAAACTCCTATGTACCTTTTCAGAAGAATCGACTAGTAGCAGAAGGAATCTTAATTCCGAACCCTTTAAAATTCAAGCAAAGGAGGATTTGGGCATCTTTTGCCATGAACACGGGAGAAGTCTACACACACAGCAAGCGTCATAATCTTTCACAAACGAAAAGGCATGAAGCAGAAAACACATGTCGGAGCTTATAAAAAGTGGGCATTAGACAATTTTGAAATGCTAAAAAATAGAAAACGATGAAAAATACGTAATCTTTCTGGAAGCATCAACAAAAAATTATATATTTTTAGAAAATGGACATTATGTGCAATGAGTGCCTGTTACATCAATATAAACACACGAAGTAAAACAATCATCAGTGACCTTGACAAGGGACAGATAAGAAGCTTGGTGTAGTTGTGAGCATTACAACAAGACTCAGCACTAACAAAAATTCCCCTAGAAATAGGAAGCAAGCACTCAAGGTCACAGGCCGTGTACAGTTCTGCAAGAGAAAGATCTGAGGTAGCAGTTTTTATGAGTTGTTTAAGAACAAATAAAAGTATTAGGCACGTTCCCAGAAACTCCCCTAGTTGTGAAAATACCATCAAGAAAAGGGTGCTTTAGAAGCCCAGCCCCTCCATCACGGAGATAAGAAGCAGCGGCATCTTCCAAACACGGGGTCAACACGCTTTCCAAAGTGGAGTGCTAGGGTTCAACTCCGGGTCTCCTGATGCAGACAGCACAAGAACGGAGAAGAGTGGCCCTGAGACCCACCCCAAACTCCTGAAGGAAGGAAAAAGCAGGCCAGCCACCCCGCCGGCAGTCTAATTAAGGAGTCCTGGATCTCCTGACCTTGGGGTTCGAGAGCAGCACTTCACACGGAGCCTAGTCTTGCTTAACAGGTGTCCTTCAAAAACTAGAACACTTCTGGTCTGGATTTACAACCACATCATGATGTGAACAAACTCAATCGTAGTGCTTTAGGGCCAGAAACTCACTAACCTTATTTTACGGACGAGCAGCCTCTGGCACAGACGGGGACACTCTCCCACGATTCAGCAGCTAGTGGGGACCGGAATCCAGTGGGAAGCACGGAAAGCACCAGAACAGTATCCAAAAAGGCAGGTACCCACCAATCATTATTACACACACTCTTCTACCTCAGTACTCTCTCCGCCGAACTAAAGATCAACCACAGCACAGGGGACTTCTGACAGGGAAAGGAAGCAGCAAACGTGGAGGCAGGACTGACGGTAAAGGAAATCCACAGGGAGGTCTGGCCCGCCAGAAGCCTGGCTGTAAGAGAAACAGAAATATCAGAAGCTGGGAGAAAGGACCCCCAGGAGATACAGGAGAACAAAGATGCTGTCAAGTGCTAGCACAATTACATCCAAGAGAAGTGTCTTAACTCTCTAAAGCACAAGAGGCCTTAAAAGGTCCTGAGGAAGGTGGGGGGAAACTTCAAGAAAGACAGGCAGAGGGGATCTCACGGCAAACCTCCCCTCCCTCCCTCTGGCTTCCCAGTGGAAACTGGCCCGTGGGCCACCCCCAGCACGCTAGTCACACAGATGGCCAACCTCAGCTTCAAACCGTTGGGTCTAAAGAACTTGAAACAGCTTCAAGATTTAGTTACAAGGATTATGTCACAGATATTTGAGTCAAGAAATGACTGCAGCCCCAGCCAGTGTGGCTCAGTTGGTTGCAGTGTCGTACCTGTAGACTAAAATGTCAGGTTCAATTCCCATCAGGGCACATACCTAGGTTGCAGGTTCAGTTTAGTCCAGACGAGAGGCAACTGATGGGATGTTTCTCTCCCTCTCTCTAAAACCAGTAAGCATATCCTTGGGTGAGGAAAATAAAGGAAAGAAGAAAGACAGGAAGAAAGGGGGAAGGGCGGGAAGGGGGAACGAGGGTGGGCTGCACATCTGTGTAGCAAATTACCTGTAGTATCAATGCTTTTCAAAGAAATAAACAGGAGCTCAACATCCAAGGTCGTAGCTATGAAAAGTAGTTTAAAATCAAATATACAGATGCCAAATCAACTCTAAGACTTAAGATTCAACCACTTTATAAAAGCAGCTAGAAAACAGAATTTTAAAGCAACGGTAGGACTAGTAGATGTCAAAGCCGCGAGCTCTCTCGCCTTCAGCCCAGCGTCGTGGGCCGTGCTGCACGAGTCTTGTTTCCCAGTCCATGGAACACACCCCGGAATAAGCATCGCGCGTGCCTTCCAGAAATATGATTTAAACCAGTTAACGATCATACAGCAATCTAAAAAGGTAAACAGTGTATGAATCCTGGGCATAACTTTGGGAAGGCATCTGACTTTGGTCAAAGCAGCACCGGATATTTTGAAGTATTCAGCAACAATGAAAAGGAAAGTTTTGGAACATTTAAAAACTTAAAACCTGTCATTTTTACCCCCTCATTCTCTACTCCTCACCCATTTCTTTTTTATTTTCCTTGTCTTAGACAAAATTATTTCCCCAAAAAATCTTATTCTTTTTCTCCAATAAATCCACTCATGTTAGAATGTAATATCAAACCTCACTTCAACTCACCTCAAACCTTCAGATCATCTGACACTCGGTACCTGGGAATCTACTTTAACCTGGAATGCTTCCAGAGCACCACCTATAAGAATGCTGTGGGCTCTCCATGCACTCTGGATAGGAACAGTGTGGCTTTAAGACATCTCCTGTTATCTTCACCTTCTTCCCACCAAATTCCAGCCCCAGAGCCCCTTCATTTAGAAACTGCAGAGCCTCCACTGTTCCCCAAGTCCTCAAAATAGGGGATGGCTATGCCCTCACTTGCTCTTCACCCCCCACCCCCCACGAGGGGCACCTCCATCCTGCAGCCATGACTCGAGGAGGCAGCTCCACTCAGAGGATGCCCGGGTTAACGCTATCCGAGTCTACCATGGACTCACACATCACCGTTTTATTTAGTGAGCCCACAATTACGTAACGTGCCCCCATCATACCCTGTAGCTGTGCATCTACACAATAAGATTTGACACTATGTTTAGGTTTAAGGAGCAGCAACTAGTTTTGTCATTTAATAACATCAGAAATATTTCAATGTATTTTAACTGGAGAGTCTACTTAGTTTTGGGTAAGAATATGCAGTCTGAGTTTTAAGAGACCCAAGTTTTTGCAAAATACATAGAATTTCAAGAACTCCCAAAATAAAATTAACTAACCTGCCCTTTATTGTGGTGGCTTGGAAATGGTCAGCTGCTTCACCATGAAGCTGAACAACTCTTCCCCAGCCGCTGGCTGCCAGAAACTCATTGCTGTGGACAATGAGTGCTAACTTCACACCTTTCATGAGAAGTGTATGGACACAGAAGTTACTGCTGATGCTCCGGGTGAAGAAGGGAAGGGGTATGTCGTTCGAATCAGTGGTGGGAACAACAAACAAGGTTCCCCCACAGGGCAGGGTGTCCTGCCCCATGTCCACCAGCTGCTGAGCACGGGGCATTTCTGCTGTAGACCAAGGAGGATGGAGAAAGCACAGATCTGTTCAGGATTGCATCGTGGACACCAAGCTCGGTGTTCTCAACTGGGTCATTGTAAAAAAAGGGGAGAAAGACACTCCTGGTCTCACTGATGCTAATGTGCCTCATCACCCAGGGCTCAGAAGAGCGAGCAGAGCCCACAACTTTTTCACTCTCTTATAAAGATGATGTCCACCAGTATGCTGTGAGAATGCCCCTAAACCAAGATGGTAAGAAACCTCGGACCGAAGCACCCAAGATTCAGCAACACACGTGCTTACACCACGTATCCTGCAACACAGACACCGGCTTGCGGCTCTGAAGAAACAACATACAAAGAAAGCAAGGAAGGGGCTGCAGAATATGCTCAACTCCTGGCTAACAGAATGAAGGAGGCCACAGGAACACGCCAGGAACAGACTGCCAAGAGGGGCAGGCTGTCCCCTCTGACAGCTTCCACCTCTAAGTCTGAGTCCAGTCAAAAGTGAGGTCTCCCAAGAATAACAAGAAAGAACAAACATCAAAACAAAATCAACCCATTTCAACCTTTTAAAACTCCATCTGCCAGACAGCAATCTTTAAATGACATAACGTTGCAGACATCAAAGAACAGGTGCTGCCCCTCAAAAACGGGGAAAATCAGGTACAGAATCACCAAACTGCAGAGAAATCATTTAACTCACGGGTCCTGAAAACACAGTCATCTGACCAGCAACAGCAGCATCACCTGGAAACTTGTAAGAAGTACAGATTATCAGCTCCCCGCAATCCCCAAGACCTTTGAGTCAGAAACTCGGGTGCGGTCCAGCAATTGGGTGTTAGCTAGCACTCAGTGACTAACGCACACGGAAGTCTGAGAACCCCTCCTGTGACCCAACCACTCCACCGACGAAAAAGAGATGCAGCCAGCAACTTCCTTCAATGCTTCTGTCAGGTTAGTGACCGAGGTCACTAGCGAGTTCCCAATAAACTTTCAACATGACTCTTACATCAATATCTGAACCCGAGCAGCCCAACAGGATCTTCTAGGCTGAAGAGATCTACACTACAGTGTGAATTCTCCTATCACTGCTATATAGTCAGACACACATATGATTTCTTACGAGTGATTTACATTTGATATCTCAAAAGAGACTTCACATTACTGGCCTCAAAGCAACAACTCAAATCCCCCAGGCTTTTTTATTTGTTTGGTTGGTTGGGTTAACTACTGTTGCTATCAGGTGGGTTTTGTCTTGTTATGGCTGTGTTCTGGTTCCGTTTTGAGGGCAACGGCAGTCCTTTAGAGAGCACATGTTTTTGATAGTCTGTTCTTGGTTTGTGGGCTTCTCCCTGACCAAAAAGGTTCACACCAAAGGTGTCTGAAGAGCAATCATAAAGAACTGAGAGGCCAGAAATTGCTAAAAGAGAAAGTAAAAGGGCAATCATAAAGGACAGAGAGGCCAGAAATTGCCAAAAGAGAAAGTAACATTTCTCCCACCCACCCAAAAGAAAACGACGCATTTTTACCTTGGAATACGTAGTACCATATTTTTTAAACAACATATTTGTATTTTCACTTACGTTTTACTTACTGTAGAATAAAAGTAGCTTTCATTTGTGGAACACTGACGGCAGGATGATAGGAAGCCAGCCCGTGTCCCAGGCACAAGGACAGGCCCATGCCCCAGCCACACGGAGCACCACGAGGGGCGTCAGCTGCTGTGCAGCACGGGAGCAGAGCGGGCATCGCCCCCTTCACGGGTGGCCCCCACGCTGGGCTGTGCCATCTACCCGCCGACACAGCATCCACCACGTGAAATGAAGTCTGCAATTTTCAGCCTCGGGGCCCTCGTTCTGAACAGGTGTTGGATGCATCTCATGCCTCTTTATACAAACATTTCTCAGTCCAGTGGCAGTTATCTGCGCAGCTAAACATCTGTTTCTATTTACGTTTCACATATCCTCCTCGAGTAGTTTATAACTTGGGTGTCGGGATCACTACAGACGGAGACTCCGAGGTTTAAGAAATAAACGTTTCCAGTCCTGTTTCTCATACTGGCGCTGTTTTCTCAACGCCATGCCACACTGAAGGTATTTCCAGTCCTCTTTTCAGACTCCATTAACGTGTATGTTACTTCTGACTTTGCAAACCAAACTCTCTGAGTTCAGGGCCTGATTTTCTCTCTCCGAAGAAGACTCATGATAAAGTGCACAACATGACAGAAACGACTACTGATCTGATTCATACTTCCAGCTCTCTCTGGAGGGCCTGAGCACCAAATCTTCTTGGGACTTCATGCTTCCATCCATCATCAAATACAGTCAAAAATATCATCCAGTAACACCTGTGAATGGGAAGCATCATGTTAAGCCCTAAAAAATGACTCAAGATTTTTCTTTTAAAGGCAGAACACCTTGGCCTAAGTGTTTACCTGTCAAATACCAGGCCTAACATAAACGAATCATCTATAATTGCCCCATCCGATATAGCAGCTGCTAACCACTTACGGCTATTTACATTTAAACCAATAAGAAATGCATTTCCTACTAACACTAACCAACCTTCCAAGTGTTCAACAGACTCCAGTGGCTAGTGACTATCACTGCTAAGTCATTAAAAATATATCATTATAATCATTCTTCTGTCATCTGAGAAAACTCGACAGGACACTGCTGCCTCCAAAATGCCTCTGGGAACACTGAACCTGGAAGTTACAATGCAACGGAACGTGATGAAGCACCTGCAGTTAGCTAAGGCACGTAAAAGTACGTCCTTCAGTAACGCGGTGCCACTTCCTCCCTCCTAAGTGAACTGAAAAGTGATCGTGCTGAGGTTCCCTCCCAGTGCGCCCAAGTAACCAAGAACAGTTGTGCTGGCTGGTTGGTCAGCCGAGAATGAAACTAGGAAACAAGTGCAAAACTGGTTTCGCCCCGTCCTTCCTCTTCCTTTCCTGAGAACGTGCTGGCAGTATTTTGTGTTGTCTGTGCAAGGAGGTGTTTTAGCCTCGGAACTGGCAGCAGAGCTGGTGAGGACAGGTAAGAGTGAAGATGGGTGACACAGGCAAACACCAACAATGCAACTCAAACTCAATTCGGACTGACGCAGTAAGCTTAAGTGTCTACTATATGCCAGGGACACACAGTAAATAAAATAATCACCATCTGAACCTTTCACAAGCTCAACTTAGTAGGGGTGTCTAGCACAAGAACAAAAACAGTGTGATATGTTGTGATCCAGGCAGTGAGGCAAGCATGTGCAAGGTATAGAGGAGACACGGGGAGGGTATTTTTAAAATGTTCTCTAAAAGGAAACCAGGGGAAATTTCCTGAAGGAGGTACGCAAGAAGCAGAAGAGAAACCTAGGCAGAGCTGTGCAGAGGAACCACAAGTGGTTCGGCAACTGCTGGAGAAAAGTGTTTTTGGTGGTCGATGGGGAGGAGAACGGAAGGAGGGCCGCGGGGCTGCAGAGCCACCGCCACGGCACGCTCCAGCATGACGTTACTCAGGACTACGTCAAACTTGCCTCTGTAGGTCTGCACACACTACTCCCCAAAACTGCAGGCAACATGAAAACCAATCCCTACAACTTGGTAAGTAATATGCTTAGCCTGCCATACAGCTCACAATATCAGATAGCAATCACTAGTAGGAACACTAAAACATTTCTTTGTGACAGTACCATTTAGTAATACATATTTAATAATTAAAAAACATTTTCCTCAAACCCTCCACTGCCAGGGAAATACCCGTATTTCCTGTGCATTTTATTTGGATTATCCCCAGAAAATATATCACTGAACACATTTTCAAAACAAATGGATTACCCCTGTATTTAAATATTCCCCCTGAGAGTTTATCCGACCAGGAGAGAAATGAAATAAATAAAAGGGAGAAGGGGCTGGAGAGGCTTTGCTTCTGTACTGCAGACCAAAATGGTTGTCTTCCTCCAAAATTTACATGGCAGAATGTACGCTACTCTGTACACTGCCTGGTACTTTCTGGGACATCCGGCCTGCGACCACCAAAACTGTGTCGTGCCCAGCAACGTAAAGGACTTCTGTGTCTGCCCACGCAAATTCTCGGAAAACACCTGCCTCTTCTGGACTCTCAACCCTGCACTTCACAGGTTTGTTCAAGCCTCAAAACAAAAACAAACCAAAAAACACCCCCAGAATGTGTTTTTTTTTCCAAATTACTGGGGTCCCCTCGCTCTTCTCTTTAGGAAAAAACACTCCTTGAAATGTTTGTAGTCTATAGGCCTTAACGGATTCACCCAGTGATTCTCCTTGCTTCAACACAAGCAAAACTTTCCAGATAAAAATAAGTAACATACAAATACATCTACATAAACTCTCTGGCCCACAGATAAACATATAATTAGTCCTTGTCACACAAACAGGTGGTTCTTAAAGGAAAAGCATATTTTAATGCAGAATATATAATGGTTGAATATGAGTTCTGGAGTCAGCCTACCTGGATACAAGTCAGAGACCGTCACTGACCATTTTAACTTCGGGTGCTTCGATCTGCCCAACTGTAAAATGGGGAAACAATGTTACAGCAAGTACATATACCCGTGTTTGCGCAGTCACAATGCCCGCACTTGCTGACCCCGCGTAGAGACTGATCAATAAGTGCTAGCTATTTTTACCATTTCATCCCTAAAGATGGATGGTTTCACAACTAACTATTCCATCAAGCTAGCCACCTCTGTAAATTGTCACTCCTCATGCATCACAAGCACTTACGGAAGGGTTTTTTTTTTTTTTTTTTTAAGGCTCGACGTCCAAGCCCTACTTGGATTTGGGTTCAGTTGGTCCTGAATTGGGTGGGGCACCGCAGTCCTTTCAAAGCTCTCGAGTTGTTTATAACATGCAGCCAAAACTAAGAATCACCTATAGATCTCTATAAGCCCAGAGATACACACAAGAGTAAAGTCTGCTTATTTCTTCTGACCGAAGCAGCGCACAGGCAGCCCCCCAACCCGGATAGACAAGGCTCACCTAGCTGCTGCAACCACGAACTCGAGAGTGCGGTGGGATTTACACCCACGTCCGAATAGTGCTCGCTGAGGCTCAATTTGACCTCCGGCGCAATCGGGATCAGTCTGCGGCACACGCCCCCTCGCCCCTTCCCCCGCAGCCTTCGCGTCTCCAAGGCCCTCGGGACCGTGCGTCACCGCGCCCCCCCTCCCGCCCACGGCACGTGACTCGACACGCGCCAGCTGCACGCGGACTCCAACAAAACAAAAACAGAGGAGGCCTGGCAGCCGGGCGGCGGCGGCGGCGGGGCGCGCGGGGGTGGCGGGGAACGGGCGCGCCCCCGCCGCCACTGCCCGGCGCCGCGGCCGCGCCTCGGGCGCCGCCGGCCGCGCGCCCGGGCAGACCAGGGGCGTGAGGGCAGAGGGCGCCACCCTGTTTACAGCCCTTGCTCCGGGCGGTCCCCGCCCGGAAACGGTCTCCCGGGAGAGGGCCCCGGAGGTCGCACCCACCCGCGGACCGGGACGCTGCTCGGAATAAAACCGTCGCCACAGCTCTGGGGTCGGGCTCGCGCGAGTCTGCGCTCCCTCTCAGCCCACCGCCCACGGCGGCTTCGTGTCAGCCCCCGTCACGACTCTGCTACGCACTTCACCCTCCCGTCTCAGCTCCAGCGCTTCCGCAGACCACCCTCACGTGGCCGCCTCCTCCCACGGCACTCCCCCGCGCGAAGGGCTGCGGACCCTCTCGCACCTCGGGACCCCGAGTCCGCTCCCACCCCGAGGGACGCCACCCCTTTGGAACCCCCCAGCCCACCTCTCTCCCCGGGGTGGAGGGGGCATGCCCACGAAGCTGTCAGGAGCCTAGCTTTCCACATGACGAAGCTCACTTAAACATCCCCACTCACCCTTCAGCCTAGCTCCCAGCTAAATCAGATCCTCAAACCGGGGGTAGGAGCAGGGTGCGAACGTACTGAATTTTCTCCCTAATTCGCCAAAACACCAGACGCAATTCTGCCCTTGCACTTGCCTTCCAACTTCCCTCGTCGTCCCACCCAGTGCAATTTACAAATAGAGATGCCCACCCACCGCACACCTGCTACTCCACCTGCCCTCTGGACACCTGGAGACCCACCCAGCCCGCCCGCAGGAGCCCGCGCCCCGCCGAGGTGGGAGCCCTACCGTCCGGTCCCCCAAATTAGAGAGGGGGTGAGAGGGCACAGGCGCCCCCCTCGCCCCGCCCGGGAGCGCTGTCCTCCCGTCCCGCAGCCCCAGAGCAAAGCAAGGCATCCTACGTCCCTCCTAGCGAAAGGAGTACCGGAGGCCCGAGAGCGGGGTGCTTCTCCCTTTAAGAACCCAGGCGCCGCGTCCTCTGCGAGCACCCCCACCCCCAAGCGCGCGCAGCCTTATTTCTGGTGGACAGCAAGGTGGGGTTGGTGGGAGAACGAGCGAGTGCTCTCGAG
The DNA here is from genome assembly GCA_004024845.1 of Tonatia bakeri. Taxonomy (NCBI): domain Eukaryota; kingdom Metazoa; phylum Chordata; class Mammalia; order Chiroptera; family Phyllostomidae; genus Tonatia; species Tonatia bakeri. The sequence goes on from PVIA01000049.1 coordinate 396,253, forward strand.
GTTCGGGATGTTGGTCTCCGCGGAGTGAAGAGGTGGGATCTCGAAATGGAAACAGCCTCCCTCCCTCCCCTCCTCCTCTTCTTCTGTTTACCTCAAGTTTGAATTTTATCTGCGCAACATTAGCTGGAATGCGGACATTGAAAAAAAAAAAAAAAACACTCTCAACCCGGCAGCGGCTCCGGAGGAGCCATGTGGCATCTAGCCACCTCAAAGGGGAGAAAAGTGCTCTTAGCAACACAAACATGGCGAAATCGCCCCGGCATTCCCGGGAAACGCTACGACCCCTACCTTCCCTCGCCCGGCTCCCGAGCGACCGGCCGTGACCTGCGGCCCCCTCCCGAGGGGCGGCAGGGGGCCCCCGGGGAGCCCGAGGGTGGAACCTCGGGGCGTGCGAAAGAGGAAATAACAGAGTCCGCAGTGGAAATGTTTCTGCTGGACCACCGGACCCATCCTCCTCGCCGGCAGCGAGCGGACGCCTGGTTCCCCCCGAAAGGTCTAAGCGGAGAACAAAATTCCCATCCCTAAGTCCTGCCGTGGGCCGGGCTTTCCCCACCCTTCCGAACTTACCTTTGGGGCTGAACCCACGCTACTGCTTAAATCCCTTTCTCTTTCCTTCCTCCAGAGCGAGACGCGAGGGGGAAAACGATGCGCATGTACATTTGTAGAGCATGTTCTTCTAGAATTTCCCTTTGGTTATCACGGGGAGCAATGAAGGCTCGGGAGACAGGTGCAGTGCTGGCCGAGGTTGCCGGCTAAAAGTTGTTCTCTCCGCGGTGGGCGGCGGGGTCCCCAGGCCGGGGCTGAGGACCCGCTCTCCCTGCGCGCCCCCCCACCGACTGGCATTGCGCGCGGCTCGGCTGCAGGGGAGGTGGCGTAGTTTCTCTTCCTCCCACCTCTTCTCACTCACTTGTTTTCGTAGACTGGGCTCCCCTAATGCTTTCCTCTCCACAACGTTGTTTCATTATATCATGTCCATCATGTGACACCGGAGAGGCTTCTCTATGGAAACTTAAAGGGGCTCCCACGTGACTGCAGCAGCAGCGGCAACAACAGCAGCAGGACTGGCGGCGGAGGACGCGGCGTTTGTACCACCACCCACCGAGAGCCCCTCGCAGCATCCCGGAGAGGTTTCTGGTGCTACCGAAGTCCAGATAAGGCAGCCAGGGCATCCGGGAGCTGTGGCGTCTGTGCGTGCGCGCAGCCTTTGCTCACTGCACAGGATACCGAACAGAAGGAGCGTCCTTAAATCCTTTTCCAGTCACAAAACCCACGCTCTGTTAAAATGACATTTCGTGGCTCCGACTTTATTTTCCACTGGAGCACTGAGTTCTCTATTAGGTCTGATTAAATGTTACCAAATCAAACAGAAAAGCCGGGTTTGTACCTGTGTAAATTGAGCCAGTTCTTGGGTAGAACAGAAATGACAAAACAATAACAACAGAAATAGAAGCAGGCATCGGATACATAATTGCCATCACCACCGGCTTTAAAGCTTTCTGGAACTGCACTCCTCTGGTAACTGGATGGTGCTTGCAGGAGGCGAGACGCGATGCAGGTTCTCTCTTCCGCAGCTGTGTCAGGGCTTTGTTGCTGACAACAGTGAAGCTTGTTTGTGTCAGGAAGTGAGGTGCGAAGACAGGACCTGGAGGGCACAGACAAAACCAAAGCGGCGGCGTTTTCATTACTTTCTGACCACATTCTTTGAAATGGTGAGAAGCAGCTGGTCTGCTGTAAGATGCACAGAGTATGGTTGGTAGGAAATAAAATAATCACAAAAACATATTTTCCCTTAATCATCCTTCACATGCTAGACACTAGAAATTACAGGGGTGTGTGTGTGTAGAGAGGGAAGCATGTGCATTTTTGCCGATAAGTTTGTCATCACTCCTAACGTTTAGCAAACACTAAGGAAGACTTATTCAAGTCCAGCCATGTGCGGACACTGTAACATCAGCTTTTTGAGCGTCTTCAGTATCATTGACTCACAGCCCCTTTATAGGCTGACGGCTATAACTCAAATCTCTGCCTTAAAGTTTGTGTGGACCACGGAGATTTTATCCTGTAAATCTAAGTTAAATAGCTATTTCTATGCTTCAGTTCACGCTTTTCCATTTATAAGGAAAACTCCCTGCTTGGATTGGCAGAATTGCCTAAAACTTCGCAGACAAGTGAAGAGTGGGGTGGAAGACCATCCTTTCTTTGGGCTTTGCCTGCACTGTGTCCCTTCCCACCTCGGCAGCCGTCATGAATGAGCTCCACTACATCCCTTCTCATAATTCCATAACACATCCCCAGTTTTTACCTTCCTGTCCAATGAGTAATTCTCCCATCCCTCTCCCTTTTTCTGCTCTTGCCCCCCAATTCAGCCCCAGTGTTGCTGGAGTGCTTGGCTCAGGCCTCCCCAAAAACTCCCTCCCAGTCCTCTTTCCCCTGCAGTTCCCCCCACTCCACCGCCCCCCACCCCTTTCAGCCGGGTCTCCCTTCGCAGCAGCTCTACCCCCTTACCTCTCTTTGACCTCCTTTATTTCCTTCACAGCCTGGCCCTTGACTTCTCGGCCTCTTCTTCCCCTTCTTTACCTGCAATACCCTGTCCCTACTGGGGTCTCCTTCACACCCTCCTCTCTGGTCCCATCTCTTCTGACCCAGCCAAACCCAGCATTCCTCAACTGCTCGGCCTGGTCGGCTTTAGCCAGAGTTTGTGCCTGTGCCCCAGAGCGGGGAAAGGAGTGTGTGGTGCAAAGTGGGGGCAAGAACCCCCCCTCAGCGGTGGCCCCCTGCCTCGCCTCCCTCCGCCCCTCCGGAGCCCGGGTGGCGGCGCTTCCTGGGCGGATGGTTGGGACTTGCTGCAGCAGCTGCGGTTCTGCTGTGTCATGCAAGAAGGAGGGCGGCCGGAGCTGGAGGGGGAGGAGGGGAGGAACCTGATCTCTCCGGTAGCGAAGGGCTGGAGGCAAACACCGAGCTCCCCCAGAGCCGCCCGGGAGCAGGGAGGGCTCCGCTACCCCGGGGGGCCCTCCCCGCGGGGCAGATGGTAAGTGGGGCGGCGCAGGTGGTCGCCTTGGGAAGGGAGCGCGCAGGGGGGTTAGGTGGGGAGGTGGGAAGAACCAGGAGTCACTGGGGCCAAACTGAAGGATCCCAGTGTCCAGCTGAAAGGAACCCAGGCCATAATAAGGATGACCAGACAAACGCAGCGATAATTACCATTCGAATAACGGCCCACAGCTGACTCAGGCTACACAGAAGAGTTGTGCATCCCGAACCCAAGACAGACCTAGAGGCAATCATTCGGGGTCTGAGACCCATCATCCCACCAGCCCTGGCTTTTTAGGGTAAAGCTGGGTAACAAAACTCAACATATACCATACCAATTCCTCTAGCCTAGCTGAGCTTTATAAGTGGTCTTGTTTAAAACTAGGGAAGGGTATGGAAACCTGCCCAGCCTCACTTTAGCCATGAAAATAATGCTCTTGGCCAGGGGCCTCAGACAAACAGCCACTGGTGCAATTAAACAATCAATAGGAAAAATAGCTTCATTCTCCTCACCATCCTCCTTCAACCAGGGTAATTTATTCTGCTTAAAGGAGAAAGACTATGCACGTATATTCCCTCCCCTACACCCTCATTACCCAACACAGACTGTGCACCCCGCTATTCACCCCACTGTTGGACCCTGATTCATGTTGCATGAGGGGACTGCTCCTCACTCTGAGAAGTTTCACCTCCGTGTCCCTTTACCACGGGGGACTCAGAAACAGAGCGAACTGAGAGCAGTGAATGCAGGGACAGGCTGGGCACATCCGAACATTACTTACTTTGCCTGAGTGCAGTTCTCAGGGAAACCTTTTTGTTAGTAGTATTATTCCTTTCCATTTCACTCCTGGAAATTTCAAAGAACTTTCTAAAGTATCTTTTTTTGTTTAATGTCAGTCATATGTTTAGAAAAGGAAGGGGTTGGTGGGATTAACAGAAAGGCTAATGACTGTCTCAAAAGCACATGCTGTTGCTAGGGAACTCGGGCTCATCTGCTTTCTAATCATTAGCATGTTCCGTGGAAGTCAAACTTCTCAGGGTGTATTAAAATGAATGGCATTTGGTTAAAAGTGTTCTTGCTTGTGTTGTAGCCTCCTGGATTATTATCGATTGCCTCACACCCACACATCTTGTTTTCCTAATTCGATTTCTGTATGTGCGTCACTGCCAGGGACATGCAGACCAGACCGGTCAGGTTCACTTCCTGTTTCTCAGAACTAGTTTATATTTGGTCTCGTAGCACTAGCTGGTAAAACATTATCACACGGATCCTCTTGGAAAGAAATCTGCTTTCAGTGAAAACAAATTAGCCCAATTAAATATTAATTCCCACAGAAAATGGCATCATTGGAGGAATAAAGTAGCCTGACAGTTGCCATTTGAGAAAAAAATCATTCTTGAAATATAAAGCCTAGAAAAACCCAGCATCTTTATTATCCTTTGCCCAGAATCTTCATTCCTCAGCAGTAGAAACTAAACAAACTGAAGTAGAGAAATTTAAGGATGATTTTTCTAAAATGAAGCTCAAAAAATACACATTGAAGCTGGGGAAATCTTTTAGACCAAATAAGGCATAGAATTGGATGGCATCCAGGCCCCAGGAGCACAAACAAGCTGGAGCTAGCGTTGGGGCACTCGAGAACAGTGTGATCACAAGGCTGCACTACAGATAGCAGCCCATCACTCTGAGTACTAATTGTCACCAATGCCCTATGTCCCTTGCTCTTTTTTTCTCAGTTCCTTCCTCTTTATAACAAGGATATCACAAAGGCAATATCATAAAGATAAGCATTATGTAAACAGTTCATTGGGTTCTGATGTAGATCATTTGTTTAGGTGGAAAAAAATAGAGTGTATATGGCATTGAGGAAAAGTCAGCTGACTGAAAGTTAGGAAATTCGCTCCCACTTCTACTGACCTATGACCTTGGACAAGCCAGTCCAGGTCTTCTCCTGGCAGTGTCCTCGTAGAAGCTCAACAACACTGCTGGACGGACTAAAAGACGTCCAAGCTTCCCTCTGTTTACCAGACTCTGGATTAGATTGAACTCACTACATAAAAATTTCAATTTTAGTTGGATTTTGCGATGTTAAATTTTGACACTGAAACTTTAATATCTACCCATGGAGACCTTGGAGGAAATTGAAATGGGAAATGATTTGCTGTTGACGCATCATTTTTTAGTGTCGATTGCCAGACAATCCAATGACATTGAACTTGCTCTCAATGTACTTGCTCTCTGCTTCTGTGGTGGTGTTGTAGAAGCAACAGAATGAACATGAAATTGTATAGAGAGGGCTTTCAGTCATTTCAGATTTAGTTAACACAAAATACTTTTACAAGCAAAACAATGGTATGATAAGGAAGGGCTACATAAGAAATAATCAATAGAATCCTCATGGAGCTAATAATCTATTTACTGGTATTTTCATTAGTGATAGGCAAAAATATACCTAGCACAGATTTTTGAAATTTTCAGATTCATGATATTAAGAAGTAGCAGAAACAAATGTGAGATTTGTGCCAGAGAGAAAAGACCTGACTTTGAAACCCAACGCTGCCACCGTATTTATTCATTATTGAGTGCCTGCTCGGAGTCAGGTGCTGTGCTAGGCACTGAAAATACAGAGATGAATAAGACAGCCTGCTCCAAAGGCCCTGACAAGGGCAGGACAGATGAGTACGGAGTTGGGCACACAACAGTGAGATGACGCCAACAGGAGAGGTCATTGGCGGGGGACCGAACCGTGACTTCCATAGTAAGGGTCCCAAACCATGGAAGGTGAATGTGGAAAGGAATTCTGAAAGATAAGCAGAAGTAATCCAGACAAATGGGCAAGTTAAAGAGAGATGTATTCCAGGCAAAGAAAGTACTATGTGTAAACTCCTGGAGGTAAAAATGTGTGCCCAGAGAGTTGGGAGGGAAGAACAGTGCCCAGTGAAGTAGTGGATTCTCAGTAAATACATTGTACGAATGCATGCCAGAAGTACTGAAGGATACACCCAGAAAGATCAGCAAGAATTTTCCATTTATTGTAAGGCTGATGGAGGACCACTGGCGAATTTTAAGAAGTCTGTCCATTTTAGAAAGATCACTGCAGTTTGGAGAATTTGTCAGTGTGAGTGACACTATAAGCTGGGAGACTAGTTAGGAGATCATCACTTTAGGAAAGAAATGATGGACATCTAAACTGAGGCAGCAGGAATGCAAATAGAGAAGAAGGATTCAAAAATGTATTTAAGATACAGAACCAACTGAATGTTATTATCGATTATATCTGCAGGATTCGGAGTAGAAGGAGATTTGTGACTAGGTAAATGGGAGGATAGTGGTACCCTTTGCCGAGATGGGGACTTTAGGAGGAAGTGTAGGTTGAGAAGGGAAGGTGATTAGTTTAATTTGAAACATGTTGAGTTTGAAGTGTCCACGGGATATCAAAATGAAGCTTTCTGGGACCTAACTGAACAGGGAAGTCTAGAACTCAGAAGAGAAATCCATGGTTAGAACCATCAGAATGTGATGGTTTATGGAAGCAGATGAAATCCGCGACAGAAAAGGTACGGCATAAGAAGACAAGAGGACCTACTCTGGAACCTTAGGAAAATGCCCACACTCAAAAGGCGAGGAAACAAATCTACAGAGGAAGAACATCCAGAGCGGCAGCAGGACCAGAACAAGTAAAGCCAAGAGAAGCCAAGGGAGGAATTGTCAACAGTATTAAATGCTAGAGAAAGGTCAAGAAAAATGAGGACTGAAAGTCCTCGGACTTAGCAACAAGGAGGGCATTGTTGTGTTTGGCAAGAAGGAGTTTATTGGGGTGGTAACCAGACTGCAGTGGATTGAGGAGTAGAGGAGGTAGAGGAAGTCCTTTTGGATAAGAAGGACTAAAGGGCAACTGGGCGGGGAAGGATAAAGGTATTGGGAAGAGAATAAAATCATGGTCTGTTAAGGCTGCGTAGGGAAAGAAGGAAATGATACAGTAACACAAAATTTTTTATTCCTTGAAGCTGTCTCCTTAAAATTAAATGGTGTGACCATTCATCCAATGCTCAAGTCAAAAACAAACGAACATGTAGACATTCATGATGCGTCTCTTTCCCTCAGTCCTCACATCCAATCTATCAGGAATTCAGGTCAACCCTACCTCCAAAACATTTTCACAATCTGTTTCTTTCTATCTGTACCGCTACCGCCCTAACACAAGCACCATCTTCTGGGCTTCTGTAAATAGCTTTCTAATTGGTTTTCCTGCTTCCACTCTTGCTCCTGTTCTCCACAGCACAGCCAGAGTGACAGGAAGCATAAAACATAAATCGGATCTTATTGCTTCTCTTCTTGCAACCCTTCCACGTCTTCTGATGCACTTGGAATAAAGTCCAGACTCCTTTGCTGGCCTACAGAGCCCTGGGTGGCAACCCAGACCACCTTTTCAGTCTCGTCTCCCACCTCTCTCCCTCCAGCCTAATCACTCTGGCCTTTTTTCTACTCCTTAAACACATTGGCTTTGCTCTTGTTTTAAAGGGCTCATCCCAGGTATTTCCTCTTCCTGGAATACTCTTTTCTTCATTCTAATCTCTGTTTAAATGTCACCTCCTCACAGAGGCCTTTGCTGACTGCCCTTACTAAAGTATCCGTCTCTGTCACCTTCCCAGCCATCCTGTGTAAAACCTAATTACTCTTTGTTTTTATTGTTTATGGTTGAGAACCCCTCTAAAGTATAAACCCTATGAGGACTCCTGGCACATAGTGGGCACTTAAAAATGTTCACTGGGTGTTTATAGAAGGAAAAGGAGAGGACAAACAGATTATTAGAATTACAGGCATCAAGGATCAAAGCCTGGTGTGGTTGAGGAATGGCCAGGGATAATGGATTACTAGGCTTTTAAGATTCCAGAAGTAGAGGAGTTACTAGCTGTGTGATATTGGACATTCATATTAGGTTTGCTTTGTGAATATGGGTTATCAGTAATATAGGTATAAGGTAGCCTGGCCAAACTATTATCAGGAAGTCAGGACTTCTGCGAATCAATTTATAACCTCTGCATATGACCTCTGCATGTAAACTTTCCTGTAATGGAGTTAACATTTGATTATTATTAGGGAAAAATGGGCAAATTGTGACTTTTAAAAAATACTAGAGTACCTGAAAGACCCTGGGTATTAGATTAATTAAGAAGAAATCAAAGCATTCCTACAAATCAATAAGAAAAGAATGGAAAACCCTAGGAGACTGGGCAAAGTGTTTGACAGTTTGAAGTTAAGGAAATGCAAATGGACCTTTAAAATATGTAAAAATGCTCATACTTTCTCATAACAAGAGATACACAAATTACAATGTAATGAGATGTAGTTTTTACATATATTACTTTGGCACAAATAGCATACTTTGTTCGCCATGCTAGGAAGAGGGCAAACATTGTCAGTAGGAGTGAAAATCAATAAACTTCTATGGAGGGCAACGTGGCAGTATTTATTAAATTTTTAAATGTACAAAACCTTCGACCTAGTAATTCCACCTTTCTGTATTCTTCCGATAGATGCATTCACACACATATCAAAGGATGACTCATCTAGGATCTTCACTGAAGCTTTTATGCTAAAGACAAAACAACCTTCATGCCCACTGACAAAGAAGTGATTAAATAAATTATGGTACAGTTATACAGGTGAAAGGTAGGCAGTTGTCAAAAACTTCAGAGGCAGTTTTAGGTGTACCGATGTGAAAAGATCTTCATGATACATTACTGCATTTAAAAAAAAAGAAGAGGATGAAGAACACCATGTATTTTGTCAGCATTGTGTTTCTTTTTAAAGATTATTAACTTTTTTTTTATCTGAAAATGTCTGTGAGAAGTGAAAATAGAGCGGTGAGAGAGCAGGTGTGGAGAGACCGGTTGAAACAGTATTTCAGTGATTCAGGTCAGAGACGACGATGTCTTCCTGGTCTAGGGCGGTGGCATGTACAGGAAGAGGAATGATCAGAGTTAAGAGTTATTTTATCTATGAATCTGTCTCTGTTTTGCTTGTTGGTTCAGTTTGTTAAATTCGACATATGAGTGAAATCGTATGAGTATTTGTCTTTCTTTGACTGGCTTATTTCACTTAGCATAATGTTCTCCAGGTCCATCCATACTGTTGCAAAGGGTACCATTTTCTTCTTTTTTACAGCTCAGTAGAATCCCATTGTGTAAATGTCCCATAGTCATTTTATCCACTTATCTATTGATGGACACTTGGACTGCTTACATAACTTGGTGATTGTAAATAATGCTACAATGAGCATAGGGGTGCTTATGTTCTTTCAAACTAGTGTTTTGGGTTCCTTTGGGTATATTCCCAGAATTGGAGTTGGTAAGAGGTTAGGGGGTGGTTAGGGGGTAGAAGGAATAAGCAAAAAAGAGAAAGGACTCATGGACATGGACAAGAGGGTGGCGATGACTGGGGAAGGGGATTATAAGGGGACTAAATGGCCATGGGAAAATATAACAAAGGTGTATTTAGAAAATTTTTTTTTAAAAAAGAGCTATTTTAGAGACCTTGATGATTCAATGGAAATAGTGAGTTATAGAGAGGAAGGTAATGTCATGGTTGCCTTGAGAACTCGTCCAAGGTCAGATGCATGCGTACAGGTGTCAGTCACCAAGATGGACAATCCTAGGACAGTTACACAGTTCTGGGGAAGAGAGAGAAAGAGTGGTGACGTCTTCTGTGATACAGGTCTTTAGTCAGAAAAACTTCGGGCACTGGGTTTATAAGTTTGGAAGAAGATTGTTTAAAGAGGGTAGATGGAATCATAAGAAAAGCAGGCTCAGGACTAAGCTCTGATCATCTAGAGGTTGGAGGAAAACAAAGAGCTGACAGTGGAGACTGGGAATCAGAAACCAGAAAAATTAAACCACAAGATTATGGGGCCAAAGAAAGCAAGAGAAGAATACGTTAAAGAACAGTTAAATGTTGCCGAAAGGTCCAAGAAGGTCATTACAACTTATTTCTCTCATCAACCCTAAATTCCTTGTAAGTTGGGATTATTTTACTTATTTTTGTATCCTCGGGGCTTGTCCTGTGTCTCATACATAATAAATAATCACCAAAATTTCGTTAAATTGAAAAAAGAGATACTGTGCAGAGACAGACAGGCAGAGATACAGAAAGATAATAGAATGTGTCTCTGGGTCCCAAAGAGTGAGGGAGAAAGTAAGTAAGTAAATAAATAAATAAAAAGACAGATGCCCTTGAACGTTATTGCAAACCAAACCTGATCTTAGAAAAATAAGGAGGTTTTGCTCCCTTGATTTTGCTCTTGAACTAACACACTGATTGAGCCCTCACAGTGCCATGTTGTTGTGACGTTAAGTGCCTCCTGAAAACATTTTGGGAAGTAATACTCACCTGCGTCTGGTAACTCTGAGTCACTTTTGTCTTTATTTAGGTCCTGGGTGATGACAAAAAGAGCAATTTGCTTTTCCTTGTCTGTCTGACTCTGTCCTACCACCTTAAATCAGTTGATGGAGTCTGGAGAATCCATCTCAGCACCACTGCAGTCCGTAACACGCTGTAACCGCTCACAAGGATGCCCAGCCCTAGTTTCCCATCAGAGAAAATGATGGCTTTTGGCAGGAAGAGATGTATTACCTCCGAGAGAAACCACCAGCTTCTCAATCTGTTACTGTTTCCACAGAAAGGTGCTTTAGGAGAGAATGTAGAGAATACAAAAGGAGAGAAGGTTCTGACTTTGTCTTGGGAACATGGAAATCTATATAACAAAGGAGAGGCCATGACCTTTTGGTACAGTGTCCTTGAATTAGAAACTAAAATCAGTAGATGTAGTTGAAACAGTATTTAAAATGTTATGACATTCCGTATTATTTAGTTAGACCTGGGGTAGTAAAATGTTTCTGGAAAGAGCCACATGGGAAATATTTTACGCTTTGTGGGCTGTACGGTCCCTGTCCCATCTACTCAACTGTGCCATGGTAGTGGTGTGAAAGCAGTCATAGACAGTGACTAAATAAATGAGCATTGCTTGTTCCAACTAAACTTTATTTATGGACACTGAGTTTGCATTTCATAAAACTTTCACATGTCATGAAATAGTATTATTTTTAATCCTCACTCAAAAACTTTTTTTTTCATTGCTTTTAGAGAGAGAGGGAGGGAGGGAGGGGGAGAGAAAGAGAACAAAAAAAGAGAAATTGATATGAGAGACACACATCGATCCCTCACCTTCCATTTGCTCCCCAGCCAGGGATCAAACCTGCAACCTGGGTGTGTGCCCTGACTGAAAAATCAAATCCGTGACCTTTCAGTCTACAGGACAAAGTTCCAACCAACTGAGCCACACCAGGCAGGGCCAAATAGTATCCTTCTTTTGATCTTTTTCAGCTACTTAAAAATCTGAAAATCATTCCTAGCTCGTAGGCCATACAAAGATATGGGGTGGGGTGGGTTTAGCCAGTGGACAGTAGTTTGACACCTTCTGATTTAGGCAACAGGAAAATCATGTCTTAAAAAAGACTTTCAGATTCATACTTGTGAAGAAAGTAATCTGTTCATATACAGCTATGCCCCATTTATTTTAACTTCTCAAGTGTATTGGAACATATCAACACATTTGCCTACATCTGACTTATTTGGAAATAAACTTGGTCTCCTCAGTTCAGTACTCATTTAACACTTTGCCCCTTCTCTTCCTTGAAATGAATGAATGTGCATGAATGTAGTATTTTTATAGAGCAAACTGAAGAATTCTTACTAATTGAATTTATAAATACCCAACCCAAGAGAGGACATAGGAGTTCTAATCACATTTTAAAACTACATTAAATTCATTCAGTAAGTATTATTAATGATGATCCACTTCTTTCATAGTGTGTACTGTTATACAGTTAGTGATAAAAGAGGAGAGATGATAGATAGATAGATAGATAGATAGATAGATAGATAGATAACAAATCTAGTGGCTGATAGGCACCAGTGAGAATTGTTTGGCTATGTCACAGTATAAACAGTATAAATATAGTCACTTAAGCAACAGATAGGGAGGTAGACAAAACTAAGTTTAAATCTGAGCTTTTTTGTGTCCCAGATGTGTGACCATATAAGCTCCAGTTTCCTCTTTTTAGAACAGGAATAAAAATACGCACCTCTTAAGGAAGTTGTGGGAATTAAATAAGACAGTGCTTGTAAGTCAGCCAGCTCAGTACCCAGTACATGGTAAATAATCAGTTAACGGGAGCTGTCGCTGTATTCCACCAACACCAAGGTATATAATTTGTTCAAGAGAAGCACACGATCGAAAGGCAAAGCAGAGTGAGTGAAGAACTTACAAACACAAATGGAAACTCACAAACCTGAGGATTGATGACTGGTAGAAAAGGTTTGGGTGAAAGTAAAAGGAGAAGTGACATTGTCACAGGAGCTTACAGAAGGCAGCTGGACAGTTGTCTTGCCTTTGCTTCCCTAGTAACCAGATGCTGGGTTGTCTTAGGAGCTCCACCTATAGGTCTAGCTCTCCAGCCTCCCCAGTACTTAGCTGCAGTTCTGACTGCGGAGAAAGTGGATCATCAGTGCAAACCCCAGCATCTTGCTTCCTTCCAGTGAGGTTAGCTGTGAGCCTGAGTGAGACACCTGCAGCCCCTTCCTGTTATGCCTCTCACTCCTGTGTTTGTCCAATTCTGGACTTACACCTTGACCTCCATGTTTCAGTCTCTGGTCATTCTGCCGTGAATACCAGTCTGCCTGTAGATCTGGGACCCTGTCCTGGACCCTGTCCTGAACCCTGCCCTACTTCACCATGACTCTGACATCTTTAGCTTATCTCTAACCATTTCCTCTTCCCCAGAGGGCTGTATTCTGCTGCTCACACCCCGTAAACTATGGTACACATGTGATTTAGCCTTCACAATCAACTGTTTAGCATTAAAGGCTTCCCGAACTTTACCATGGTGTGAGACACCAAGTTTTACACAGCTCAGCAGCCCTAATCCAAGCCAGCTTCTGTATTCACAGCCCATGCCCTGAGAGCACCCGCACCCTCGTCCTGGCTCACACTCTCAACCGACTGGCTATGCATTGTCAACTAGTTCTAGCAAGCCTTGTGATGTCATGGCAACATCAGTAATGCTTTTCCAATGCAAATGACAAAATTATTGGCGCAGGGGCATAATTTAGAGGTAATGGAGAACTCTGACATCTACTGACAAACTCATTCTGCAGGAAAGCGAGCATCAAATAAAGTTGGCATGACTTAAATTTAAACTAACTGCTTACTGAAGAGGTACTATTCTGTACTTAATTCTAACCAGCTTGGAAGAATGTGTTGGTGAAGTGGAAGTGACAAACAACTTAAGTGACCACAGCATCCTTGAGTTTGTAGTAGCCAGAGAACGTGATTCTGTACTGTCTAATCTGACACAAGGAAGACTTGAATAAGTTAAGACAAGATATGGACATGAGGGTCTGTCTGGCTAGGAACTAAAAAAGAAAGCTCAAAAGGAGTAAAATGACTTGAAACTTAAATTTTTATAAACCCCGTGACTTTCATGAAGAAAAGGGAGCATCTGGTAAAGGTCAATGTGGCTGCTCAAGAAGTGTCCTGGTAAGCTCATATTTTTACTTAATTTTTAAAAATTAAGTATAGTTTATAGTTTATTCAGATTTTTCTTTTTTGAGCTAATGTTCCTTTTCTTCTAAAATTGTTTTTAAATTTTTCAGTTACAGTTGGCATACAATATTATATCAGTTTTAGGTATACAACATAGTGATTAAACATTTATGTAACTTATGAAGTGATCCTCCCAATAAGTCTCATTTGACAGCATTCATAGTTATTTACTATTATTGATTACATTTGATATGCTATACTTCACATCCCCATGACTCTTTTTGTAACTGGCAATTACTTCTTTTTTTTAAAGTATATTTTATTGATTACACTATTACAGTGGTCCCATTTTTCTTCCCTTTATCCCCCTCTCCCTCCATCAATCCCCCCTTAGTTCATGTCCATGGGTCGTACATGTAAGTTCTTTAGCTTTCCTATACTATTCTTACCCTCCCCATGTTTATTTTGTGCTTCTTATTCCCTGTACCTTTTCCCCATTCTCTCCCCCATTGCCCTGCCCACTGATAATTCTCCATGTGATCTCCATTTCTGTGATTCTGTTCCTGTTCTAGTTGTTTGCTTAGTTTTGTTTTGTTTTTTTTTTTTAGGTTTGGCTGTCAATAGCTGTGTGTCTATTGTATATTACTGTTCACATTTTTAATCATCTTTTTCTTAGATAAGTCCCTTTAACATTTCATACAATAAGGGCTGGGTGATGATGAACTCCTTGAACTTGACTTTATCTGGGAAGCTCTTTATCTGCCCTTCCATTCTAAATGATAGCTTTGCTGGATGGAGTCATCTTGGATGTAGATCCCTGCCTTTCATGACTCTGAATACTTCTTTCCAGCCCCTTCTTGCCTTCAAGGTTTCTTTTGGGAAATCAGCTGACAGTCTTATGGGAACTCCTTTGTAGGTAATGGTCTCCTTTTCTCTTGGTGCTTTTAAGATTCTCTCCTTATCTTTAATCGTGGGTAATGTAATTATGATGTGCCTTGGTGTGTTCCTCCCTGGGTCCAACTTCTTTGGGACTCTCTGAGCTTCCTGGACTTCCTGGAAGTCTATTTCCTCTGCCAGATTGGGGAAGTTCTCCTTCATTATTTTTTCAAGTGAGTTTTCAATTTCTTGCTCTTCCTCTTCTCCTTCTGGCACCCCTATGATTCAGATGTTGTAATGTTTAAAGTTGTCCCTGGGGTTCCTAAACCTCTCCTCATTTTCTTGAATGCTTGTTTCTTCATTGTGTTCTGGTTGAATGTTTATTTCTTCCTTCTACTCCAAACTGCTGATTTGAGTACCAGTTTCCTTGCTGTCACTGTTGGTTCCCTGTATGCTTTCCTTTACTTCATTTTGCATAGCCTTCACTTTTTCCTCTATTTTGCGACCATACTCAACCAATTCTGTGAGCATCCTGATTACCAGTGTTTTGAACTGTGTATCTAATAGGGTGGCTATCTCTTCGTTGCTTAGTTATACTTTTTCTGGAGCTTTGATCTGTTCTTTAATTTGGGCCATTTTTCTTTTTGTCTTCTCTCACCTGTTACACAGTAAGGTGTGGAGCCTTAGGTATTTACCAGGGTGGGGCAACCCATGCCATTGTATAGTGACGTTGTATGAGGGGGAGGGGTCCAAGAGAGAACAGTGCCACTTGTTCAGCTCTGCCAGCTTTCAGTAAGTTCCCCCACTACCTACAAGCAAACTGGGCCCTTCTGGTGCTGATTCCTGGGTGTGTGGGCTTGTTTATATTCTAGGACCCTGTGTGTCTCTCCAATGGACTCTCCTGTGAGGCTGGGAGATTCTTCTGCTGCCACCTCAACCTCACAGATTTTTCAGTCAGAGGTTTTGAGGCTTTATTTCCCCATGCTGGAACCCTGGGTTGCCCGGTCTGTCTCACTCCCCCAGTTGTTCCTCCTGGCTTATCCACAAGCAAATGTGGGACTGCCTGGTCTGCCTGGTCCACCAAGCCACTGCCTCACCTGGCCTGGTCTGCTGCCTTGCTGCATGTCCTCTCTGCCCTGGCTGTCAGCCTCCACACCTCCTACCAGGCTGGATGAGTGTCTCTTCCTTTAACTTCTTGGTTGTCAGACTTCTATACAGTTTGATTTTTCTGGTAGCTCTGGTTGGTTTTTGGATATTTTTTTTTAATTATTTTAAACATTTTATTTATTTGTTTTTTAGAGAGGGGAAGGGAGGGAGACAGAGAGGGAGAGAAACATCAATGTGTGATTGCCTCTTGAGCGCCCTGCACCGGGGACCTGGCCTGCAACCCAGGCATGTCCCTAGACCAGGATTCAAATCAGCAACCCTTTGATTCACAGGTTTGCACTTTACCACTGAGCCACATCAGCCAGTGCTGTGTTTTGTTTTTAAGTTTGCTATTCTTCTTTTGGTTGTGTGAGGAAGCAAAGCGTATCTATGTATGCCTCCATCTTGTTCAGAAGTTCCAGAAAAGCACGTATTTTTAAAGGACATGCAGGAAAAGGTAGGAGTTAGAATATATAACAAGACCTCATTCAAAAGAAGGGCTCAGACCTGTGAAAATAATGATGGGGTAACATGCGGAGACAAATAGGGTCTGTGGAAAGTATTGAAGACAATTAATGAGTTTTTGTTTGTTTTTTGCTTATGTGTATAGTAAGAATATTATGAAGACGGGGTAGTGCTACTGAATGAGGCATACTTAATGTTAATAGTTAACTGAAAAACAGAACCATTCAGCTGTAGCATTTCCCTCACATTTTTTGTAGTTTTAAAATCGTTATCTTCAATAGATATTTTTAATAGATATGTGGTAGTATTTGTAGGGAGGAGGGCTCTAAACACACCAATTAAATGGTGGTGTATCATACAATAAACTGGTCTTAGAATAGAGGAAATATGGAATTATTTTTTACTTGGCTTTTCTGCTATTACTCTCTTTTGGCAGATGAGGGGTCCCCTTGGTGTCCTAAAAGTGGCAGTGCTGCCAGTGGCCAGCAAAGATAGAAGAGAGTCATAGAGGAATTTGGAGGCCACAGTCAGAAGTGTGATGCCCATGAAGGAGCTGAGAAGGGTGGATGATCATGCTGAGGAATGGAAGAGTGGCAAATACTAGAGACAGGACTGAAATAGGAGAGGAATGCTGGGGTCAAAACCTCTAAGAAGGGGTAAAAAGAGACCATGGCTGCCCCACAGAAGCCAAATCACTGTCATAGAAGGCAGAGAGAAGGTGTCTTAGTCTGTTTGCGCTGCCACAACAAATACCATAGACTGGGTGAATTAACCAAAAAACATTTATTTCTCATCATTCTGGAGGCTAGGAAGTTCACCACCAAGGTGCCAGCAGATTTGGTGTCTGGTTTGCAGACAACCACTTTCTTGTTGTATCCATACATGAAGACAGACATCATCTGTCTGGTGTCTCTTCTTATAAGGGCAATAATCCCATTCATGGGGGCTCCACCTTCATGACCTAATTAACTCCCAATAGCCCCACATCCTAATACCATCATACTGGGATTAGGGCTTCAACACTGGAATCTGGGGAGGGGAGAGGATGTGTGTTGAAAAGATCAGGCACGGCCAAGATGCAGGAAGGGATAACAGTACTAGTACGAAGATATTCAGAAACACGGTTTAAGATGGGGTTAAGGGGATAACGGCTTGTGCTGGACAGAACATTGTGAACTGTGACTGGTGTGTAGTATGTGGGTGCTACTGTGTCCTGCCTCTTCTGAATCACTGCTGTGATCAACTTAAAGCGCCAGCACTCCGGGGCCCAACTTGGTTAGCTCCAGTTGACCCACAGAGGGCTCCTCTGAGAACACGTTTAAATCAAGATACAGGTCTGGGGTCACAGATCAGGCAAAGACATTGCCAAGTGATATAAGTAAGACCCTGAGTTTAAGAAAGAAAAAAAAAAAGACAAGGAATGGTCCAAATAAGTAACCAGAGAACAAAGTAGTCAAGAGACAGAGACTTTACCAGAATAATTCCAGGGGAGAGGAGGAGCTGTGGCCTAAGCCTCCAGGGTCTATGGAACCAGGATTTCAGAAGGAATTCAGAGAGCCTAAACATCATTTGGTTATGGAGAAAAAGGTTGCAGCCATGCTTGACTAGACCTTAGAAACTGTGATGCACCCAGGTGACCCCTATGTAGCTTGAATGTAAAGAAATTAGTATCTAGGGAGGGACCATGTCTTTTTGTGATTTTAACTGTAGTTTCTACCACATTGATAGTGGTGAAATGAATTAGTTTTCAAATGCCAGAGTATTTGTCATTTTCTATTAAAAACAATTATCTTGATACCTAAAGATATATTCCTTACCTTAGTTATCTTCATATATATATATATATATATATATATATATATATATATATATATCCCATTTCCCAGCTGCTCCTTCTTTGGGGATATGCATTTAGCTCTGGGGAAGTAGACTCCTCCTTTAGGAGGTAGGGCATGTGGTCCAGGCTAAGTCAACTAGTGAATTGGTACCACAAATAAAATTAAAAGATAAATGAGAGATTTTAGACCATAAACATGTATATCATAGTATCCTTAATATATAAAGAGTTCTTACAAACTTATAAGACACAGACAACATCTCAAAAGAAGAATGGGTAAAGAACGTGAAAAGGCAAAAAGAAAAAGGGATTCAGTTGGTTAAAATGAAAAAGTTTCAGCCTTACTAGTAACTAAACAAATGAATATTAAAATAAAACCGGATGTCTTTGTGCCTAGCAATTATCAAGAAATTTAAACCGATATCTCGCATGGACAGAGAGGCAGGGAATAAGCGCCCTCCTGCAATATTGGCATTTAAATTGGTTCAAGCATTCTGGAGAGCAATTTGGCATCATGTATAAAAAAAAAAAACTTAGCATATACAAACCATTTAACACAGCAATTTCATACTGAAGGCTTTATCTTAAGAAAACAAACCAGAATCACTCACAAAATTTAACGTAGAATAACATTTAGTATAGCACTGTTTATACTATTGAACACTTGGAATAACCTAGATGTCCAAAGTGAAGTATTGCATACATTGTAATGTACACCTATGATGAAATTTATGCATCCATAGAAAGCAGATTATGGAAAATGTCCTGACATCAGAAAATGTTGGTCATTTATTATTAAATATATTTGCTCAGGGCTGGCAGGGTGGCTAAGTTGGTTGGAGTGTTGTCCCCTGTGCCAAAATGCTGTAGCCAGGACGGTTAATGAACTGGCTTCTGATTAGACAGCTAGATCAGTCAGGGAACATACCTGCATTGCAGACTGATCCCCAGTCAGGGCACATACGACAGGCAGCCGATGCCTCTCTCTCTCTCTCTCCCACCCCTATCGCTCCTTCCTCACTCTCCAAAATCAATAAACATATCCGCATGTAAGGATTAAAATATATATAAATATAAAAATATGTATGTCCTCAGAAAGACTGGACAGTTACATAGAAAAATATTAATAATGGTGATATCTTAGTAGTGGAATTACAATTCATTTTCTTCTTAGTGAGTTTTGAATATTTTATATTTACTTCAATAAACATGTATTGCTCTTTTAGTCAGGATAAAAAAGAAATATAAGGTGAAAATGGAGCCCAAAGTGAATGATGAGAGAGTAAGGAAGAACTTCACATTTTTAAATGAGATTCAAACCTTCTGATTCATATAAACAACATTCCAGGACCCAAAAAGAACTTCCAGATATTATCACAGACATGCTATGAGGAACCATTGAGGACAGAAGTACCATATGGCTGGAACTAGACAAATATACCAGTTTTTAGAAAAGAAAAAGGTGGGTTCCAGAACCTAAGCTAGTAAGTTGTACTTACTTAGGAAAAGAAGGTCGATATTAAGAGGCGGTAGCATGGGTTCACTTAAGTCCTTCCAAACTACGCTCATTTTCCTTGAACCCCCATGTGCTTTCATCATGCAATCCTCATCCAAGACATCGGAGTATTATTATCATTCCCACTGCACCGAAGTTCAGCCCAGAGATGTCAAGTGACTTGCCCAAGATCCTATAGCTAGTCTGAAAGATTACAGACATATTGGTCAAACCTGACATTGGGCAGAGGTTTTCATGGGATCCTCTTATGTAATATGCAATAGAACATGGAATGGGATATTGTACAGTATTTTTAGTAGATGAAATGATTATACTCAAAACATGTAGATTAAAAGAGCATTATTTTTACCTGGAGGTTTCTGGTGGTAATAATACTATCTAACCACTTTTTGAGTACTCATAAATGCAAAGTTCTGTGCAAAAAAGTACTTTCGATCACTCTGGTTACTCTTCCCCAACAGAAACAGGCACTGTTAGCATTCCCATTTTATAGATGAGGAAACCAAGGCTCAGGACGGTTAATGAACTGGCTTCTGATTAGACAGCTAGTAAGTGGAAAAGCTGCGATTTGTCACAGAAAGTCTGCCTAAGAGCCCATATGCTTAACTTCATACTAAAGTGTGTATTTTTGGCCCTTGGCTCCTGTTTTGCTCAACTTGTTTTTTCTTTTTTCTTTAAAGGGAGGTTTATTAATCCTAAGTAATGACTTAAAAGGCATATTTCTGCTAAGAATACAAATCTGAAGAAACAGAAGGAAAGGAAGGCAAAAAAGCCAAAATGTATTGAGTTCTTCTAATAATTAGGTGCTGGACTGCCCTTGTTTAGGCCTCAGAGACACTTCATAATGTAAATGTGATTATCCCTATTTTCACCAATAAGCAAGTTGAATGGGCAAGTAATCAACACACCCAAGGTCACTGGACTACACAATAGAATACGGATTTGAATTTGAGTTTATGTCTGACTCCTAAGACTTTACTCTTTTTTTACTATTGGACAATGAAAATCAAACACAAACATAAGTATGTAGTGGGAAAAAGTACAAAATCCTGCAATTGGCTTTAAAAAGTCAATGGTATAAATATAAGAATTGGGAGACCTAGTCAACATTTCAAGGGCAAGAGGTCTCAGGATTTCGGTTGATTGTGAAGTACTATGAGTCAGTAGTGTTAATGCTCAGATGGCATTAGCAGAAGAACCATGTCCCCGAAAAGGGGGAGAATGCCCCTACTGGTTTGTGCACTACTTATACTAGATGAGGAGAATTGCAATTAATTCTGAGTGCCACATTTTTAAAAGTTTATTCATTTATTTTTAGAGAGAAGGGAAGGGAGGGAAAAAGAGGGAGAAAAACATCAGTATGTGGTTGCTTCTTATGCGCCCCCAGCCGGGGACCTGGCCCACAACCCAGGCATGTGCCCTAAGAATCAAACTGGCGACCCTTTGGTTCACAGGCAGGCCTGAGTGTCACATTTTAAAAGGGATAGACTAGGCTATGGTTCTCCAGGGGAGAACAGCCAGTTGGTAACAAAAAATATACATACACACATGCAGGTATACATACATAAAGACTGGATTATTTCACAAAAGCTAAACAAGTGAGAAATCCCAAGAGGTAGCTGAAAACCATTTTCAGATTGCTGAAGTGCTGCTACATGGAAGAAATTCTTCTTGTGTTGTTTGTGGCTCCAGAAGACAGGGAACTGTGGTTAGAGGGAGGCAGATCTTGGCCAATAAATGAAAGACCAAAATATACCTGTCTTGCATATTTTTCTAGGCACTGAAATGCCAAGTCCAGCATTGAGCTGAATTAGATGTTCAATTGTCATTCAGAAGTGCGACATGGTTGTCTTGAGGAGTAGTACGTTCCGGAGACATATTTGAGCAGAAGCCGTATGTTGCACTAAAGACTCCCATCCCATTAAAAAAATCCAACACTTTGCCCAACTCCACCTTTTTCCGAGCCATTACCTGTGTCCCTCACAAAATTCAAAGAGGAATCTTCACTCAATCCATTCCAGCCTGACTTAAAAAAATCAATTTCAGAGAGAGATAGGGAGAAAAACACCGATTTGCTGTTCCACTTCTTTGTGTATTCATTGGTGGCTTCTTGCATTTGCCTTGAGCGGAGATCCAACCCACAGTCGTGGTGTCAGAGAACAACAGTGCAACTGACTGAGCTACCTGTCCAAGGCAAAGCCTGATTTCTGACTCTACAAACGGTGCTCCTCGGTTTTAATGACCACGTCCAATCTCATCACTCATCCTACCCCAGACAGAAGTGTTGGCCATCATTCCTTCCTTGAAATCTCTTCTCCTTGCATGCCTCACCTGCCCCTTTCTCTTGCCTCCTCTCCAAAGGCTCCTGCCCAGTCTTCTCCCCTGACTCCTCCTCCTTGGACAGCTGCCTGCAGGCTTTTTTGTGTGTGTGTGTGCCCCCAGGGAACTGTTCTTGGCATTCTTCTCACATTTGCCCTCCTCAGAATATCCCATCCATTCTGAGGACTCAGCTACCACTGGCTACTCACCATCCCCTCCACACTGGCTCTCCTTCCCCTGTTTATCTCAATGTCATTACTCTTCATCCTGACCTCTCTCCCTTACCCCCAAACCCGTATCTAATCAATAACTCTGTACCAATGCTACTTCCAAATCTCCCTGGGATTTATCACTACTTTTCATCCACCCCTGTTGTGGTGATTCATACCTTAATCCCATTTTTTAAAAAGACTATTACAAGTACAGTGGCTTCTAACTGGCTTTCTTGGCTCCAGTCTCCCCTCACTCTATTTTAGCTTTCATCTTGATGCAGAAGTTTTATTATTTTTTTAAATATGAATGATCACATCAGTCTCCTATTTAAGAATCTGTTATAATACTTACTGTCTTTAGTATAAAGCCCAAATTCTTTAGCTGTAAATCAAGGTTCTTTTCAATATGTTTATAACTTACCTTGTCAGTCATTTTTAGTCCACACCGTATTTTCCTCTTTTCATGGAACGCCATTGGCCTTTTCACATCTTTTCTCATCGTATTCCCCCAGGGATCTCCTCCCCTTGGCCGACTCATCTTCAGTGCCCAATCAAAACTGCAGCACTCTAGGTGAAGAACGCTTTTCAGCTTCCAAGTCAGACTTAGGGAAAGAGGCTTGGTATTTAAAGCAAGGGCCTAGATGGGCAATTGTAGATCCCCATGCCCAGAAAGCCAATTAGAAGGCCACTGTACTCGTAATAGTCTAAGGAAGAGATTAAGGTGTGAATCACCACAGCAGCAGTGGATGGCAAGTAGTGACAAATCCACAAGAGGTTTAGAAGTAGTGTGGATACATAGTTATTGATTAGATGCAGATTTGGGAGTAGGGTAGAGAGGTCAGGATGAAGTGTGATGACATTATGGTAAACGGGAAGGAGAGCAATATTCTGAAACCAAGAAGGACAAAGCAAAAAAAGACTTAAAAGGAACAATCAATGAGGTCAGAGAAAAGCCAGTGTGGTATGAAGAAGCCAGGTGAGGAAAATGTCTCCACAAGAAGGGAGTGAGGGTTGGTGCAAAGGAGCTGCTGAGAGGGCAGTAAGATGAGGGTGGACAATTGACCATTGCATAGGACAACCTAGAGTTCGCTGCAAGCTTCACATGTGTTTCCAGTGAAGTAATGGGAGACACAAGACTGAAGCGCTGGCTTCAAGAGAGTCAGAAAGTTGATGTTTGTTGAATGAGTAAAGTATTGGGGTAATTGAAAAAATGATGTCTTAGAGGGATTCTGTAATTGGTCAGGAACCAAAATAGATGAGTTATTTTGAACTCTGAAAATTTTCCAGTTAGAAACCAGGATGTGATTTAGGGATGCAAAGCTTTTCTTAAGAGATGATGGAATTCAGAGTAGGATTCCCAAGGCAGTGGGGTTAGTCTGGGGGAAGGTTCTGGATGAGTTTTCTAGTGGTTGCATTTTATCCTGTGGCCCAGTTCATAAAGGTCTTCATGCGGGACTTCTCAGAGGTTTCAGGGAGGAGCTGTCCCTTCAGAGACTTGGTTGGAGGGTTTTCAGAGTCTATCTCCAAACACCTGTTACTAGTGTGTGGGGTGGGGGTAGTGCTAAGAAGCCTATAAGGCTGGCTCTCATTATTTTGAGCCTGGGCAGCACCAACTGTGAATGGTTGGGAAGAGGGGAACAGAAAAAATCTGACCGATGCATCCAACACAATGCATTTGAAAACGTTGTATTTGTGATATTTCCATATAATATTTTTACACTGAAATAAAAACAGAGATGGGCTAAGAGATCACACATATTTGATAACTAGTTAGTCTGTTCTTACCTCTCACCCCCTGGAGTATAATGGTAATAAAATGTGAAGAATACAGACCTTGGGTAGACCAGACCCAAGCTTTGATTTTGTGTTGCTTTCCCTGTGACATTCCTCAAACAGAGTTTCACAAAGCACGTGGAATACACAACTCCCCTTCTTCCTGGCGTGCTCAGATCCAGGAGCGCCTTCTCTAGGTCTCCCTCACCCTCTCAGACAGAGACCGCCTGCCTCTTTGGGCTGCGCAAACCACTTTCATGTGTGGCTGCGTCTCTACACTGCCTGCACTGAACTGCAACTGTATGCTCTGTCTGGGTCCCTCACTGAGCTGTGAGCTTCCTGAAGTCGGGGATTTTTTTCTTCCTATTTCTATCTTTTACATCTAGAGTAGTGTTTGTGCATTTTGGACATATAAGCAATGTTAGTTGAATGGATGCATGAATGCTTGAGAGTGTGAATGAATGAATGAATGAATGAATGAATGAGTGTCTGAATACACAAAAATATCAGAAACATGTTAACCCCCAAGTGGAAGCCAATCCAAGCATAAAGTGTCAATGACTTTACATACATGCAGAGTGTATGCGTGTAGTGGTACTTTCCAAATCCAGTTTGAGATGACAGACTCATGGCAGCACAATGCACATCAGGTGTTACACTCAGGTGACTGTTACCATGCGTGGCACTCGATGGTGAGAATGGTGTTGATAAACTCAGAGCTGGGTGGTAGGGATGGATTGCTTTTGATCTAGACTTGGGAGAGAGATTTGGTCTGTTGAGCACAGGAACATTTTGGTCTTAGTTCTTTCTCTTAAGCAAGGTTTTTTTCATTTTAAAATTTAAGGGTGAGATACACCTTAATAGACATGTTTATCTAAAGCTTGGCTTTATTGTAAAAAAAAAAGAAAAGAAAACAGTTATTACACCTCTAAAATGGAAGTTACATCAAACCAGTTATTTTATTCTCACATGCTTTGGTTCCTTTCATGCATAATTTGTAAAATGATAATAGCCCTTGCTAGTATTTACATTATAAAAGTGTTGTTACTGTAAATTAGATAGTATAAAGTGGGTTATGATGTCTTCTTTGAAATACAAGAATTGTACACAAACGAGGTGTTATTATTTAGTTCTTCCTTTTCGATTTTGTTAAATGAGAATTAGATGAAAACTCCATTTTAGGTACTACCCAGCAGGTAAATGCTTATTGACTTGAATGAAATGGAAAAAAACTTTTGAGCTGTAAACTCAGTTTAAGCTAGCTGCTAAGCTAGTCTATGCACAAGCCAAAAATACTGTATTCACCTGTGATGTTTACCACTATTCCTCATCTCATCTCGTGTTCTATTCAAAACTGAAGACAGGTTTCAGATCAGTCACACGGTGCGTTTTAGAGAACGTAAATATCCTGGAATGATTACAAGTTAGAAATAGTGTTTCAACTAATCAAGCCACGTGGCCAGTTTTGTTATTGATTCAGGGCCTAAAGGAACCGTGGCAGGCCTTTAGTTCAACTCCTGGCTCTCAGGCTTGGGATCGCTGTCACTGAGACCTTTTCAAGTTAGTGGCCACCAAGCTTCTGTGCTCTACCTTCCTGGTACTACCCAGGCCGGCGCTTTTCCACCTTCTTGGAATACAGGGTTATGGTGGCAGAGTTATGGTTGTGAAAATAAGGTTTTGGCTGCAGGGGTGTCCAACCTTTTGGCATCTCTGGGCCACACTGGAAGAAGAAGAGTTGTCTTGGGTCACACAGTAAATACATTGCGACATGTAATCACAAAAAAATCTCGTAATGTTTTAAGTAAATTTACAATTTTGTGTTGGGCTGCATTCATAGCCATCCTTTTAAGGCAAATTTTTAAAAACAGTTGTTTGCATTCATTGGTTCCCTTTGTTCACATCCACATATTGGATGCTTTGGGGGATTGTTATGTCAGAAACTTGACTTTGTATCATGAAGGCCTGAGAACTGAAACAGCACAGGGGAAGGAGGCAGGGTAACAGAGCTGGTGGGGGTTTACACACCTGTCCAGCATAATTGCACCTGGCCTCTGTGTATCATAACAGCTTCAGCCAACTTCTGGTTCTTGGTCCCCGTGCTTGGACTGCCCCCTGCACCTCCCCCTCCTCCAAACCCCTTACAGTGTTCATCCATTATGTCTTGGCTCACCTTCACTCCTTAGGACGAACCTTCAGCATTGCTCGCAGTTGTGGTCATCTGTTTTCCTCCTGACCCATTTATTTTGGCTTCTGGAGTTTGCTCTCAGAGAGCACCCCTGCCTGGACAGTTGCCTGGCCAGTTGTGGGGCCAGCTGCCTGCTCCACACTCCAAGGTGACCAAAGTCCTCTTGCCTCCCTCTGACTGTCCTGATACATGAGCTATGGCAATAGGTGAGTGGTAATGACAATGTGACAGCGTTTCTGGCCAGATTTTTACCTGTGAAGATCATTTCGTTGGAGGGCTGCTCGGGTGCACATTTACACATGCAGTGGGCCTTCAGTCCTGGGGGGCTGTGTGGGCCTCAGAGGCCCAGTGGAGGCGTGAGTGCAGAAGAAGACTTAGGAGGAGAGCACGAAAGGCAGACCTGGTGTACTCTAGTTTGTGCCACATGCAGCACTGGATGGGGACACCTGTCTAATAAAGAGGCCACGCCCACCAAGAGCATTGCCATGTAGTCAGTGAAGTCAGTGTGGAGGTGGTGAGGGAGACTTCATGGAGGCCCCATTTTCCTATCATTGGGAAGGAAATCCAGGGATTGCTTCTTCCACTTTTAAGGCAAATTTTAAAAAACAGTTGTTTGCATTCATTGGTTCCTTTTGTTCAACTCACTGTGACCTGGCTTCTACCTCCAGTGACCCTGCCTTCTGCCCAAGAGGCGAAATGTCTTCTTGGTGCTCACCCCATGGGCACTTCTGTTTGATTCTTTCTTAATTTCTTGATAGCATTTGCCTTTGTTGGTCAAAATCTACTTAAAACCTGCTTTTCCCTTGTCCTCTGTGATGCTTCACACTTCTTGTTTCCCTTCTCTCCCTCGGGCTGCACCTCCTCACTCTCTCTTAAGGATCTCTTTTTTCATGGGGGCAGTCTTCCAGCCAAGATGCAGGCATAGGTAGATACACTGTGCCTCCTCACACAAACAAAAGGACAACAGCAAATTTAAAAACAAAAAACAACCAGAACTGCCAGAAAATTGAACTGTATGGAAGTCCAACAACCAAGGAATTAAAGAAAAAACATTCACCCAGACCAGTAAGAGGGGTGGAGATGGGCAGCTGGGGCAGAGAGGACTGATGGTAAGGCAGTGGCTGGAAGACCAGGGTGGGTAAGGCAGCAGCTGGTGGACCAGGTGAGGCAGCATTCAAGTGCAGATAAACCAGGAGGAACAGCTGGGGAGTGAGACAGACCAGGCAACCCAGGGTTCCAGCATGGGGAAATAAAGCCTCAAAACCTCTGACTGAAAAATCTGTGGGGGTTGAGGCAGCAGCAGAAGAATCTCCCAGCCTCACAGGAGAGTCCATTGGAGAGACACACAGGGTCCTAGAATATAAACAAGCCCACACACCCAGGAATCAGCACCAGAAGGGCCCAATTTGCTTGTAGGTAGTGGGGGAACTTACTGAAAGCTGGCAGAGCTGAACAAGTGGCACTGTTCTCTCTTGGACCCCTCCCCCACAGGCAGTGCCACAACGCAGCTACGTGGGTTGCCCCACCCAGGAGAATACCTAAGGCTCCACACCTTACTGTGTAACAGGTGAGAGAAGACAAAAAGAAAAATGGCCCAAATTAAAGAACAGATCAAAGCTCCAGAAAAAGTACAACTAAGCAACAAAGAGATAGCCACCCTATTAGATACACAGTTCAAAACACTGATAATCAGGATGCTCACAGAATTGGTTGAGTATGGTCGCAAAATAGAGGAAAAAGTGAAGGCTATGCAAAATGAAGTCAAGGAAAGTGTACAGGGAACCAATAGTGACAGCAAGGAAACTGGTACTCAAATCAGCAGTTTGGAGCAGAAGGAAGAAATAAACATTCAACCAGAACACAATGAAGGAACAAGCATTCAGAAAAATGAGGAGAGACTTAGGAACCTCAGGGACAACTTTAAACATTACAACATCTGAATCATAGGGGTGCCAGAAGGAGAAGAGGAAGAGCAAGAAATTGAAAACTCACTTGAAAAAATAATGAAGGAGAACTTCCCCAATCTGGCAGAGGAAATAGACTTCCAGGAAGTCCAGGAAGCTCAGAGAGTCCCAAAGAAGTTGGACCCAGGGAGGAATACACCAAGGCACATCATAATTACATTACCCACGATTAAAGATAAGGAGAGAATCTTAAAAGCACCAAGAGAAAAGGAGACCATTATCTACAAAGGAGTTCCCATAAGACTGTCAGCTGATTTCTCAAAAGAAACCTTGAAGGCAAGAAGGGGCTGGAAAGAAATATTCAGAGTCATGAAAGGCAGGGATCTACATCCAAGATGACTCCATCCAGCAAAGCTATCATTTAGAATGGAAGGGCAGATAAGGACCTTCCCAGAGAAGGTCAAGTTCAAGGAGTTCATCATCACCAAGCCCTTATTATATGAAATGTTACAGGGACTTATCCAAGAAAAAGAAGAAGACAAAAACTATGAACAATAAATGACAACAAACTCAAAACTATCAACACCTGAACCTAAAAAAACAAAAACAAACTAAGCAAGCAACTAGAACAGGAACGGAATCACAGAAATAGAGATCACATGGAGGGTTACCATTGGGGAAGGGGAGGGGAGAAATGGGAGAAAAGGTGCAGGGAATAAGTAGCATAAATTGTAGGTGGAAAATAGACAGGGGGAGGTTACGAATAGTATAGGAAATGTAGAAGCCAAAGAACTCACATGTATGACCCATGGACATGGACTAAGGCGGGGATGGGTAATGTGGGTGGGGGAAGGTGTGCAGGGCAGAGGAGAATGGGGGGGATGGGACAACTGTGATAGCATAATCAATAAAATGTACTTAAAAAAATAAAAGAGCTAAAAAAAAGGATCTCTTTTCTGCCCATCTGTTAAGCTTTGGTGTTCCTCCCCTGGTCCCCTTTTCTTCCCTGACATTCACCCAGGGTATCTCTTTCATCCCTGCAGATTCTTTTGTTATCTATTGTGTCCTGGTGATTCCTCAGCCTGTATCCTCAGACTTCCACATCAAACTGCCTACTGGTACCCTGTGAATGTTCCCCAGGAATCAAACCAAACACAACCAAGGCCAAACTTGTCCTCTCCTCCTCCAAATCTCCTCGGTTTTGTATTTATATTTTTGCTGTCAGTAGGCAATAGCATTGTCCACACAGCTGTTCAAGTCAGAAATCTGAGCAGCAGCCTTGACTTCCTTCCCTTTAAAACTCAAACATTCAAGCAATCACAGATTTCAGTAGATTCTACCTCCTCTATGATGTGGCTTGTAAGGTTATGAATAATTGGTCCCATGTACCTTCCAGGCTCTTCTTTGACCACCCTGCCTCAGCTGCACTGAATGATTTTCAGTGATAGATGCACAGCATGCACAGCCCTTTCTGTCACCTCCAACACTTGCATCTGCTGACAGAGACCTGCCTCACCCCTTTATTAGACAGACTCCTTCACAGCTTTGTAAATCTTCGTGGAGAAGTCACTAACTTCCAATTCTGCCAAAGTCTGGGCTAGGTGACCTCCTTAGAACTCTGGGTGATTTTCTCTTCATAACACACTGCTTTCTCAGAGCTGCTTTTTCTATTTCTATCCTACCCTCTACTGTAAGGTCCCATGAGCAGAGACTATATTTCCCTAGTTGCCTTTGCATTCCAAGCACCAAGAAAATATTTGGTACAAAATAGCTGCTCAATAAAGGAATGAATGAATATAAATGTTAAAATGTGAGGATATGGAGGCAACCTAAGTACCCATCAGTAGGTGATTGAATAAAGAAGAGGGGATACATGTACACAATGGGATATCACTCAGCAAAAAAAGGTTTCATAAAAAGGTTTCATAAAAAAAAAAAAATGAAACCTTAACATTTGTAACAACATGAATGGACCTAGAGAATGTTATGTTAAATGAATCAAGTTGGAGGAAGACAATGCCATGTGATTTCACTTATATGTGGAATCTAAAAACCAAAATAAATTAACAGAACAACACAGAAACAAACTCAAAGATCAGAGGACAACACAACCTGATGGTTGTCAGCTGGGAGGTGGTTGGGGTGGGGCTGGATGAAAAAGGTGAGGCAGTAAGATGTACAAATCGATACTTTCAAAATAGTCATGGGGCTGTAAAGCACAGCATAGGGAATATAACCAATAATATTGTAATAACTTTGTATGGTGCCAGGTGGGTAGTCTCCATATGGAGAGGATCATTTTTTAAATTATATAATTATTTAACCATTGTGCTGTGCACCTGAAACTAATATAAACTAATGTTGAATGTCAACTGTGATTGAAAAAATGTCTAATTGTGAGAATACAAAATAAACTCCCAATCCAAGGGTGCAAGTAGGATTGTACAAAATGAAGATTTATCAAGTCCCTCCAACAGGTAAACTATCTGGAGAGTATCTGAAACTATTTAGGAGAATTTATTAATGTTAGAACCATGAGCAGAGTGTGGATGACAGAGGCAGATTTCAAATCTGTCCCTTATGGACTTCTTTTCCAGAGGTCAACCTCCGGGCTCGCTGAGCTGCATTTGGGTCACCCAAGCATTCCATCCTCTTGACTTTCCACAAACAATTGGATTTATAACCCAGTCAATACTTGAGAACATGGGGATTGGAACAAGGTAAGTGTTAGCTTTTCTGTTTTTCCTCTATTGTTTAGTCTCCCACTATATACTATCCTTGTACAGCAGTGATTTTTAAATTCTCTCTGGAGTCCTCATCAGGAGGTGTGACTGGCTTCTCTGATAGCCCAGCTGGCCTCACAATGTTTGAATTTCCCATGCATGTGGAGAAATGTAGTGACGTCTTTTAAGGAATTATGTCCTTTCAAATTTTCTTTTTTATTTCATGACTATTTAAATTCCCCATCATTAATCTCTTGATTTTTTTTCCTAATATGACTATACATAGAGAAAAGCGAATTTTGAGAAATTAGAAACACTTGCAGCCCACTCTGGGACACTTTTGGGGGCAGATGCACACTAAGAATGCAGGACAGGAGCGGTGCACTCCAAGTTCAAACAACTCTGCATTGTCCTTACGGCCTATGGACAACCCTTCGCTCCATCCACCCACTAAGGGGCTGGTAACCTTCTCTAGCCCCTTACCTGCTTAGTTTTTCACTAAAAAAACCCCTCAGCATTATGTATTTCTCTTCTTATTTGTTTATTCTTTATTTCCCCTTTTAGAGTGTAAGCTTCATGGGGGCATGGATTTTGATGGGGTTTTTTGTTTGTTTTTTTGCCACTATGTGCTTAACACTGGGTATATGATAAGCACTCAATAAATATTTGTTGATTTAATAAATGATGTCTTAAAAACTTTAAGAGTCTGATGCATACCTAGGGATCCCTCGGGATCTATGCAAGTCTGCTTTGCAGCCCTGTCCCCTTAATGTTTTATTACTGACAAAGATGATAACATTGATGGTATGCTGAACAAATCTAGAAATGACACACAACTGGAAGGACTAACAAATAAGTTGGGTGCTGCAATCAGAATTCCCCTGCCCTGCAAAGCGTGACAAAATATAACAATGAATCACATTGAACAATATAAAGTCAATGAGGAGAAATATAAAGTACTCACAGATCCCAAACTTCAATTGTACTAGTACAGGTAGAGGGCAAGATGGCCTACAATTGCTCACATAGGAAGCTTTAGTCTCCCGTTGATTGTGAGTAGATGATGAATTAACACAGTGTGATATAGCTTCCCAAAAATCAATCTTTTGTTGTATTAATAGAAACAGAGTGTGCAAGTGGGAAAGTAGTTCTCTAATACTCACTGGTGATCAGGCCACACTTGTTCTGCTTCATGAATTTGGATCTTCAACCTTTAGAGAGACATTGATAAAGAAAAGATTTTTCAAGAAGCGTAAAAAGGACGCCCTGGCTGGTATGGCTCAGTGGACTGAGCACCAGCCTGCAAACCAAAGTGTCGCTGGTTCAATTCCTAGTCAGGGTACAAGCCTGGGTCGCGCGGGCCAGGTCCCCAGTAGGGCATGAGTGAGAGGCAACCACATATTAATGTTTCTCTCCCTCTCTTTCTTTCTCCCTTCCCCTCTGCCTAAAAATAAATAAATAAAATCTTTGAGGGATCTGGTCATCAGTGTCATACCAGAAATGATTCAAGGAGCTCAGGTTGTGTGTGGGTGTATAAGGAGGAGGGCGAGGGCTAGGCTATCCTGCAGAGGAGAGATTCGATTGCTCCTAGGTAATCCCGAATGACAGATCAAGGACCCATGAGTGAAAGATGTAAGCATGTATATTACAAGCCACTAGAATTTTCAACAATTAGATTTTTCCAGCAATCAAGTGGACAACTGCTGGAGGTTGTAAGTGTCCTAACCCTGTTGGTAATTCAAGCAGAAGCTGGGTATGCACGCCCCACTCACTGAATGCATTTGTGATGGAAGTTCAAACACCAGTGCATTGGATTGGATTAATCACAGTAGCAAATGCTTACTATTTGGTAGGTATTGTAATAAGCAATTAATATGGGTTGCTATTAATACTCACATCAGTTCTACTAGCACCATCTTAGAGATGAGAAAAGTTAGATTTAAAAGGATTGAGTAATTTGTCCAAGGATTTATTGTACAAAACAGAGCAAGAATTTGAATTTAGGAAGTCGGATCGCCAACCTTTATTATTCTATAAGGGCTATCACTTCTGAAAAATCATTTCGTTCCTACCTTAAGATTCTGCTGGAAGTAGTCAAACCAAGGAACTTATCTCCAGCTGTAGATGATTCAATAGTAAATAGGTCCTTCCAATACAATATGTGGGAATGAAATTAGCCTGGGCACTTGCCACTTGTGGTACACTATACGGAGCCCAGCATAGGACCTGGCACACAATACATGCTCAATAATTATTTATTAAGTAAAAGGAATAAGTGGATGCAACCACACAAATGCATTTGATATGACAGAATCTCAATATATTGTGGCTGAGGAAAAGCAAGCACATTTTTGGGTGGTCTGCTGAGGATACTTGGCAGAAAGTGATAATCCATCATTCTTGGCAAAAGCATTGAGAATTCCTGCTCAGTCGTTTGGACAAATATTTATTGAGTACCTGTCCTGTACCAGGTATGTCCAAAGCGGTGACAGTGCAGAGGGGAATCAGAGGATGCACTGTTAGTGGGGGTCGTGGACAGGTAAGCAAATTCTCATGACACAATGTGATGAGTGCTACAGCAGGGCTGTGTGTGTGTTACATGTGTATGTTTTGAGTATTATAGAAGCATAGAGCAGAAATGAACTAATTCCAGTTGATTGAAAGAGTTATCTAATACTTGGATATGTTTTTTAAAATGATTGTCACCTATGTTGTGTGAGTTTATTTGGTCTTCATAAAGACCATGTGAAGTTCTGATCCCTTTTTGAAGGAAGAAATAGTCTTGTAGAGGTAAGGTGAGTTCCCCAAGGTCGTGCACCTAGTAATAATAATTGCTGACATTCACTGAGTGCTTAGGATACCTGAGGCTCTGTGCTAAGCCCTATTAAGACATTTAACCTTCACAACAATTCTAGGAGGTCATTACTGATATCATCACCATTTTATAAATGAGAAAACTGAGGCACGAGATTTAAATAACTTGCCTAGAGTCACATAACTAGAAAGTGGCTTTAGCAGGCACGCACTTACCCACTGCACTAAATTGCCTTTAACTGGTGCTCTGAAGAGCTGGAACTCACACATGGACTCTGACTCCAAGTTCAGCTTCCTTTCAAGTGACCATGCCCTTTAGCAACATTGCAACCAAATGAAAAGAAATGGTGTGTGCATGGATACAAGGAGAGGTTGCGTAGGTTGGGCACCCAAGGAAGTGGTTGGGAGAGGTCCGATAAAATCTAGATGATGCGTTAGTTGTGTTTGCAGGGTTTCTCTGGGCAGCCAGAATTTGGTCTGTTGTTCTCCAGATCAGCAGTCTGGGAGCAAGCCACCAACACTTACCCTGCAGCTTTTTAAAATCTAGTTCAGATTTTTCTAAAAGAAAACAACAAGATGTGAAGCATTAAGAGTGAAAGAAGTTCAGTTCAATACCTTCTACATAAACAAGAACGGAGATGCAGAAAAGGAGAAAGGAAGCACACAATTGCCTAAATTGCCCCAGCTTTCTCTCCATAATAAAAATTCTTGGATTGAAAAATAGTTCAATCTAATATGATTGTGCCTTAATAATTAAGTTGCATTGGCTCCGTGGCAAATCTGACAAAGAATTAGTTATTAAAGTGGATGAACTAGATTACCCTCCCCTCAGTAATTACAACCACACTAATGTGGATAAGACCTATGCGATCAGACCTACTGCACTTTAAAGACATCCATCTTCCACGATTTTGGGAGATTCGGTAACTTTAAAATCAACTGCAAGCTGAGATTCCTGTGGTAGGTGGAGAAGCAGAAAAGGTCAATGCTCTTTGACATTTTTTCCTTCAAAGTAGGTGGGGTTTTTTCATTTGGTTTTTAGAATTTTGATGTGTCACATACAGAGAGACCTAGTAGATTCAACAGATTATCTTGGCCTTTATGTTTATGGATTTCTGTTGGTTCTTGGCTTGAAGTCCTTGGAAACATTTGTTTTGATGGTGGCAGGAGAGTTAGTCATGTTTTATTTTTGTTGTTCCTATTTATTTTTAAGATCCTTTAGTTCAAGTCTACTTCCAAGGTATTGTGTAACTGTATTTATGTTTCCACAAAAAAAATATTCCAGTAGTAACTTCAAGCACAACTTTATAGGAAGAGTTAATAATTTGATGCCTAGCTGATGCCCATCAGAATGATTTTGTAGCAGTAGAAGCTAGAACAAGGGTTTGCACTGGGAAATTATGTTTGAAATTTGTAATTGGACTTAGTCTTTAACGTGCAGAATTTCAAGGTTCTTAGATCAATTATTTTTGAGTTACCAGGCAGCCAAATTTTTATAAACATATTTTTCCTTTTCATCACTGAGTCAACAAAAGCTGGAAAATTCTTTTCTCACATGTTCCATTCTTTAACTCAGCCTGAAGGTAAATTGCTTTTTAAAAACCACATCCCAAACAAACAGTTTTTCATGAAGTTATGAGTAAATGAATAGAGTGGGCTCTACTGGCATTTGGGATGTACGTCTAATTAGAACTCTCGGTATTTCAAACATATAATTTACTAAAGTTGGGGTTTTTAATTCTTAGCTTTGAGTCCATTGGGATGAAACAAGTGACCCTTGATGGAAATAGGTCAAGAAATCAACTTTCTCAGGTTGACTTTTAGTTTGCTGGTCACCAAATCAAAACACTGTGTATTCCCAGGCTTAAAAGATGTCTGAACCTTCTTAAATGCATTAAAAGATTGAGGCAGAAAGCCAGTTCGGCTTCACTGCTGTGAAGAACAGATTGGCCTGTCCCTTCTCCTTGATGCCTCTTGGTCGGTTTCTTTGTCTAAGAGGGGCTCCACCCCAGCTGGCACCATCTTGGCTGTGATAGGAAGCACGTAGCACTTCCGGTACATCTTTCGGTGTGTAGGGGAGGCAGAGAACCCTGACTTTACAGTGAGACAGATGACTACCAGCCCTTGAGCAGACTGAAGGTACTTTCCAATGCAAAGCTTGTCTCAAACCAAGGGCTGCTACAAGTGTTCTCAATCACCAGTATTCATAAACTTAAAAGTTGTGACACAAGATTTGTGTCCAACTACATTATCGAGTGACCTTGAACAAGCAGCTTAACCTCTCTCCAATATAACTATTTCATAGAGTTATTGTTTGTAGGAAATAATTGAGATTATATACAAAAATACATAGCACAAAGCCTGGCAGATAGCCGTAAATGCAGATTGAGTTTATGTGAAGCGTAAAACAATCCACAGAACTCAAATGGACAAATGGGACATTTTTTAAATTAGAAAATTTTGCTTCCAAATGAATGACTATATTCACCAATAGCTTTGTTTTAAAGTCTACATCCAGAACATAATGTTACTTTAATGATAATCTGTTAATATATTTCATAACAAGAGCGGACTATGGTTTCTTTAGGAGAAAATTACATAGGAACAAAGAAGGAAAATTTTATAAATGAAATGTCTTTCTTTCAAAATAAATGAAGAAGAGAGTGTTATCTGATTAAAGAAGATTCAGACGAATGATATAATTAAATGTCTATTGTAATTATAAAACATACTTGTTTTTGTAACTTGGTTTAAAATTTTACAGATCTTAAGGACTAATTTTCTCATACTTGAATGACAAACCCTACAGTACCACTATTAACTATTAATATGCTAAAAATACCCATTAACTCTCTTTTTCGTTAATTGCATCTACTGTCATGGCTTTACATTTATTTCAGCAATACAAAAGGAGTTATTTAAACTCCCTGTTCTCTCTGCATGTTAGAAAGTAGGAGACAGAGGCATTCACCCGACCTATTTAACTATGAAAAAAGGATTTTCCCAAGTTACCAGGAACTAACACTGTAGTAAAATTACAAGAAAATTGTGTTAAGAAACCTTGTCTCATCTGCAAGTTATTTGACTGAAATCTGAGGTGCTGAATTTCAGCACAAAGGTGACTTTGGAGGAGAAAGTTTATGCCAAACTGGATCAGTTGTTTTTGTGTTATGTAAGAAGGAGGAAAAAAAGTTAACTGTTTACTCCTAAGCTATAATTTTAAGATTATTTTATTATATTAAATGACAGAATTTCCAAGCCTCGTGCAAGAGTATTGGTACCTAATCAAAACTAAATATAATTAAATATTGAATAAATTGTTTTGCCCAATTATATTTAAAACATACAAAGCAATTTTATTCACTGCATGACAAGTGAATTCTATTTGAATTATGAAAATGATATTGTTAAACAGCTAAAAGGTTTTTCCTTTTAAATAACTTTTTCCTGCTTGTAAAGAATGTGATCTCACTTACTTGTAGAATCTAGAAAAATGAAATAAATGAATAAGCCAGACAAAACAGAAACAGACCTGTAGATATAGGGAACGAGGTGATGGTTGCCAAATGGGAGGGGGTGGGGAGAAGGGGACAGACATTTTTTAATCGAGTGAAATATTCAGTCTGTCTTCAAATTTTCAATGACCTCATAAATGTCATAATGTATATTTATAGCTTGTCTGAAGCAGGATTCAGATAAGATTCACATACAGTACTGAGTTTGGTTGATATGTCTGTTAAATCTTTTCAAATACACGTGGGTTCCCACTGCAATTAACCTGTTGAAGAAACCAAGCTGTTTGTCCGGCAGGACTTCCCAGAGGCTGGATTTCCCTCGTTGCGCCCCCAGTGTGTGGTGGGCATGTTCTTGTGTCTTCTGAGTTCCTTAGAACTGTCCGTCGGCTTTAGAAGACTCAGACTGTTTTTTGGGCAAGCCTTCTCACAGGCAGTTTTGTGTGTTGTCATTGGGAGGGGCATAATGTGGAATCATCTCTTCTTTTATGATGTCACCCAGATTCGTTAGTCTATCAAGGCTTGCAAACCAGCGATATTTTAATCCTATTATTCCTTGACTTTATTTCTGGCATGTGCCAAGGATGGCCAAGTAGGTGTTTTGTTTTCTTGTTTTCCTTTTTTTAATTAGCATTTGAACTCATTCACTGAAACATTGTAATTCAATGCATTTTATTTATTATTCTTATTAATGCCAAAATTATCCCTATTTGGCCTGTGGTTTGGCCTTCAGATTGGCTCCTCAGTTCTTTTAACATGACCCTAATAGTCTTTGATAGCTCCCCTGCTCTTGGTACGAGATGATGGACTTAAGTATATATAAATATATTACAAAACTGTAGGACAGAAACTATAACAGCGAAAGACTGGAAACAAACAACCTATTAACAGAGGAGTGGTTGGACAGAGTGTGTACAGCTACACAGTGGGATTCTGTGCAGCTACAAAATGGAATTAAGAATCTTTAGATATATTTCTATGGGTTGATCACTAGGATATATTGTAAGTAAAATAGCAACTAGGAGAAAAGTAGTCCAGGATGCTATCTTTTATGTAAAAATTGATATAAATATATATTTACATACATTTATATATACACATATACAGACATACACACATATATAGATATAGATATATTTGTCTATATTAAAGAACAAACAAAATAATAGTTACCTATAAGAGATGGAAAGGAAAGAAGTGGAAGGCACAGTGATAGAAACTAGACTTTTTAAAATTTACCTTGTTTCACAAATTTGACTTTGGAGTTATGCAGATATTTCACCTAATTATAAAAATATTCATTTTAAAATGCAATTCCTATTTTTTAAAAAAGCCTAACTGTGTACCCAGTTGTTAGCATACAAAGTGTTATTTTGAGAAACCTTCATCTGACTGACACAGTCATCACGTGGTGCACCCTGGAAACAGAAAGAACTGCGAAACGCTTTTCATCAGTTCTTGGTCATCACATTGCTGGTGGTGATGTTGATATTGCTAGCCTGGGGAATATGGGACAAGCAAATATTAATTATAGGGTATTCTAATTCTATCATGCTCAGTGTCCTTGAGAATCAGATTTCTCAGCATGGGAGGAAGAAAATATGGGTTTAAAAAAGAGAGAAGGTTAGCTAATTACCTTGTAGTTCTGAATTCGTATTAGAAGTTAATGATAGAAACTTATGAAGCATATATAAAAGTACATATGTATTTTTTAGCTCCTCTATTCACTAAAAAGACCTAGAAATAGTGACTAAGCCAGTAGCCATAAGAACCCTTGGTATCTACACCATGATCTGGCTGAGGGAGGAAAAGTGTCCACACACATATACATATATATCATGAATATATACACATTTAGGCCTTGGCCAAATAGCTCAGTTGGTTAGAGTATCATTCCAATACACCAAAGTTGCAGGTTTGATCCCCTGTCAGAGCACGAACAAGCATCAACTAATAAGTGCACAAGTAAGTGGAACAACAAATCGATGTTTCTCTCTCTAAAAGCTATAAAAAGTGTATATACATTTATGTACACATATATTTAATATACTGTGTGTGACATCAGTTACTTAGACATCCTTCTATTTCTGGACATTTACATTATGTGCAGATCTTTACAGTTCTATGTTAATACTGAGACAAAGCATTTGTGCACTTATTATTTCTCTAGTACAAATTCTTGCGAGTGGAATTACCCAGCCAGAGGGTAGGAACATAGTTAAGCTCTTGATTACTATTGTCAAATGCCTCTAGAAAGGTTATAACAGGTTACACGCCAAGCGGCAGTGTGGGAGAGGGATTGCTTCATCCCATTAATAGTTATAAACATTTTAGACATTTACATAGATGTGTTTCTGCCAATGTGAGTTAAGTCAGGTGGAGTCACTCCTTTTTCTTTTCTTCTTTGTTTTCCTCTTCCTGATATTTTTGTAGAGAAACGTTAAAAATCAATAATACAACATGGAAAAAATATACCGAAGTAACATTTTTGTATTTATGTTCTGAATTAATAACTGTATATCAACGAAGATTAAAATGGCCTGTCAAACTAAATGCTTACTTATAATTAATGTATGGAATTGTCAATATCTTAGTTGCAAACATATACATCATGAATGTATTGAAATATTAACTTTTATAGCTTTTTGGTAATTTGGTTACTACTTTTGAAATTCCTTGGTTGGGGGGGGTTAATTATAACCTTACAGTTGCAGAATCCACTACATGAAACTTTACTTCCCATTGTTTAGAATGGTAACTAACTTGGCAAATATTTCTTACATGTACCTTAACTACTGAGAAAGCAGAAAAGAAAGTGGATTATAGATAAAAATCATAGACTGTGAGATCTAGAGAGATTTTAAAGACCACCTGGTCCTGCCTCTTCTCTTCATCCTTGGGGAAACTAAGGCAAGATGGGACTCCCCTGCGGTCTAACAGCTGGTTTGTGACAGAGTAAGATAAAAATCCGAAATGACTCCGTGTAGTGTGCTCTTCAAAGCACTGGAGAACTTGGTAGAATGCAAGGTGCAGCCGGCTCGCCCGGCCACTGGCCCGTACGAACGGCCAGCAAGTCCTTCCCAGCTGTCCGCCTGCCCCCAGGAGCCACAACCAGTTCAGAAAGATGCTGCACACAGAAAATGCAGCGTTTTGTAACTTCTCAGAATTTACAAAAGTTGAAGGCCATATGCAAAAATAAAAGCAATTGCTGTTAGAGAAATGAGATTGGAGTGATTCCCTTTGAAATTGTATTGTTATATTACCTTTCTAATAAAAACCTATAGGAAATGGATCAACAA
The DNA here is from genome assembly GCA_004024845.1 of Tonatia bakeri. NCBI lineage: Eukaryota > Metazoa > Chordata > Mammalia > Chiroptera > Phyllostomidae > Tonatia > Tonatia bakeri. The sequence continues at coordinate 436,465 of PVIA01000049.1, forward strand.
CTACATTATAAAATCAGATGAAAAAGCACTTCTGTTGTTTGGGAGCTAGAAATAAATTGCTCTGATAGTAGGGATTTATAGCAATCAAAATATACGGCATTTAAATGCCCCCCTCCCCCAGCCACACACAATTGCAAACACTTAACTGGCATTACTTCACTGACTCAATAATAATCTCAAACACACAGAGGTTATGGGACTTGCCCCCGGTAGTCTCATGCTTGTTAGGCAGGACTGGACCTAGGCAGGCATAGACACAGTGGTTTGTTTTCAAGTTTCATGCCTCGAGGGTCAATTTCATTGCTGCTCAGGGTTGCTGTGATTATCTGAATCTTCCCAGCTCTGTCTCTACAGGGTCAAAGTTTCCACCTTATAAATCCATTCATTTGAATGATATGATACCATTCCTTACAGCAAAAACTTCTAGAGACAGTTCTTCAAAACGCCTCATCTGCCATTTGCTATGTGACTTTTCATTCTTCACCTATAACATGGGTATGGTAATACCTACCTCATTAGATTATGGGAGGATTCAATACGATAAATTGTATCCATGTTTAGTGAATATTCAATAAACAATAACTGCTACCATCAGCTATGTGTCATCATCTTCATTATTATCAATAACATCAACATTATTATTTCTTTCCTATTGGCCATTTTTTTAAAGGCAAAAAGTTGAAGAATGGACAATACGTTATCCAAGGGGCTAATGACTTATCAGCTGGTCTCCTGACAGGAGGGAGCAGAGAGGTAGTAAAGCAAGGGGACGGAAATGGAGATACTAAAAAGAGAGGTGGGGGCCCCAAAGATAACTTAGAGCAGAGTTTTACTCCAAACCAGTTGGGATAAGTTTACAAGAATAGTTCATTGGAAGTCCAGTGCTCTCGTATGGGATCCTGTCATCTTTACCGGTTTCCAGAGGGTCTGCTGGGGAATGAGGAAGGGCCCTTGGGTCCAGGAAGGCTGTGGACACAGATCAGCTGTTCCTGCGCAAGGACTCCCAGGCACCAAGGCCACCTGCCTGTCCATGCCGCAGTGGTGGAAGTGGGCAAACAGCCCTGTGCAAACACTTCTGTTTACTGTGCCTGGAAATAGGCTTTTTGCCATGGAAAAATTTCTCATTGTACCCATAGGTACAGGACACGTATTGCACAATGGAAAAGCAGGCTTTTTAAGACTCCTTGCTCTCCTGTGTACATGCTGTGCTTCAAGCCCAGGGCTGTGTGCCATTTCTGAGGAGTCATTCCACTATTTCTCAGGGGTAAGGCCTAAAGGCGGCCTTTCTTCTAGAACCCTCCCCCAGTCATGGATACCTGAAGTCTTACTGTTTCGTGCTACTGGCTTCTCGCTCAGGTCCACGTACCCTTTTATTCCCATTATTTTGTTTCTCACTTTTCCTTGTTGTGAAAGAACTGACGCATGTGATAAAATATAAAATGGTGCAAAAGGGCATTTAGGGAATGCTACATCTCACTCCTGTTCCAATCCCAGTGACACTGGGTCCCAGAAGTAACTACTGTTCACTGTGCCTTCTCTGTGACAGCCACTGTCCTAGGTGCTCAGGGTTGAGTAGCAGACAGACAGATGAGATCCTTGTCTTCTGGGTGGAACTGATGGGTCACAAACAAGATACATAAGCAAATGATCACCTAGTATATTAAAAAGTGTTAAATGCTACCAACAGAAGTAAACAAGAAAGGGGTAGGATGGGGTAGAATAATCAGGGTTCTGAGGCAGTAACTGAACAAAGTACTGAAGGAAGAGAAGAGAGGACCTATTGTGACAAAGAATGTTCTAGAAAGAGGGAAAGCATGTTCAAGCAAGGTTAGCATGCAGAGGATACAGGGTTTTAATTATTGATTTATTTTTATTTAGAAAACACGTATAAAGTATCTACTATAGGCTGAGCATTCTTCTGAGCACTTTACATTGTATATGTTAACTTTCCTAATCCTGTCAATAAGCCCAGGCACTCTTATCATCTCCATTGTAAAGGGAAACTGAGGCACAGAAGAGTTAGGTAGTTGTTTAAGGTCACAAAACTAGAGAGTAGTGAGATTTGGACTTGAATGCAGGCTGTCTGGCTGTGTCTGGCCCATCCCTTAACTGCTGTGCTCCAATGGCACACAGTAGGTAGGGGCCACTGGACAGGTGTGGGGTCACCCTGGGGCGAGATGGGCGTGCTGTGAGACAGGTACAAAGGAACAGCAGGGACATTCTTTCAGAAAATTCTGGCACACTTACATGCATTTATGTCTATGGATATGTGTACATGCATGTGCAACCTTGAGGTTTGTGCCCTCTTAGTAGTTAATATGTAGTTCACATTAAATGTAAAACCATTTTAATTTATGGGAAGGAAAGGCCTGATTTAGGTACACTTTAGTTAAAGGTGATATGCTATCAAGTAATATTCTGGGCATGGGTGGTCTATTTTTAAAGTCTTACAAATAATTCCCTATCCTGAGGCTCTGGCAGTATTTGTCTATCCGACTACGCTTCCCTAGAACAACAAATCAACTTTTTAAAAATTTAATTTAATTTTATTATTGTTTTTAATGCTCACCTGAGGATACATTCATCGGCTTTAGGAAGAGTGAGAGAAACATCAATGTGACAGAAACATTGATCGGTTGCTTCCTGCCGTGATTGGGAATTGAACCTGCAACCTTTTAGTGTATAGGACAACAGTTCAACCAACTGAGGAACCCAGCCAGGACATAAATCAACTTTTTAAAAGAACAACTCATCCCTGGTACAGTAGCTCAGTTGGTTAGAGTTTTATCTTGATACACCAAGGTCACATGTTCGATCCCCATTCAGGGCACATACTGATGAATGCATAAATTAATGGAGCAACAACTGGGTATTTCTCTCTCTCTCTCTCTCTCTCTCTCTCCCTTTCTCTCTGTCTCTAAAATCATTAAATAAAAATAAACACAACTCAGTAGTTTTTAGTATATTCGCAATATTATACAATCGCTGTCATTATCTAATCCCAGAACATTTCCATCACCTCAGAATGAAACACCATTCCTGTCAGCAAATACTCTCAAATGTCTCATCCACCCAGTGCCTGGAAACACAAACCTGCCTCCTGTCACTATGGATTTGCCCATTGTGGACATTTCATATAAACAGAATCATGCAACATGTGGCCTTTTGTGACTGGCTTCTTTCACTCGGCATAACATCTTCAAGGTTTCTCCATGGTTGTAGTATGTACCAGCCCTTCATTCCTGTCTATGTCTGAATGGCATTCCATTGTGTAGATATTCCACATTTGATTATCCACCCGCTCCTGGGTGAGCATTTGTGTTGTTTCAACTTCTTGGCTGTTGTAGATAATACTGCTGTGGACATTCATGTACATGTTTTTGTGTGAGCATATGCTTTACAGCTCTCTTGGGCATACTTAGTGGAATTGCTGGGTCGTATGGTTAACTGTGTTTAACTTATCAAATCAACTTTTGAGCACAGTGTATTGTATAGTATCTTGCAGCTTATAAGGCAAAAAATGTAGGCGCAAGCACTTGCTGTGGCAAATGCCCTATCCTGTTATATTTGTAAGAGATGGTGGCAGATTAGTGGTGGTGCCTGCTTCTTGGGGTTTAATGTGTCATTGGCACTCCAGGGATATGGTCTGCATGCAGATCTCACTTTTTAGGTCCCCCACCACGGGATACATGGAGCGTGACCATGAGGAAGTTGCCCTTGAAATAACTGGGGAGCTCAGGCTTGAGCAGCCCAGTTTCTCCCGGTGCGCCTAAAAGCAACCACAGATAGAGCCCGCCCGGAGAAGAGAGGGCTTTGAGAAGATCACGCAGCTCTCTAAGAATAATGTTGATGGCACTAACAGAACACCTAACTTTACAGGGCCCGCTACATGCCCAGTACGATGAGTGCGTAAGTGCTTTACAGCCTTTTTTGAGACCTGCACTCTCCAATGTGGTAGCCACCGGCCAAGTGTGCTTGACATGCGGTTAGTTTGACTTGACATAAACCATCTACGTAAAATACACATTGGATTTCAAAGATGTCGTGCCAAAAAGAGAATGTAGAATATCTCACTAATATTTTTACATGTTGGAATGATATTTTAGATATGTCAGGTTATGTAAAGTATATTACCATAATTAATTTCACCTGTTTCTTTTTACCTTTCTTAATGGGGCTGCTAGAAAATTTTAAATTACATATGTGATTCACATTTGCAACTCGCATTATATTTCTCTATTGGATAACACTTGTTCTAGACTATTCTTCACAGTAATTTGATCAGCTGAACGGTATTATCCTTCCCACATTATGAGTGAGGAAATTGAGGCTTAGAGAGCTTAAGTAAATTGCCTGTGATCATACATCTGTGGCTTAAGAACAAATCCGTCTGTCTCCAAGCCTGAATTCTTACCCACTACTCTGTGCTGTCTTCCCATAGACTGGAAATACCACCCATGTGATGGAGAAATGGTTATGATCATTAGCTGTGGCTAGGAGCAGTTTCATGTGTCCATCGTAGAGAACAAGAAAAACTGTCCACGTCATTCTATGAGGTAGAATTTACGTTGTATTGGGAAAAATTGCCTGTGGGAAAGCTTCTTAAATACTAAGTCTTTGTAATGGTTTGGGGCTCACTTGCCAAGGATGGAAGTTTGATAAAACTACCTGAGAGGCTCCTTTCATTTCTATGACCCCATATTACAATTCATGTCAGAGTCACAGGTCAGTTGCTACCGCAACATGCAGAGTGAGGCAGAGTAGAGTGAGAAGAATTAGTGCTTCAGTTTTGTCCTTTTTTCCCTGTAAAATGTAAAACTTTAATTTCATCCCATTTCACTTGAATTTGTGGAAAACCTCAGCGGGATATTCTTCATAGCAATGCTGCCGCCATCAAAGTCGTAATGGAGAGAAGGCAAGACTATATAGGAGAGAAAGTCTTTCCATTTCCTTTCTTCCCCACTACCTAAAATTATTCTCCAAAATATAAGGTCTGTCCAGAAAAATTGCAACCATTGTTAATATAATGAGGACAGTTTATGTGACATCGATGTAACCTGGCAGCCAAGGAGAGTGGACTGGAATGGACATGGGTGAACAATGATGACTTCACTGTACTAGTCAGTGGGGGTGGTAGACGACATTGAGTGAGCATGTGCACTGTGTGACCCTCACATTCAAAATGAATGAGCAAGTAGAGCAACGAATCTGCGTCAAATTTTGTGTAAAGCTTGAATGTTCCTCCACAAAACCCATTTGGATGATTCAGAATGCCACAGTTATGGGCAACTGGTGATTGGCAGCTTCGTCATGACAACGCTCCAGCTTTTGCATCACGTTTCATGCAGAGTTTTTTGGTGAAACATCAAGTCACCCAGGTGACTCAGTCCCACTACAGCCAAGATTTGGTGCCCTGCGGCTTCTGGCTTTTCCCAAAACTAAAATCACCTTTGCAAGAGAAGAAAGAGATTTCAGACTGTTGATGAGTTTCGGGGAAATATGATGTGGCAGCTGACGGCAATTGAGACAATTGTGTGGGGTGCCTACTTCGAAGGAGGCTGAGGCATCATTGTCCTATGTGCAGTGTTTCTTGTACCTTCTTCAGTTAGTGTCTCTGCTTGTCATAGAGTGTGGCTGGATACTTTTTGGACAGACCTCGGTGTATGTCTGAGCACCGTCGTGCCCTCCTGTTCCTAAGGCATCGGTGGCAGCCATCACTCACAAAGAACTCTCGTGTGTGCATATTAATGCTACTACCACCTTTTAGATACTGTAACTTAATTTTATCTTCATGTTACATATACTTATGCATAACACGTATCAAGGGTATAATTTGATTTCAAATACCAAAGGAGATGCCCGGTTTAGGAGACTAGTACATTCAGCTGTTTTGCCAATTGGGGAGAATGGGAAGATTCAGGAATTATGCCTCAGGGTCTCATCCCAAATGTGCAAACCCTCTCGTATTCGTAGAAGCTAGAAATGTTGTTGACCGCTATTGAGCAAAGTCACAATTTTGTTTCTGTTTTTCCCCCCAGGCTCCAAATTTACAGACTACCCAGAAATATGGCAATTTGACTCCTAAAAGATTAAGTGCAGCTCAAAAATCAAACTGTAGGAAGCCAAAAATTCTCTAGATGTGTATGTACTATGTTTTTTAATTTTTATTTTAAAATTCAGAGTCAAAATTTTAGTCCCCCTTGAATTAGTTTTACTTTGGTCTAAATAGCTACATGGAAAATAAATTTCAGCCTTTGTTTTCTGCTTAGTCATCCTTCCTTAATATTCCTTAGCGGTTTCAAATATACTTCAGATACGATAATAATGAACCATAGAGTGTCAGAAAGACAGAATGGTGTTGGGATTCAGATGACCTGAACTCTAATTGTATTTCAACAACAAATTAGTAAGAAGGTCTTGGGGAATTTAAGTACCACAAACATTTATTGGACACCTATTATGTTCAAGGCATTGTGATAAATGCTATAGGATAAGACGTAGATCCTTAAGGCACTTTTCACTTAGAAGGAAAGAAAGCATATTCACAAAACTATAGCATAATATGGCACAGAGTGTGTGAGTAATGGAACAGAACTTATTGGAGCACAGAAGGAAACGAGCGTAGTTCTAGCAGGGGAGATTGGGCATGACTTCGTGCAGAAGGTGCTGCTTGGGGCGGTCCTGGAAGTATGGGTAGGATTTCTGGGTGGGGCTAGGAGGAAAGGTACAGGGAAGAGGAGGCAGTGCAAGCAAAGGTGAAGGGTGAAAAAGTGCGGAGCTACTTTAGGAAACTTGTTAGACAGGAAGGCACAGTTAATTCTGAATAAAACTAGGAGATAAGTTTTGACCCCCAGATTAGAATCACATTGTGGTAGAGCTTGAATTTCATTCTGAGGAATTTGGACCTTATTGGTGGGAGGGAGGCAGCCACGTTAAAGAGCGGACTGCTTAGCTTTTTTATGGTCACGGACAGCTCTGAGTGGTGAGCAGAAAGACGGAAGGTTGGAAGATCAGCTAGAAAATGTCACGGTAGGGTCCTGGCAATGGGAATGGATAGATAAAGCAGACACGGGGGACATTTCGGAGGAAGAATTGACAGGGCCTGGTGACAACTGGTTTTAAGATGCAGAAGGTGACTGAGGTTTTGAGCATTGATGAGTCAGACACTAGAGCTGCTGAGAATGTGGAAGGTTTGCGGGGGATGGAGGGAGATGCTGAGTTCGGTTTGGGGCACATTAGCCTATTCCGAATGTATCAGCCAGTCACAGGAAACACAGGTCAGTTCCTCACTCCCTTCTCTCCAAAACCCTTTACTGCCTTCCATCCTACTCCAGACAAAAGGAAAACCCTCACAGTGACTGACAAAGCCTTGCATACTCTGGCTGCCCTCCTTGCCTTCGATCTCTTCCTTTCCCTTGTCCCCTTCTTAAGGCACAGGAGCCACACGGGCCTGCTCGCTGTTCCTCCAAGACCATTCACCATGAATCTGCCTTAGTCCTTTTCATGGTGTTTTCTCTCTGCCAGAAGCCCCCTTTTTTCAGACAGTTCTCATCTCTTACTCCCTTACTCCCATCAGCTCTTACTCAGATGCCACCTTTTTAGAAAGTCTTCCCCGATCATCCTATATAAAGTGGCAGCCACCAACATGCCAGCCCCCACCACTTTTCCCTCTGTCCACTTTGCTGTTCATCATTGCTCTTATCATTGTCTGACATACTATGTATTTACTTATTTATTATCATGGCCCGGCAACTGAAGCTGTAAAAACAATTAATAATGTAATAATCCCGTGTTTTCAAGGGTGCAATGAGGTTTGTTCCTCTCACAGACCATTATTGGGACTGTACATTGATATAATGCCTTGGAGAAGCAATTTGGCAGTGAACACAAAGAGCCATAAAATGTTGATGTCCTGGAACAGTTAATGTTTTGAAAATTCTGAAAATCAATTCTGAGAAGATAATCTAAAATATGGAAAAGAAGATATGCAGGAAAATGTACATTGATATAATATTTATAATATTAAGAAGAAAGATTTTAAACATCTAACAGTATAAGGAGATAGTTAAATTAAGTAAATTACCATTCATTTACTTAATGATATGTTATTTACTGTTATAAGGATAGCTATGAAAAGCCAGGAAGCAACAGGGAAAATGCTTATGAGACAATGTTACATTTAAAAGCACAGGATCTACAATTGTATACAATATAATTGCCATTATCTTTAAATATACACATGAAAAAGATGAGGAGGAAAGTAACCTAAATGCTGATATTTTTTTAAAGATTTTATTTATTTATTTTTAGAGAGCAGGGAAGGGAGGGAGAGAAATATCAATGTGCAGTTGCCTCTCGAGTGCCCCCCACTGGGGACTTGGCCCACAACACAGGCATGTGCCCCAACTGGGAATAGAACCTGTGACTCTCTGGTTCGCAGGCCAGCACTCAATCCACTGAGCCACACCTGCCAGGGCCAAATGGTGATATTAAATACTTTAGGAAAATGGGATTATAGGTGGTTTATCATCTTTTAGATTTTCTATATGTAGGTTACATCCTTTCTGTAATGTGGTTATTTTATTTTTGAAATAATATATATATATTTAAATAAACTCAAGATGGATAAAATATTTAAATATAAGTCATGACACCATTAACAGTCCTAGAAGAAAACATAGGCAGTACAATGTCAGATATTCCATGCAGCAATACCTTCACCAATATATCTCATAGGGACAGGGATATAAAGGAAAGAATAAACAAATGGGACTACATCAAATTAAAAAGCTTCTGCATTGCTAAAGAAACCATCAGCAAAGTGAAAAGGGAACCAACTGTTTGGGAAAACGTATTTGCCAATGATACCTCGGACAAGGGTTTGATCTCCAAAATACATAAAAAACTCATATTACTCAGCACCAGGAAGGCAAACAATCCAATTAAAAAATGGACAAAAAACCTGAACAGACACTTATCCAAGGAGGACATACAGAGGGCACATAGACTTATGAAAGGATGCTTAGCATCACTAACCATCAAGATGCAAGTTAAAACCACAGTGAGATACCACTTCTCACCAATCAGAATGGCCATCATAAACAAATCAACAAACAATAAGTGTTGGTGAGAAGTGGGGAAAAGTGAACCCTGGTGCACTGTTGGTAGGAATGCAGACTAGTTCAACCACTGTGGAAAACAGTATGGAATTTCCTCAAAAAACTAAAAATGGAACTGCCTTTTTGCTCCAATGATTCTAATGCTGGGATTATACCTTAAGAATCCTAAAACACCAATTCAGAAGAACCTATGCACCCCAATGTTCATAGCAGCACTATTTATAATAGCCAAGTGCTAGAAATAGCCTAAGTGCATATCACTAGATGCATGGATCAAAAAACTGTGTACATTTACACAATGGAATATTATGCAGCAGAGAGAAAGAAGGAACTCTTACCCTTTTCGACAGCATGGGTGGAACTGGAGAGTGTTATGCTGAGTGAAATAAGCCAGGTGGTGAAAGACAAATACCATATGATCTCACCTATAACAGGAACCTAATGAACAAAACAAACGAGCAAAATAGAACCAGAGAAATAAGGAAATAAGGAAGAAACTGACAATGATCAGAGGGGAAGGGAGACAGGGATAAAGACGGAAAGGAGGGGAAGCATGTATAAAGGACGCATGGTAATGGACAACAGGGTGGGGATTGATTGAGGGGGGTGGGCAGGGCAGGGGAGAGCAATGATGGGAAAATTGGGACAAATGTAATTGAACAACAATAAAATATATATATATACACACACAGATCAAAAGAATCTGCTGCTACAACACAACTCACCCTCTGGACTACATTGTTGGGTATCAATGGGAAGTGTGTTTCCAGGCCAGTGGAACCTGCATTTAGGACTGAGGGCCACTGACACCAATGGCTGGCCCTACAGCTCATTAGTCCCTCAAGTCTCAGCTCCCCCACCTCCTCATTCCTCTATAATTTTAGGCTGTGTCCTCCTGATTATGATGGTGACAATCATGAAACAACAAAGGTCAAAAGAGCACAGTTTGCCCTGTGCACCCTGACAATGTTTATATGTCTGGGATTAAGGCTAAGCCCCCTTATCCACATCTCTCTCCTTCCAGTTTCCCTTGGTTTAGCTACCCCTCCACACGCTGGTAGACATGGAGGGTTCCCGCTTTGCTCTTTTCCACGGTACTGATCATCATCTGATATATTTTTCAGATAGTTGTTTATTATCAAGGGCTAAAAGTTGAAGTGGTTAAAACAGACAAAAGAAACAATCTGTCTACCTACTAAGTGTCAATTAAGCTCTTTATATGTATATTACTTTATTTTATCCCCACAAGCCAGCAAAATACGTGATACTTGCACTTTAGGAATGAGGAAACTGAAGTCTGGAGTGGTCAAACAGTTTACCCAAGGCTGACCCAGGAGGTTACCAAATTGGAATTTAAACTCATCTTTCTGATTTCACATCCTATGCCCTTAGCCTGTATATTAATGAACACACAGTAATTATCAAGGTAGCCTATTAATTTATTATATAGACATCACCCAGACAAAGTAAGCAATTCAATAACCAAATAATCCAACCTGGAACTCTCAATCAGTTGATGCCGAGCGTTTCTGTGTCTGAATTAACCAGTTAATTGTTTTGGGTTTTCTCTGTGTATGTCTACAGAGTCTCAATAACTATTTCAGATCTTAAAATTAGCAATTTAAGGTATTTTCACTATTTTGGTTACCTGCAGCACTCTAAGTATTTAGTCTTTAACTAAAATAATTGATTTGTTTTGATTAATGGTCTTAGTTGAAGGATTTAGCTTCTTTGGGACCAACAGCAACTTTTTTAATAAAATAAAATCTTTAGCTATTAAATATTAAATTAGATTCTTTCAGTGGGTTATATGGACTTAGGAATTGAGACTATTAATAGAAGACATGTACGATGTCAAAGGGAATATAAAACTATACTATTTCAGAGAAAATTTCTAATGAAAAGAGATTTTTCATTTAATAACTCATCTATTTCAAGCAATAGTCAGTTTAGTAAAGATTCTAAGCAAATTTGTTGTAATGAGATTAAAGGAATTAAATAGGATTTTCTAAGAAATATTACTCACATTGTTCACCATTATAACAGCTCAACAATGTTCTTTCTCGTTGGCCTTCTTTGACTAGCGTCCCAGGTGGGAAATCCTTTGAGCCCCTGACACAGGCACGAGAAGCCACAACACCATCATGCTCTTCATAGTTACCATTTTGGAGAACTTACTGAGCCAGACTTTGCTACATACTGCACTTGATTATCTCATTTATTGATCAGAATCCAATAAAGTAGGCACTATTGTTATACCCATTTTGGACAGATAAAGAAACTGAAGCATGGAAGTATTAAGTAACTTGTTCAATATTAACAGCTTCTTTTATTGGTTGTTTCGCCTTGTCTGTGATGTGAGAAAATAATGTTTTTTAAAAAGTAATGAAAAGTTTGCCTTGGACTGGGTGGCTAAGTTTGTCGGAGAGTCACCCCATACACCAAAAGATTGTGGGTTCGATTCCCAGTCAGAGCACATACCTAGGTTGTGGGTTCAATCCCAAGTTGGGGTGCGCGTGGGAAGCAACAGATCAATGTTTCTCTCTCACATCAATGTCTCCCTCTTTCTCTAAAATAAACAAACATATCCTTGGGTGAGAATATAAATAAGTAACTAACTAAATAAATAAATAACTTGAATGTCAAGTTCGACTCTACAGCTTTTATGTTAAAAGGAAAACTGAAAGGCTTTTCGAATTGCTGTGGCTGTTAGACCAGTGATTATTTCCACTGGGGAAGTGGTTCAGTGAGAGTTGAGATTTTAGATGTAAAAAGTCCAAAAGAGTGTGTTTTCCTTGAATAGACTGTAATCCCCTCATACCCCTTTCCCCTATCACCCTGCACTATAAATGTCCTTTCATTACATAGAATGTTTTCCTCTCTGAGGACTTTTTAACCGGTGGAGCTGTCCTTGGTCTGAGAGGTCGGAGAAGAAGTTTTGTCTGGGGTCTGTGACTTCTCACAAAGTCCCTGCACTTCTCAGTTGATGTGTAGAAATCTACCCACCCATCACGCAGAACAGATTGGGAGAATTCTCTGGAGAGGCTATGAAAACTCTAAAGTACTTCAGTGTGGTACATTTTTAGTTTTCTCTCCATTTAAGCAATGTTTTTCTACCTTAGATTGGGAAATGGGGAACCTGAAGTTTACCTAACTCAGGTCAATACTTTCGAGTATGTGCTTTGTGCATAATACTGTTGCAACCACCCCAAAGGATAAAGACAAGTTCCTGTCCTCAAAGACTACACATTCCTATGATAAGACACTAACATGTAAAAACATTAAACAACCCAACACCGCAAAGAGATGGATCAGACACCAAGAGTACCATGGATACCAAGAGTTAGAAGTTCAAGGCAGGGAGGGGGGCCTTTGGGGAGAGAAGAAATTTAATATCTTGAATAGGAGGAAGCTAGTCAAAGAACAGAGTGTATAGTTAACCCCACTTACCTAAAAATGAAATAAATAAAAACTGTATATGTATATTAAATGCAGAGAGAAAGAGTTGGAAGGATACCCAGCAAATATGGGGGGGAGCAGAGTGCAGTTGGTGAGTGATGGGGGAGGGCAGGGAAGGGCTAGAATGCATAGGGACTTTTTACTGTACATATACTTCTATATTGTTTAAATATTTCTCCAGGAATTATGTAGTTATGCATTATTTTGTATAATTAAAAAACACAAAATTTACAAAAGGGATGAGTTTGGGGTTTGTAGAGCAAAGGGAAGAAGATATTCCAGGTGAGAAGAACTTGAGTGAGTCAATGCTCACAGGCAGAAAGGTACAGGGAGCAAGCGGGCAGACAAGTGGGGGCAGCGTAGGTGGGACGTAGAAGGAATGTGGACTGGGGCCAGGTGGAGAAAGGCCGTGAGTGCAAGATCTAGAGTGTGAGCCTTTCTCCTTTGACCAGAAACACTAAAGAGTCTCTGAAAGACTTGGTTCAGGGTTCATTAATCTAGCTAGCTGCACAAGGATGAATTTATTAGTGAGCATACAGAGAGACCCAGGAAAGTTAGACAATGTGAACTGAAGTCTACCTATCTTGCACCCTATGAAAACCATGGAAATGTCTCCTATCTTAACTGCAGCAAAAAAGGGTTTGACTGTACTGTCAAATACAAATGGGGAGCAGCCACTTATACTTGATCCACAGTATTAATTTCACCATAAATCTTTGTGTAATGTTTGACATCTATGAGAAATAATTCAAATGTATGAGGGAGATTTCTATCCCTAGCATAAGAGAAATGACTAAGTCAAATTTGTAAAATTTGAGTAAAAATTACTTGATTTTAAAAACAAAAATCAGGTGTATTCTGTAATATGGTATTTGTTTTAGTTAATTTGTCCTTTCCTTGGGTAAATTGGTAAACTGATATTTTTTTTATTTTTTAAAAAGATTTTATTTATTTATTTTTAGAGAGGGGAAAGGAGGGAGAAAGAGAGGGAGAGAAACATCAATGTGTGGTTGCCTTTTACATGCCCCCTACTGGGGATGTGGTTCACAACCCAGACATGTGTCCTGACTGGGAATTGAACCAGCAACCCTTTGGTTCACAGGTCAGCACTCAATCCACTGAGCCACACCAGGCAGGGCTGTTATTTTCTTTAAACTTGTGTTTATAATTATAGCACTATTCAAATACCATGTATATATACACATTGTATTTTATTCATACACACATATTCATACAATAGACAAAGTTTAACTAAAATCTATAGCTACCTGGGAGTGGGGAAGTAACCCTCCTACAAGCCACCCTCAAAGGAAACAATATAATATGAGGAAAAACACCGGAGCTAATTGAATCTTGAGTCATGCATTGTGACTCATTTTAAATTATTGGATTCTGGGTAAGATGAATTTCTTCCTTGACCAAAAAGTGGAAGAGGGGCACATCAGAGTCCCAGAATGGTGATGTGGGTTAGGTTTGTAAAAACATGATCTTTATCTACTGCAAATTGTCTTGTAACCAGAAGTGATGTTCGAGAAAGAAACAATTGAGTTTAATTTTCAGTTTGCACTTTCCCTCTTCAAACTTGAAAGACTTTAAATCCCCCCTGTGCCCTCAACGTCACCCGCTCCCGCCCCGCCCCGTTCCACTCTGCCTGCCCTTTTTCAGAGAGGCAGATGAAATTCTTAACAGGCCAAACTGAGTTTCCCTGACCAGGGAAGGCAAAACGAATATGAGGGGACGAGAAAGAGCCAAAAAGCTTTACCAATTATGTGGAAAAAAAGATTCCTGATTTCAGATGTCGTGTTTGCCTCAGAATGCCTTCTCTGTTCTTTTTAACCCTTCTTGATCCTTTAAAATTACTCTGTGACATCTTGTCCCTCATGAAGAGGAAGGCAGCACAAGGCATCTGACCTCTGTATGTTGGGAAAAGGCAGGAATGCAAGATGATCCTGTGCCTTATATGATTAGATAAATTCACAAATTTTAGCAAGACAAGTTTGGAATAAAAAGAAATCCTCAAAATAAAATCTAGACCAGAACAAAAAAATCTTCTAATCATTTTAATGCAGTTCTTAACACCAGTTTTATAAATTCAATTCAGTAAATATGCGCTACTGCCTGCCAAGTTGAATTTTTAAAAATCATGTAGTCCTGATGGCATCGTGCTAATCAACAGGATTGCAAAACCACAGAATCTCAGCTTTTAGTACAGTTTAGACAGGGGAAGTCTGTTCTCTGCCTCTTTCCTTTCTCTTCATTTGCTGTCTTTTCTCCCCAGCCTGTCTTCCTTTCTGATAAATGGGCACTCTATTTCATTTCAGAAAGCAATACATTTCAGAAGCAATGCATTATTTGAACTGTATCTGAATAAGTCTGAAACCTCAAAAATGGAAAATCTTTTTGAGTTTGGTGTTCTCCTACACATAGATAAAAGATAGACCTTCTGTGAGTAACAAGAATTTAAGCAGAGGCTGAGAAAGGATATTTGTGAGTGCAGAAGTTAATGAGAAGGTCATTCTAAGCAGGAAGATGGGAGCTGATTTTGCAATTGCACAAGTTTTTGAAGAGAAGGTCTAGGGATTGGTGAAGAATTGATAGGCTCAGATAATGCTAAGAAAAATTAGGAACACCTAAAGAGTAAGGAAATATTTTAGACAAAAAATGTGTACATCAACATATTTGCAATGAAACACAAAGACATAAATATCACTCTGCTGATGCTATTAAAGATCCCCAAAAGCAAAGGAACAAATATCCTGTTCGTTCCCAGTTAAACATCAGAGAGTTAGTTTATTAATAATTTGTGACCTAAAATGAGTTGGGGAATTTACTATCTTCAGTTTATTTCTGCTTTTGCTCTAGGTTCCGGGATAAAACTTTTAAGACTTTTGTATATCTAACATTTGTATTAAATTTAATTTTATCATTGTATTAAATTTAATTTTGTGTTTATTATATTATTTTTTGCATTATATTAAATTTAAAGTTTTATTGTATTTAATTTTGTTATTTGTATTTAATATTTGTATTAATTTAATACAAATTTTGTCAAAATATAAATATTGAATACATATAATTTATAATATAGCCTATATATTTATAATCTACTTGTATGGAATAATTTATTAAAATATGCAATTAATAATATTCTTAATGGTTACATGTTTATATATATTAAATAGTTGATCTTTTATTTTAAAAGTTTAATTAATTACTTCAATATTTTGCCTATGTGATATTAAAAATGGTTTACATTTTGGAGTTTTATTTTGAAAGATCTATGCATTTTTAATTTTTTTAACCAACAGCTAAATTTAAAGGTTCTATGTTACATCACAGATGATTCTTGTTGGTACAAAAAGTTTATATTTGGGGGTGCTATAGAGACATCTTGTCCTTTAAGCCTTATTTACAAAGTTTTTGTCAGTTGTTTCCTTACGCCTCTTGTAGTAGCCTGCCAGCAATAGGCAGAAATAAAGCTGAGACTGTGTCAAAAAATTCACTGTCCCACATTCATCCTTCCTCACAGAGTTTACTCAATAGTGTTCCCCATTCAGCTACTGTGCCAGCCGGCGGAAACAGCTAGTTGTTGTCTGAAATGAAGAATAATTGGAAACATGGTGCCTGTTTCTTTTCCTGCAAGTAACAATTCACCCATTTAACATTCTTTCAGTGCCCTTGAATTCCGTGCTAGACAGTTGTTGTTGACTGTTTCAGTGGAGGCCAACAGGAGAAATGTTAACCTTCTAGCCTGCTGCTGACCCTCCCAAAGTGAAACAGTGACAGCCACCTGATGAGCTGGCACATCTACCTGGAGTTAGTAACATGTGGCACTAGCAGCTTTATCTGGGCATGTGGACATCAAACTGGAAAAGTTCAGGAAGTTTAAGGTGCTTGCCCAAGGTCACTTGCTGGCAAGGGCAAAGCAGACTGCTTCCGTCATCACCTCTGTTCAGGACCCTATACCACAATATGCTTTAGTCTTTTATGGCCAAGTATATAGCTGATTTCGTAATCTTTCATACACATATAAAAAGATTGTATACTCTCTTTTTGTGAGGTATATATTTGCGGGTTTTATACCGTATACTAATAACACATATAGACATGCATGTGTAATAATAGGCTTATAAGTTATATTACTATAATCTTTTAGATTCTTTCAGTTGCCTTCATATTCTAGCAAATTCTGAAAGAGGTATATACTATGGTTGTCAATTCCATCAAATTCTGTTTGCCTTTCTAGTGGTTTTGATTTTTTTTTTTATTTCGTGCTATTTCTTTAGTGCTGACAACTGTACTTTTTTCATGTTTATATCTGTACCACAGAAAATTCAGCTGGCTACATAGAAAACGATACCCAAATAAAAGTGGCTCACCTAAATACAAATGTATTTTTTTATCAAATGTAAGAGATGTCTAATGGTAAGAAGTTCAGGGCTGGGGGAGTAGCTACCTGGTCATCTGGAATGCAAACTCCGTTTGTCTTTCTGTTCTGCCACCTTATCTATGTAGTGTCCATTCTCCAAGATGTGGTGGCAACATAGCTGCTGTAACAGGAGCCATCACATATATGGTGAAAGGAGAAAGGATCCAGTCAGAAAGGAGAAAAAAGAGTAAGGCAAAAAGAAGTAACTTCTAGCTGAATTAGACTTCAGCAAGTCCTGGCCACTAAACTTTGCTTTCAACTTACTGCCCACCTCTGACTGTAAAAGAGAAGAGAAAAGTTGATTTTTTTATTAGGGCACATGGCTGTGCCGAATTAAACTGAGGTTTTCGCAAGAGTGAAGAGTAATGGGCATTGCATAGGCATCTAGCAATTTCTGCCACAGTGCCCTTAATCATTCCATCTCCTTGTTCTCTATTTACTACTTTTGGCCTTGAATTTGACACTAACACTGCCATTCCTGCTTTTGGATTTGCTTGACATACATCTGTGCAATCATTTGTTTTCAAAATTTGTCGCTTTATTGGAGGTGAATTTCTTATAATAGCTTAATTTTGCTTTTTTTTTTTTGCCTTTTTAACCCAATCTGAAAGTTCATCTTTTGAAAAGGAAGTTCAATTAGTTCAAATTTATAATGGTAACTGATATATTAATCAGTGTTCTTTCCATTTTTATTTTTACTAATTATTCTCCTTCATTGTTGTTTCGTTTTTTCTTCCTTTCCTTAGGTTTATGGCTTAATCCTTTTTGAAAAGTTCTTTTCCCCTCCGTTAAGTTGAAAGTTTTCCTATGAAGTGCTTACTTCTCCTAAGTAAGTTAATACCTCTTTTCCTCCTGCCTGAGCAGCCTGCGTCTCAGAGACGCCTGTTCCGCAGAGTCGCTGTGCATGTGCTGAGGAAGAAGTGCAGTTGAGTTCCTCAGGGAAGGTCACTGGGCTGTGCAGCAGGTGAGGCGGCTCGTGTTCCTCACGTCCTTCCGCGTCCCGCACACACAGCAGCAAACCCCTCAGCAGGACTGGAAATGAGCCCAGTTCTGACTGGGCTCCACTCCTCTGCGCAGTACCTCCCAGACTCCCTTGAGTGTAGACCATTGAAGAAAAAGGAAAGTTATTGTCCTTGATTCTAAAAGTCCACACGGGAGTGGATGATAAGTGTTCATTCTCTGAAGCTTTCCTAAACGCAGAACAAGTTATCACAGGTGGTACAGCAAATAACAATAATGAATAACACTCTAATATATTCCGTGCTTGCTACCCCCATTGCATTTGTTTGAAAAGAAGTTTTAAAACCTTTTTTCCACAGTAGGCTTGAGTTCTACAAAGTTTGGTATACTTTGGTAAGGAACTTGCGTATAAAATTTAGCTTTAGATTACTTGGTGAAATTATTAAGCCTTCTTTTTTACTTTTACATTTACATGATTACATTGTTTCTAAAAGAAGCCTTTTATCTCTTGTCTGGTTTCAAATTATACCTTCCACCTCATGCCACAGCAGTGTACTTGTTCCCAAGAGCAATCAAGACTCCTACAATTAAGTGAATGGTACAAGTGTTACCATCTAGGTAGGAATTCTGCTGTTTTCTTTTCTCATGGGGAACAATGTAAAAGAAACCAAAGTTACGTGAAAGCCACATAACTTCTACCCAACTCCATCATTCTAATTTCCTTCTCTTTAAAACATTATGATTCTTTTAGATCCCCTCTGGGTATGATTTGGCTACAAATTGATATGCATTTTGATAAATCTTAGATGAGACAAATAATTTGTAGTGCAAATTATTTATACTCAGCAAAATTCTTTATTATATATTAATATATAAAAATAAATCAAATAAATAAGGACCTATTGCATATAAGAAACTCTATACCTTGAAACACTAGGGCTGTAATATTTGTCCCTGGGGTTCTCCCTTTAGCTTCAAGTATGGAGTAATCCCCTTGCAGGACCTACCATCTACCATATATTTTGGGGGCAAAGTGATTCCTTCCCATCACCACTATTTTCTAGCAATGTTTTAGACACAGAGAGCAAGGCATGGTGTCATGGGAAGAGCATAATTAATAAGTTTTAAATCACCCCGGCTGGTGTGGCTCAGTTGGTTGGGCATCGTCCCACAAACTGAAAGGTCGCTGGTTCGATTACCAGGTCACAGCACATGCCTGGGTGCAGGTTCAGTCCCCAGTCAGGGTGCGTTCAGAAGGCAGCCAATTGATATTCTCTTCTTCTCTTCCTCTCTCCCTTCCCCTCCCTCTAAAATCAAAAAGAGAAAAGAAAAATAGGACATGGCCAGCAGTGTGGTTATCGTGTGGAGGAGGGGAGTGGGTAGAGGTGGAAGAGGATGTAAGGGAGATAAGTGATAATGGAAAGATGCAATAAAAAGGCACTATTAAAAAAAGAAACCATCAAAATAAAAAATAAAATAAAAAGTAAATATATGGCACGCACCTGAATTTTTAAAATAAATAAATTAACACATTTTAAATGTACCACTGCCTCCTCTACTTAGGTATTTTTCCTCTGGCATTGACCATGAAGTGGTCACTTAGCCCCAGGAGAAGGGAGGGAGATTTGAGAGGGTAGAAGAAAAGTGTCTGGTGAAAATAAAATCATTTGAAGAAAAAATGTATATGAATAAGAATGTTATTAGATTTGAACATTAAGATGTATTAGCATGCAGTATGAGTTTAATTTTTAATAGACACTAATATCTATTAAAAATGAAGCTTCACAACTTATGTCAAAGCTGGGTGACGAGCTTACTAAGATGGAAGTTGGGGGAGTGAGGGGGCTCACCTGAAGTCATGTCAACAATTTAAAAAAATCAAAAAGAAAGGAAGTTGGATCCATTTTTACTATTCTTTCTATCTTTGGCTAAATATTTGAAATTTCCATAATACAAAGCTTAAAAAAGAAAATAAATGAGGTTTCAGAAAACTGTTCTGGATTGGTTATTGCTGAAAAAGAGATTCCTCCTTTTTTTGCCACATAAAAACAGCATCATTAATATGTTTATCAGCGAAGTTCAAAACTGGCCTGGATTCACGATGTTGACAAAATGCTTCAAGCCTATACATGAGTGCTACAGTTGACATTCTATCATTGAACTTGGGGAAAAAATAGATTCACATAGTTTTCATGAATTAATTGAAAACACTAAAAATGAAATTTTCAGTAAGAGGGAGCAAAGGAGGGGAATGGGGGACATCTGTCATAGTGTCAACAATAAAAATAAAAATTGAATTAAAAAAAAAAGATGACAATTCCTACCTGAAACAAGTCATCATTTCTCTAGTTATTTTTACTATCACGTTATTTGGATTTAAAGTATTAGACGGGGAACCAGAAATCTATATAAGCCAATCCCTAGAATAGACAACTTATTTTATCTCTTAGCGTCTCCATTTTTTCTCTCTAGTTGAATGAGAAAAAACAAAAGCAAAAACCTGAGATTAAACTCTATATCCTCCAGAAGCATTCTGAGGAAGAACTATGTTTGAAAGATTTTCCCAATATATCATATAGAATTCTGTTACTACAGAGAGATGGTCTTCACTGATAAGAACAAACAGAAAATAAGGTTATCCAGGAGCATGTATAAAGGACACGCGGACAAAGCCAAAGGGCGTGGGATTGAGGGTGGCAGACGGGAATGGGTGGGGCAGGGAGCATTGCTGCAGGGGAAAGGACGCAACTGTACTTGGACAACAATTTTTTTAAGAAAGAAAATAGGACTATAAATAGATGAATCATTCTAAAAGCCTGTGTCAGAGTGTCATCTCCTTGTAAAATTTCCCGCTTAAGATGCCATGTTTTTCATTTTCTTCTCAGCTGGCCTGGGCTTAGAGCAATGATCTACCACTCTCATGTATCAAGTATGTGCTGGAATTTAGAAATATGCATAACCCTGGCCTAGGGTACAATTTGATTGGGTCAACACTGCACAAGAAAGGCTCTGAAACTCTAGGGCAGGGGTGTTCAACCTGCGGTCCATAGGCCACATGCGGCCCAGGGTGGCTATGGATGTGGCTCCACACAAAATCATAAATTTACTTAAAACATTATGAGATGTTTTTGCGATTACATGTCTCAGTGTATTTAATGTGTGGTCCAAGACAACTCTTATTCCAGTGTGGCCCAGAGATGCCAAAAGGTTGGACACCCCTGCCAGTGAATGACAAATGTGTTGATCTCACGGAGTCTTTGTATGACAGATGTGACCATGGCATGCTCTGCAACTCTTTTGTTGGCTTGCTTAGATTTCAATCTGATTTTAAGGTGCTGTGGGGTGAAGTGCACTAGGGAACATGTCACAGTATCAGGAAGATGTGGAATAGCTGTGCCACTCAGATCCAATTAAATCCTGAGAAATAAAACCCCTAAAGGAACTGAATGTAAGGAAGAAATGGGAATACAATAACTTATCATTAAAAATCAACCGGATATTTACTAAGTGCTTCTTCTGAAGATTTCTTACATTTAGGTAATTAGCAAATACTGGTTTACAAAATACTTTCACATATGTTGTCTTCTTTGATCCTCCCAAAAAACTGGTGAGGTACATAGGGCAAATTCAAATAAGAAAATTGCACATCAGAAACTTGCTGCTTCCTGAAGGCCTTATTCCCAGCTGAAGCAGCAGGAGGCTCAGAAACTACCCAGGTCGCCAGATGCTGTCCTGTGGTCATCTCCCTCTGACCACCCAGTACTGTGCTTTTGCATTCTGTTTAGTCTGTGGGGGATTCAAGAGAAGTAAAGACATGACCCCTGCTCAGTGAGTTTATGATCTACATGAGAAAAACGCAAGTTTTACATAATGAAACAAGCCGAGAATTAGTACGTGTTAAGCTGTATGAAATGGGCTACAAATACAATAATATTTGGATTACTTGGAAAATAAGGTGCTATAAATTCTACCCAAACCCTGAAAAATGTTTGTAGGTGCCAAAGAATACTGGTCAACTGAAGGTGTCTCAAGTCTTCCTTCCGGCCAGGCAATGATGTTTTCCTGGAGAAGTCCCATGATTACTTATTGACCAGGAGCAAAGCCTGCAGGGGAGAAAGGGAAAGACACTCACTTCTCATACCTTATCATGTACTCGCAGGTACGATCTTGCATAGCCCTGCGGTGACAGATTGCTTTCAAGAGCTGATTCTTGAATTGTTGAATTCTCATTGGACTTGGTCCCGTCTCAGACTGAGAACAGGAGGCTTGTGGGAGCTAGTTCTAGCCCTGGCCCGTCTTTGTTATGTTCTCTAGGTCTTCGGTGGAGGCCATCAAGCAAACCACCTCTTTGTACCCTCCTCTCCACTTAAGTGCATAATGAGTAAAGGGGAAAATTCCAACTAGCATTTTTAAAAAGTTTTCAATGACAGTTGACATACAATATTACACTAATTTCAGGTGTACAACATAGTGATTAGATGTTTACAAAACTCATGAAGTGATCTCCCCATTAAGTCTTGTACCCATCTGACACCGTACATAGTTATTATATTATTGACTATATTCTCTATGCTGTACTTCACATCCGCACGAAAAGCCCAGTCCAATTTTTTTAAAGAAAACTGCCTGGAGGCAGGAGAATGTGCACATTTGTCCTACGCTCCGAGGGACTGTGACGTCAACAGTCTGCAAGTACTTTGTGACCACTTTTCTTTTCTGATGCCCTAATGCTCAGACCTAGAACTTCCCAAACCCATGTTTGTTTCCGAAGCAAAATTCAATTAGAACTATCTGTTCTTTCTTTTTCAGCAGAGCAGGCCTGCCCTCAGAGACAGCTGAAGGCCAGTCACTGTCTCTTCCTGTCTGTGTCTTCCCACTGAGTGGCATATTGCCTGGGAGGCCCCATGGGGACTTCCAAAGCCATCAGTGAGTGACTGGCAGTAATCCTTTTCTTAAAAAAAAAAGCAACATTATGGGTATTCCTATGTAGTCTTCTTAAAAATGTTAATTTGCTGAAGCATCCATTGGAATAGGCCAGCATGGATGGATCTGTTGTATAACCCTGCTTGCCACCAGGGTAGAGTCAAAACAGGAGTCCCGCGCTGGCAGCTACGCCAGAGTTGCTCCTTGAGCATCAGTGCGTGCCCACCCAAAAGGAGGAGAAGGTGGTGGGAGAAATCATCTCGGAGTTCAGAATGCAACCATGCTGTGCTGTGAGTAAATGTGAGGGTACCAACCAACCACGGCTGATCTCATCTTACACTGAGCTTGTGAGTGCAAATGTGAACGCAGTACGGACTCCTAAACCCAAGCACATAACCATTACCACGGGATCACCCATGTGTTCAAAGATGCGTCCTTTGAAGTACTTTTCCAGGAGTGGCAATGGATTTCTGCTGAGTCACTCAGCTTTCATTTCATCCAGTGATTATGAGCATGCACTCTGGAACCAGCTTTGTCACGCACTATCTGTGTGGCTGTGGGCAGGTTACTTAAACATTCTCCAAATCTGATTCCCCAAGTGTGAAATGGCAATAATTCTACCAGCTACTCCATAAAGTTGTTATGAGGCGTTAACGAGCATAGCCATGTGTTAAAGAACAAAAAATGAACCAAGTAAATGTGAAGATCTAATTGACTTTATTGAATAATTTATGAATCAGGTAGCATCTAGTAAGTAGAAAGATGCTCCAAGTTGCTGTACAAAATGGAAGGCTTTCATAGACAGAAATGGGATGGGGCAAGAAAATTGAAAGAGTGGGTTATTTCAGGTGAAGACATCTTCTTTTAGGGGAAGGCAAGGGGTCTTATTAGGCAGATTACCTCACTAGTGCTGACTGGGAAATTCCAGATTGATTGCTTCAAAATTCCACTCCTGGGAGAGGCCGCAATTGCAGTTAGGTTACGTATTAAGTCTCGGTGGAGCTTACCACAAGCGACTCCATTTTGGATCTGTTGTTTCTTTTTAACACATATGAAGAGCTTAAGATATTGCCCAGCTCATGTTGTGTGTCAGTGTTAGCTATTTTCATTCATTCATTCATTCATTCATTCATCTAATATTAATTTTAAAATCTCTGCTCTGGACTGCTAGGTATTGAGAAATAAAGACAAATAAGACAGTATGTGCCACCAGTGGGCTTATACTCTATATTATAAGCTTGTGTTTTATTTCTCTTTTTCGCCTAGCACAAGCTGAGAGGGACACAGTAAATGTTTTTGAATGAGTGATTGCACTAGGCAAATGGAAAATATACTGGAAATTTTAGCTAAAATGATATCTTTAACAATGCCTGGCACACAGTAGGTGCCTGGCACCACATAAGCATTGTTAACTATTCTAATTATTAATTTAGTAAAATGAATGCTGAGATGGAGTGTGCAGCCTGGAAGTTGGGGGCGAGGAGGTGGAGGTGCACACAGGGAAGCCTCCCAAGAGGCAGTATCATTCAGCTTGGTTTTGATCAGCGAGTGGGCGTTAGCCAGTAAGAGAAGAGGGCTAAGTGTGTTCCAGGAAGAAGGAACATTGTGTGCAGAGCTAGAGAGGCGTGAAAAAGCACAATACATTCAGGGAGCTCCGAGTAGGGAAGTACAACTGGAGCTCCATCCTCATTGTGACATACAGCGTATCTGAGATTAGAGGCTGTGAAATGAAATAAAACAAATGACACATTGTGTCACCCTAGCTTTTAGCATTAACTAAATACCCAGGCATGGACTAAGTCGCTAGGGAATTTTAAGTTGTTCAGTATAACATTTGCCCTGTACAAATGCTGTTAGTTGCTCCGAGATCAGCCCCTTCTGGTCTTCCAACAGAGGAAGTAAATTCACTGAGTTTACCCCCTTTTTTTTTTCAAAGTAATTGGGATGAATTACAAGAAAGTCGATGGGATCATAGAATAGATGAAGATGTTTTTGCATAGTAGTGTCGACCTGAGGGCCAAATCCTATCCACCACCTATTTTTATAATTATGATTTTTTGGGACACTGCCTTGCCCACTTGTTCATAGGTAGTCTAGCATTGTTTTGTCACAACAACGGCAGAGCCGAGTAGCTGTGACAGAGGCTGTACGACCTGCAAAGCCTAATGTTTACTTGCTGGCTCTTTACAGAAAACGTTTGCCAGCCCTGCTCTAGAGTCATCTCTTCTAATCTAATGACAAGTAAAAACCACCCAAATGTTTAAGACAGGGGATTGATTTACGAGTAGTTTAGAACCAAAGTGGCAAACAATAGGTTATTAATTTTTAAAAATTCGCTTCTAAGGAGAGAGAAGACTGCAAATATGTTAGCCATAAAGGGCGCAATAAACATGAATAATGAATGGACACAGGTTCTGCGACTGGCCTTCGGATTTGGTTCTGAGCTTCTTGTCAGTTAGAAAAAACGGGGGGAGGGTGGGGAATTGGTCATCTGTATTAGTTACCTATTGCTTCATAACAAGCCACCTTAAAAGTTAGTGGCTTAAAATAGCCACCATTTATTACTTCTCATCAGACTGTGCATTGGCTGCGTGGTTCTGCTAATCTGGACTGGGCTGCGCTACGCTGATCTTGGTGGGCTTACTCATGTATTTGTGGTCAGCTGGGTGTGAGCTCTAAAGTGACTGGTCTGGATGGCTCCTTTCTACTCCACGCAGTCTCTCGCCCACCCTCTAGCAGGCTGGCCTGGCTTGTTCACATAGCAGCAGCAGGTTCCAAGAAAGTAGAAGCATACACTTGAGGTTTAGGCTTGGAACTGGCCCGTTGTTACTTCTGTTGCAGTCTAGTGGCTAAAACAAGCCAAAAGGCCAGCCTAGATTCAGTGGCCTAGGTGGGGAAATAGACTCTAACTTGGGAGGAGCTGCAAAGTCACATTAGAAGGGGTAGGGAAACAGGAGGGAGAGAATTGGAGCCATGATTGAAATCAATCAATCAGCATCTAAACCAGCATGTATTCCAACCATAAACTTCCCTTAGAAAGTCATCTCTGTGGCCTAAACTGCAAAGGAATAGTCATCATACATCTATTTAGCACGCCCTACAGATATGAATCATCATTATCTTCAACTAAGAGGACCAATATCCTCTAGCTAATGACACACGCTGAGGAGGAATGGAAAGAAGCCTGTCAGGAATGTGGGACATATCATGAAACCCAGACCCATGTAAAAGTGTCACCTTGATGAATTCATCATGGCATCTGAGTCAGATTTAATGGATTAAAGGGATGAGAAAAACTTCTCGCAGGAGGTAACAATGACTAAATAAATGTTAGCCTTTGAAGCTAGAACCTAAACATACCTACGACATTCTTGCCGACCACTCCCACTCTTCCCTCCATCCCTTTTTGGGTGGCATTAACACTGGCCACCTGAGCCCTCACTGGGTGGCTCCGTTGGTTGCAGTGTTGTCCCATACCAGAGGTGTCTAACCCTCAGCCCAACACAAAATTGTAAATGTACTTAAAACATGATGAGATTTTTTTGTCTTCATTAGTGTTTGTGTATTTAATGTGCGGCCCAAGACAACTCTCCTTCTTCTGGTGTGGCCCAGAGACGCCCAAAAAGTTGGACGCTCCTGACCATACCCAAAAAGATTGTGGGTTCGATTCCTGGTCAGGGCACATACCTAGGTTACAGGTTTAATCCCTGGTCAGGATGCATACGGAAGACAACCGATGGATGTTTCTCCCTCACATCCATGTTTCTCTCTCTCTCTCTCCCTCTCTCTCTCCCCACCCTCCTCTCTCTAAAATCAGTAAGTACCCTCAGGTGAGGATTTAAAAAATAAAATGAAAAAGTAAAAAAAGTAGTCACGGTATTCAAAGATGACACTGCTAACTATGGCTATGGATGTCATTGAAAACACAGAGAATAAATACTCTTTTTGGAACTCACTTGCCATGTGCTGATTTTTAAAAATTTATTGCTGGGACATCTTCTTTATTACCAAACTTGCCTCAATAAATAATGTTAAAAATAAATAGCAATAGTGATTTCAGAAATCTTCCTTAACTATTTTTTTCCTGGAACCACAGGCTGCCAGTAGGAAGAGGATAAACATAGGTAACCCTTGAGCCTTTGAGTCATTCAGAATCCCCCAAAACTAAAAAAACAAAACAAAACAAAACAAAAAAAACACTAAAAATGAAAACAAAACTCCCAAACCACTCAGACAGGCCGCACAGCCTAGGTCTGAGAACACTGTCTATGGCTCAGAGCCAGTCTGGGTGCTTGGACTTATTTGCAAGAAGCCAGTGCCTTTGTACACTTGGTCTTCTGTGGAGCTGCCACCATCAGGCTTCTGTAGTGGCAGTGGCAGCACATGGGGATGAACAGGACGGAATTTAGGGAACTATTAGATGCCTGTTGGCTCAGACATCAGGACCAGCTGTGAATGAAAACACATTTCAACTTCGATACAGGGAGAGGGACCTGAGCTGTTCATATCACTGAAGAGGTGGAGACAGACCTTCGGGATATTTGCAGACGACACGTTTCTGGGAGGGTCAGGGAAGACAAGGCTGTGTCAGAAAGAACAAATGAAGCTTCCAAAATCTGGGTGCTGAAAATCAGAAGTTAACCTTTGGGTGGGTCACATAAAAGTTAAATGATATATATAAAATTTCTGGTCGAGTACTTAGAAGGGTAGCCTTCAACAAATGTTGTTTCCTCCCCTCTCTCTGCATCTCCCAACTACTTTAGGGATTCCTTCAAAAACAAAAGACCTGCCAGGCAGCTGCCACTGGAAAGATGTCAGCTAGGATAAGCGGCTGATCGCGCTAACTATCAACAAAATTCCCACTCTGGTGGGTGGAGCAGGGCACGTCACCTCTCCATCCCCTCTCCTCATCACAGCTTGGAGGCAGCACAAAGACATTCTTTCCCTCCTGCAGAGCAAGTGTGTGTGTTCTCTCAGACCTACCTTGGCATTCCTTGATGTCTTAGAGGAGCAGATGACCCCAGCTGAGCAAGACAGTCAGCAGAACAGCAGCCCTTGATGCTGCAATTGGAAATTTCCATTCTTTGCTTGCAGCGCTGAAAAAAAAAAAAAAATGTGAAGAGCCCAGGAGCTGGGAAATTTCCACGATGGAAAATTTTAACATATTCTTTAGCTCTAAACTATGCAGGTTTATAGAGACTATTTTTTTTTCTTTTGGTAATTTTCTTCTTTCACAATAATTTATGAAGATGGCAACACTACAGCTGTGGGAATAAGGAAAGCAAGATGACTTGCAGGGGAATGGGCATGGTTTGGCCGGTGGGAGCCTGAGCCATATACATGTTTGACCACCTGAACCACAGAAATGCAGATTACTGCAAGACCCACAAACTGGGAACTCATCCAAATAGCAATAGTTTGCCCGGGAGCACTGCAGGAAATCTGTGCAAAGAGAAGTGGAAAGTGGATGGATACAACTTGGGACCAGGAGATGGTGAGGTCTGTTGCTAGGAAAAGAGATCTCAGGCAGATTCCTTCTGCCACTGCTTCTTAAACCTACATGTGCACACAGATCACCTGAGAATCTTGTTAAGATACAGATTCCGATTCAGTGGGTCTGGGGTGGGCCCAAGACTCTGTGTTTCTTCTTTTTCCCCTCTTTTATTGAATTCATTGGGTCGGCACTGGTTAGACTCTGTGTTTCTACCTGGCTCCCAGGTGATGCCCCGCTAAGGACCACACTGTGAGCAGCCAGGCCATACACAACAGGTCCTCCTCCTGATGAGGTCAGCTTGCCTTCCATAGCAAAACACAGTCAAAGGGCAAAGACCAGCAGGAGGAGAGCTCCCTTGAGGTTGTTTTCTCAGGTAACAAAGCTGAGGTCTCAGAGTAGAACTGAATGTCTTCTGAAAAGATGCTCTATGCAAGTCTGGTTAGAGTGGATCTTTTGAAATGTGGGGATGCAAATAGTTACCAGAAGCCTGCCCAGAGACAAATGGGTGGTTTCTAGAACACAACACCTTTGCAGAGACACCCCTATAGCAAGTTGATGGAGATTCCCAGGCTGGTCCTCTGCCCTGGGTGACTGTCCAGTATTGTGGCATGTGGGGTGAAACACCAATGAAATAGCTTCAGTTACTAAAGGAAGACTGTTGGCCAGAATGGTATAAAGGAGAAAAGGAAAATAAATTAGTTCCACCCCAGCTGGGATAGTTTTCTCACTTTTATCAAAATAAAAAAGCAATAGGAGTATTTTCTATTTCCTTAACAGCTATCTCACCTTTGTGCTACCTATTTGAGAGGGAGTGAGAGAGGTATCAAAATCTGTGGCAACTTTATTTCATAGTGTTACCTCCAATTGATCTGTAATGTATCTGCTGTGTGTATCTTTAAAGCAACATTTGTCTTATTTTTCATTTTCCATTCAATTGAGTTTTGGATGGGTTATTACCACTTACTTTTCAAATTAAAGTATACAGAGGAGCATATGGGGAAAAAGGAGGAAGGAAATTACTAGCGTGAAAATGTACTGAAATCAGAGTGTAACAAGCATGAAATAACTTTGATAATATAATAAAAAATATTAAAGTAATGTTAAAAGTAAATAACCATCATAATATCCTAACATTTACGTAATATTTTAAAATTCTAAATGGCTTATGGCATTAAGGATTTGGGCCTCTAGAAACTGGCTGATGTCTTCTCTTTCAAAAAATCTTCACTGTGGGGTAAGGTATGATTCAGCATTGAAATGAACCTCCTGACTGTTTAAGTAAAAGACATTAATTTGATCTTTTTCTTACCATAGGTCTCAATGAGCAATTATTCATCTAGGAACCATCTTAAAACTTACAGCTAATGAAGTAGAATTTGTCTGATTCATCTAAAGTCTATCTGTTTTAGTAATAAACACAATAGTTACACAATTCAACATTATGAAGCATTTATAACAGGTGAGATGCTTAATCCTTGCAGCAACTTTATAGGATGGGTACCACAATTATATAAATGAGAAACTGGAATTTTGAGGACCTAAGTGAACTGCCTGGGATCCATACGTTTTGGCCAAGCAGGGAATAACCTTCTTTGATCAGCCCCACTTACTCTAGTGCTCTTTCCAAATGCTACAGCTACGTCTGAGCTTTATTTCCCTCACCCCAGACAGATGGATAGGCACTCCTTCTCAAGTATAACAACTTCACAAAGCTCGATTCAAATACTGAATGTGTTGTTGGTTGCTTACAGCCGCTATTGCTCTGGCAGCACAGTAAATCCAGGAAAATGCTTTTGAAGAGCTCATTAAAACTGCTAAAATAAAGTCTTAGAAACAGGTGCATTCGTTAGCTGGAATGCAGACGATTATGCTAATATTGAATTCAGGTGACTAATTTAAAGCCATCAGAATCATGGAGGGTAAAAGAATTTTCAAAGTTAAAGGTAACTTCTTCCTTTGTAGGGCTTTTTGCTCTGTTGAGCATGTGATTGCCTTTACAGCTGTCAACACAGGGACCTCCAATGTGAACACACAAAAATAAAGTCGATTTTGCACTATCATATCCCCTTTATAAATTCATGGGTCTCTATTCAGGAAGAGAAAGGTAAGGAATTGCCTGCAACCCTAGTGCTATTTTCTAAGTAGGAAATCTAGCACCTCATTTACAACTGATTGTCAGGCTGAGTCCTAGGATAGAGGAGACACTTAAAAAAGGTGGTTAAAGTGTATGGACAGTGATTCCAGGTTTGGATAAGATGGAGCAGCAGCTGTTTAATTTTGCCCCTTTTTTCTCATCTTGAAGATATAGTGAGCATGAAATAGATATGTGACCACATATATATATTTAGGGGGCTGCACACCAGATTGTTAACAACAGTTATGCCAGAATGATTTTTTATTTTCTCTTTGGGAGGTATTTTTCTGTTTCTCAAATTTTCTATAGTGCATATGTGTTACTTAGTAAATTTTAAAGTTATTACAAATTATTATGGAGCAATTAGGCTCTATACATTTAGTTGCTTAACATACAAATTTGGATTACTATTTAATTGCCTAGCACATGGGAGTTGGCTGAAACGTTTCCCCAAAATCCTTTCATCTCAAATCCAGGAATTTGTGGAAACACTGATTTCTCCTTTCAGAAGAAAATATTATTTTTTTAAAAAAAGAGGACTAGGTATCCAGCCAGCTTATAAACAATTATTTTTGAGGTGTTATTCTTTAGTGCCTCAATCAAGTGGGCATTCACCAAAGTGAATACATCTGCCACCTGCAAAGGGCAAAAGACTAAGCAACCTTTTAAGGTGAATTAACTTTCCTTTTAATATTTTTAGTTACATACTCGGGAAGAATTTGTAAACTAATACTTGACACATTGATTTTTTTTCAAATGGTGTGCTATGATGATTACATTACTGATTGCAAGGTATAAATAATGAAGCTGCTATACACTTGAACACACATACTTACAGAGCATGTTTATGCATGCTGATGTGTGTGTGTTGGGCTAGATAGCTTGAAATTAAGCAGAAAGACTACGTGTACAGTATAATAGTCCTATTTTTGTTTTCCTTCCTCTGTGACTCTTCTACTCTGCCCTGTACATTATTACTTTCTTTTTTCTACACAATTTAAAAACAGCATTGACCCAATTTTAAATGAAAAGCTATATAGAAATCAGGAGAAACCTCCTTGGGTTGGGATTGGGTAAGCATATACTTTTGTATACATGTACACATACTGATAACATGTATGCATAGCTCAATTCTTGCTCCAAACTGCCGTAAGTCTCAATACCTGGGACTTAAATAGAGTGTGGTCAGTTCCTTTGACTGCTGGACAGCTCCTAGTCTCCTGGGAACACCCACCCACTTCATCTCCTGTTTAATTCTCAGAACTGCCAGCACCTACGAAGATGCAGGTACAAGACCAAGTGAGGAAGGCTGTCAGAAAAGACTCCTATTATTCCAATATGGTGCATCACCACTATAATCTAGAGGGTACACTTCAGAACAGGAATCTAAAGACAAAGCCCTTGCTGGCATAGCTCAGTGGATTGAGCACGGGCTGCGAACCAAAGCATCACAGGTTCCATTCCCAGTCAGGGCACATGCCTGGGTTGCAGACCACGGCCCCCAGCAACCGCACATTGATGTTTTTCTCTCTCTCTTTCTCCCTCCCTTCCCTCTCTAAAAATAAATAATAAAATAAAAAATCTTTAAAAAAAAGAATCTAAAAACAAAAGAAACTCGAAAGATCACTGTAGTCAAGTTTTCTTTAAATGTATATATCTCTTCTAGAGCATACCTGGTAGTCATCCATTCTGATATTGAAAATTTCAATGATGAAAATTGTTCTACTTTTTGTTCACTTTTATATTGATAGATGGGTAGACAAAAAGGGCACAAATAGCATTACAAACATAATCAAGTAGGCAATACCAAAGAGAAAAAAATGAATTCTTAATCCTGCCACCCTTTACAAAATTAACTATTTTTTAATTTGTTACTGATCTAAGACTCATTTCCCAGTATTAAATAAATATAACCCTATAGGATCCATGGGGAATGTAAAGAAGCTGGACCATTTGGCTTAAAAACTTTGGAAATTTTATTGGTTCATGGTACCCATCACACCATGAGAAACAGATCCTGAAAAGGAACATTGTATAAAGAATGTATAAGCCTCAGTGCCACAGTCTCTCCCTAATCCGGCTCTTTTTGTCACTGTGACACCCATACAACAAAAGAAAATCTCTGAGATTATCTTATCTGCAAGCATTTCCAACACTTACAAGTACTATCGAGTTTGAGCAAGGTGTTCCCAAGTTACCTACATTGTACATCCGATGTACTCTTTTCAAAGGAAACAGGAGAGTTCAGCAATATTCTGAAACAACTAGATGTGACAATGCAAAGAACAAAAATAACAAAAGAAGGTCCTTCAAAGAGTGCGTGCTGCAGAAACAGACACCCTGCCTTTAAACATTGGCTACGTGGGAGGTTCTTGAAAATGAATTTAAAATGAGAGTGGTGCTGAATTTTGGGCATGCAAATTCAGAAAATTAATTATCTAATACAGGGGATAGGAGACTGTGATATAATTTTTTCCAAGTAAATAAAAGGAAGAGGGTTTTGAAAAATTATTTTAAAGAATCGTTTAAAAAAAACTACTAGAAAAACACCACAAAAAATATAAGGGAGAAAACAAACAAAAATACCCCCTATACCACCACCTAAAAATAACTTTCATAGATTTTATGGAATATCATTATAGACATGGAAATGAGGGATATTTTAGAATTTTAAAAAGCAGCTTGCCTTCAGGCAACTAAACATGGTCTTCTTGATAATGGTCTAAAGAGACCCAAATTCCAACTTTTTAAACTGTCTGTTTCACCTGAAATGTGATGAGAGGAACTAAAAAGAGTAAGAATTCTCAGTTCATAAGCAACTATAAAAATGTGAGTTCAGTTGAAATAAGCAGATATTTTTATTTTTGTCAACATATCCATTCAGCTGCATCTAAACCTATTACAATAACATAAGTTTTCATGAATGCTTTTTGGTTTACAAATCAACTTTACACTGACTCTCATGACCATATAAAATAATCAGGATTGATATCTAGTTGACACATATTCATTTGGCTATTCTAGTTGCTTATGAGCAGGTGTCCAGTCTGCGTTATTAGATGTCTATTTTGATTGGTCAGGGCCGGTGCCATACGTTATTATATGTCACATCAATGGACACATCTACTGTTTTTTCCTCTTTTTCTGAGCATACTAAATTTTCCCTGAGCAAGGTTTGTGCTCTTAATTTCCTAATTTTTATTCATTTTACATATGTCATTTTAACCCCATTCATTTCTCTTGCAAAGGTGAAAAGATTTTTTGTTTAATTGTTCCTTTATAAAAAGGAAAGAGTAAAATTCCCCTCCTTCCACTTCTGAGTACACCTCATGAAAATCACAGCAGTGCAAAGACTTAACTGGAAATTTTCAAACTCAAAGGAAATTTCGCTCGTTTATGTTGCAAAAATCAGGGGCATCACTGTCTCCATTATCTGTGTTAAATTTGGTAAGCATTGACACTGATTATTCTAATGGCAGATTATTACAGTTACTTCTATTGAAAAATTTTATTGTAACTATCCTCTCCTGCTTACATTTGACAAATGCTAATACAAAATTAGATACCATTTCCTGACCTACTAACCAACTTACATTGAGAAAATGCAAGTTAAGTAGGTGGAAGAAGAACACTAATATTTCCTTGGTAAACCACATATCATAATTGAAGATAATTGCTTAATCAAAAA
Organism: Tonatia bakeri; assembly: GCA_004024845.1. Taxonomy (NCBI): domain Eukaryota; kingdom Metazoa; phylum Chordata; class Mammalia; order Chiroptera; family Phyllostomidae; genus Tonatia; species Tonatia bakeri. Next base: position 470,671 of record PVIA01000049.1, read on the forward strand.
AGTATTGACTGTCTGTAATAATAGCTCTGTTTATCGTATAAATACTAGGATGTTAGATCACCTGATCATTTTTCTGGGGATAAAAGGATAAATAATTTTAGTAAATTAATATTTTCCCACTGACATGTTTTAATTTAAAGATATACTTTCACTTTAATTGGTCCTTAATTGAGAGTGGCCCTTAACCATTCTCTTACTGTCCATACGTATGCATATCAATCAATAGGCACAAAGTTCATGCCTCTGCTACTTACTTTTACTTTTATTGTAGATAAAGAATAGGAACCACATTCTACGTAAGGGCATAAGGCCACACTTAAAATACTTCTTCCGCCCTCCCTAAATTCATTAAGTGGCCACCTCAATTCTTTGTTCTTTGAAATTTCCTAATCAGGCACAGTACACCCACTTCAGTGCCAAATGCCTACATTTGTATAGGGATTTAATGTCTATGTAGCACATTTTGCATATGGCATTTGATCCAGATACAACAAGAATCACTTTGGCCATTTCTGTTTATGATTTAAGCCCCAAAGCCCCACAGCCATATACTCAGGCAGTTGTGGGAGGTATTTTTTTTATGAAAAAATAGAGACATTTATTGAAGAAGATACAAGATACAAGAAATATTGTACATAGGACAATGACGCTTCAGTCCCCCTCAAAGGAGGCACCTTGGCCCTCACACAGTTCTCCCAATTGCCATCAGATGCCCCATCACATTTTGACTTTAACGGTATTGCCTTTGGTTATTAAAAGGAAATCTTATGATTGATTTAATAATGATCAATTTAAAGTGCAGGATTCTTTTTTGCCATTTTAGAAGTAGAACATCTAAAAGGCTCTCCAGTGATCTAAGTGATTCTGTTTTACTTAGATTCCTGGAAATTGTCAAAGAGCTTTAAGGGAGGAGGAAAAAAAAGAATGAGGAAATTTTCCCTGTGGGCAATTGGGGAAAACAAAAATATTTTTGTGTTGTAGAGACTTCTCAGGAAGGGAGCGTTGGCCAGCAGCAGAATCTGTGCAAGGGGAATTTCCACATTTGGGAAAACATGGTCATAATTAATGACTGAGGAAAGCCAAGAAAATGGACCATGTTGGAAAAATATGATCTTCAATGGCCATATCATTGTCAACTGATTGGGTCAGAAAATTTAATGGCTTTAGAAAGAGATTTTTATTTGTGGATATTTGACTATAGATCCTTCCTTCTGTGGATTTAATAAATACCCTGTTCTTGCCTGGGGAATCAGCTTCTTCCAGTCAAACCCACTCTCTCTGTCCCTCTCTGCCCTATGGGAGTATTTGCGTTAGACTTCTGGCCTGGACACTGGCTCGTAGTCTTTTGCTTTGAACATGATACTTCGGACTAGCCAGCAGGGCTATTAGCATCCATTAGAACAGAGATGATTATCCGGGGATCTTGGACAAGGGCGGAAGGATGAGATTGCATGATCCTAATGCAGCCATCATTTATCGAAGACTCCATGTCCTAGATCCTGTGCTAAGAACACTGAGAAACTATCCTGACTTAGACAAGAGGAAACTGAGGCTTAAGGAATTTAAGTAACTTACCTAGAGTCCTGTAGCTTTTAGCTTCCTAGCCGTCCTTTTTCCATCTCCTCATCCTGTATGTAAAGTCTACTCGTGAAACTGAAGCTCACCTTGCCTACAACCTCTAGGTTACTTAACGACTCCTTTCCTCTTCTTCCTCTTCCTCCTCCTCTTCTCCAGATCACTGGGTTTAAACTAGATTTGGTCTTGGGGTTGTGCTCATCAGAGAACTCCATGGCTACATATCATTCTCAAGACAACAAATCTGGGTTAGCAGGCTCAGCACCATTTATGTCTCTACTAAGGGAATGAGTGTGGTCAGAATGATCTCGCCCCACCTTTTGGTTTTCTTTTACCTCAGTGGTCCATTTTATTTAAAAAGGTATGACCATCTTTTGCCTCTTCTCTCATCATTTTCTTAAGATCAGAATATAGCTTACTGAATTTCAACATATTTGCCAAGGTGTAGACCAAGTTTTTCCAAGAGGGAACTATAGCTAAGAAAAATAATTTCCATATTTGACATGTAAATGTGTCCAGTAAAGAATCTATAAAATGCAGAATACTGTTTTCTGAAATGAAAAAACTGCAGGTTAAATCATGTCCCGCTGAAGCAAGAATTTCATACTAAACCCGTATGACGTGGCTTCTAAAGTTAGCCCTGACCCACAACTGCCATGAGTACGAGAAAACAAACCGAACTGGGATTAAAGAGTCTACTGGCCTCATATTGGACCTTGCTGGGTAATATAATTTAAAAAATCATAGCATCTTGTGAATAATTTAATATATTTTTTCTGTTGAACTTAAAACAAGTCAATTAAATCTTGTTAATATTTGCTTTCAGAGTGCTTCTTAGACATAGCCAGACATTATTACCTTTATTTAGAGATGTAAAAATCAAAAGGATGTATTAGTTTTCAACTGCTGTGTAACTAATTGCTACAGACTTAGGGGATTCGAACAACATCTCATTAATTAGCTCACAGTTCTGTAGGCGAGAAGTCTGGGTGGGTTTGGATGGGTACTCTGTTTACTGTCCTACAGTGTAGAAATCAAGGTATTAGTCAGGCTCGACTCTTACCTGGGGAAGAATCTGCTTCAAGGCCCATTCGCATCACTGGCAGAACTCAGTTCCTGTGTCTCGAGCACTGAGGTCCTCGTTTTCTTTCTGGCTACCAGCCCAGAGGCGCCAGCGTCTGGAGGCCACACACATCCCTTCTCAGGCGCTCTTCTCTGTCTTCACAACCAGCCACCACTGTCTAATCTCGCCCACATTCAGAATCTCTTCCACTTCCTCTTCTGCTGCCAACTGAGGGAAAATATTCTTCTAAAGGGCTCACATGATTGGGTCAGACCCACCCGAAAAAGCTCTCTCAATCCTAAAGTAAAATGACTGGGGACTTTAATTACATCTGCAAGATCCCTTCACAGCAGGACCTAGATTACTGACTGAAGCAGGGACCTAGATTAGTGACTGACTGAATGACCGGGAGATGGGAATCTTGGGGAGCTATCTTTAGCATTCTGATAACCATGAGGAAATAGAGTTAACCCGGTTCGCCTGAGATAGAAATCTGGAAAGAGGCTCCCTGCAGAGACCCTATTTAAATTTTAATTTAAAAATGTAACCAAAGAATCGAATTTCATTTTTAATTTTATTCATTTTTGTTTTTATATACAGATGTTTTTTTTTTTAACATGAATATTTTGGAGTTTGGACTCCATATTTTTACTGATGCATTATCAAAAATGTCAAGGCTGTTTTTGGAACATGTGTTTCAGGGGCCTGTGAATGTCCAAGAGGTAACATGCAAGCAGGAAGCTAGACATGGGAGTGTGTGTACGGGGCGGTGGGGAGGGGGGGCAGATGAAGAAGGGGGAGGGGCTGAGATTGTGGTGAGTACAGAGAAACAGTTTATTTCTATTTTTAATATAGTCCCTGAAGACCTTTGAAGATGATCTTTTGTTATTTTCTGTTGTCAAGTCCCAAAGTTCAAAACCCTTGGGATTCTGTGTGTGCAATTTATGGGCAGTATTTGAGGACATTTCTAAACATAGGGGCATTTGGGATTATGCTGGGTCAGCATCACTAGGATGTTATGCCCCTAGTGTGGATGTGAACTTTCCGAAGTTTGTGTTGCACAATATCAGTGTGCCATGGCTGACCAGAGGCATGGGAGGCTGAGTGTGGGCTGAGCCCATTGGCCCAGTGAGCCAGATCCAGAAGCCTGGGCCTGTGGGGCGTCACCTCAGCACTGAGAAGGTATAGACAGGGCTGAGAGGATCCTAGAAAGGGAGATGAAGGAAGATTGCATATTAATTTCTCTGACTTTAACATTTTAGCCTATTGAAAAATCTGGTTTTCTGGTGAAGAAAGTGGAAGTAGCTTTAGTCTTTGGGAAGAACATAAATAGATATGTGAAAACCTCAGAAAAAGGCAGAAAATTTCAGATACTAAGTATTTCTCTCTCCTTCCATGAATATTTGGGTTTTCCCCTACTTGAAAGCCTGGCTGAAAATAAAGGAGAAGAGGACATTTCCCTGATGTTTCTTTTAAATTGTTCCAGACCTTTACAAAATGGTGAGAAAATGTAATCATGTTATTAGGCAATATACTATGTTCATGGATAGGAAGAATTAACGTCACTAAAACATCCATATTACCCAAAGCAATCTATAGACTCAACACACTCCCTATTAAAATACCAATGGCATATTTCACTGATCGAGAACAAATACTCCAAAAATTTATATAGAACCAAAAAAAGACACCAAGCAGCCTCATCAGTCTTGAGAAAGAAGAATAAACTTGGAGAGATCATAACACCTGCTATAAAACTATACTACAAGGCCACTGTAATCAGAACAGCCTGGTATTGGCATAAGAATAGACACATGGATCAATGAAACAGAATAGAGAGCCCAGAAATAAATCCACATCTCTATGGCCAATTAATACTTGACAAAGGGGGCATGAGCATATAAAAAAGTGAAAATAGTCTCTTCAATATGGTGTTGGGAGAACTGGACTGGTACATGCAAAAAAAATGAAACTAGACCACCAACTTACACCATACACCAGAATAAACTCCAAATGGATAAAAGACTTAAATATAAGTTGTGATACCATAAAAGTCTTAGCAGAAAACATAGGCATAAAATTTCAGATATCCCACGTAGCAGTGTCTTTGCCAGTATAACTCCCAGAGCAAGGGAAATAAAGGAAAAAATTAACAAATGGGACTATATCAAATTAAAAAGCTTCTGCATGGCTACAATGAAAAGGGAACTGACTGTATGGGAAAACATATTTGCTGATGATACCTTGGACAAGGATTTAATCTCCAAAATATATAAAAAACTCATACGACTCAGCACCAGGAAGACAAACAATCCAATTAAAAAATGGGCAAAAGACCTGAACAGACATTTCTCCAAGGAGGACATACAGAGGGCACACAGACATATGAAAGGATGCTCAGCATCACTAACTGTCAAAGAGATAAAAATTAAAACCACAATGAGATACCATCTCACACTTGTCAAAATGGCTATTATTAATAAATCAAGTAACAGCAAGTGCTGGCGAGGATGTGGAGAAAAGGTAATCCTAGTGCACTGTTGGTGGGAAGGTGGACTAGTGTAGCCACACTGGAAAACAGTATGGAATTTCCTCAAAAAATTAAAAATAGAACTGCCTTTTGACTCAGCAATTTCACTGCTGGGAATATATCCTATGAATCCCAAAACACCAATTCAAAAGAACTTATGCACCTTTATGTTCCTAGCAGCCCTATATACAATAGCCAAGTGCTGAAAACAGCCTAAATGCCCATCAGTGGACGAGTCGATCAAAAAACTGTGGCACATTTACACAATGGAATACTATGCAGCAGAAGGAAATCCTACCTTTTGCAATAGCATGGATGGAACTGGAGAATATGAGTATTAAGCTAAGTGAAATAAGCCAGTCAGTGAGAGACAAATGCCATATGATCTCACTTATAAGAGGAATCTAATGAACAAAATAAACCAATGAAGAAAATAGAACCAGAGACATGGAAACATGGAACAGATTGGCAGTGGCCAGAGGGGAGGAGGGAGGAGGATAATAGAGGAAAGAAAGGGAAAGGACTAGTCAAAGAACATGTATGAATGACCCATGGACATGGACAAGGGCGTGGGGATTAACTGTGGGAGCAGGGACTATTCTAGGCGGAGGAGGGCAAAGGGGAAAAATTGAGACAACAACTTTTATTGTTAATAGAAAAATAAAATTTTTTTTAAGTTCTTTCTTCCATTATTGGCTGGGACACTGGATGGCTGGTTGGTGACACTATTTAATAAGACAGATAGGCTGGGACTAAGAAGTGTGACAGACCATGTTCGTTTCCTCCCCAACAGCCTCTCTCCCTCCTTGCTAACAGAGCCCTGACCTAATTGAGGATGGCAGTATATCCAGCCCCAAGTGATAAATCATGATTGGTACAATTCAATCAAAATAATCCCATTCTTAGCCCTGGCCGGCATAGCTCAGTGGGTTGAGCATGGGCTGCGAACCAGGCATCGCAGGTTCGATTCCCAGTCAGGGCACATGCCTAGGTTGCAGGCCATGTCCCCCAGCAACCACACATTGATGTTTCTCTCTCTCTCCCTCTCCCTTCCTCTCTAAAAAATAAATAAATAAAATCTTTAAAAAAAATAATCCCATTCTTTTTTGCTAGACACTCAATTTCCCCATCTCCTTTGCAGTTAAGGGTGATTCATTTATGGCTAAAACAACCTAAGTGAAAATCTTCTGGGGATAGATATGGCAGTCTGGAACACCATTGCGGTGTCTGGAGTCATGGCTGCCATCATGTGACTTCAAAACTAAAGACATGATGGTTGAAGGCCAAAATGTTAAGGATGGTGAAGTAGAAAAAAAAAAATACTGCTTGATGATTTAGAAATTGTAGCTGAACCAACGTCAGCAACCATTTATTTATTGCCAGGTATTTTGTTTATGAAAAAAGTAAAACTATTTATTTAAGCCTCTTGTTATTTGATACCAGAAGGTTAAGAGCTCTCCTTTGGCTGTGTTCAGTTTGAGATGCCTATTGGATATCCATGTGGAAGCACCTGTCTAATTTATTCCCTTCCACAATGAAATAATAATTTCTAGACATTTTTATCTTTTCACATTACTATAATACTTGAAGACAAGAGAAGGTATATATGTACTGGGGGACCCCCCTAAAAACCAGAATTATCTTCTGCAGGGTGGGCGCCTTGTAGTACAGGCTTCCCCTACTAGGTGAGTGTTCTAGAAGCCCATCTGCATCACTGTCCCAGCTGATCTTGTGAGAAGCTGCGTGCAGCTTCAGTGAACTTTTTGTGAAGACTCTTTCAACGTGTTTGCCCATTTCATGACTGGTGATTTACGGGCACACCTGCCCACGCTGCACTGAGTGTTCAGCTTTTTTGACCAAAAACGGCTTGACCCCCCCCATGCCCCGCCCTCCCTATGCACCCAATCTTGCCCCAAGCAACTTTTTTTTGTTTTCCTAGGATGAGAAAAGTCCTCAGAGGGATACATTTTGCAGATGTGGAAGAGGTGAAACAAAAAACTGCAGAAGCACTAAAAGGCATCAAAACCGACAAGTTCAAAACTGTTTCGAGCAGTGGAGAAAATGTCTCCATAGGTGTATTGCATCAAATGGAGAGTACTTTGAAGGTGACTGAAATTTAAACATGAAAGAATGAACACACAGTTTTTTATAAATAAATTCTGGGATGTTTTGGTCCTTCCTTGTAAAAGTGAACAAAGTTGCAGTGACCAAGAGTGACCGGCACAGGAGCTGACAATCAATATGTAAAACCATCTCTTTCCGTCTGGCTGCTGCAGTGAGAGGAGCATCCCCTGTCTGCCCACCTGCAATGGAACTGCTCCAGCTTCCTGATCAAGAGGAACAAGCAGAGGTACAGTTCTGAGCCCAATAATCTGAAGGCCCGTAACTCCTTTTGCTACAACAGGCTGATTCTTCACAAGATGGTTCTGGAGTCCCCTGCCCACGTCAAAAGGTGTGGTCGTTGTCACCGATCAGAGATCAGCCAGCCAAAGCCAGCTACCCCCTATGTGCAGACCATCATCAACAAGAATGCACTTCCCTGAGCAGCATCCAGCACAAAATCTGCAAGAACAAGTACTACCTGAGTCTGTGTGTTGCCGACTGTCACAAGGCCAGCGCCACGGCACGCAGCCAGAAGTCTGGGATGTTGAAGAGGAAGCGGACCCACCGCACCAAGAGCTCCTGAGCACCACCCACCCTTTAAAGTAATATAGGTATCAGCCAACTTGCCTCAAAAAAAAAATTAAACCACCTCTCCTAGCATTGGTATGTTAGCAAGGTTGAAGTTGTTAAAGCAGGAAAACTGGGGCAATGACAGAAGCTCAGTCTGGTCTGAACACTTCCAAGCACTTTCCATCATCTTGGTGGGGAAGCGCTGTCCTAGACTAGAGTACATTTTTCTATTAAGATACTTTCTTACCTCTATACATCAGAGTTTTCACATATTGCTGTATTTCCTCTTCTGACATATAACAAATTGCTTAATGAAAATTCTCCCACCAACTCACCCAGGGAACCTAAAGTAGGCCAAATTGAGCTTTTAGCACAGTTTCTGGTTGCTGGTAAAAATCAGCATCTACAAACCCAATTGCACCTATTTCCATTAGCACTGTCATCCAGAACTAGATCTCTAGTTTTACAGATTAGAAGTTTCCATCCCACGATTTTCCCCCTAATTACTTTATTGTATGTCGGTTGGTTTTGACTCCATCTCTAGAAAACAACACTAATTTTTTTTCTTGCCAGTGGCCCATCAGAAACAGCTATTGATTTTGTGTGACTAGACAAGTGACTGAGTCTGCAGAATTGACTTCACAGGGTATCTTGTATTCTGCCCATACTGCAAATTTGTGTTCTCCTGAGGTTAATTGGCTCATCATATTCTGCTTTCGTGTTCCACAGTTTATCACTATGCTTGGGACTTTTGCCCCTACACCTTTCACTTTATTTTCCCATAATTTATTACAAGAACCCTTGTATTTTCTTAACAGTTTTGGATCTACATTAATTTTTAAGTCCCAGGAGGAACATTATGTTCCCAAACATTATGTTCTGTACGCTCATGCTCATATCTCTTTATGTAGTGCCAGACTCCTCCTGGGATCTCAAGAAATGTTGTTTCTTTTAAAAAGATAGGTGATTACTCTGGGATGCCCATAAAATGTCTTTCTCAGTTGAGTTATTCTCACCATTTATTTATCCCCAGTGGATTAGGTAAAAATATTGGTTCATAGAACCTAAGTCTTTGGAAAAGCTTTGTTGGTCTCTCCCCATCGCTGTAAAAGCAGAAGCGAGTATTGACTGCTCTTATAAGGAGTGTTGGGAAGAAATGATGAAAAGCATTAGGGATGAGAAAGCCTTTCATTAAAACTATGAAATGTTAGGGGGGATGATGGTATCATTCTCACCAAGCAGGCCTCAGCGCAACTGGGGCTCTCTTGACCAAGAGATGCTATTCATCGTTATTACAAAGAATGACTGCCCAGCAGGATTCCCTTCTGCTGATGGCATCTACTGCAGTCAGAACTTCTTTCCAAATACACAAAACCTGCTGTACCCACAATATTTCCTCTTCTCGCAGCTTCTCAGCTCCATCTAGAACACTACAAGGCAAATTTGAACCTTACTCTGGGCTCTCGTAAGGTTGTTTGAGTTAGAGGAACAGGACCATGGACAGAGGAATAGCCTACCAATTGCTGGCGCAGCGGGGAAGCCAACTCTTCCTGCCAAGAATCCCAGGGATAGGGTCTTTATGTGAACAGACTTTTCTTTATTCAAGGGTCACCTTCTCTGTCTCTAATTTCCCTTTAAAACAGCATGGTTTCTTCTGGAAACACGGACTCCCTCCACCAACTTTATGCTCCCGAAACACATAAAGAGTACTCATTTCGGCAAATTCTAGCTCTTAAAATATTTTAAAGTATTTTCATTATAAATAAATACCTCAATCAAACTGAAAAATATAGAGAAGAGTTTAACAAAAATCTACATATAAAATACCCAACGAATCTTAATATTTGACTTATTTGTTTTAGGGGTTTTTTTTTCCGGTTGAAAATGTCTTATAGGTATAGTTGAAACCCATTGCTTATCCCTGACCCATTTACTTCTCTATTTTCTCCTTCCCGCTTTTCCCAAAAGTAATCACTACCTTGAAGTTCCTACAAATCATTCCCATGAATGTTTTTGCACTTTTTCTTATATGTATGCATTCATAAACAATATATGGTATTACTTTGTGTTTATAAAATGTAAACGAATACTATGTCATGCTGTACATAACGTTTTGCAATCCTTTTTTTTTGGTCACCATTACTTTTTTAGACTTGTTCACGTTGCAGTCTGAAGAACTAACGCATTAATTTTATCCGTTGTATGTTCTTCCCTTGTTTGAATACATGTCACTTTTTCATTCAGCTGCATTATGGTGAGTAAGTTGTTTTTAGTTTGCTATAAGAAACAGTGCTTCAGTCAGCACTGGAAACCCAGTCTACTGGCGCACACCATGTGCAAGTTTTTCTAGGGCAGACTTTCTCAACCTTGACATTATTGACATTTTGGACCAGGTAACTTTTTCTGGTGGGGTAGGATTTTAGTAGTATCCCTCACTTCTACTAGTAACCAGTAACACCCTCCCACACACGTGTGTAACAACCAGAAAGTTCTTCAAACATTTCCAAGTGTTCCCTGCAAGGCAAAATCACCTCTGGTTGAGAAACACTAATCTAGGCAACACCCCTAAGAGAGGAACTGCCAGGACTTAAGATTTATTTTTGTGTGTTATCATTTTGCTTACTAAGAGTCCTGTTCCCCCACATCTTACAGTTTTTGATATTTTCAGAATTTAAAAACTTTGCCTATTTATGGGGAAGTTGTTATTATTTTATTTTGTTTTCCCTTAATTTCTAGTGAGATTATGCATCTTGTACGTTTATTAGCCATTAGGGTTTCTTTGCTGTGACTTGCCTATTCATATCCTTTGCCAATTTTTTTGTAGTTGTTTCTTTTTCTTACTGTTTTTAGTAGTTATTTATAAATTTTTAATATTAATATGTAAATGGTTTTATGTCTTGGAAAAATACCTTCTGTCAGTTTAAGCCTGTCTTTGTATTTTGTTGATGATGCCTTTTTATTTCACAGTAGTAAATGTATCAGTCTTTGCTTTCATGTTTTATTCTTTTGTGCTTTATTTAGTAAATTCTCCCTATCCCAAGTATGTAAAGATAGTCTCATTTTTTTCCTAGAAGTATGAAATTTGACTATTTACATTTAGGTCCACACCAAATTAAACTTGTGATATGAAACACATTTATAATTATTCCAATGCATATTTATTAAATAGTTCATCCTTTCACTCCTGGTTTGTTATGCCACCTCTGATTTTAAGTATTAATTATTTGGTAGGGCAACCCCCCTGACTTATTCTTTTTCAAAATTGCCTTGGGTTGTGATTGGTTATCTGACCAAAGAATGTTGTCTCTTTCTCCTTCCAACGGAATCTAATTGTTTTCAGGCATCCATGAAGCCTAGTCCATAGTGCTTGGGCTAAGCCCAGTACGGCAATTCCATTCCATTGTGATTGGTTTGGCTATAGGCATGTGTTGCACTCTTGCCAATGAGACCAATGTGGAATTATGCTCGAGTAGAGGTATGATATAACAGGAAAGTTTTCTTCTCACTTGAGAAGGTACATAAGAAAACGACTTGCCTTGCCTACCTTTGTACAGAGTTGTGGGGAAATGTGCGGCCTGAAACTGCGGCAGCCACCTTGCCACCCCGAGGGGAAAAGCTGGAGACTTACACACTGAGAAGGGCTAAGCAAACAGATAAAAATGGCCCAGGTGCCCAAGATGTCATTGTGATGCTGAACTAACCAATACTGAAACCACCTTTCACTGGACATTCTGTGATGTGAAATAATAAACCTGTTATGTTTTTCAAGATTTTATTTATCTATTTCTAGAGAGGGAGAGAAACATCAATGTGTGGTTGCCTCTTGCACGTCCCCAACTGGGGACCTGGCCCACAACCCAGGCATGTGCCCTGACTGGGAATCGAGCCAGTGACCCTTTGGTTCACAGGCTGGTACTCAATCCACTGAGCCACACCAGCCAGGGTTAAATTTGTTATTTTTAAAGTCACACATTAATTTTATATTCTTTTATTTGTAGCCAAAGGCATCCCCAATCACTATAGTATGTTTTGACCCTTTACTCTTCAACATGAATTTTGTAATCATCGCTTCATGTTACATAATTAGGTTGGGATTTTAAAAGCTGGGTTTGCCTTGAAGTTAAACATTAACTTTAGAACTGACATCTTCGGTATAATGAGTATTCCAATTCATGAATATGATATATGTCTCCATTTCTTTCAAATCTTAGTTAACTTTTTCCATAAAAATCTTTCACACTTAAAATTCACATTTTATGTTATATTTATTCTTAGGTAGTAAATGTATTATTTATTGTTTTTAAGAGTGGTATCTTTTGTTTACTATTAAATACTGTATGTGACAAACACTGATATATTGAATTGCAATTGAATTTTGCTTGTTGATCTTATGCCCAGAAATCTTGCTGAATTCTTCCTAGTTCTAATACTTTTTCAGTGTAGTCTGTTTGATTTTCCTTATAGACAATCATATTGTCTGAATAAAAGGGGTTTCTTTTCTTGTGCCCTCCCGTGACGAAGGAGGTGCTATAGAGTCAGCCGTGGAAGTGTGTTGTTGCTTCCTCCAGTTTGCTGTCACGTGCCCTCGCCTTCCTGCCTCGTCATCCCTCACGTAAGGCCCATCATCAGGCAGCGGTCAGCTTTTTAAATCCTCTTTAACAGGCCAGCTGGTACTTATGGGGAGGGAGTTCTCAGTCTAGCCCAGAGATTCAGGCCGCGAGCCTGCTATGGTTCCAGCCTACTCCCTCACCCCATGCAGACCACTTCTACTTTCTCTTACTCTGTGGAAGCCTCATCCCAGCACCCTCGGCCTCCTTCCAGCCCTGGAGCCCAGCGGGCCATGTCTTCAGTCCCGTTTGTGGTTCTGTGTTCCACAGAGAAGTTTATATTTAATAGTTCTCTTTTATATTTTAAAAACAATCCCCCTGTGTTTGGACCTGAGTGAGTGCCTTAAAGGTTTATGTACAACAACGCCACATTGAACAGAAATCCTGATCCCCAACGTGTATTTTGTAATGGATTGTAGAGATAGTTTCTGACACGGTGAATACTACATGTCATAATTATCATCAGATACAATGCTACTCAAAGTCTTCGACAGTGTCTTTCAGCTCCTCATGCTTCCTTCGTAAATGCTATGGTATCTGTGTTTGGCATCTGAGTATGGAGGTGAATACTATTTTCTGCACCTAAGAAAACTGAATCCACATGTTTAATTGTGGCCAGGAATAATCAGGCAGAACCACAAGATTGGGAGTTCCTCCAGAGGTAGGGCTGTGTGGCCTTGTTCATTTTGTGCCTCATACAAAATGACCGTCAGTGAAAGTTTCTGAGCCCATGCCTAGATTTATTCAACAGGATATCCGAAGGGTTGAGGAGACCCATCTGGAGGTCCTCAAGATCTATATAGTGCTTTGAGGTGAAGAAAAGAAAGGAGAGGAATAAGAGCCATAAGAGCTGATTCTCAGCAAAGTGAGTGAGAAGGAATTGTCAATGGCATTTCATCTAGAAAGAGAATTTTGATTGAGATTTAATTTTTTATACTACTGCCTTTATATAAACTATCTTAGCATGGAAATATAATCAAAATAGCATTCATTAAAATTGCAGAACTTATTTATTAAAATATGTAAAATAGCCAGCTGCAGCAGTAGTGACTAAGCAGTATAAAAATAAATTATTTTGTTCCATAAATATTTACTGAGTTCCTACTATGTGCCAGCACTATATATAGTTGGGATACAAAGACAAATAACACGAATCCTTGTGCAGCTAACCATCTAGTTGGGCTAACTGATGGGTAAACAACTCAAATATGATGGGATAAGCTCCTTAAAAGAGTGTTAGTTCAGAGAGATATTTGTACGCTCAAGTTCACAGCAGCATTGTTCACAATAATGAAGAGGTGGAAGCAACCCAAGGGTCCATCAACAGATGAACAGAATAAAGAAAAAGTGACATGTACATAAAATGGAATATCATTAAGAATTAAAAAGGAAGGATATTCTGATACATGTTACTAAGAATCTACCAAGTGAAATAAGCCAGCCCCAAAAAGACAAATGCTTTATAATTCTACTTATACGAGGAATCTAGAGTAATGATACTTATAGAAATGGAAAGTAGAGCTGTGTAAACATACTCAACACTGTTGAACTGTGTACGGTTGAACTGTGTAATGGTTAAGATGATGATTTCATGTTCTATGTAATTTGCCAGAATTTTTTTAATAAGTCAAAAAAAAAAAAAAGCCCTGGCTGGTGTGGCTCAGTGGATTGAGTTCCGGCCTGTGAACCAAAGGGTCTCTGGTTCAATTCCCAGTCAGGGCACATGCCTAGGTTACAGGTCAGGACCCTAGTTGGGGGTGTGCAAAAGGCAACTGATCAATGTATCTCTCACACACCGATGTTTCTCTCCCTCTCTTTCTCCCTCCCTTTCCCTCTCTTTAAAAATAAATAAATAAAATCTTTTTTAAAAAGTTAAAAGAAAACCAAGAGTGTTAGCTTCATGACAGTAAGGTCCTATGCTTTGGTTCACTCTTGAATTTCTAGCACCTAGCAGAATGTCTGATACCTAGTAGGCACTTGACAAATATTTGACCTGCCTTCAGCCTCTCCCGTCCATCCAACATCCTACACAACACAACAGAGGCCAAGTCATCTGTGAGCCAATTCAGCAAAGACACTGCTCTGCTCGGGGCCCGGAAGGGGAGGAATTTCAAATATCTGTGATCTGATATTTGTCCTGATCACACGAACTATTCTTTACTTCCCAATTGTGCTTCTCTGAGCTTTTTTGGCATTTAGATTTCCTAAAGATAGACACTGCTTCTACTTCCCCAAACTGAGTTGTGATGGACTTTGTTAAGAAAAAAAAATATGGAAGGAAGTCTGTGAAATGAAATCATTATTAGGCCACAGTGCAAGTGACTCTGGGGCACACTTGCAGGGCACGAAGGAAGATGAGGTCATTAGCATGTATTCGCAGTCCTGCGGCCTCTGCCGTCCCCTCACTGGTACAATCTGGTTCTAGTTGCTCGGTTTATTTTCTTGTGTTTGTGTTTCACCTGGCCAAAAATAGAGAGACAAAAAAAAGTTTCCTTGTACTTATTTCAGCCTTCCACTTTTTTCTCCTGTGTTTGGCTTCCTCTTTCTGTGATCCTTTTTCTGCCACCTGGTCTGTCTCTGCTTCTCCCTTTCTCGATGAGGGCTTTTCCTCGTGTTCTGGAACCCTGGGGTGGTGCGAGGTATCTTTGCAGGACAGGTGAGTGAGCATTCAGGGACAGCACAAGCCTGGACCCTTCCAAGGGCTTGAGGGGTCTGCACTGAGGAATTCCTGTTCCTGGCCCAGGCACAGGACAGTGCTGCTGCTAGATTTCAAAGCAGAACAGAATCACCTTACTAGTACTTCAAGGGAAGCCTGGGGAATAAAAGTATCAGGGTATTTTTCTTCTGTCTTCTCATGCTGGTATGATGGGAGGTGAAGGGTAGATTAGAGCCAAACAAAGGCCTCCTTGGAGACAGGGTCAATCATACGAACAACTGGAGTTTCCAGGCCTGGACATTTGATTATGTTACTTCTAAAATGCAACACTTCAACAGTTCTCGCTGTGACAGACAATGTTCTAAGTGCTTTTACATATTAACTTATTTAGCCCTTCAAAAATCAACTCATTTGTTACTTACAAACAGCGCTGTGAAATGGGAACTACTATTGTCTAAATTATATGCATGAGAAAACTGAGACCAGAGAGGTTAGACTTGCTCAAGGCCACACAGCACGTAAGTGACAACATCAGGATCTGAACCCAGACAGCTGGGCTCCTGAATCCATGCTTTTAACCACTACACAAAGCTGCCTCTCTAGCTTACGTACAGTCCCCCAGGATTTCCCTTGGAGATCTCATGCCTGATTTTACAAACGTCTTCTCCAAGGTCTGACGCCCTCTGGTAGGTGCCGGGCAATGTGTATTCCTCAGAATTTCTGTGCAGCTCTTGGGATAACTGCCAGCAGCCATGTGTTCACCGGCTCTGTCCTGCAGGAGCCGTCAGAGTCCAGCTTCCTCACTCTGGGATCTGGGCCCAAGAAAGCATTTTATACTTATACAAACTTTAAGAAATAAAAGTGGAGCATATGTTTAATAAAAATAAAATGTCACACTATGTTATCTTGCTCGTATGCAGTGTGCCCTCCTCCATCCCCAACAGCACTCCAGGATCTGTCCCCAGTCGGGGTGAGTCTGCAGGCAGCCGTCCCTACACTCTCTGCCCAGACCCTTGTGAAGAGCATCATGAATTTTTTAGGTGGTTGGCTGGACTTGGGAGTGCAGTTCAGAGCTGTAGACAGATCTTCCGGTGAGAATAGCAAACTGGTCTGGAGAGGAGCCCACGACCTTGGCCTCTTTGCCCTGGAAGACCACAGCCATGGCCCTGCGTATGTGCAAATCCTCTGACTGTGCCCCTTCTAGGGGCAACTGACTGTGCAACTCCTTCTGGCTGTGCCCCAATTGGCTTTCCCTGGTAAGAGTGGGTTATCAGAGAAGAAAGCTTCGCGGGAGGTTTGGATGAGCCCAGCTTTCTGCTGCCTACACAAACTCTGACTTATGTTGAGGGACTGGGTTTCATTGTTGTACAGAGATTTGTCTTCCATGACTCTTGCCAGCTTCCCACTCACTATTCCCAAGGCCTCTGCCCATTCTCTCTCACCAACATGCTTGTCCTAGATCTTCCTCCCACAGGGCCCTGGTTCCAATCTGACTGGAACTGGTAAAAAGTGAATTCTGCTAAGAAATGAGCCAATAACATCTGAGGCAGGGCTCTCTTCTGTACACTGCATGTGCAACTTAATGGGGATACTCAAAACCAAAAAGTTAAAAAACCCAAAGGAGTAAATATCCAGGGGTTGATTGTCAGGTGCTTTTGTACAGAGAGATGTGGGGGTCTGATGTCCTGTAGATCTCCCCACATTCGTATAAGCATCTAAAACTGGCTCTGGTGTCAACATCAGGTCCATGGACATCCTCGTGTCCAGAATAAAACATTCACTTCAGAGCAATGGCTATCTCTTAGTTTGTTCTTAGGACTCACCAAATGCTAGGCAGCTGCAGCAGAGTCCTTTGTCGAGTGGGGTATTTCCTCTGACGTCACTGGATGGCTCATCAGCTCCCCGGTCTTTGCCAGGAAAACCTGAATTAAAGAGGAGGCTTGGCCTTCGGGGAAGAGGCCTGTGTCCGGGCTGGCTGGGTGTGTCTGCTCCAGGCAGACCACTCAGGGCCCCCGATTCATTGGGTTAATGCACTTTTGACCCAAGAGGGAAAAAGGGTACAGGCAGCAGAGCTACAGCAGTGCGCCGTTCCTGGGTGGGATTTTCAACTGGTGGGACGGTGACAACCCCACCTACTCCATCGGAGGCTGCTGTCTTTCCTGCCCACCCCACCAGCTTGCCCCTCCCTCACCACTTTCCTCCCTCTTCTCTTGAAGATCAGCTGCTTAGGTGACACCTTTTGCTTCTAAAACCTCCTTTGTATTTCTTCCTTGACCCCTTTCTCAAAATATTCTCGCTTTTTCCTCCTTTGATGCCAGACTGTTGGCATCTGTCTCCCTGTCATGTGCAGGCTGCCATCTCTGGCTTACCGTGGTTTCATAATTGCCTCTGGTTAAAGTTTAAATAGATGGGTTTCAGCCCAAGAGAAAAATGTAAACAAGCCATTTCTGCAGGCTTTCAGAACTGCCGACTTCCAGTGCTTTTGCGTCGTGTGCTAGGAAATTCATTCAGCCCCTCCCCATCCAAGCAACTGAGACCAGCCACTGGGCTTGCAGAGACGTGAAAGCCACTCCGAAACCACTGGGAGGCTTTTAGATGACCTACACTTTTCCTTTTAACTCAATTAGGCCATCAGGATCCAGTTCCTACTCTAGGATTGTTTGTCTGGTAGGTCGAGGTGAGAAAACAGTTAAGAAATCTTTGTGGGCTGGCTTCTGACGAAAGGAAGGAAGTGAAAGGAACTGTCATTTCCCTGCTGGAATTTTTTCTTTGGGGGGAGGAGGAGATTGTATCTGTTGCCTTGGGGTTTTATTGCTGGATGAGGCTACCTTACCAGTCATGAGAATGGGACCATTCTTAGCCAATGCAGGAGGAAGAGGACAAGTGGAGTTTGAGCTGGTGATTTAGGCGTGTATTCCTCCATTTGCTGTGTTTCCTCAGAAGTCAGCAGAACACTTTTTTTTGAGTCTTGATGAAAAGTATTGATTGTCTGTATTTTTCTGCTTTGCGTGCTTCATGTGTTTGTGATCTGGTGTCAGAATGGGTTCTGGATCTTTTAGTCCAGGATTTGATTGGATCCTTGCTTTTCCCCTACTCAAAAACCTTCAAAAATTCCTCATTTCAAGTTCAGACTTCTATTCACAGCCTTCCATGGCCTGGCTCCAACCCACCTTCACCTTCCAGTTTCCAGCCAGACACTGATCTCACCAACTTTTCACCGAGTTCTGGTAACTGGTTCCTTTACTTGCTCTGCAGGGTCCTAGTGCCTGCTGACCCCACCCCGGGCCTCCTTAGAGCCTTGTCAAAATTCCATCTTTCCACGTTCTGTGAAACTTTCCTTGCTCTCTCTGTACAACCAGAACTACTCCTTCCCTCGTTTCTTGAGGCAGCCTATGATGGTCCCCTCCATGGTGGCTGTGATTTCATTTCCTATTGTTTAGCCTATGTTCAGGTGTCAGCTTTCTGCACCAGTTACTTAGCTCCTGGAGTGGAGGATGGTTCATTGTATCTGCCTGTTGCCCTGCCCCGTGTGTGGCCCAGCATCAGTACTCAAGAAAGATTCAATCTGTGTTTTCAACCTCCCTGAAAACTTGATGTCAATATTAAAAAATAGTTCCTGAGAGGAACTGGAAGAGTGAAGATAGTGTTTTGGAGTCAGACAAATTGGGGTCCAAATCTAAGCTCTGCTGAGTATTGGTACTAAGGTGGCTTTCTAATGCTTACCATTTCCAAGACTCACTTTCTTCACTTGTAAAATGAAGGCAATAAAATTTCTTTCATAGATGTTTATGAGAATTAAAGTGAGGTCTTGCAAGTAAAGAACCACAGTCTGCCTTAACCATACCCTCCCTTGATGTTAAAACATTTTAAATGTTGAAGCATTTTACTCTGGAACATGAATTGTATTAATTTAATAGATACATGCCACATTTTCTGTTAGCCAATGTAACCTTCTTTGACGCAACAACGATTTCTTCTTATTCACATTTGAAAGTTTTTCAAAGGCTTATTACCTTTAAAAATTTTGTATTGATTGATTTTAGAGACAGAGGAAAAGAAGGAGGGAGAAAGAGAGAGAGAGAGACAGAGAGAGTAATACTGATTTGTTGTTCCACTTATTTATGCATTCATTGGTTAATTTTTGTATGTGCCCTGACCAGGGATTGAACCCAGAACCGTGGTGTATTGGGATGACACTCTCACCAACTGAGTTACCCAGCCAGAGCTAAGGCTTATTATCTCGCAATCAGAATTGGACTTGTCTGTTGGTCACCTGAAGAAATGGCAGTGATGGGGATGATGACAAGGCAGCCGCTCTCTTTGCTGCTGAACTGTTTTCTCATGTGGAGGATCATTGTCACACCATCTTCATGACTAGTGTTAACTTTTAAAAGGAGAAAAGACACTCACTAGGACACCCTTCTCTTTCATCTCCGCAAAAAGTCAGTTGCTACTTTCACTCATGGGAGGGAAGCAGTGGATTCTATTCACCCGTCTAACATTTATTGAATGCCTACTATGTTCCAAGGCACTAAGATAAAAAATGAATCAACAAAGGTTTGTGCCTTTAAAAGTTTAAACCTCATGGGTCCTGGGAGAAAATTAAGCTTCTAATTAAGCAAGTGTTGAATGGGTATGGAGGATGGGACAGTCAGCTTGTCAGGAAAAGCTATAGAAAGAGATGATACTTGAGCTGAGCCTTGAAATATCAGTACATGGCTGTCAACAGAAAATGGGGCCAAGCACTTCAGGTAAAGGAAGCCCAACTCTTGTTCCTTCCTTTCTGATCACTATACACAACCCAAAGCGCCTGGGTCTGCCATCTTTCTCCTGTACAGCCATCTTCTCCAGGTGACTTAAGTTCTTCCTTGGCAGTTGCAACATTATCAGTGCTGGTTCCGGTCAGAGAACCGACATTAGAAGCTCTGCTGCTGCTTTCGTTGCCAAGGCCAGAAAACAGCTGGAGTGGTTTGAGCTCCCTGGGGGAGGGTGCAGGGTTGAGCATGTGTGTGCATGCCCACCTATGTCTGTGTATATATGAGTTTGAGAGGGTGTGGGGGGGTGTCCATTTAGGTGGCCAGCTAGATGTTTATCTGCAGGTGTTGCCACAGAAAACAGAAGTGGATATTCAGAAAACAAAGTGTCAGCTTGGGATCTCACAGACAAGCTGAAAGACTGCTCAGCGAAGGGGGAGGTTGAAACAACTTCAACCAAAACAGAATGAAACAGAGAAGGAAATTGCATCAGAAGAGGAAGAATGCCAAGGTCATACTGAAAAGCCACAAATGTCACAAAATAAAAATAAAATTTGTGACTCTTATTTTACTTAGTCAAATAGTGTTACAATATTTCTCTTTTATAGCATTTTTATATTACTGAAATTATATTTAGTGAAGCAAACATGGAGAACATAGAAAAACACAAACAAAAATTGCTAGGAGGTCTGTCCAGAAAGTATCCAGCCATGCACTGTGGGAAAATAGAGGAATTTATTGACGAACATACAAGATACAAGAAACATTGTACACAGGACAATGATACCTCCGTCCCCTTCAAAGGAGACACCCTTGGGACCTCACACAGTTTTCCCAATCACTATTAGCTGCCCCATTGTATTTTCCTGATCTCATTAACAGTCTGAAATCTCTTCCCTTTCAAAGGCAATTTTAGTTTTGGGAAAAGCCAAAAGTCACAGGGCACCAAATTTGGGCTGTAGGGGGCTGAGTCACCTGAGTGATTTGATGTTTCACCAAAAAACTCTGCATGAGACGTGATGCATGAGTGGGAGCTTGTCATGATGAAGCTGCCAATCACCAGTTGCCCATGGCTGTGGCCTTCTGAATCATCTGAATAGTTTCCACTGAGGAATATTCAAGCTTAATGCAAAATTTTACACAGATTTGTTGCTCTACTCACTCAATCATTTTGAATGTGTTGGCCATACAATATACTTGCATACTCAAGAGCATGTACCACCCCCACTGACTAGTACAGTGAAGTCGTCATGGTTCACACATGTGCATTTCAGTCCATTTTTCTTGGCTGCCAGGTTACATCAATATCACACAAACTGTTCTTATTATATTAACAATAGCTAGACTTTTTTCTGGACATACCTCATATATTTTTAAGTTATATATACTGTATCTTATTTATTTGGATCAAGTGATTGATTATAATTTTGCCTTCAACTCCAAATACAAGTGATTTTCCTCCAGCACTAAAAATATTAAAAACAGCCCTAGTTGGTGTAGCTCAGTGGATTGAGCACTGGCCTGTGAAGCAAAGGGTCGCTGGTTCAATTCCCAGTCAGGGCACATGCCTGGGTTTTGGGCCAGGTCCCCAGTAAGGGGTGTGTGAAAGGCAACCACACATTGATATTTCTCTCCCTCCCTTTCTTCCTTCCCTCCTTCCATTCTCTCTAAAAATAAATAAATAAAATCTAAACAAAATATATTAAAAACAAGTTCTGAGATTGACTTACTGAAGAACATTTTAAAGGTCTCCTTATTATCAGCACAAATTAAAATTTTTTAATAAAGGTACTCTAATAGTGAAGCGATTGAGACATCAGAGCAAGAAATATAGGCCCCAGGATGTTAATTTTTCCATTTCCATTGATGTAGAAATGTTAGTCTCTTTACCAAAAAGAAGGAAAAAGGTAGTTTTCCTTTTGATTAGAGCCCTGTAACTGCACAAATAAAAAAAACTTATAGGAGTAGCTTTAAGTGAGGGGCTCTATAAAAAGTTAGTTAATAAAACACTGGAATAAGTTCAGCATCAGATCTCATATGAGTCTTTTGCATCTATTACTTTATAAATATAATCACAGGATTGGGTCTTCCATCCCCTTGTTGGACTTGTAATGGCTTCAAATGATTAACTGATGTGCAGGTCTCACAAGTGGTCAAAAGCATATTGAGTTTTTGGCAGTGAACTGGGGAAGTTTTGTGCACATTAGTTAAAGCACAAAACAGTACTTCTCAACTGAACACATTATTAGTCCATATGCTAGTTTACCAGGTAACTAGTGAATGGGGTTGAGGTGGACAGAGTGCAGAAAAATTGACAAGGAGGAGAGAAGCACTCAGTAATGAAGAATGGGAACAAGTAAGTAAGCTCACTCTATCTGCATATAGTAGGTACTCAGTAAATAATTGTTGAAGGACGGAATGAATGAATGAAATGAGCGAACAAATGGTAAGTACAAAGGAAGTGGTACAAACAACTGATTAAAAATGAAGTTTAAATTTTGTTTCATGACAGGATCATTTTGCCTATGACAGCTGCCTTGGCAATACATGAAGATGTATAATTTTCAGAAGTTGTGAGACTCTTAACAAGGAACATCTAGTTTTAAGGGACATGAACATAAGCACCCCTAAGTTCTTTGCAGCATTATTTACAATTGCCAAGATATGGAAACAGCCCAAATGTCCATCAGTAGATGAGCAGATAAAACAACCATGGGACATTTACACAATGGAATACTACTCAGTCATAAAAAAGAGGGTTTTACCCTTTGCGACAGTAAGGATGGACCTGGAGAACATTATGCTAAGTGAAATAAGTCAGTAAAAGAAAGACAAATACCGTATGATATCACTCATATGATGAATCTAGTAAACAAACTGAACTAACAAGGAAAATGGGAACAGACTCCTATTTAGATGGAGATCAGGGTGGGGATGGAGAGACTGAGCAAAAAGGAGAAAGGACTAATGGACAACAGTGTAGTGATTGCCAGGGGGAGGGGCATATAAAGGGACTAAATGGGAATTGGAAAAAATACAATAAAGATTAAATTTAAAAAGAGATCTGCAAATTTAAATGTTTAGATTTTCTATAGGTTTTTTAAGAGTTTCTATAGTTTTTTTTTTAGATTTTATTTATTTACTTACTTTTAGAGGGAGGGGAAGGGAAGGAGAAAGAAAGGGAGAGAAACATCAATATGTAGTTGCTTCTTGCACACCCCCCACTGGGGATCTGGCCCAAAACCCAGGCATGTGCCCTGACTGGAAATTGAACTGGCAACCTTTCAGTTAGCAGACCAGCGCTCAATCCACTGCTCCATACCAGCTAGGGCTCTACAGTTTTTTTAACAAGTCTAAATTCAGTGTCACTTTAGGAACACAAAAATGTATTAGGTATAAATTGGTTTACTCAAAACCATTACATATTTTAAGTACAATTTATTCAAATAGTATAAATTTACTAATTAAAATTGTTCCTTTGAAAACTAACTAATGGGGCTATGAACTGACACCAAATATTATTTGGCTCCTGAAAATTGAGGAGAAATCAACAAAAAAATAGAAAGAGAAGAAACCATAAACAGTAGAGTAAAAACAAACAAACAAAACCAGGGAGTTAGATTTTTTCTAGGTCAGCTGCCTTCCATTAGGCATTGTTTTCAGAAAAATAATCTAAGGGTTGTGGGGAGAGGGAGAAAAAAGTAAACCAATCCACTGACTGTAACTTTTCCCCAATCATCCACATTTTTGTTTAAAGAATGAATGCTCCCAGATTGGCCAGTTTTCCTGCTTTCTGGGCTGCCCCACCTCCAGGAGTTCTCCATCTGGACTTATTTCCTGACTCAGAACTTGCTGAGGCTCTCCAGTCCCACTCCACAGGAGTCTCGTAAACTCCCTACCCCAGCGTATGTTCAGGGAAGCGTGTCCTTTCTGATGGTGTTCTCGAGAAATGGGAAGCAGAGAAGATGGGTGCATGTGTGAATTTAGGGATGCTAAGTTCTCCTTTACATTTTAAATCTATAGATCTTCCCTTCAACAAGTGACAAAACATTCTTAATTCCTGCTCCTCTGGACTGAATCACTTGCCTCGGTGATCCAAGGAACTTTGCTCTTTCCCCAAAGTACCCCTCCCTCCCAAGGCAGTTCCTCCTCCTCTGAGAAAAGCTGTCATGTCAGGTTGCACTGCCCTTGAACCAGACAACTTTCTCTACTTCTCTTTATCTGTCTAAATAAAGCTAACCTACATTTGCTGTCTAATTCACTGGGATGCTTGCAGTTGCTATTTAAAGCATCCCTCAAGGCTCTGTAGAAAACAAGATGCATTATCTCCAGGAAGGAACCTTTATGTTTGTTGGTCGTTTAAGGAATTCAAGAACTTAAAGAATCCGTTCAGTCTTCAGTAGTTCAGTACGTTGCTGGGATCAGTCAGCAAAAGAGGTAGCTAGAAAGTTAATCTCTCTGTCTCACCGTTTCTCCCTCCCTCCCAACGTGTGTGTGTACATGTTGTGTGTGTGTACCTGTTGTGTGTGTGTACCTGTTGTGTGTGTGTACCTGTTGTGTGTGTGTGTGCACATGTTGTCTCCAGTCTTTATGAAATCCAGCTTTTCTTAAGATTAATTGCCAGGCAGAATGTATTTTTCATTCTGGGCTCTAATAATTGGCCCTTCCACTCTGAGTTTACTTTCCCCTCTTGGGAAACAGAAAATCAAAAAGAGATGTCACCTTAGTAAACAAGCTTTTGGTGAGATTATGGCTCGTCTCTACCTCCCTTCCTTCAATCTCCATCGGACATTTCATTAGACACTCCTGGTACTTCCACGTCCCAGGGGGAAAAGGAAATTGTAAACAGGGAAAGGAACACAATATTGGGGCTGTACATAGGACTCCACTGTGCATTTCTATATGACTGCTAACCCAGAGGGGTTTCAAATGTGTTGCTTGTTTTTTCATATCTGGCATTTGTGTCAGTCTTTTGGCTTGCTTGGTGGGAGGGAGAGCTGGTACAGGAGATGGCTTTAACCATTAGTGCCCTACTGCTCCCTTAAGCACATGCTTTTATCAGTATCCACTTGTTCAACCACGATTTTGTGACGTCCATTGCAGTGAGTGAGTCAGAAGCCACAAGCTAACAGGTCTATTCTGTCACCTAGGAAACCAACGCATCATCCACAGGAAATGCAGGCCCCAATGGGGAGTGTGCCCAGATCGGGTTATAAAACCGGCAATGACTTTTTCAAAAGAGGTCAAATAATGCGTAAAATTTCGGTCAAGGGTGGGAATTGGATCCAGGCTTGTAGGCATGGATGGAAGACTGTCAGGCAGAAATATCAGGAGAAAGTAATCAGCTTAAATCGTGTAAGATGTCTGTTTTAAGAAATTTACCACCCTGGCTGGATAGCTTAGTTGGTTAGCTCACTGTTTTGACACCCCAAGGTGATGGGCTCAAAGTCAGGGTGCATATAAGAATCAATCAGTGAATGCATAGCTAAATGGAATAGCAGATTGATGTTTTTCTCTCTATCTCTCTCTCCCTTCCTCTCTCTCTAAAATCAATTTTTAAAAAATTACCAAGGGCAAGGGGGTATGGAGACATGGGTTAATTCCCCACCACACCAAATGCATTTATTTTCCCATTGGCTGAGGAATATTTTTGTGTGTTTGGACAGTGTGTGAAGTGAAATGAGGAAATTGATGAGACGTCAAACCAGGCTTTATGACCTTTTTCATGGTCACTCTTCTTTGGGTTAAAAAAATGATGAAGAGTTCCTTCAGAGAAAAACACTGCCAGATTCTCATGCTCCCACTGGTCCTTATTTCCCACTCCTGACCACTATAGTTCCACCTTAGTCTGTCCAGATATCTGTGGCTATATCTAATACACAGAGAAAACAATACAACTAAGACAACTAAATAATACACCTAATACAAGTGAGAAAAAGAACCTATAGAGTTTCATGTTATTTAATGAGCTTAGTGTTTCCAGGTAGATTTATACTCTCCATCTGCCATGGGTGAAAGGTTCTACGTAAAAGTACAATGTGAGCTCTCCCAGAACTTCCTGTTTTAGACTTAAAGAATATTAGAATAGGGAGAAAAAAAACCAGAGATCACCTGGTCCAACCACCTCATTTTTCACATGAGAAATGAGTCTCAGAGAAGACATTTGTCAAAGGTCATATATTGAATCAGTGTGTATGTTGGGGGCGGGAGAGAGGACAGAGAAGAGATAGGAAGCTTGACCATGAGATTGAAATTAGTCAACAGGTGATATGACCACCACAGAGATTGTAAAAACATTAAGTTGTGTTAATCGAAGTATAGAGTCCTGACTAAGAGGGGCAATGGTAGCTTACGGCTGGTTAGTGTTACCAAGAGTATGACCTTCTCCCCTCAGTACCTATTGAATGTGCCCACAGGAGGGTAAAGATGGTGATAAGAGTTTTAGTAACTATAACCTACAAAGAACAATGAAAAAGATTAGACTATTTAGCTTGGAGACCAAAGGATTCATCATGGAGGAATGGGATGAGGTGTTGTCAAATAATTGAAAGGCTGTCTTGGAGAAGGCTCAGACTTATTTTGTGTGACTGGGAAGGGCAGTCACATTGGTACAAGTCAAAGAGTGATGGATTTTAGCTCCATATAAGTAATTTTCCAATAATTTAAGCTGATTGAAATGAATTAAACTAGCCAAAGGGTTGTGAGTTAACTATTTATCTTCAAAGTATTCATTCTTCCAAACACATTGATTGAGCACCTATCATATGCCAGTCTTGGACTAGAGGGACTTTTTCTTAAGGTTTTCTTAATTTATTTTTAGAGAGAGGGGAGGGAGAAAGAGAGGGAGAGAAACATCGATGTGTGAGAGAAATGTTGATTAGTTGCTTCTCAGAGGTCCCTAACCCAGGTATGTTCTCTGACTGGGAATCAAACCAGTGACCCTTTGGTTTGCAAGACAATGCTCAACCCACTGAGCCACACCAGTCAGGGATGGACTAGTGGGACTTTTAAGTTATTGTCTGTGTTAATGAAGGTAATACTAGCTGCTGTATTAAACTTGTATATCAAACCTAAAACTATCTTGTGGCTCAGATGATAGGAAATTTATTTCTCGCTCATATAATATCTGAAATGGGTGTCCCTAATTGTGGGTGGTTCTCTTCCAAGTAGTAGTTCAAGGAATCATGCCCTTCCCTCTTATAATTATGCCGTCTTCAACCTGTGGCTTATGACTTTGCTCTAGGCACTAACATCCTGCTGACAGGGAAAGAATGTGCAGACTGTGTGGGGATATTTTTATGGGCTGGACCGAGAAGTGGCACACATAAACTTTGCTCACATTCTATCCAGTAGAATTCAGTCACATGGCCTTATCTAACCAGAGGGGAGGCTTTAAAATGCAGTTTTCTGCCCGGGAAAAGGAGGAAACAGGTTTGATGACTGACTAGAAAATCTTCTACCACACCATCCAACTCTGACCTTCTACAATTCTGGGGACAGAATGAAGACAGAAATTTTTTAATTTTTTTGTTTAAAGACAGTGTCATCATGTCTTAGGTTTACATTAAATGTAAAGCAAGATAGAGAGCAATGTATATAATATGCCACTTTTGTGAATGAAAGGAGTAATAATAATAATACAATATTTATTTGTATTTGCTTGCATATGTATAAAGAAACACTAGAAGGATGCAAAAGAAACCGCAGGGACCAGGGTGGGGGCAGGAGGAGGATGGGGACATTGCTGGGAGCAAAACTTCTCCATGTATGCCTTTAGATATTATCAACTTAATAAATTATAAAACTATATAATTTTTAAAAATATTTCTTTCTATTGAAGAAGAGCTTTTCACTGACTGATCTCTTTTTGTAATCAAGTAAAGAAAAGCTTGAGGAAAGGACTATTTGGGAAGGTGAGCAGGGCATAAACTTATGAACCTGCAGTAACAGTAGTGATAAATCTGATACCTTTCCTGTTCTAATGAGTCTGTACTGGAGTAATTAGATTTTTTAAAGGAAGTAAAAGAATAATAATGGTTTTATGTGGAAACATCTAAACATCTAAGAGTGCTTTTATATTCTACATCTTTGTTTATTTTCACAATATTCTTGGTAACTATGATACAAAAGGTATAAATTAATTTCTTGTTTTATAAGATGCTGTCAGAGTCAAAATAGGAGTTTAATTGTCAACAGTTCATGGTAGACATGAGGGCCAACCCTCTTCACTTCCGGGTAGCATTAACATTGGAAGTAAGTAATAAAAATCTTTTACATTTTATAGCACTTTCATAAATATTTTCTTAGTTTTCTCATTAGCTATGTGAATTAATTGAGACTGGTATTATTCTTAGAGTTGAAAAACAATGTTGGACACTACAAATAAAGTTAAAAGGCTAATGAATAATTGGGGGAAAGAGGACTGTCCTTACTACATAAAAAGTTAGTACAAACAAATAATTAAAAGGCAAATAATCCAAAAGAAAAATTGGCAAATATTATACATTAAAATCATAGAAAGATCTAAATGACAACCAAATAAATCAACATTAAAAATATCTTTTCTCCTCAAAATGAGTAGAGATAAAAGAAAAATAGTATCTAGTACTGATAAAGGTACATGAAAATAAGAACACTGATTTTTTTTTGGAAAGGATTTCTGTTGGCAAAATCTATCTGAAGGAAAATTTGGAAATACATTAAAATTTTAAACATATGCTAGCATCTTCACTTTACTAATTTATCCTCATGAAATATCCAGAGAAACATAACAATTTAAGCTAAATGATATTAATATTAGTATTCTTAAGAGTTCAGCAAAAGGCAGATCACATGACGTAGTAAGAAAGTGGAATAACAAGCTGCCATTAAAATACTATGCAAAAGCAATAGCTGAAAGCTAAAGGAAAATTCTACTACCCAATGTTAAATAAAAAAGCATGATTCAGAAAATATATACAGAAATGTATATATACATTAATACATCTTACAAACAGTTGGCTAAGAGTGACTTAAACTTAGAAAAACACACTTTCACCAAAAAAAAGAGAAATGTCTGATGGTCCTTGAAAGCTTTAAAACTAGACAGCACTTCCATCTCCTTGCTGGTATCCATTCTACTGGGCTTCTTCACCAGAAATAGGAAATTGGTCACAGCAGCCCTTGGTGGGCTTTGCGAGGTATTATAGAGGACTCTTTGACAGACTCCATGGGGAATTTAATGTTGCATAGATCTAACAGACTTTGGATCTATGGAACCATCACTGTTGTTCAGCAAATATTTCAGAATGAGAGTTTTTACTACACCTGGCTTTTAAATGCTTGAACATATTTTTAGCCTTTACCTGAATTAATATTTAGATTATAGGCATTCAAAGTTGATGCCATTCACACATTCCAAATTATTTCCATTTCTTGGATTACTTTATTTCTTGCTGATTGCTGTTCATTGCATAGACCCAGCCAGGCTTTTTCACATGTTTTGAATCTCTATCTTTCAGGGTCACTCCTCTTGAATAATAATCCATCTCTTACTCACATGCAACACTGGTAGGTTGTTTGTTTGTTTGTTTTACCACATTCAATTTGTTAATCTCTTTTATTTGCATCATAACCAAAAGCCTCTTCTCAACAGCACATTCAGTGTTCTCATTGCTGCACATTTGTGGGGACTTCCAGTCAAGATGGCAGTGCAGGTCAACACAGCTCACCTCCTCACACAACCACATCAAAATTACAACTAGACTATAAAACAACCATCATTCAAAACTGTCAGAAATTGAGCTGAATGGAAGCCCTACAACTGTGGAATTAAAGAAGAAATGACATTGAGAGTGGTAGGAGGGGTAGAGATGTGGAACAGGCTCGTCCCCTACCCACACCTGTCCAGTAAAAATCAGAAGGGCCCCAGCCCCACACCTGGCCCCCCAGCCCAGTGTTCCAGTGTCAGGAAGATAAGTCACCATAACTTCTGGTTGTAAAATCCAGTAGGGTAGAGGCTGTGGAAGACAGAAACTTCTAGGATCGCAGGCAGTTCCTCTTAAAGTGCCCATGCACACACTTACTTGGACTCACTTCCTCTGAGTTCAGTGTGGGGGCAACAGATTGAAAGACATCAGAGACATACAGGGAGAAACTGAATTGTCCCGCATCAGGGCAAGAACTAGGATGTGGCTTTCTCCCAGAGAAAAGAGCTGGCAAAGGCCATTGTTTGTTTTCTGAGCCCTTCCACCAGAAAGCCACAGAGCTGGCAGGTGGGTACCATATCTAAGACTCCATCAACCTGACTTACTCTTTGTCCCCCACTCTGGTGATCCCTAAGGCCCTGCCCACCTCACGTTTAGGCCCACCTAAGCTGTTTCCAGTGGCTTTTCCATATAAATGGCTTGTCTCGGCCCATGCTTCAGATCTTCCTAAATTCTCTCAAACAAGCAGCATCTGGCTTCAGCAGGCCCATACTTATCCACAAGTTGCCCCTGGCCTAGCTTTAGCAGCAGCCAGCCTTGGTTCACAGCTTGGCCTCACCTGGGCACCTCCAAGTCCAGCGTAAGTAGCAGCCACCTGCAGATCACTTTGTAGCTTATGCTGTGTGACCCTGGACAGAACACAGGCAGTGGCCGACTTTGGACATGCCAACATCAATCAAGGCCCAACTATAAGAGGAAGGTGTACTCAGCTCACATGAAGGGCATACCTCAAGTACCCTGCTTGGGTGATAGAGGAGTCTGTGCCACTGGACCCTACACAACACCTACTACATTAGGCCACTCTACCAAGCCTGGTAGACATAGCAGCTCTAACACAAAGAAACAAACACAGGAAAGCTGACAAAATGAAGAGACCAAGAAACATGGCCAAAATTAAAGAACAGAATAAAACTCCAGAAAAAGAACTAAACAAAATGGAGACAAGTAATTTACTAGATGCCAAGTTCAAAGCACTAGTTATAATGATGCTCGACAAACTTTGTGAGAGCCTCAACAGCATAAAAAAGATGTAGTCAGAAACAAAGGATACACTAATTGATATAAAGAACAATTAACAGGGAATCAGCAGCAAAATGGATGAAGCTGAGAATCAAATCAGTGATTTGGAATATAAGGAAGCAAAAAACAGCCAGTCAGAACAATAAGAAGAAAAAAGAATTCAAAACAAAAATGAGCATAGTGTAAAGAGCCCCTGGGACAACTTCAAGTTTTCCAACATTCATATCACGTGGGTGCTGGAAGGAGAAGAAAGATAGCAAGAAATTGAAAAAGTATTTGAAAAAATAATGACAGAAAACTCCCAACTTGGTGAAGGAAATAGACATACAAGTCCAAAAAGCACAGAGAGTCCCAAACAAGATGAACCCAAAGAGGCCCACATCAAGTGCATCATAATTAAAATGCCAAATATTAAAGAGAAAATCTTAAAAGCAGCAAGAGAAAAGCAGTTAGTTACCTACAACAGAGCTCCTATAAGACTGTCAGCTGATTTCTCAAAGTAAATGTTGCAAACCAGAAGGAATCAGCAAGAAATATTCAAAATGATGAAAAGCAAGCACCCACAGCCAAGATTGCTCTACCCAGCAAAGCTATCATCGAGAATCAAAGGGCAGATAAAGGGCTTCCTGGCCAAGAAAAAGCTAAAGGAGTTCATTACCACCAAAACAGTATCATATGAAATGTTAAAGGGTCTTCTTTTAGAAGAAGAATAAAAAAATATGAATAGTAAAATGGCAATAAATACATATCTATCAACAATTGGATCTAAAAAACAAAATAAACAAGCAGATCAGAAACAGAATGACAGATACAGAGAATATTTTATGGTTGCCAGATGGGAGGAGGGTTGGAGGGGATGGGCAAAAAAAATGAAGGGCTTAAGTACAAATTGGTAGTTACAGAATAGTCATGGGGACATAAAGTACAGCATGGGAATAGATTAGACAAAGAACATACATGTAGGACCCATGTACATGGACAACTGTGTGGAGACTGACTGAGGGAGTGGGTGGGTCAGGGTAGAGGGGGCAAAGGGGGAAAATCGGAACAACTGTAATAGCATAAACAATAAATATAATTTAAAAAATATTCTCATTGCTTTTGTAATTGTCATAGTGGGGTTGATAATGTTGCAAAACACCCCAAATTAAATACAGCAAACCTACTAGTAACAAAACTAGTTGGCCAAGGCTTAAAAAACTGTCCAACTGCTACTGTCATCCTTTGGGGGCAGGCAAAGTTGAAACACTCTTGCTTGGGGAGCAAATTATTTTTCTTCTCAATGGAAGTTTACAGGTGGACAAGCTGCTAAAGAACGCCTGCCTTTTCCACTACCACAGTGCCATTCTGGTGAAGTAATTTGTAACAATAGTCATCAAATCACATATAAGGATGTAATCAGCCAAGTTTATTTTTAGATAGCTCAGTTGGTTTGCATTGCCTTAATGAGGCTGAGGTCATGGGTTTGATCTCTGCATAGGTTGTTTAGCGCACAGAGAAAAACTGTTCCACGCCAGCAGTCTTTACAGACATCCCACCATCTCACAAATGCATGCTCTTCAGGGGGCCTAGATATATGTGTGGTGGAGCAGTCATATCATTTCAGTACAGTCCACACAGGACAAGGCCATTACCAACTTTCAGAACAATGTGTGACCCTGCAGTCTTCAAACTCAAAACATCAATTAGCCATAAATATGAGAGATCAGCCTTAGTCGTATATTCAGACATTTTAACACTCTATTATATAAAACAGGTTGGATCACAATGTTCTCCAAGTGTAAAATACTGAAGAAAGTCAGAAGAGGCTCATTTTTCTAATTGGGATCATTAAAAAAATAGGAGGTGGTACCTGATTTACCCACCTCTCCTCCCCAGGGGACCTGATGACAGTTAATTCCTATTGCGTTAGTATTCTGAGAGTTGCCAAAGACCAGGGCAGTGTCACCAGAGAATGTTACAGCTTCGTGAAAGTACGTAAAGCTACAGATTCACAACTCATTTTCTGGCTTCAGATACAATTTTCTCGCCCTGTTTTTTTGGATCCCCTCCTCCCTCCAATGCCAGAGCTGCAGGCAGTTCTCTAAATAACACCGTGTTCCTGGCCTCCTAGCTCGCATTTGTACGTTTGGGCAGGGCCCCTTTGAGGTCTGCCCCCCACTGCCTTCCCTCTTCCAAGCTTCTCTTCCTTTGTCTGAGTCAGCCGTGAGTCACCTCACTCATTATCGGGACTCAGAATGCCTCTCCATCCTCTGGGTCCCTTTTGTCTCCTTTCTTATAACTAGTTTCCTGGCATCCTAAGGTCTGTGGCAGCCCTTGAAGCTAGGGGCTGGGTCCTTACTAAGATGGTCTAGTCAGTAAAGAGATTGGCAGACAGCAAGTAGAATTAAAATGATGATGACGATGATGACGACGACGATGGTGCACACAGTTGCTTCAGAAGCACTTTAATGGTGAAATTTGGTGTGTTGGCCTGTGTCAGCTCACGCAACAGCATAAGGGTCCTTAATTCTTGTTCTCTTCTTCCTCACCATCACCCCTACACACACATGCACGCACACACACACACACCCCTGTATGGTACAAGGTGAAAGCTCAGGCTCCATTCTCTGTGGAAAGGCAGGTAAAAGAGCAATGTCCTTACATTGGTGGGCACTCTTTTTCTCCAGCCTTTTCAGATTTGTTATTCTCATTTCTACTCATTTGATTTTACATTCCCATTGCTTGCCCTTTTTTTTTGTGAGAGATGGACCAGAAAGGACAAAAAAAAAAAGTAAAAGATTTATGCCGTGTTGGTATTTTCTGGGCATATAAAGAATCCTGGCGAAATGATACTACTAAGAAACTCTGAATTCACTGTGGAAAATATCGACAACAAAACACTGTTATTAATTCATTAATCTTACTTAAAGCCCTTTGTAAGATGGTTGATACTTAACTCGCCTGGATAGTGACTAGTTTTCAGTTAAGTCAGATGAGTTTCTTTTGAAAGGCACCTTGGAGACCCCCCTGTCGTGTCTTTCACTCAGCAGACGTTCACTGAGCATTTTCAGTGAGCAAACCCAGAGCCAGGTCCCACACCACAGTGCTTCTCACCCTTCACTGTGTGTGCACGTCATCTGGGAAGCTTACTAAAATGTAGATTCTGAGGTTCTTCATTTCTCGAAGCTCCCTGGAGATGTCCTCACTGCTGCCCACAAACCACACTTTGAGTAGCAAGACTATAGGGGCTCTGCAGACAGCCAGACAAAGCTTGACTCTGTCCCTGAGGAGGATCCGGGGACCCACGGGCTCTGTAATGCTGCCCTATGCATTCCTTCACCTCAGCTGCTGATATTCTATCCACGAAGCACAGACAATGCTGACCTATTCTTCCCAATATTCTTGGCTTTCTCCTGTCTTCACTCCCTGTGGAGGTTGTTAAAATCGCAAGATTCAGGTTTGGGATTAGGGCAAGGAGAAAGGCCCATTTATCTTCAACCTGGCTGTAAGTCCAATCTAGGCCATTTTACCAGAGGGCTCTGAACTCACATTTTTAGACAGAGCCTTTCTTTGATTGGGAAGGAGATATCCTTTTTTTGTTAGTTTGTAGCCTTCACCAATTTTTCTGTTGGTGGGAGGGCTTTGTATTTTACTTACTGGGTTGTAATACTACTTTATTAAAATATTAAGGGAACTCTTTATTCCCAAGGAAGATTCTTTTTAGTCTTTTAACTTTGCCTGTGAATTTTGGACTTTGGAATCTTAGACTCGAGGCTAATATTAATTTTCTCCCTGATCTGAGTAAGCCGCTTTACCTGTTGTGACATAGTTCCTTTACCTGTAAATGGAGGCAGTGAAGGCTATGTATCTCAGAGAACTGTTGAGTATTAAAAAGAAAGTACATGTGGGATAGTGCTCAGCAAATATAGGACACGAGTACTTTGCTTTCAGAGTGTATATTAACCTGACAGTGTTATTGAATCTCGTGCAGGACATCGCCGACTGGTGTTAACAAGTACCCGTTTCATTTGTTTCTAGTTTGGTTTTGGTTACGCAAACATTTGTTGAGCACTGACATGAACCATGAGTGCTGGTCTAGGTTTCGGTAGTATTAACATATATAGAGTAGAATTAGAAGCTGCCTATTAAAAACTTTATGTGCATAGAAGTGTTTATGCTTTCTATATTCCTTTTGCTTTCCTGACTACCCTTTCTAAGTTGTCACCAGGTGAATCTCCTACCAGTCCTAACGTGTCCAGGTAAAGAAACTTCTCAACACTGAGTGAGGCAAATGACCTGGTTGTTTCTTGGTTTCTACATTTGCTATCTCTTCTCTCCTAGAACCTATGCTTGTTAAAATTATTTATTTCTGTGGTAGAAGTTATGAGTAATAGTATTCCAGTTTAGACTGATAGGTTTGTCTAGCTTTTAGGAAACAGAAAATTTGTACTTTTCTCCCCCATTCATGATGTCTGATGACTTTGAGTTCTCACCACTACTGCCTGTTAAAAATTATACATATAATCAACCATTAATAGTAAAATAGAAAGTTCTGAAAACAATGTGTTTTGCCTGTAATTGGTATTTGTTTTTTTTAATAGATCAAAGGAAAGAAACTAATGGCAAAATTTTAACAATCATCCAGATAGAAAATATTTCTGTACTATTCTTCCTATATACAAAATTGCCATATGGGTTCCTACACTGAGCATAGATTTTAAAAAATAAAGTCAATTCTATTGAATCCCATTCATTTGCCAAGCATTGTGCTAAGTGCTTTCATCTACATTTTCTCATCTAATGGATCTTTGGCTTTCTCACTGGGGTGGGGGGGAGAGAAAGTGAGACTGTGCCTTGCTTTGCTGCCCTCTCCGCTTCGAGCCATCGTTCCTCCATGTCTGTGTAGGCCTTACACTGGTAGCAAGGGAACCCAGTTTGAGGTGAAATTCATTCTCTTTTCCTCTTACCCAGGTCCACAGCCAAAAGTTGGTTGGTTTCTCATTTCTGGAAGATGAGTGGTGTGTTGACTTAAGAAAAAGTGACTGAAATAGTGTTGAGGACCAAATGGTCTTTAACACCATCCCATGTACCCACATGGGTGGGCACCTGCCTCTGGTGAGAAGTCTTTCTTTTTCTGGCTTCCCTCCAGATAATCCATTGACACTTGTGGAGAGAGGATCCTTACACATTCTACTTCCCCTTTGACTTATTTCTTTATCTATGAACACAGCTCCCTTATGACTTCCCTCCCTCTTGGGAGAAAGAAAAGAAACGTCCCGGGGAAACACAAGAGATCTTATCTGTTACCTGCCATTTTCTCCTGTTACCATGATTCCAGATCGTGGACTTCACTAAGGAAAACAGAGCCTCAATGAAGTTGCATAACCAGTGAGAAAGGCATCTTCCCTGGGCAGTAAGAAGAGGCTGACCCACTATCTCAGCTCTTAGGAGTGGCTCTCCAGCTGCTGACGGAGGCCACATGGGTTTAGCCACGAGGCCAGTAGGGACCTCCCCAGTAACTAACAAAAAGGAAGCAACGGGGACTAGCCAGAGCTGAACTGGTGCAACTGACCCATCTGTGGAAGCACCCCCAGGGACAGTAGCCAACAGTCCAAGTTGTAATGTCCTGACAGTGTGGCAAACTCAGAGATGAGCCAACATGGGGATGAATAGTGCCCCAGAAAAGATTCTGAGAAAGGATATGCTTATAATCAGCATGTGGTGACATTTTAATTTCAGAAGCTTATTCTCCATTCTTTCACTTACAGAACAGACATTGGAGTGAACACGGTTGGCACAGGGCTGGAGGTGGGCACACTGTGCCCTCTGGGAGTTGACAGTTCCGCAGAAAGGGATTGAGAGCAAGAGCTCTAGGAGAACTTAGAAGAGGCACTTAAGATTCAAGAGGCAGGAAAGTTCCCCAAGAATTTGTGAAAGGCTTATACAGAGGGGGAGGAGGAAGGACATGCCAGGTGGAGGAGGCAAGAGAGAACAGGTGGCTTGTTGGAGAAGGAAAGTGGTTTGGTGTGGCTGAGGTCACACCAAACCACTATGCAGCGGGAGGGGCAAGAGGTGATCCTGGAGAGGTGCGCAGGGGTCAGATTACAAAGGCACGATCTTGTGTGTCTGAAATCTATCATGAGGGCAATGGGAACCACTAACTGACTCTGTGGAGGAAAGGCAGGTCAGGTCTTCTCCATAAGGAGGTGTTCTCACTGGTGGTAATGAGAGATTGGACGCAAGGAAGGCAGACATAGAGGAGGATCTTGCAATCACTGAAGAAGGAAATAATGTGGGCCTGAACTATAGCAAGAGGCAATAAAGCTGCAGAGAAAGAAGAGTTTGGGATAATCAAAAGGAGATTGTTCCAACTGACCTTGGTGGGGCCCAAAAAGCTCAAAATGGCTCTCAGCTCTGTGGGTGGGGGAAGATGAGGGAAGGAGAGAGCTTGCTGGAAGAAGATGATGAGTTCAGGTTGAAGCAGGACCCCAGGGCAGAAACCCTGCCATTGACCTATCAGTGTGGGAAGCCCAGGGCAGCTCAGTGACATTGGGGACTCCCTAGGAGTACCCCAAAGGAGGCTTAAGGACAATTATAGACCCCACGAACTAAAGAGGATGGAGTTCCTAATACAGGCTCCTATTAAGAGGCCTGGCTGATTAAGACTGAATCTGTGCAGGACTGAGGCTGCAGATGAGAGGTCTTCAGAACCTGCAGCCAAGCAAGGTCTGACAAGCAGTTTCCATGGAGATGTGAGGTATGCAGGAGGAAGTGAGTAGGAGGCTGATCCACTCCAGAGCCTTAGGTCACAAGGCTGAGGGGTGCTAACAGATAAACAGGAAAAAGATGTAGTCAGTCAGTAGCAGTTCATTGGGGTTGTATCGTCCTAATTCTAGATTAAGTCTAACAATCTAGAAGGATTAGAGTAAGCCACTTAATGATCCTGCTGGTTATTTCAGGTAACACTTAATGAGGGCACACGGAAGTGAATGCCGATTTAAGCTAACTCCAAATGTTATACACCCATCTTAAGTCCATCTGCATCCCTGGACTCTAAGTTGCTACAAATCATTTCCAAGTTTCTGGAGAAACAGGCAGAGATATAGGAAATTAGACAAAAATTTTATTTGCCATGTTGATGGCACTAATAGGAAACCTTGGGAGCTCTCTGAGAAACTCGGGTGCTGGCAAAGTCCCAAATTAGATTGTCCTGTTAAACAATTTGAGGAATATTCTGGACAGAAGGCAAGCACCAATGGGGCCCCATGTGTTTCTGTGTGTGTGTGTGGTTAAATATATGTAACATAAAATTGACCATTTTGACCATTTTTAAATGTGTAATTCAGTGGCATTAAAGTAGCTTTGTAATCTTGTATAACTATCATTCACTATTTCTAAAACTTTACTATCGTTCAAAATAAAAACTCTATAGGCAATACATTTCATTAGAGTGGGCTTCAAATGTTTGAAACAACTTTATCATGCTATGAAAACTCTGCCTACAAGGCAGGATGATGGTTCGGCTCCTGCAAATAAGCAAATGGGGGTGGTCTGGATGTGGTCAGTTGCTTGGATTCAGACCTGGAGTTTTTGGACAAAGAATCCTTGTCCTGTGGGTGAATATGTTGCACTTAATCTCTGGAGAGATCTTAATGACTGATGGGACTAATTCACTTTGATCTCCACGTTGTTCACATGGCTTATGGCAGTGCTTTATTAAGAAGTCAGTAAAAATTAAGTCAGGGATACAGATCCTCATGAAAATCCTACTGGAGGCAAACTGTGTTCCAAAGACACTGGTAACTGGGTTTTGATGAAATTCAAGAGTGAAGTCATCTTCGGACTTGACTTTTCTTTATGGGAAGTTTTAAGTTCCTAAGTCAATCGCTTTATTTATTATAGGTTTATTATACTTTTCTATTTCTCTCAAGTCAATCTGGGTGGTTTTGTCCTTTAAATAATCGGTCCATTTTATTTACGTTATCTAACTTACTGGCATACAGTTGTTCATAGTATTCCCCTTTTTTGAGTACAATCCTTTTTATTTGTGCAGGGTCAGTAGTAATGTCCCCTCTCTTTTTTTATTTTAGTAATTTGAGTCTTCTTTCTTTTGTTTCTTGGTCTAGCTAAAGTTTGTGAATGTTGTTGATCTTTTTGAAGAACAAATTTTGGTTTTCTTCATTTTCTCTATTGTTTTTGTAATTCTTTGTTTTTTTAATTTCTAATCTACTTTTCTTCACATCTGCTTTATTTAGGTTTAGTTTGCTCTTCTTTTTCTAGCTTCCTATAGAATGATGGGTTATTGATTTGAGAGCTTTCTTTTCTTTTTAATATAGGCATCTACAGCCACAAATTTCCCTCTAAGTACTGCTTTGACATATCCTATAAGTTTTAGTATGTTTTCCTTCCATTTTCATTCAGTTTAGAGTATTTTCTAATTTCCCATGTAATTTTTTGACCTACTGGTTATTTAGGAGTTTATAGTTTAATATCCACATATTTTAACATTTTTTATTTTTTAATATATTTTATTGATTATGCTATTACAGTTGCCCCATTTTTCCCTCTCTTTATTCCCCTTTACCCTGTACCACCCTACCAGCATTCTCCCACTTTAGTTCATGTCCATGGGTCATACATATAAGTTCCTTGGCTTCTCCATTTCCCTTACTATTCTTAACCTCCCCCTGTCTATTTTATACCTACCATTTATGCCACTTATTCCCTGTACCTTTTCCCCCATTCTCCCCCCGAACAGCTTCCTGCTACTAACCCTCCAGGTGATCTCCATTTCTGTGATTCTGTTCCTGTTCTAGTTGTTTGCTTAGTTTATTTTTGCTTTATTTATTTATTATTTTTAGGTTGGGTTGTTGATAGTTGTGAGTTTATTGTCATTTTACTGTTCATGTTTTTTATCTTCTTTTTCTTGGAGAAGTCCTTTCGACATTTCATATAATAAGGGCTTGGTGATGATGAACTCCTTGAACTTGACATTATCTGGGAAGATCTTTATCTGCCCTTCCACTCTAAATGATAGCTTTGCTGGATAGACTCATCTTGGATGTAGGTCCTTGCCTTCTTTGAATACTTTTTTCCAGCCCCTTCTTGTCTTCAGTGTTTCTTTTGAGAAATCAGCTGATAGCCTTATGGGAATTCCTTTGTAGGTAACTCTCTCCTTTCCTCAGGCTGCTTTTAAGATTCTCTCCTTATCTTTAATCTTGGGTGATGTAATTATGATGTGCTTTGGTGTGTGTTTCCTTAGGTCCAACTTCTTAGGGACTCTGTGAGCTTCCTGGACTTCCTGGAAGTCTATTTCCTTTGCCAGATTAGGGAAGTTCTCCCTCATTATTTGTTCAAATAAGTTTTCAATTTCTTGCTCTTCCTCTTCTCCTTCTGGCACCCCTATGATTCAGATGTTGGAATGTTTAAAGTTGTCCCAGAGGTTGCTAAGCCTCTCATTTTTTTTGAATTTTTATTTCTTCATTCTGTTCTGGTTGAATGTTTATTTCTTCCTTCTGCTCCAAACCATTGATTTGAGTCCCAGTTTCCTTCCCGTCACTGTTGGTTCCCTGTGCATTTTCCTTTATTTCACTTTGCATAGCGTTCACTTCTTTCTCTATTTTGTGACCATACTCAACCATTTCTGTGAACATCCTGATTACCAGTGTTCTGAACTCTGTATCTGATAGGTTAGCTTTCTCTTCATTGCTTAGTTATATTTTTTTCTGCAGCTTTTATCTGTTCTTTCATTTGGACCATATTTCTTGTCAGGGCACACCTGTTATGTAGTAAGGGGTGGAGCTTTAGGTATTCGCTAGAACCCAGGTTGCTGCATTGTGGCACTGTCTGTGGAGGAGGGGTCTGAGAGGGAACAATGCCACTTGCTCGGCTTTTCTGTCACTTCCCCTGCTACTCACAAGCAAATTTGGCCCTTCTGGTGCTGATTCCTGGGTGGGTGGGTTTGTGTATGTTCTAGGACCCTGTGGATCTCTCCAATAAACTCTTCTGTGAGGCTGGAAGTTTCTCCTGCCACCTCAACCCCCACAGGTTTTTTCATTCAGAGATTCTGAGGTTTTATTTCCCCACACTGGAAACCTGAGTTGCGTGATCTGTCTCACTCCCCAGTTGTTCCTCCCAGTTTATCTGCATGCAAATGTGGGACTGCCTGGTCCACCAGCTGTCGCCTTTCTGGGAACCCTTTCTGCCCCAGCTGCCTGTCTCTGCTCCTCCTACTGGTCTAAATGAATATTTCTTCTTTAACTCCTTGGTTGTTAGACTTCCATACAGTTTGATTTTCTGGCAGTTCTGGTTATTATTATTATTATTTTTTAATTTGTTGTTGTCCTTCTTTAGGTTGTGCAAGGAGGCAAAGTGTATCTACCTACACCTCCATCTTGGCTGGAAGTTCTCTAAAGAATCACATATTTTTGAATTTACCAAAATTCCTTGTCTTACTGATTCTAAGTTCTTTCCACTGTGGTCAAAAGTCATAGTTTGCATGATTTCAAATATTTTAAATTTATTAGGGTTTGTTTTGTAATCTAGAATATCATCTAACCTGGAAAATAGTCCATACTCAGCTGAGAAGAATGTGTATTCTGATGTTGGTGGTTGGAGCATTTTATTAATGTCTGTTAAGTCTAGTTAGTTTATAGTTTTGTTACAAACTATATAATACATTGGTATAATATATGATTTTATGTATTTTAAAGAAGTTGATAAAAAAGGAAAGCAAGTTATATTTAGAGTTTGTTATATCAACCTTCTTATTTACCATTTCTGGTCCTCTTCATTTGTTCCTATGGATTTGAGTTACCACATTGTAACTTATTTTTTACTCAAATTCAGCTTTGTTTCCAAACACTTCCTTTGCTATCATTGTGAAATATATTCTTTTATACAATTGCTTTTTTAGATCATTTTAGAAAACAGAGGAGAAGAAATAGGCATTGATATACTGTTTTTATAATATATAATTACATTTACCAGTACTCTTGTTTTTTGTGTGTGAATTTGCATTACTAACTGGGGTCCCTTGTGTTCAGCCTCCTTTATTTCTTATAACTCTGGTTAGTTAGCAATGAACTCTCTCAGGCTTTGTTTATCTGGGATTGCCTTTGTTTTATTTTCATTTTTGACAGTATTACTAAGTAAAAGATTCTTAGTTGACAGGGTGTTTTTTTTTTCTTTCCCCTTCCCAGCACTTTGAATACACCATCTCAATCAGTGCCTTCTGTCCTCCATTGTGTCTGGTGAGAAGTTGAATGTTACTCTCATTTGGGTCTGTTGTATGTAACGAGGTTTTTTTTCCATGCTGTTTTTTTGCTATTTTTCTCTTTCAACATTTTTACTATGATGTGTCTGGATGTGGATCACTTTATCTATTGGGGTTAGTTGACCTTTTTGAATGTGAGATTAATGTTTTTCATCGAATTTCACAAGTTTTCAGCCATTATTTCTTCAGATATTTTTCAGCTCCTCTCTTCTCCCTATAGTACCCTCATAATACATTTGCTGATATGCTTAATGGCATCTCATATTTTTCTGAGGTTCTGTTCATATTTCTTCATTATTTTCTTTCTGTTCTTGAGATAAATAATATCTATCTATCTATCTATCTATCTATCCATTTATTCTATCTGTCTTTGAGTTTGTTGATTCTTTCTTCTGCCAGGTCAAACACACTATTGAGACCCTCTAGTGAATTTTTGTGTTCTGTTATGGTACTTTTCAAGCTCACAGTATCCATTAGGTTCTTTTAAAAAAGTAATAATAATAATTTCTATCTCTTTAGTGATTACCTTGTGAGACATTGTCATCATACCTTCTTTTGCTTCTTTAATCATGGTTTTATTTAGTTCATCGAACATATTTACAATAACTGCTTTGAATTCTTTGGTATCGGGGCCCCCTCACTGGGAATTTCTGTTGACTGCTTTTTTTCCACCTATGTGTGAGTCACAAAACACTTTCCTGTTTTTTTGCATGTGTAATAATTTTATATTAAAATCAGACATTTTATTTTTAATTTTAGTTTTTACCCTCACTAAAGGACATTGATTTTAGAGAGAGGGGATAGGTGAGAGGGATAAAGAGAGAGAGAAGCATCAATGTAAGAGGGAAACATTGATTAGTTGCTCCTCACATGAGCCGGGGCCAGGGACCAAACCTGCAA
Source organism: Tonatia bakeri (assembly GCA_004024845.1). Lineage (NCBI taxonomy): Eukaryota > Metazoa > Chordata > Mammalia > Chiroptera > Phyllostomidae > Tonatia > Tonatia bakeri. Next base: position 513,671 of record PVIA01000049.1, read on the forward strand.
CCTAGGCATGTGCCATGAATGGGAATTGAACCCGCAACCCTTCAGTTTATCGGACAATGCTTCAACCAACTGAGCCACAACAGCCAGGCCAAAGACTGGACATTTTAGATAATATAGTGTATTAACTCTAAATATTGATTCCCTCAACCTTATTGTTCATTTTTGAGCATATGAACTTATTACTATAGTTTCCTTTTTTATTTGCTTAGTGACTTAGCTAGATTATTTTAGTAAAATGTATTTCCCTGCAGTGTGAAACCTCTGATGTTGCTCCTTAGAATGTGCATGCTTGGTCATGTGCACAGTCATCCTGGGATGACAGTGATTGTAGCATTGCTCTTTTGGACTGTTTCTATTTGTGGTCTTTCTGTTAAGTTGTCTGTCTCTGTTGGTAAGGTCACACTGGTCGTTAGGCTTCATTAGTTGCTAGCTAATCACTCTATTGTTTTCAACATGTTCTCATGCTCTGGAGCATAAATTGCTCTACAATCTGATCCTGAAGTAGTTTCTGAGTCTAGTGTTTGAAATTCATTCTGACCCCAGGTGAGGCTCTTCTTAGTTGTCTTTTTTTCCTGGTTCTTTCTGGTACACTAGATAGCCTACAATCTATCTTGTTGAAAACAGCTTCCTCTTAATTGCTTATCACCAAAATACTCATTGTTTTAGAGAGCTCCCTTCAGTTTGACGTCCTGACACTCTGTTCCAAATAAAGCTTATTCTCTTCTGGAGAGCTTCAGAACTCTATGTTCTTATCTCCTGCATCTTCCCCTGGGCAAAATATCTGCTCTCAAACTGGGGGCAGGGACAACAACCACTTCTCTTGGAGTGATAACCCTGCTTTACGAGCAGGTCACTGTGTGGTAGCATGTAGCCTCTGGTCTTCTTGGCTTTCATCTTCCTTTGTGGAACAATAACTTTAAATAGTTACAATTCCGCTGTTGGAAATATACCTGAAGAATCCCAAAATACCAACTCAAAAGAATTTATTCACCCACGTATGTTGCAACTGATCAAGGCCGGGCAGATCCACTCTTGCATTTGAGAGATGGAAGAAAATGCGTGGAGCCGTGGGGATGCTTGACACGCCTTTATTCACAGGTGGGTGAGCCATGCACACCACAAGCTGCGTGTCTAACTAGTGGGAAGCCCCTACTTGTTTAAATACTAGAGGGGAACAAAGCCACAAAACTGCCAAAACATTACATGACATAACATAGTTCAGCACATGTGAGCCCACTTCATGTTATGGGAATGGTTTATTGTACTTGGCCTCAAGGCTATGAGAATAGTAGTTATCAGGCCCCTCCAATGTTATGGGAACACTGCTCCCCTTAGTTACCCAGACACCTGGGTGAGGAAGCCAGACTGCCTCCACTTTCCCTATATCGGGTGTTCACAGCAGTGCTATTTATAAAAGCCAAAATTTGGTAATAGACTAAGTGCTCATCAGTAGATGAGTGCATATAAAAACATTTACACAATGGAATACTATGCAGCATAAAGAAATAAGGATTTCCTACCTTTTGCCATAGAATGGATTGAAAGGGATACTATTATGCTAAATGAAATAAGCCAGTAGTTGAAAGAGAAAATACCATATGATCTCACTTACAAAAGGAATCTAATGAACAAAATAAACTAATGAGAAAATAGAACCAGAGGCATAGAATCATGGAACAGACTGATAGCTGTGAGAGGTGAGGAGCTGGTGGCACTGATTGAAAGAAGTTGAGCGGATTAGTCAAAGAACATATATAAAGGATCCATGGACAACAGTGAAGGGACTGATCATGAAGTGGGTGGCAGGCTGGGGGGAGGGGAGCAAAGGGGGAAAATGGGGGACAACTATAATAGCATGAACAATATAATATATTTAAAAAAAAATCAAATCAGACCACAAAAAATTAATTTTCACCAGTATGCTTATTTTGTTGAAGGATGGGTCTTTGGCGCTCCTCACCCACATTACTGAAATTGTCCCCTAAAATCATCTTAATAGCAGTAAACTTTTTCTTGACTGCTAACAACATTTTTATGAACTTCTGTTCAGAATTTTATGATTGAACGTAAGGGCAATATGAAGACTAAATTGGAGATGAATCGTGGATAAAGGTACTGATAGATTATCCCTGACCAAATGAAAACTTTACAGAGAGGCTCTGAGAACCATCTCGCTTGCGCATTCCAAGCACAGAATACCAGCAGATACTGATCAAAATAAACTACTAAACCAGGTATTATGTGACAAAGGTACAATTCTTAGTTGTCTTTCTGGCTTTCTGGATAACCCTGAGTAAGCCACTCAACATCCTCTGAGCTCTGGTTCCCAGTATATTGTGTTAAAGTATTTGTCTCACTACTGGTCCCCAAATAGGGACTGTAATAATGACAACTGTATTTATGGAATGATTTTCATAAACCTTCCCCAGTCCTTTTCCCTCTTGCTGTGTATTGTGGTTGACATCATGCATCTGGAAAGTATCTGTCTGGGCATTACAAGTTATTGCTGTTTTGGATCTGTGAACTCCAGACTGAGCCCTGGTCTATAATTACCATTTTCTAAACATTTTAAACTTGTTGGATGAGGAAATAAAGTCACAAAGGCTTATCTCTTCTCTCACTAAATGTTTCAATTTGTGAAAGAAAAAGAAGTGGGACATTTGAAATTTTTGGCTCTGATCTTCTACTCATAGTCTATAATTTAAGCCAGAATTAAGTCTCATCCTACTCAGGCATCATCATTTTTGGTTACTTAAAATGAAATTGGTTCAAAGCCCAGGCCCAAGATCACTTCAGTGTTGAATTTTACCAAAATATAAACTCTTCCAAAATGAAGAAGCAGAAGGAACATTTCCCAACTCATTCTTTGAGGTCAGTGTGACCCTTATACCAGAGCCAGACATCACAAGAAAAGTACAGGACAATATCGCTTTATGAACGTAGACGCAAAAAAATTCTCAACATTATACAAGAAAACTGAATCTAGCAACATATAAAAATGACTATACACTCTTAGAAGAAAACATAAGACAAAAACTTCACAATACTGGATTTGACAATGATTTCTTGGACATGATATCAAAGGCATGGGTAACAAAAGAAAAAACAGATTAAAATTTAAAAAATTTTTGCATATCAAAAGAGACAATCAACAGAGTAAAGAGACAACATACAGAATTAGAGAAAATATCTTTAAGTCATATGTCCAATAAAGGCTTAATATCCAGGATATATAAAGAACTAAAGCTCAACAAAAAAACAATCAACCCAATTCAAAATAAGCTAAGGACTTAAATAAACATTTCTCCAAAGATATACAAAAGGCTAATAAGGACAAGAAAAGATGTTCAACACTCCTAATCATTAGGAAACTGCAAATTAAACTATAATAAGACTACCTCGTACCCATTAAGATGGCTGCTGTCAAAAAACACAGAAAAAAGTGTGGCAAGGATGTAGAGAAACTGGAACCCTGTATCTTTTCGGTGGGAATGCATAATTGTACAGAAGCTATGGAAAACAGTAGGGAGGTTCTTCAAAAAATCAAAAATACTGTAGAACTACCATTTGATCCAGCAAATTCTCTTCTGGATATAGTCCCAAAATAATTGAAAGCAGGGTCTTGAAGAGATATTTGTATACCCATATTTACAGCATTTTCACAATAGTAAAATATGAAAGCAACCCAAGTGTCTGTTGATAGATGAATGGATAAGCATAATGTGGTATATACATATAATGGAATATTATTCAGCCTGTAAAAGGAAGGGAATTCTGACCTATGCTACAACATGGAACCTTGAGGATATTAATGCTAAGTGAAATAAACCAGTAACAGAATGACAAACACTATATGATTCCACTACAATGAAGTCTCTAGAGTAGTGAAAATTGTAGAGACAGAATGGTGGTTTCCAGGGGAAGAGAGAAATGGGAATTTACTGTTTAAGAGAATGGAGTTTCAACGTTACAATATGAAAAGCTATGCAGATGGATAGTGGTAATGATTGCACAACTTTATGGATATATTTAACACTACTAACCTGTATACTTCAAGATGTTTAAGGTGGTAACTTTTATGTTATGTATATTTTACTATAATTTTTAAAAATAGAAAAAATGATGATATAGAATGATCAAGTGGGAATTATCCCAGGAATTTAAGGTTGGCTTTACATCCAAAAATCAATTAATGTAATGCACCATATCAATAGAATAAAGGTCAAAAGCCACATGATCATCTCAATAGATGCAGAAAAACAGCATCTGACAAAATTAATATCCATTAATGACAAAACACTCAATAAACTGAAAATAGGACAGAATTTCCTTAACATGACAAAGGGCATCTATAAAAACCCAACAGCTAACATCACGCTTAACAATGAAAGACTAAATGCTTTCCCCCTAAAATTAGGAACAAGAGAAGGATGTCTGCACTTGCCACTTCTATTCAATACTATACTAGAGGTTGTATCTGGGGTAATTAGGCAAGAAATTGAAATAAAAACCATCCAGATTGGAAAGGAAGAAGAAAAAGTATCTTTACTTGTAGATGACATCTTGTGTATAAAAAAACAGCCTAAGGAACCCACTAAAAAATTATTAGGACTAATAAAAAAAAGCTTACCAAGGTCGCAGAGTACAAGATCAATATATAAAAGTCAATTGTATTTCTATTTACTATTTGTATTTACTAGAAATACAATTGACTACCAAAATTAAGAATTTTGGTCTAATTTCCCACCAAAATTAAGAAAACAATTCCATTTATAATCGCATCATAAAGAATAAAATACTTAGAAATAAATTGAATAAAAGAAATGCAAAACTTTCCCCCTAAAAGCTACAAATCATTGTTGAAAGAAATTAAAGAATACCTAAAGAAAAGTAAAGACAGCCTACAGCCTACAATTATGGATCAAAATATTTAATATTGTTAAGATGGAAATACTACCAAAATTGATTACAGATTCAACACAATCCCCATCAAAATGCAGCTGAATTATTTTCTTGTCTTTTTTTTTTTCAGGAATTGACAAGCTGATTCCACAAATCTTGCAAAAATAACCAAGTTGGAGGACAGTAATATAGTATGATGCTAACGTAAGGAGATACAATAGAATGGAATAGAGAGAGTCCAGAAATAAATTCTCAATTTACGATCAGCTGATTTTTGAAAAAAGAACAAAGTTGGAAGACTAATTAAGATAGTGTAAAACTGGAATGAGGCGATCAGTAGAATGGAATAGAGACTCCAGAAATAAATCTTCACATTTCTGGTCAGCTGATTTCTGAAAAGGGTGCCAAGATCATGCAATGCAGAAAGAACAGTCCTTTCAACAAATTGTGCTGTGTCAACTGGATATCCACATGCAAAATGATGAAAATAGACCCCTTCCTTACACCACACACAAAAATTAACTCGAGATGGACCACTGACTTAAATATGAGGTAAAACTATTAAAATTCATCAAAACTGAAGCTTTCATGTTTCAAATGTAAGAAAGTGGAAAGACAACCTACAGAATGGAAGAAAATATTTATAAATCCTGTATCTTACAAGAGATTTGTACATAGAATATATAAAAACACTTACCACTTAATAATAAAAAGAAAAATAAGCCCAGTTTTTAAATGGGCAAATAATTTAAATAGATATTCTTTAGAGGAAAATGTAAAAACTCCAATAAGCATGAGAACACACTCAATATCATTAGCCATCAAGGAAATGCAAATCAAAACCAAAACGAGATACCTCTTCATGTCTCATTAGATGGCTATAATGAAAAAGACAGACAGCTACGAGGATTGGCAAGGATGTGGAGGAACTGGAATCTGCATACATGGCTGGTGGAAATGTAAACTGGTACACCGCTTTGGAAATGTCTAGAAATACCTCAAAAGATTAAACATAAAATTACTATAATAACCTAGCAACTCCATTCCTATATATACAACCAGAAGAAATGAAAACGTGTCAACACAAAAAACTGTACATAATGCTCATAGCAGCAACATTCATAGTAGCCTAAAGTTAGAAACAATACAAATGTCTATTAGCTAATGAGGGGTTGAATAAAATATGATACACACATACAATGAATATTATTTGGCAATAAAAAGGAGTGAAGTATTACAAAATAGATAAAACTTGAAAACAATATGCTTGGTTCCATTTATCATATTTTGCCATGTATAATGCACATCCATGTTTTTGGTCCAAACTTCAGGAAAAAACTTTCATTTTAATTTTTAAATTCAATTATTTATTTATTTAAATTTAGGTACTTGTTTTTTGTATAATAAAAGAATTTCAGAATTTAGTTTTGAACATATGGCACAAGAAATTTTATGTAACAAATAATTACAAAACACAAGAATGGATACAAGGTATTTCAGGTACTACCCATGCATAATGTGCCTCCTTATTTTCCCTCAAAAATTTAGGCAAAAAACTATGCATTATACACAGCAAAATATGGTATACAAAATGTCCAGGAAAGCAAATCTATAGAGATAGAAAATAAAGTAGCAAGTCTAACTGCTGAGGTTTGATGGAGGAGGTCAGGAGGAAATGGGAGTCACTGCTAAATGGCTACAAGGTGTCGTTTTGGTGGTGACAAAATATTCTAAAATCGATTGTGGTTAGGTTTGCACAACTTTGTGAATATACTGAACTATATACCTTAAATCGTATAAATTGCATGGTATAGGATAGATATTTTAATAAGTAGATGTATACAGGGTCTGGCACAAATAATGCCCCTTTTTATTACATAAAAATCTTTTAGTACAAAATCATAAGCATGTGATTTTGTAACAACAATATCACACTCAAGCACACCATATGACATTTTAGGTGAAATGTTCAAATTGCTGCCTATCTTGTGCGAGACATTCACGTCCCCCACCCACCACACTCAATGGCATTACTTCTGCTGGACCCTGTAGTTAGGTATATGATAGCCAGGTAGATAGATAGATAGATAGATAGATAGATAGATAGATAGATACATACATACATACATACATACATACATACATACATACATAATGTACTATAAGGCCAAGGGATCTAAGAATGCCTAAGCCCAGGCTTAGCCCAGGTACCACTGTTACCCCTGACAGTACAGAGTCAATAGACTGTAATATTTCATTAAACAGTTGCACCTAAAATGCTAAAGCAGAGCTCCCTAGTAAACTGGTTTAGATCTCACAGCCAAGATAGAAGATTCAGAGCGCATATTTTCTTGCCCTAAGCCACCTGAATCTTGCAATTTTATCAGTCTTTACTGGGTGTGATATGATAGTAATGAAAAGTGTTTGCACCCCTTTATTCAGTCCATGTATTATTTACAATAGCCGAGATATGGAAGCAACCTAAGTGCCTGTCCATAGACGAATGGAAAAGAAGAGGTGGTACATACATGAATGGGATATTCTTTAGCCATCAGAAAAGAATGAAACCTTGCCATTTGCAACAACATGGATGGACCTACAGGGTATTATGCTAAGGAAAATAAGTCAAAGAAAGAAACATGAACACTATATGATTTCATTTATTTGTGGAATCTAAAAAACAAAATAAACAAACAAAACAGAAACAAACTCACAGATACAGAGAACAAATTGATGCTTATCAGATGGGAGGACGGTTGGGGTGCTGATAAAAGGTAAAGGGATTAGGTGCACAAATTACCAGTTATAAAAACAGTCATGGGGATGTAAATTAGTACAATATAGGGAATATGGTCAATGATGTTGTAATAACTATGTATGGTGTCAGATGGGTGCTAGATTTATGGGGTGATCACTTCGTTAAGTTATATAAATATCTAATCACTACGTTGCACACCTGATACTAACAAAATATTGTATGTTAACTGCAATGGAAAAGTTAAAAAAATTTAAAGAGCATTAGGGAGAACAGAGGAGGAACAAATGGCTGGACTTCATTGCAAGATGAGAAATGCCCTCCTAACACTGAGGCCACCTAGAAGGAAGAAACAGAAGAAAGGAGAGGGGAGGGGAAAGCAGGAGGGGAGTGAAGGAAAGTGGGTAGGAGGGACAAAGAAGATGGAGAGAAAGGGAGAGGAGGAGAGGGGAGGGGAAGCCCAGATGCCCTACTCACTGTAAATGTGGCCCTGTGCCTGCAATCAGAGAATACTGTCTCTTCTTGCAGAATAGGAAGGAGAGGACAAAGAAGGTCAATATCCCTCTCCTAGATGCTCTCTAATTGGAGGAAGATTCCTGACAGAGATGTGGAGATGCAAATAGCAGAGGAAACAGGGTCAAACCAAACCTGAGCGGAATGCCTTGGTGAGTAAGAATACTTAACAGTTCCTTGCAAATCAAAGACCCTTAGACAAAGCTGCTCATTTTGAGATTTGCTAGTAAGATTTTAACCTGGAAGTAAATTGGAGAATTATTAAAGTGATTTGTGTTTTATAGCAAGATTATGGCTGTTGGTATAAATGAAGTGCTTTGCAGATGTTGTAAGATATTGTGGGCAGGAAAGCCATTCATTTGTATTCCCAGAGCTTTCCTTTATTAAGTGCCTTGAGTGGTTATTTTTCCAAAGTCGTCTTCTACTCTCTCCTGAGTGCACTTGTAGTCGGGGTACACTAAAGTTCTATTCATGAAGAAGAATAAGGATGGAGACGAACTTCATAGTGATCTAGAAGAGACACAACCTAGTGACTTGCTTTCTGGTGCACTGATTTGTAAAAGAGAAATGATCTACAGGGTACCTTTGGTGCAAACAGTCCTTTCTCTCTGTTTAGTTTCTAGAACTGCAACAGTCTGACCTTTCAGAGCTATTAAGCAGACCAAACCCCAAGGGAGGATGTGAGGGTAGCTGGGGAGCCAGTTTTAGTTGATAGCAATGATTCTTTGTGCAGACTTCCTGCACCCTGGTTTTGGAGTGACACTTTTTCGTCACCCGTTTGAACTTTCCTTTTAGCTGCTTTTTATATACAAGACCTTTGTTAGACTCACATGACTATGACCACCAGCAGTCATCCTGTGCAACCCACCTTCTTACTACTGGAAAGTATGGCGTTCCAGAGAGTATCACCTCAGGGCACCTCACGTTTCCAATCAGAACTCCAATCAGTTTGTGGTTTTGTACAAAGAGGTAATTTGTCCATGGTTCCCCTCTCCTTTGCAAAATTCTAGTACATAGAGAAAAAGAATCAGAATAGTATAATGAGCATACAGTATCTATCACCTAGATCAAACAATTAAAAAAAATTGCCATATATTCTTTATTTTCCCTTTTTCTCTTTTATGCTGAAGTAATTTAAAGCAAGATTATATATATTATATATATATATATATGCACATGCATGTGTATATATTTCACCCCTAAATACTTCAATATTCATCCGTAAATAATAAACATATCTTTGTTAGGTAAGTATAATTCCATTATCATATTTAACAAGATTTGCATAATTTTTCTTTTTTAAAATTTGTTTTATTTATTGATTTGAGAGAGAAAAACATCAATTTATTGTTCTACTTACTTGTACATTCATTGGTTGATTCTTATATGTGCCCTGGCTGGGGATTAAACTTGCAACATTGGCACATCAGGGTGATGCTTCAAGCAACTGAGCTACCCGCTGAGGCAAGATTCATGTAATTTTTCAGTAGCGTTTACTATCCATCCACACATTCCCTATTTGTTTCCAAAATGTCTTTTTTTAAAAACTGTGTAGTAAAATATATATTGTGTAAAATTGACCACTTTTAAGTGTATGATTCAGTGGCATCAAGCACATTCACAAGATGGTACAGCCACCACCACTCCTTCCAGAGCATTCTCATTATCCCAGACAAACCCTATCCTTTTTACCAACAAGCCTCCATTTCAATAAGATCCCCATATTTCATCTGGTTGTTTTGTTTCTTAAGGGTCCTAATCTGGAACTGCCTCCTCTTGCCACATCCACATACATTTTATTTTCACGACATTGACTTGTTGACAATTCTGGGCCAGTTGTTCTGTAGAATGTCCCACTTTCTGGATTTGTCTGGTGTTTTCTCATGGTGTTGCTAAACTTGTTCTTTAATCCTCTGCATTTCTTGTGAGCTCAAAGTTAGATCTAAAGGCTTGATAGGAATCGGGTTAAACTTCTTGGTGAGAATTCTTCACAGGTAACACTGTAGCTCCTACTGCATCGTGTGAGCCTGTACATAATGTCTGGACACGCCATTATTGGTGAGGCTCACGTTGGTCACTAGGCTTAAGAGATGATAACAACCTCTTAAAAATTGGGTTTTTAAAAATAGATTCTTGACTACTTGCATCATTTTTAAATGACTATCTCTACTTCAAATGTTCAGATAAAGGGACTCAGATGTCACCTAGCACCTGGGAGACGGGCTTTATCCTGTATAAGGGATAAGAGGATTGAGACTGAGGCTTTATGCTCTTTATGGAGTAGACACATGAGTTCGAGTTTATTGCTGAGGGTGGTCCATCAAGGCAGACATTTTCAAAATATGAAGTCTAACAGACACTATTTTTTTCTCTGGGCCCAGAAGAAGCTACTCTGAAATTAATCATCAGTCAGAATTTAACAATGGATAAATACATCTTTTTGTTAACACCTATTAAAGATGTCAGAACACTTTGAGAATTCAGAAACAGAAGAATCTTTTATGGCATTTTACAATAACTCCCTGTACACCTTCCACTCCTCCCCCCGCCCCGCCCAAAAAAACCACTTTAGACTCTAGAATAAAAAATTAATGAAAGGAATTTTCTTTGGATCCAGAATAGACAGATATTTAGATGTTTCTTAACAGAGTACCGTTTAAATTTTGGAGTAAGGAGAATGTATGCAATGTATGCCTCTGTTCTCTTTCTTTGATGTTTACCTCTTATCTTTTAGCTAGTATAAACTAAATAACTGACCCATTGAAAATACAAGCAACTAAGTTAAAGGATTTCATTATTTAAACTAAGAATTTTGGTTTCTAAGAAAAATGAGTAATTTTTAATCTCCATGTAAACACTTTTGTTTTACAGCAGTTAAATATCCAAGTCAGTTAAACTCTGCTCAAGGTTGTTCTTTATTTCTGGGTACCCAGAGGGGGTTCTGGTTTTTACTACTGTGCGTGTATGTTTGTTGTTTTGTTTTTCAGCTAACACAAAGATAAGGGAGTTGTGAGTTTCATGCGTAGCTGTACAGAACTTAACCATAGGATGCTGGACTAACAATTTTCATTTTACTTCTGGAATTAGTAATATCCTTTTTCTTAATGTACTCTGTAATTTTTAAAAATTCTGGCTTCAAAGTTATCAGTTGGGTAGGGAGGTGGTGAAGGTCCTTTGAGGAAATAGTCCTTCAACAACAGCCCACTAAAAAGCCGAGCAGCACTTTCCCATTGCCTCCGGTTGGGAGTTACTGTATTAGGTGAAGACCCCACCAATGGCTTAAGAAACCTGTGCAAAGGGTCAGCCATCCTTTCCCTTTTCTCTTTTTTTTCTCCTCTTCTTTTCTTCTTCTTCTGCTTCTCTCCTTGTCCTTCTTCTTCCTCACTCATTCTTTTTTCTTCCCTTCATTTGTCACTCATCCGAGACTGTCATTCTCCCATGACTCCTGCAGTTCTCACCACATTTCCGTGTTCCTGAAGGATTCCCTGCCTCATATCAGCCCATGGTATGTCACTGAATACTCAATTGAATCAATGGATTGGGAGAACAAATCCAGGAGAGGAGGTCTGTGCCTAAACTGTGTTCTGAACACTCTGCCAAACTCCCATTTGTTTTGAACTGCCAGCTCCAGTTCCATCTGGATTCTTTAGGCTCCTGGTGTTCTATAAGGATAATAATGAAATTACTTGAATTATGCCTAGTACTTTAAAAAACCCTGAAGACATTGTACGAGGTCTGTCTGGAAAAAGTTCAGCTATCATTAATATAATAAGAACAGTTTGCATGACATTGATGTAACCTGGAAGCCAAGGAGGGTGGCCTGGAATGTGCATGTGTGAACAATGGCAGCTTCACTGTACTAGTCAGTGGGGGCAATAGATGCCACTGAGTGAGCAGAGCAACAAATCTGCATCAGATTTTGCATTAAGCTTGAACAATCCTCCACAGGAGCTATTCAGTTGACTCAGAATGCCACCGTTATGGGCAACTGGTGACTGGCAGCTTCATCATAACAACACGCCCACTCATGCATCACATGTTGTGCAGATTTTTTGGTAAAACATCAAATCGCCCAGGGGACTTAGACCCTTACAGCCCAGATTTGGTTCCCTGCAGCTTCTGGCTTTTTCCAAAACTGAAATCACCTTTGTAAGGGAAGAGATTTCAGACCGTTGATTAGCTTCAGGAAAATATAACAGGGCAGCTGATAGCTACTGGGAGAACTGTGTGAGGCCCCAAGGTGCCTACTTTAAAGGGAACTGATGCATCATTGTCCTATGTACAATGTTTCTTGTATCTTGTATCTTCTTTAATAAATGTCTGTATATTTCATATTACATGGCTGGATACTTTCTGGAAAGACCTCATATATGTACTCACAACAAGCCTAAACAGGATGACTGAATAATGGAAAGCTTCCCTCCCTTTTTGGAGGAGTGGGAGGCTAGAAGATTGAGGACATTAAGCCATACTAACTCATTGTGAAGATTGTATCTTCCTACTAAGAAGTTCTGGTTGGTTGTATGTTGTTTTCTATATGGTATAGAGTATACTGAAAAGAATAAGGGTATAGAGGTGAGCCCATTCAAAATTTAGCCTCTAACAATAAGACTTGGGCTATTTATTCAACATCTCTGAATCTCAGTTTACTCTTCTGTAAAATGGGACTAATACTGGGTTGACCAAAAAGTCCATTTAGTTTTTTTCATAATATAAAAGACACCATTTTCACCAATACCTTTACTGATTTGGATATTTTGAGTATGTCGGCTATCTCCTGCTATTGGCTTCTCGTGGGTAGAGACCAGGGGTACTGCTAAACATCTTCCAATGCATAAAACAGCCCCACAGCAAAGAATTATTTGGCCAAAATGTCAATAGCACAAGAAACTTCGCAAACCACTTTTGACATGTTTGATCAGTCACAGCACCTTCTCCATACACTGCACAAATCTTTTTTTTCTGTTTCAGTTGTGTTTTTACCTCTCTTGAAATAATAAAGCATAATAAGCTGAAAATATGTGAATATTTCATCTTCAATATTAAAATGGGTGCATAAAAATTCACCAATTTTGATAAGTTCTTTTAAATGCATGCTGATATCACAGCTGTCACAGTACAGACTAACAAAATTGTTTGGAATGAAGTTAAAGACAACTAAGCACTACTAGAACCATCATAACAAAAAAACTCAATGAACTTTTTGGCCAGCTCAATAATTTCTATTTTTCAGATGACCTAATGATTTTAGATAATGTGTGTAAAGCACTCATTAATACAATACCTGGTCCTAATAATACTTAATATGTTTTCTCTGTAAATGCAACTCATTTTGTAGATAAAAATCTTTCAAAGAATAAAGCTGTTGGGGGGAAAATGAATTTGAGCTATGAGAAAAGAGGTTGAGAATCACTAATATAACATAGCTCTACATAGCAATACCAGCCAACCTTTAAGAACTCCTGCCAAGGCCTGAGGGCTCTGACTAGGGAATGTATAAGGTTGTACATCTTTTCTGTTAATGAATGAATCCTAACTTGAGGGGGATACTCAGTTCTCTACACATATCTTAGCTACACATCCTTAAGCCTGTTAGCTCCTCTGCTGGATTCCTATGTGATTTTTGACTAGCTCTTGTGATGAGCTTCAAGAAGTACCAGGCCTACTCCTAGATACCCTACTGTTTATGGGAACTTGGGGTCTTGGGTGGGAACTAAAAGGAATGGAGTGCTGTGGGAAAAGGGAAAGAAGATGAAGTTTGTGGAAGAGATGAAGAAAGTTAAAGGATCATTATGGCTTAGTTTGCACTCCTTGAAAAAGGGGCAACAGAATTTATTTCCTGAAGAGAAAAGTCCTGTCCCATGTTCCCGTCTTCCATCCCAGCCCCAAAAGGACTCTATTAAAAAATGAGATGTTCTCCTAAATCTCTTACCTCTTCCTCCCTCTAGGCCCTGACTATCTCCCAGTTCATCCCTTTGTCTAGGAACTCCCAAGATAGGGAGAGCAATTGCCCCCTTTCTATTAATGGGCTCAGGTTTACAACTAAGGGCCAGAAGCTACCTAGCACTTAAGAGAGCCCTTCTCCCATGCCCTGCTAAATTTCATTTGGTGGAGCATCTTCAGAGAGATGGCCTGTAGAATGCAACTTTTAAGTTTGGTGTTTCTGTTGAACAGGCCAAATGATTTTGGAATATTCTGTTTTAGGCTGAATTTATCCTTTGTTATTTTAATGGCTGTAACAGGTTGTTTTTTAAAATGTTTTCAATCAGCACGTCTTTATTTATTGTCCTCAACACCCGGAGGCTACTTGAAGAAGGATTTAATTTTTAAAGTCTAGTAAGTAAACAAAAGTTTCCCAATAGCATCTTCAGGCAAGCACCCAGAGACCTCATTTTTGCCACAGTGCTTGCTTGGCTCCCTCACAGGAGACCATCAGTACTGTGCTCAACAAACCTTGTGTGATCTTTTAAAAAATATACTTCCAAACACAAAGTTACTTACTAATTTATTTTTTCTTCTTCTTAATCACCATGTATGGTGGGGGGCAGGGAGGCGGGGGTGGAGAGCAAAAGCAAGGCAGGTTTTACATGTGGTATTATCTGACTAGACCCTAGACCTGGTAAATCAAATAGGCTGTGTTGGGGGTTACATATAATAAATAGTTGGGTGATGGTTATTCACTGTTCTCCCAAGAATGTGGTAATGTTCAGAAGGCACTGGCTAGATAAGCAGAGGCTAGCAGGCATGGCTTCAGCTCTGTGGGAATTTATAAGGCTTTGAATTAACTCCAGAATCCCATTACATGCAATATTCCCTGATGTTGAGTATGTTCTCTGATACCTTTTTTCTATCTCAACCTTCTGAGAGTACAATAATTTACCCTAGTGTTTCTTCCTGTTTGAAAGTTGCAAAATAGGCTTAGGGTTGTATTAATCAAGATAGGCTAATTGTTACAACAAATGACTTTAAAATTTCAGCGGTTTGACCCAACAAATGCACTGTTCTTGTCATAGTCCAACATGGATTGGTAGGGGTGGAAGTGCACGGAATGTGGTAGTCGATCTCTGTTCAGTGATTCAGGGACATAGGACCCTTCCCACTAGACTCTATGTCCCTCCTCTTTCTCAGAATCTTCTCCATTCACCAGTGGGTGAGGAAAGAGTATACAGAGCACTGCACGGGAGGCTTTTTATAGGCCAGTGTTGGGAACCATCCTGCCTGCTTTCAGGAGCTATGACCTTGCCAACAGGAGAAAAGACCCTACAGCTAGGGGACCTTGGGACCATAAGCCACTAAGGAGACAAAACTTATCCTTCCAGTAGGGGTGCAGCCTTTGCCCCCTTTACTTCACCCTGCTTGGTCCCTGGAGGATGGCTGGATAGTCAATGACGGGAAAGATTCCTCAAGGAAGGAACAACCTAAGACAGGCATAATTGTGAAGGGGCCATCAGGGAAGAATTTAGGGGATTATGGAGGAGGGACAAAGGACCCTCACCCCTCAGCTTTGTCATAGCCTGACTCTTCATTCTATCTGTAAAAAGTCTCCTAATCTCTCAGCTGTCTTGCTCCCCCTGCCTGATTCAGGCCTGAAAAAATGCCAATGAGGGATACAGCCCTGTGTGTGGATGGAGGTTTCCAGGAGTATTCAGACCTGAGAAAGAATGCATAAAATCCTATGAAAACAGCTTTGCTAAGAATGCCCTCAATTTTAATGTTAAGGGTCCAAGCACAAAATAAGTTTGTTTCCCCAGGTTTTATGGCCAATTGGCATCACCTTGTCTACCAGACCCTGACTCAAAAGGCCCTCTTGATTCCTAAGAATGTTATCTGTTAACCTTATCTCCTTTCTTTGATCATTACTATCTGGCATTGATTGATGAGCTTTACATGCATGCAAAGTATATCTATGCAAACTAAATTCAGTAAAAGCCCACTGAGAAAGAGGCTCAAGGCCCTTCTCCACTGAGAGATTGGTCAGCCTTTTCTCCCCAAGCAGATCTTGCCTTGGTAGATTTATTCTCATCAGTGGCAGCCAGGAGGGTTCTGCAGGACGGAGCTCCCCTACAGGCCAGACCTGGAATTGACATTCATCACTTCCATCATATTCCAGTGGCCACAACTCAGTCATATGCCTCTGCCTAACTTCAAGAGAGCTAGCAAGTACAGTCTAGCTGTGTGCCCAGTGTCCAGGAAAGACAGGTAGCTCCTAGAGGCAGGCCAATAGTTTAGTTCTTGTGTATTATCAAAGATGTGCAAAAAAATGTACTGTCCTATTTTCAGGTCACTGAATTCCTAGCCCTACCACTAACGGCTTGGTCAGTTTCTAGAAAAAGCCCATCTGTCAACATCAGCACCAACCTCATTACCACCACAAATCAGTCCACACTGCAAATTTACTTCTTTATGTATAAGACTTTGCAGAGGTTCAAGATACCTGGATCAAAGACCCTGCAGAGGTTCTGACTGGAAGTTGCCCATGCACTTGCACAATGCCCTTCTTGTCAGAAGGTTCCCCTGACAAAGTCTGGAAACTAATCCACCCAAAGCTGTATGTAATATCTAAACCAAACTTTGTCATGTGGGACCTATGAGAAGAATAAATGTGTTATAGACATTTCAAGAACTGTCTCAATACCTTTTCAAAAACTATAAAAACAAGCTTTTGCCTTTTCTCAATCAATGTATTTTTCACAGTTGTCATGACTCTGTAATTGTCTGCACTCTTGCTTCCTGCTTTTCTCATCAACCAATTTACAAAGGCAATCTCATAGTGCAACCATTTTAGAGACATCCATTTGTCCTCATTAACTCATCGGCTACTATTCCCATTGAGATTTTAGCTTCCTCCAATAATGTTTGTTCATCCTCTTGTATAAATAGGATGATGACATGAACTATACAAGGTAATGATGTGCACTCTGTGCTGCTCTTCAAGTCATGGTGGTCAGTTTTTACTACCCCATCCATACTTTCCTCCTGTAATCCAAGCTCTGCATTTATTATATGGCTCATGCAATTAAAGATGCAGTCTTCATTCATGTACTTATTCATTTCTTTAGCCATTCATTCCTTCTGAAATATTGAGTATCTACTATGTGCCAGACAGTATGCTAGATGCTGGAATCAGGGTGAAGAACATTACATATAAGGTCCCTACCCTCATGGAATTTATGGGAGAGATATATTTTAAATAAGTAATAATGCAAAATATTAATTACAATTGTAGTAGTTGTTATGGGAAGCTTATTTTTTTAGCATTTTTTAAAAAATTCTCACCCAAGGACATTTTTCATTGCTTTTAGGGAGAAAGGAAGAGAGAGAGAAACACTGATGTGAGAGAGATACATCAATTAGTTGCCTTCTCATACACGCCTGACCAGAGATCAAACCCAAAACCTGGGTATGTGCCCCAAATGAGACTTGAACCCATGATTTTTTGGTCTATGGGATAATGCTCCAACCAACTAAGCCATACCAGCTAGGACACTTTATCTTTTTAGGTGACCCTGAATCACCAATAGTTGTTTCTTAAACTGAGACCTTTGTTCCTTTATAAAAACTAGCTTTGTTTCTTTAGGGTAATCAATCATTTATTCTTTCATGTACTAATAATATTCATTAATTCATTAAATATCATTGTAAAACTATGATTTGCCAGGCACTATGCTCAGCTTTCCAAATACAAAAATGAAAAGACAAGATTCCTGGTGCAGGGTCATAGTGCAGTTAAGTAGACTGGCATGCAAACCACACAGTACACTATGATATGTGTTATAATGGAGAAATGTGAAAGGTGCAGTTAGGGGTAAGAAAGAAGGACCTAAATCTGTCTACATAGGTCAGGGAAGACTTTACAAAGGAAGTAGCACTTGGAGTTGAAGGGTCAAAAAGCCTTTGCTAAGTAGACAAGTCAAGAGCAGGTATGTGATGGCTGGTTGATCATTGAAAACTTGTGCTTTCTCATTTCATTGTATGAAAATTTTCTGGGAGTACCCTATTAATTTCCAATTCCCTGTACATCTAGCCAGGTGACCAGTTCTCACTAATGGGATACGAGCAGAAGTGATGTGCATCATTTCTGGGCTGGGTTAAGAAGTAGGTGTGCCTTTTCTTCCTTCTTTTTCTCAGCTTTTAGCTCTGGAAGTAAAGGACTGAAGCTTAGAGGATGGCAAAGCTGCAAAATAGGATTCTGGGTGGAAGGTTGTTTGCCACACTGAATTATTAAATGACTAAGAAATAACCTCCTATTGTGTTAATCTACTGATATTATATAGCTTATTTGTTACAGAAGCAAGGTATACTTTAATTTAATATGAGGCAGTCTAAGCAAAGTGAACAGATGTGCAAAGGCTTACCAATGTGTCTAGCACAGAGTACATGCTCAATAAATACTTAATATTGCAGTAAAGGTGTTATGGGCAAATAATCTTGTATTGCCAGAGTATGAAATACACTATTGGTGGGCATGAGGGGAGGGTGTCTGCATAGGCATGGCAGGTCACACAGAACCCTGAATGCGATGTTGGAGAATTTAGGTTTAATTTTGTGGAAGTAGGGAAGCCAGTGAAGAATATTGGAAAGGTAAAATCATGATCACTGAAATAACAGGATCTCTGAGAAACACACACCGAAGAGCCTGCTTTAATTTTCTGTAAATGTAAGATGATAATCCAAAGACAAAAGATAGGATTTCAGAACCAGAAAACATCAGAGTCTAGTCAAACCTGACTTAACAAGTGAGGAAAGTGAGGCCCAGAGAAGCCGAGTACCTCGGCCAAGGTCACCCAGCTAAAATTTGGCAGAGCAGGAGACGAGAAGGCTAGTTTCTTGTTTGCCAGCCCTGTAGCATTGCTCTTTCCATTGCACCACAGTGCTTTGTAGCAGTGGAGACCAGCTGGTGTGCCTGAGTTTTCAGTTCTCTAATGAAGACATTGGGGATTTGGAGGCAGGGTATTTTCCATACAAGGCTGTCTTCTCTGTAATTCCTCATCTGGCTTGAACCACTACTTTGGAATAGGTCCATTTTTCAGCATCAAATTTCCCTGGAGGACGACCGGGAATGTGCTTAGTGACCTGTGTGGTGCCCTTGCACATTCTGAGCTTTTGTTGGGAAGATGAGAAGAAAGTAGCAGTGGTTTGAGCTCCTGGAAATGTTCCCTGGTCCCTCAGTATCTGGGGAGTTGTTAGCTCTCTCAGTGACTGTGGTTCTGCCCTCCAGCTGATTGTCCTTCAGGGGTCAGATCAAAACATTTCCAGCTTGCCTGTTTAAAGGGTCAACTCCTTATGGTTGGCATTTTGATATCATTTTCTGTTCATCATTTCCCTACTTCTGTTTTTCATATATTGTTAAGCTGATTCATTATTCATTATGATTATTATTTTACTCCATGTGTTACCCAAGGCCACATGACATGCATTTGTTTTTTTAACAGCAAATGGGGGTGAAGGGACAGCTATGCTGAGGCCAGTCTCAGGGAAACATGACATGTGGTCTGACTTAAGAAGGACAGGATAGTATTGAATTATTTTACAACTGGGGAGCCAGAGCACAAGTCAGGGAGCTAGGGAGGTCATTTGTTCAAAGTCTCTAAGAAATCTTGGGGAAAAAGATATTTCTTGATGTTTTTGGTCTAGAGTTTTATAATCACTCTGTTCCTTGTCCTTTGGTTGTATCATCTTTGCCTCTCTTGCATGTTGCGTGATTGATAGCTCAGTTAGTTAGGATGGAGTATTACCAAAGATGAGATTGCTACCTCAGTCCCTAAGGGGTGCCTTGGTGGTACCCAAAGACAAGGTCTGATGAAAGTGCTTGGGCATGGAAGTCAGAGAGACATCTGCCACTCACTTGTTGTGAGAACTCTGGCAATTTTCTTAACCTCTCTGAGCACCAGTTTCCTCTCATGTAAAGTGAGAAAATACTGTGAACTCCTGGCGGTTGCTGTGGGGATTAAATAAACTCACATATGTAAAGCTGCTCTCTTCATGCTGGGCACATGGTTGGCTCTTAACAGAGGCTTTTCAGGCCCCTGAGAAGTTTCCAGGAATAGCATTCTTTTCTCCAATCCCCATTTTGGGATTCAGATCAAGATGAGAAGTGAGACAAGAGAGTGGGCAGATGGAGACCAAAATGTTATTGGCTGTTGTTTACTGTGGGAGAGAGTAGGATACTAAGTACTAAGTGAGTTTCAGAATTCGGTAGATTTACTCACCCAGTCATAAGTAACATTTGACCAGGACAGGCCTTCTCATTCTGGGGATGAGGGTTAGGACAGGAGGGGACTCTGCCCCAGAGGAGCAGGGCATCTTCGCTACAGCAAGCAGATACTTAAGAGGAAGAAGGGAGGAACTAAACTGAGTGTGCCCTCTGTAGGCCTCACCATTCCCCAATCACATTAAGCCCTTTCTCTAAGGAGGAAGAACAAGAAGCTAGACAGAGAGCCAGAGGTGTCAAACCCCCACAGGGAAGCAAATGTCAGAAGCATTTCTCTCAATATTTTCTTCTCTGGTCCTCCTCCTATCATCTCGTGCCTGTTACTTTTCAGAGACGCTCATCAATTGTGTGCCGCTGTGGGTAGCCTCAGAGTACAAAAAGTTGGAAGAAGGTGTGAGAGAGGGAGAGAGAGGTTGGGTTGAGTCATTGGTAGAGAAAGAGGGGTGGGCAGCTGACTCCAGAAAGAAAAACCTAAGTTCAGAATCAGGGGTTAGAGGTCTGAAGGGAGGATCCATGCTCAGAGACCCGTTGTAGAAAGGAGGGCAGTGCAGGAGCACAGTGAGAATTTCCAGGCATTGGGGCAACATCCAGCGGTTCCATCCCCAGAGGACAGGTGGGCAGCAGGGTTCCAGCGGCACTCGGATCTGACCGATGAGTCCCAGAACTTTGTCTCCTGGAGATGGCTCTCAATACTAGCATTGGGTCATTTACCCTCTGCCCAATTTTGAATCTTTAATATATAAGCATATTTTATTATAAAAATAATATACATGCACTTTGGAAAATTCAGAAATGTAGAGAGATATAAAGAAAAAAACAAAATAACCCATAATGTTAATTTTGACTATATTGCTATTCTGTCTTCCTTCAGTGCATATCAGCATACAGATAAAGTGATTCTCTCTATACATATTAGATTTACATGCTTATTTTTCACTTGATATTATACAGGGTGACCAAAAGTAGGTTTACAGTTGTGAGTATGTGACACAGAGTTCATTCTTGTATTATTTATTATTGTATTATTTATTTGTATCACAACTTGTAAACCTACTTTTGCCACGTTATAATCACTTCTCCATGTTATTAAAAGTTCTCAGTAATTAAACATCGCTTTAAATGATTTTCCCAATTTTTATGCACATTTGGATCAATCTCTACCAATTTGCCTTCTTCTGGGTTGGTGAACAGGGCATTCTCAAAGGCCATGGCCCTCCACGGCCTGTCCGTAGTAACTACTGTACAGTACTTGATCTTCTGGAGAGTTCTCCTCACATTTCTAAAAGTTGATGACACAAGTGATCAAAAGAGGCCACCCTGAAAAATGCAATAATTCAACGTATAGGCCTTTCTTAACATGACGTCGTTCTTACATATTGAAAAGAACCACTGCATTATTTGCTGGAGCTGCCATAACACAAATACCACAGACTTCCCAGATTTATTTTCTCGCAGTGCTGTAAGCTCGCCCATATTTTATCTGAGTTGGCTCTTCATTATTGAGTTACAACAGGTTTTCATATATGCTGAATATAAGTTTCTTGTCAAATATACTTTTGGCAAAGGTCTTCTCTCATTCTGTGGGTAGTCTTTTTACTTTTTTTTTTTTAGAGGGGGGGAGGGAGAAAGAAAGGATGTAGAAATTTCAATGTGAGAGAGAAACACCAATCAGTTGCCTCTCAGACATGCCCAACCAAAGACCAAACTCACAACCCGGGTATGTACTCTGACTAGCAATCAACCTGGTGACCTTTTGCTTTGTAAGATGATGCCTAACCAATTGAGCCACACTGGCCAGGGCTGTCTTTTTACTTTCTTAATGGTGTTCTGTGAGCATAAAAAGTTTTAATTTTGAAGTCCAATTTGTTTACTTTTTTCTTTTGTCACTTCTGCTTTGGGTGACATATCTTAAGAAACCATTGCCAAGTTCAAGGTCATAAGGATTTACTCCTGTGTTTTCTCCTGGGAGTTTTATCATTTCAATTCTTACATTTAGGTCTATGATCTGTTTTGAATTGATTTATTTGCACCATTCATTGAAAAAACTAGGCCCTGGCCAAGTAGATCAGTTGGCTAGAGTGTTGTCCTGATACTCCAAGGTTACAGGTCTGATCCCCAGTAAGGGCACATGTAAGAATCAGCTAATGAATGCATAAATAAGTTGAACAACAAATCAATGTCTCTCTCTCTCTCTCTCAAACCAATAAATAAAAAAAGAAAAAAAATATTCTTTCTCTATTGAATTGTCTTGGCACCTTTGTCAAAAAACAAACAAATAAAAAAAAAACCACTTGACCATAAATGTGAGGGTTTATTTTTGGACACTCAATTTTATTACATTGATCTATATGTGTATACTTATGCCTATGTCTTTATCATTGTAGTTTTCTTGTAGGTTTAGAAATCAGCAAATGTGTATCTTCCAGCTTCGCTTTTCTTCTTTAAGAGTATTTTGGCTATAATGGTTACACTTCCATGTGAATTACAAGATCACCTTGCCAATTTCTGCCAAACGGACACACACACACACACATACACACACACCCAAAAAACTGGGATCTGAATAGGGATTGCATTGATTTAATTTTAATGATCAGATTGTTCATTGCTAGTGTAGAAATGCAGTTGACTTTTGTATATTGATCTTGTACCCTGTCATGTTTACTCTGTTCAGGTCGTTGTGTTAGCTACCATAGAAAACACAAAGGTGAACAAGATATGGTCCCTGTCCTGAATAAGCTAATAGCCTAACTCAAGATATAAGATATAAATCTATTGGGTAAGTAATGGCTCATTAGAGCAATGTGGAGGGAAGTACAGAATTTCCAAATGGACTTACAAACTAATAGAGCTCCAGCAGAGTAGGGGTTGGAGAGACATTCAAGGTTGGAGCGGTAGGGAACAATAGAGTTGGAAGGATTTGAAAGCTCACTCTGTCCCTCCCTTTCTTCCTTCTTCCTCCATTTCCTCCTTTAATTTTCTTGCTTGTTTTTCCATTCCACTTCTTTGAAGACATTAATAAAACATACCCATGGTTGTTGGTGGTGGTGTTAGACTTTGGTCCTTAAGCTTGGCTAAGAAAGAATCCAAGGCCAAGAACTCTAGTGAAAGAGAGTTTATTTAGAAAGTCACAGAGGTAGAAGTGAGCCAGCTGGGCTGTGTGGACTCAAGAAACAAGTTACAGAGGCAAAAGAAGGGCCCTTGGCACTTATGAGAAAGACAACAAAGATGCACCTGAAAGGGGGGGTGTGGGTGTGTTCTAGAGGGAGAGAGTGTGTGTGTACTGGGTCCTTTTTCTTAAGGGTTTTTATCTGTTTTCCAAAGGTGTGGATTTCAGGGGAGGTCTCAGGGGAGGATGTCAATAGAATATTCACTAGCTTTCCGGGTGTGTCATTTTAGGTCCTGGTCTCTACTGATTGGTTGACGCTGGTGTAGGGGATCACTAGTCATTGCGTCTGGTCCTGATGTAAGCCACAGCATTATTTCATTTGGTTTTGCCGCTTTTCTGGGCTTGGAGCTGAAACACAACTGAGGCCTAGGTATTATCTTTAGTTTGACCAAAACTCTTGTCTCTGTGGCCAACATACCACAGGCTTTGTTCAAGGTGATTTGCTGTGGGCCAGAAACTCATCGTCCTGAGAGCTTCATGATTAAGAGAGTGGCATGCAAAGGAGAAGGCGGCAAATGTCCCAGGGTGCTGGATCAGGCCGGTTTTAATCAGTTATCTGTACAAGTTTCCCCATTCCACTTGCCAACGAATTTTCCTAACTACTTACTATCCTGTCTCATGGTTAGTTATCCTCATTTCTCAAACCAGGCTGATCATCAGAATCTCTTGATGAGCTCATTAAAAATATAGATTCCTGGGTTTCACCTCAGAACTATTGTCTCATATTCTCAGAGGCAGGGGCATAGACAACGGCACTAAAATTTTTATCAGATGATTCTGATTTTCAGCTACGTTTGGGAATCTCTGATTATTATAATAATGGTATCCAGATGTGGACTAATCCCTAGCTTCATTCCATTGCCCCTCTGACTCTATTGAGGATGCTCACAAATCCAGGAGATCAGAAGCACACCTGAGTAGGAGAGTGTGTGTGCATCTGTATAACAATTCCTGCTTTAATGAAAAACCACTAAAAGTGCATACATTACTGAGAAAGCTGAGTAGTGTCATGTGTGTTTATGGGGATGGCTTATAGGGATTTTCAGTATTTGGTCACACATCTTAAGAAACCATTGCCAAATTCAAGGTCATAAAGATTTACTCTTGTGTAAAGACTTCAGAGTCACTGGTGAGACATATATCCACTCTCCAGATTTCATAAATTGTAACAGCTTGCCATATGTAGTTAAAAGTTTTTGAATCTTCAGTATATTTTTTTTCATTACCATTTAATCCCTTTATGTTCCCCATCCCCCAGCAATTTTTAAAAAATAAATAAAATGTTTTAGTTACAAAAGAAGGCCCTTTCATTCCATCTCTACCCAGAGGTAAGCAATCTCTTAAAGATGGTGGGAATCCTTCTCACATGTTTTTATGTTTTTACTACACAATATATATGTTATATGTTTTGGTTGTTTAAAGATGTTTATAAATAGTGTACATATTTTCTAAAACTTGTATTTTTTCAACACCATGTTTTTGGAATTTAGCCATGATACTTGTACAGCTAGTCCTTTCTTTATAACCTAGTAATATTATATATTATAGTACTGTAATGTAGACCTATGCTATAAATGTTCCAGAACTTATCCTGTGGATGGATATTTATGCTAGTTTTTTTGCTATTTCAAATCACGATATAATCAATGTCCTTATAAAGGGCATTGTCCTTGTAAATACCTCATTGGGCACATGTGTGGGAGTTCTAGAATATATCTGGAAAGGGAATTTCTAGGGAATAGAATATACACATTCTCAACTTCTCTAGATTTCTCTCTAGATTACTCTCTTCAGTAGGTGAACTAATTTTTACTCTCATCAGTGGTATACGAAAATTTCTCTTTCACACATTCTAACTAACACTGTCAAGCTTTTTAAAAATATACATGTCTGGGACCTATTTTCAGATGCTGGTAGGGCAGCTCTGCAGTGTGGTTTGAAACAGGCCACAGGTGACATGGAAACACAAATGTCATGGAGAGCTTCTGCTCCCTGTATATCTGCATACACAATCTAATATAGTGATAGGTGAACTGCCACAGTGAGAGCCCTCTGTCACTTTGTTGGTAACATCTGTGTTGGCTGCATTTAGATCCTGGAGGAAAGGGTAGAGAAGTGCCACTGTCCAACTTACCTTGCAGATGCATTATGCATCAAACAGGGGCCTGTGGTTTACAGTCCACTGGGTGGTACTTAATCTAAAGTCTCACCTTTGCCAGCTAAGGTGACAGGTGGGGGTCACTTTCTGGAAGCTGTCTTGACTCTTACTAGGTGTACTCCTGGGTGTCAGTTGTCAGGGCTTGTGTACGTGCCATCGTTTAGGGCAGAGTGCGTGTCAGTGCTGTCTGCCAGCCTGCTGGGTGGTGTCACTGTGTGGAGCATTTGTGGCTTTTTCAAAGCCCCAAGGAATCTGAGAAGCAAGTGAGGGAATGATGCATGAAAACAAAAGGCAGTGGAAAGAGTGACCAGCCAGCAGGCTCCAGCAGGCTAGAACGCTCTGTCCTTGTTATTACTGCTTCATGAAAATGCCGCCGGCTTCCTGGCAAGGTCTGGAAGGTAGAGGCTTCTTAAGAAAACAAGGACAAGTGATCTGTACTTTGAGGCTGGAATCTGGTTTCTCAGCTTCCCCATTTTCCAGTGGAAGCTGCCGGGTGAGGTTGGGGAACCCTCTGCCCCTTGGTGGGTTTAGGTCAGCCTTTCCCTCTCCCCTGGCTGCTTTCCCAAGAGTTTTCTCCTCCCACTCAAAAGCAGCACAGCTCTGGTCTCAGAGGCCTAGAAAGGCTGACGGGGGAGAGAAGTTGGGTGGTGCCCTTGACAGAGCTGTTCCCCAAGGAGTGATCTGAAGGTCAGCTTCTGGGAGGCAAAAGGGCTTCAGCCATTATTCCCATTCAAAGGGGCTTTGTCACAAAGACGTGTTTCCCGGTTTGGGACGAGACCAAGGGGTGCTCTCATTCCTGGCCCTCTTTCCTCTGAGCTATTCATACCCTGCCACCACACATTCTCACAGGACAGCCCACCTCAGTTTTCAGGATTGAGGGAGAAACTCAGGAAAGGTAAGAGTGTTTATTAACTCTATTGCATGGCTATTTAAACTTGTCATTATTGGGCTCGTAGGAGGTCAACCTCTACTTTTCCTCCTGATAATCTCCTTCCTTTGTGGCAAATCTAGATGCAAAGTAGGGAAGCAGTCAGCATTCTCTTCCTTTCTCACTATCCACCAGCTCTGAGGATAATGAATAAAAATAGGGCTGGATACAATAGGGCTGAGCTGAGGGTGTGGTTTGCTTGGCAACGGCTCAGGCGAAGTTATTTCTCTTGGTTCCCAGTGCTCTTGACTTCGTCTGTGCCTCATGAAGTCCTAAAAATCCAGCTTGAGTGTGACTTTTTTCTTTTTGGTAAAACTCCCATCCATAGAGTTAATCATTCCCTTCTTTCTGGTCCCACAGAATTTTGTTCTTATAAAAAGCACTCATCATATTGTGTGATAATTACTTGGGTTCATGCCTTATTTTGGTGTGTGTGTTTTTTCAGCCTTTACTGACTGTACTTTAACATAATAGTCCTTTTATAAATATTTACTGGATGAATCAAAGTTCCTGAGTGAACAACAGTATTCAGCTCTTGTATTTTCTTAATGATCCCCTGCCTTCTCCTTGGGGTGACTACAAGCAGTTTCAGCTCCACATGAAATGGAGGACGCACTGCCATGAACTGTAATTTTTTTCCTGAGGAACTGCTCCAGCAGGAGTGGGTATTACAGATACATCATTTTGTTACAGGTACAGAAATTGTTTCTGGGAAACACTGCCATTATTACCTCTGAAAGGCAAGTCCGTAGAAATTGTTATTTTCCATTTACAGATGGACAAATGGAAGCTTTCTTTCTCATTTACCAATTACAGAATATCCACTCTGTTCAAAGTACTGTGCTAGGATTTTCATGGTCTACAAAGACATATAAATATAAGACAAGGTTCTTGTTCTCAAGAAGAGTGTTATAATCTGGTTAGGATGAAAAGATATTTGTATGCAGAAGTAACTATAACCTGGGAGCCTTTTACTTGAATCATATGAGTTGTCCAGAAAGAAGTACCAGAGGGAATAGAGAAGGTAGGCAAAGAATGTCCAGCCAAAGTGATCAGGGACATTGTTGTGGTCAACATGGCATTCAAGCTGAATAGATTCTGTGCTGGTAATTCTCCACTTGGCTGGTCCCTGCGTTAGTTTCCTGTCACTGCCACAACAAATTACCAAAGACTGGGTGGCTTAAAACAACAGAATTTTATTTTCTCACTGTTCTGGAGGCCAGCAGTCCGGGATCAAGGTTTTGGCAGGGCCACGCTCCCTTCAAAGGTTCTAGGGGAAAGTCTGTTCCTCACCTCTTCCAGCTTCTGATGGCTCCAGGCTTTCCTTGGCTTGTGGCCACTTCACTCCGGTTTCTGATTCTGTGGTCACAATGCCTCCTCCTTTCCTTTTTCAAAACTTTCCCTGCTTCTCTTTATTAGGATACATATGGTTGTATTTTGGGCCCACCAAAATAAACTGGGATAAGCTTTTCCACTCAGGATCCTGAACCTAAGCACATCTCTACTATATAAGGTATTAGGGCACAGACATATTTTTTTGAAGAGGCCACTAGTCAGCCCATGAAAGCCCCCCTTACCCTTCTCCGCCCCGCTCTGTGCCTCATGAGGTTGTTACCCACAAATGACATTGCCTGGGC
This sequence comes from Tonatia bakeri, assembly GCA_004024845.1. NCBI lineage: Eukaryota > Metazoa > Chordata > Mammalia > Chiroptera > Phyllostomidae > Tonatia > Tonatia bakeri. Next base: position 541,944 of record PVIA01000049.1, read on the forward strand.
TATACTGTCTTCTATCTTACTGTAGGGTTTGGCCAGTGGGAGGCATCAGCAAGTATCAGACCTTATGAGGAAAAAGACTGATATAATTTTTTCCTCCCAGCACCGTGATTCTGGCAGCAGATATGTGCCTTCATGGCTCTGGGCTAGTTCCAGAATATTCAGTGCCTCAATGCTCCTCCTACCTTCCCACAACCCTGCTTACCTCCTTGTAAATAGTGTCTTTGAGTGTTTTCAAAAACCCAGCTGAGTTGCCTTTAGTTTTCTACTATGATCTTGACTGATATAGATACTGGGAGGCAAAAATTTAATTTCCAGAACAGAGATAGACTCAGGTTGCCTCAATATAAGTTCATGGAATGGCCAGTGGGAACTGGACAATGACTCAGCACACAACACAACCCTAGCAGCTGGGTTACTCTGTGGGTTCTTCAGCGGTAAGTATCTGTTGCTTTGTGCTCTCTCTGCTACTATTGCACATCTGCTGCCCTTGCTACTAAATACTTTCTAGTCCTTTCTCTATCTCACAGCTTCTATTGCTTCATGGTTGCTGTTGTTACATGATCTCATAGTTCCTTTCCTCTGTGTATCTTTTAGCTTCTGCCTAATCACTAACCTCTCTGTACTTCATTTAACTCCCCTAAAGGACCCGACTAGTTTGGCTGTTCACCGTCAAGTACAGGCTGCTATTAGGCAGAGCTTCTTTGATAAGCCATCACATCAGCCTGGATAGGTTTATTGCCCTAGGTTAATCGCCAGCTCCTGGACTAAATGGTTTTGTTTGGAATGGGAGAATAAATTGATACATAATTTGGTGTCCTGTCTATTAAAACTCACAAGGAGGTGGTTACGGATGTGGGAGGTATCCTGATACTTCCCAAAAAGGGTGGCATACCAAAACCACAAATACGTCTGTTGTCTAGTTCAATAGCAGAGGCATGGTGGTCTTAGAAAAGTGCAACATACTTTTGGGAAAAGCAAGGAGCTCAGAATAGCTGGTGGAGTAATTTACAGAGAGAAACACTATAGTTGGTAGGAAAGGTAGAAACGTAGGTCACAATGTTCATAGAGGGTCTTCAGTTAAGATTAGTATTAGAAGGAACTTTAGACATTATTCTATGGACAGTGAGAAGTTACTGCAGGTTTTAGAACACAGGAGAGTAAGATAAAATCAGTTTTAGAACTATTTATCTTATGGTAATGGCATTCAAATTAGATCTTAAGTAGGAGAATGTGGGAAGAGAAAGACAAATTAGGAAGGCGTTCAATAGTCCAAGTGAGAATACAGGGGATTCAAACCAGGGCAAGACTAGAAAGGAAAGGTAGAGCTAGCTGTGAGATACTCCAGGCATGAGTACACTTAGGACTGATGCTAGTTTCTAGTTACTGGTTCAGAATCTTTTTACCACCTTGGATCCTTTCAATTATTTTAATTTTCTTTTAAATTAACTGCACCTTTTAGGAGAAATACATGAATTCTATTAGGTACACTGATAAAAATGACAATATTATCAGCTATTGCTATATCTTGGAGGCCTGGCTTTGCAACAAGTAAATTTAAGAAGCGGTGGTACCATTGAGAGGAATTGAGTCTGGATATCTTAGCCTGTGTTTTTTAGAAAAATAGAACTCAAACCAAGAGTTAATGCTAATGGTTTATGTGGGAGATGCAATCCCAGGGCAGTCAGAGTGAGACAAAAAGGGAGGAGAGGCAGAAAAAGAGGAGAAGTAATGCAAGATGATGTTTGGACAATCTGTGGAAATAGTAGGTATGCCTGTGTGTCCACGCAGAACTTCTCCAGGCATGCTATATGGCAAAAACACGCTCAGGTAAGTTCTTGGGAGGGATAAAGGAAAAGGAATTTACCTTTGTGGCTCCCTCCCATCTCTTATTTCCCACTGATCAAAATATACCACCCCGGGAGTCACTTTCCTCATACTTCTGGGTTACATCATATTTTTCCCATTGTTAGTCTCTCAGCAAGCCACAGCCAATGCTGGATGGTATGGCCTTTCATCATGGTTGGGAGTAGAGACAGAATTCGTGGCACGTACCTGGTGAGCCTGGCTGTTCAGTGGCAAAGAGGAGGGCAGGCAGGGTAAGTGGCAGATAAAGTAACAGAACTACGTGGGTCCAAACAAAGCAAGTCAGCTGCAGTGGTGGCTGAGACAGAATAAGGAACTGAGAATTTGAGAAATGATGACAAGAAATCTGATGAGGCACATAAGATACGTCTGATAAGTTGAAAGGCACAAAAAAGATAAGGCTGAAATTTGCACTTATGTCCTGGCTCCACCTCCAGGGAGTCAGTGTTTTTGAAGGTTACAGCAGGGATAACCATAGAGAATTACATTCCCAGACCATGTAGAAAAATGAGTAGGACCATGCACTGTGGAGACAGGTAGAGCTGTGCTTGAGACACAGCTGTATATGATCCTGGGCAATTTAACACTTAATCTCTTTAAACCTTAGTGTACTATATAGCTCATGCTTGTAAAGCATTTGGCATGATGCTATGCATACAGTAAATGCTAAATAAATTGTGGCTATTATTATGATCATTAATGTCCTTGGATAACTATGATCTTCTCAATGCTTTCTCTTCTCCAGACTGACTGCCTGTGCTGCTCCTAAATGCTCCTTGGGCAGAATGGATGGCTTAAGTCAGATTCCTTTAGGTACTCTCAAAGGCAATTGCGTCTGGATCATTCTGCACTTGAGGTCATGGAGCCCAGTGAAGGTGGGTGGCCTACTATACGATGCTGGCCTCAAGAAGTACGGTGTTAGGCCTCAAGAAGGCAGCACCACTGACCCATTACCATTGATATAGAGCTAGGACATATCTTAAATAGTCCACTTGCCCCTATACACATTTTTCCCCTTCAAAGAAGGAAAACAAAGATTTTTGTCAAAACTTTGCTCCTCCTAAAAGCATAGACAAGTACATAAGTATTACTAGATCCACACAAGATATAGGTTTTTGTAAGACTTTAAAAACAGAAGAGATTACCCTTATACAAGTGTTATTTGATGGGATATCATCTCTAAATTATAAATAGCAAATTTTCTTTGTTCCCATACATTGATATCCTTTTGAATTTATGTAAGTATATTAAATGACAAGAGTAATCCATACCTAGGTATATACATGCTTTGGAAATTTCTGGAACAACAAAACCAACCCTCATCACTCAGAATAAAAACACAAATCCTCAGAATTAAAAACTCAATGGCCTTTAGTGACCTATGGGGTCTAGACCCCAGGTATCAGACCTCATCTCTGACGACGAGGAGGCGGTACAGCAACTTCAGGGCTTGGAAGCACCGCAAGTCTCTAGAGACAGACTGTTTGAGCTCAGTCCCAGCTCTGTAACTTGATAGTTACGTGATTTGAAGGAAGTTATGTAACCTCCCTGTGCCTCCGTTTCCTCATCTAGACAAGAGAAAAACAGCATCCACTTCACCTAGTTATTAGGAGGATTAGTTAACATTGTTAAGTGCTTGGGACAGTGCACCTAGTGAGGGCTATTTTGTTTTCAAATACAAGCACAAGTTTATTTAGAAAGTCACAGAGGCAGAGCTGCAGGGAAGGGTGCAGGGGAGAGACAGAAAGCCTACGTGTGCATGCACACCTGCCAGTGAGAGCTATTTAAGTGTTTGGTAGATAAATAAAATACTTCCCTTCATTCATTGCACTCCAGCCACACTGGCCTCCTTGCTGTACCACCAGCAGGCCAAGCGCACTCCTGTCCAAGGGCTTTTTACAGGTTCTCCCAGAGGGCCACGTGACCAATTTCCTCATCTCCTTCAAGTCTTCGCTCAAATATCACCTTTTAAATGACGACAACCCTATTTAAAACTGCAATACCCTCCTCTACACCCCTGCTTCGTTTATTTTTCTCATTAGTACTTACCTACTTTAAAGACTCTATATAATTCCCAAATGTATTCATTTTTCACCTGTCTCCCCCAACCAGAAGGGACACAAGGGCAGAAGTATTTGTTTCATTCTCTGATGTATCCCAAGTGCCTAGAACATTGCATGGGACATAGTAGGTACTCAGTGCTATTTGTGGAAGGGATGATTGTATGGTTTTCAACAAACTTGACCTACTTTGAAGATAGATATGTAAATGAATTTCCTAATGTGTGTGTAAATTGTCAAAGATCTCCCCAATAGTTCTTCTCTTAAGTTGAATAGATATGATCTCCTTCCCACAATATTGCTTATTTTAGGAAGTTGATTATCAAAGTGATTTTTTCAAAAGATATTTAAAGATAAACTTTAGCTGAAACATAGGTCAAGCTGTCTTTAATTCCTAATGAGCATATTCTGAATTAATGAGATTGATCAACTCCAGACTAATTGCTAGTGGATTCTGTGGCACTGTCCTTTATCCAACATGACCTAGAAGTCATGGCCTATCATCAGGCTACGAAAGGAAGAGAACTAATGAACACCTACTCTGTTTCGGTTAGGTGAGCTGCTGGGCTCAAACCTGTGAGGCATATACAATAAACCAAGGCCCAAATCAAATACCTAAGACGTGATAGAGCTAGTATACAAACCTTCGGTTTGCAAAATCCATGTTCTTTCCAGTGTCTCACTTTAAGCTTTAGATTTCTCATCTGTAATATGTAGTAACATTACTTGGGCAGTTACTATGACAATTAAAATAACGTGTAAAGCAGAGAATACTCAATTAATGGCAGCTTTTTATTTTTTATGGCCATATTTTAGGAATGGTAATGAGATTATTTTTCCCCCCATGGGAAACAATCACACTGCCTCCCCAGGGAGAAAATTGTGAGCCCTTACTTATCTGGATAGCAGAACTAAGTCCAATGGGATAAATCAGCAGTGGTTACATTTTAAAAAGAACTTTAAATTTAATAAAAGTTTAAATATTTACACTTTTATTTATGAAGAGTTGACTTTATGGGCCTTTACTAGCCACATTTGAGACAGTTTGATTACCAAAATTTTGTTTGTATGGTTATACAAAAATGATGGTTGATATAATATTGGATAAAACATCATACGATGGTTGTATAAAAATGATAAAAAGAAAAAGCCAAACATTCAAAGTGATTTAAAAAGTGGGGTCAGTGGGGTAAGTGAGGGAGGGAAGAAAGATGAGGGAGAAATGGGAAAACAACGCCTTCTTTATAGAAGAATGCTAGCTAATAAATGTTGAAGAAATGATGGGGCCTAAGAAACCACTGTTGTACAATTCCCAATGCTAATAACTGAGTTGAGCAAGGATAATCAATGGATGGTAAAACCCTTGCATAAAGCATTGATGGTTGTTATGGGTTAAATTATGTTTCCATAAAAAGGTAAGTTGAAATCCTAACCCCCAAGACCCCAGAATGCGATCTTATTTGAAAAAAGGGTTGTTCGAGATATAATTAGTAAAGTTGAGGCATAATCCAGTAGGATGGGACCCTAATCCTAGATGACTGGTGTTCTTATAAGAAAATGGTCATGTGAAGAGAGAGACAAAGGGCGGATGTATGTGAAGACCGAGGCTGAATAGAAGTGGTGAGCCAGGGAATGTCTGGGGCAGGAAGCTGGAGGAGCCGGGGAAGGATTCTCCCTAAGGTTTCAGATGGAGCCCTGCCAACCCGTTGTTTACATACTTCTAGCCTCTAGAACTGTGAGACAATAATTTATGCTGATTTAAGCCACCCAATTTGTGGGTACCTTGTTATAGCAACCCTAGGAAAGTAACACAGTGGTAAACAAGAAAGAACCATGTATCGAAGTACCTACTCACAGATATGAAAGAAAGAGCTTTCCAAAGGAGAGCTTTGTCAGTTACTATTTAATCAAATATCAAACTTAACATCATTAATAGCAGGAAAACCTGACATTATATACCTCCATATCTGATGCAATGAGAAGTACAATATCATTTTGATAGACCGATTGCAACAGGTCCAGATTCTTTCCCTCCCGCATCCACACACCTCGCAATGACTTTGCAACAACTCCCTTCAAGAAATACAGTTTATTTCTCCACCACTTGAATCTAGACCAACAGAATGCAGTGGAAGTGCCAGAATTCCAATTCTAAGGCTAGACTTCCACAGATCTTGCTCACTTCTACTCTCTTTCAGACCTTTGTCTTGTCCATGAGAACAGGCCAGGGCTAGCGTGCTAAGAGTGATAGGTGAATGGAGCTGGGCCAAGTCATCCCAGCTGAGGTCATCCCAGACCAGCCAGCCTCTAGTCAATCTGCCAAATGACTGCAGACCCATGAATGATGGGTCTAGCCAAAATCAGTTGAGCCCAGCCCAGATCAACAGAATGACTTAGCCAAAGGCTGTTAATATTATGCCACTGAGTTTTGGGGTGGGTTGTTATGCAGTAATAACTAACTGTTACAATGACCCATATAATATTCTTGCCAAATATGTTTAAATGGAAACTAATCAGGAGGCAACAATCAGAAAAACCTAGAATGTTACAACTGGCCTGAACACTACAAGTCAATGTCATGAAGAACAACAACAAAGAAGTAAAGAGACCATTTCAGATAGACAAGGTTTTTCAACCTCAGCGATAATTGACATTTTGGACTAAGTAATTCTTTGTTGAGGGTTGTCCTGTGTATTGTAGGATATTCAGCAGACATCCTTGGTTTCTATCCACTAGGTGCTAGAAGCAGCCCCAGCTATGACAATCAAAGTACCTCTAGACATTGCTAAATATCCATCTTGGGGCACTGGACTAGAGAGACAGAATCAAATGTAATGTGTGGGCTTCGTTAAGATCTTGGTTCAAATTTTTTAAAAAGGTGGTTATAAAAGACATTTGGAACAATTAGAAAAATTTTAATGTGTAATTAAATATATTGAAGTGTTAATTTCCCTAGGTCTGAAAAATGTCATTGCCATTATGTAGGTGAATGCCTTTAATCTTAGGAGGTGCATATGAATTATTTTGAGTGAAATGTCATAAGATATTCAGCCTACCTCCAAATGCTTCAATGGATGCAAACATACATTTATAGAAAGAGATAAAGCAAAGGTGACAAAATATTAACAGTTGGTAAATCTAAGTGAAGGGTATTCATTGTATCCTTCTTCCAAACTTTTTAGTTTGAAAATTTTCCAACTAAAAAGTTGGGCGTAACTTTTTATAAAGAGTTAATCTCATCTCCAGTGCCTGACTCCTTATTAATTTAATGTAATGCCAAGAGCAGGCTTGTTCTAAGTGAACCTGGTGCTCATTCTGTGTTGCCTGGACAATGAGCTAGCTCAAACCAGGTATGGGGCGTTGGGGCTGAGGAAGAGGGCTGCTCCCAGCCTGAGGAACTGTACACAAGCTCAGCTTCCCATGGGACCCATGGGCTTCCTTTCTCTTCTGTAACATCCCACAAGACCAAAAATCTAGGTGCTAGGCAGCTTGTGTGTGTTTCCCAGGCAACTCTGGCAAACAGCTGGCACCAAAATCCAGGCTTCCTGGTGCCAAGTCAGTCTGATTTTTCCATTTGCTGATAAGGCTACTCACATTTGTTCCATACAAGTAGACCAAAAGAGGAGCAAAGTTCCCTTTCCTGGAACACCAACCATTCTGTGAGGCCAGCAGGTCAGCCAGGAACAATAAGAGGATGGGGTCTCCATGCCCTCCCTACTCTCAATGGCCTTGACATTGTAAGTTTCCTCTTTCCACAGTAAAGCCTAATTTTTTAACCTGTATCGTATGATGTAGTAGAATTCAAACGAAGCCCTGGTGCATTAAGGTGGCAACTCTAAAGATACTCTTTTTGCAAGAGAGCTAATATTTAAAACATAGACAAAACTCAGAAACTAAAAAAGAAAATGCTGACAAATGCTTTTTGTGTAAAAAACATTTAAAATGTTTGTATGGTAAAAATGAACATGGCAAAAACAAGAAAATATTGTAAACAGAGCAAAAGATAAACAGCACAGAAGAAAGATTATTTGCAACCCAAGAGAAAAAGTACATATTTCTTTATTATATAAAGAGATCTTGGCCTTGGCAGGGTAGGTCAGTTGGCTAGAGTATCATCCCAACATGTCAAGGTTGCGAGTTTGATCCCCAGTCAGGGCACACACAAGAATCAACCAATGAATGCATAAGTAAGTGGAACAACAAATCGATGTTTCTCTCTCTCTTAAAAAAAAAATCAATAAAAATTTTGAAAATTTGAGAAATCTTACAGTCTTATGAGGAAAAAATGAAAAGGAAAAAATGGGCAAAGAATATGAACATATATTTCATAAAGAAAAGAGTGGCAAAAACTACTTGAAAACCACTTTACTTCATTAGTGCTTAGAAAAGTGCAAATCACAATAATGTGATACCATCTGCACCTATCAGAATGATGAAAAGGTGAAAGTTTGATAAAACTCAGTGTTGGCAGGGGCATAAATGCTTATATTTTGCCATTTATAATGCACATATTTTTGCCCAAATTTTTGAGAGAAAAGTAAGGATGCACATTATACACAGGTATGATGTTTACATGCCACGGATATAATAATGGGTGTCATAATCCCATGATAATGCACACAAAATGTGGGTGCATGTTATACACAGTAAAATACGGTAAACATACTGTTGATGGAAAGGTGGATAGGGGTTATAGTTTCAAAACATTGAATCTTACATGCACACATATTTTGACCTAGCAATTTCATTGAAAGGAATTTATTCTACAGATAGAGTCATACAAATTCCCAGTGACATATGTGTAAGAATATCCATGGAAACCTTATTTATAATAACAATAAATGCATATGATTGAAATGTTCATCAGTGGGGCAATGGCTAAATAAATTATGGCATACACAGTGATGAAAAGATCTTGTAAGATCTGTGTGTGCTGACATGGAAATATTTCTGATATATTATTAAATGAATAAAGCAGGGTACTGGTGTTTAGGAAAAACTCACTCTTCCTTCTGTGTGTTTCTCCTTTACTCTTACCTCACCACCATACTTACAACACTTCTGACATCAAGCAATTCTCTGTGACCCATCTGGTTGCCCTACAGTTTAAATTTTGACACTATCTACCTGGAGACAGTGTTAGATCCCACATGTTAAGGGCTCAGTCCCACAAGACCTCCCCACTTCAGATGCCAGTCTCACTCTAAGTCCCCTGGTTACCCACAGATTCTGACTTGGCTTCTAATCGAAGGTTTGTGTGACCTCTTTCCCCCTGGATTCAATTATTTGCTAAAATGGCTCACAGAACTCAGGAAAACACTTTGATATGTTTACCAGCTCCTTACATAATACAGGATCATTTAAAGGATACAGATGAACAGCCAGATGAAAGGCTAGATTGGGTGAGGTATAGGAGGGTCCCCCATACAGGAGCTTCTCTGTTACTGTGAAGTTGGGCTGCATCACCATCCAGTTAAGTGGATGTGTTCACCAACCTGGAAAGCTCTCTGAACTCCATACTATTGGGAATTTTTACGAAAGCTTCATCACATAGCTATTAACTCCATTTCTAGCCCTTCTCCCCTCTCTGGAGAATAGGGAATGGGGCTGGAAATTCCAAGCTTCTAATCATAACTTGGTCTTTCTGGGGACCGGCCCCTACTCAGGAGCAATCCAGGAGCCTACCTCACTGGAACAAAAGACACTCCTCTCACTCAGGAAGTTCAAAGGGATTTAGAAATTCTTTGGAGGCGGAGACCAAATACTAGGACAAAAGAAAAATGCTCCTAGTACTCTTATCACTTAGGAATTTACAGTGGTTTTAGCTCTGTTCCAACTGGGGGCAGAGACCAATATATATAGGGTGCTGTATATTATATAATCTGCTTCATGTAAAAATAATGTGTGTATTGTATATGCTATGTGGAAAGAATATACAAGAAATAGTTAATAATAGTTACCTTCAGATAAGAATGGGAAGGAGATTTTTCTTTCCATTTTAAACTTTTTTGATGTTTGAATTTATTTTTATGTTGCTGTCTTACTTTCAATAGTTTCTGAGACTTTAAGCAAAATGATATATAATGAAACCAATTTTACCATAGGCTAATTGATAAAACAAGAGTTAAGTTCCTAAGGTGTCTCATCAATGTTATAATGAAACACCTCTGAACGAAACAACATTATTCAAGGACCTGCTGTACATAGATTGTGCCCTGAAACAATTTTCAAAATGTCAATCAGTGTCCCTTCTGATACCTTTGCAGAAAATATTTTAATTATTGAAATAGGACAAGGCTGTATGCAGGTAAATTGATTCTAGCTGAGGAGGCTAATATGCAAATAATAGTGAGCCACTGCAACTAGGTGTATGATTTTTAGAACCTGGGAAGACTGAATCCCAACTTTCTTAAAGCAGTCACAAGTCATTCACCCTTCTTAAATTATACTCAGTCCTAGCAAACCTTCAGCAAGACATCTACTGGAAAGCCCAGAAACAAAAAAGCAATGAAATAGGAAATTTTCTTTCTCCTTCTCCCTCTCTCCTGAGTTTCTTCAAGAACATGGAAATTGAGATATAAACATGATTCAGAAGCAATGAAATATAAAGAAAATTTGCAAAGGTGCTTGGATGATTCCTGCTCCTTATAAATGTACCATATTTGTGTCTGGCTGATTCTTTTTAAAACACCCAAGGTATTAATCTGAGAGGACAGCCTCTATCAGGGGAACAATTTCTGTTCCCAGTGAAGTGGCACATTCAGTTCCTGGTGCAGGCCCACTTAATTCCTATTAGTCATTTCACAGCTGTATCTTGGGAAGAGAAAATCTCAAACGCTTTTGGTTTTCACAAGTAAACTAAAAACAAGGCCTTCCCTCTGTTCACACAGTTCCTGTTTGTTTACAAATTTCAAGTCAATAAAACTTGTCTATCTGCGGCTAATTCTCCTAAATGTTCTAGTTTGTCTGCCAACCTATCTACCTGGTTTCCACTCTACTTGTACCTTGATTTGTAGCCATAACATAGCAGGTGGATGCTGGGTCACGCACCCCACTTTGTCATTGAATTGATGGTGCGATTTTTGTTTGGTGGTTTATGATTGTAAGGTTGTTCTGGGATACTACTTAAAAACATAGGTCACCTACCAAGTGAGACGCTGGCTCTGATCAAGATTTGTTTGTTATTTTTTAGGTTGCTTAAGGACATTGGATGAATGCATAAATTTGTTTTTGTTAGAGTTGCTATGAATAGTGAAGGTGCATATACAAGATTATTATTATAGGTTGGATTCTGACAGCTGGCCCTGATTTAGTTATTTCCTCAAGAAGACACTCTGAACAATTATTTAAAAGCCTCCCCTCTGCAATTACGATAATAATGATGATGACTCTGCAACTGAATATGCAATTCAGGGTGCATACACTCAGCTACTGTTTTTAGCTTGTTTCTCTTTTACATTGATATCAACTGCCGTTGTTGGGATTAATGAAGAATAAAGAACCATTTTCTATTGAGGGTCACTGAGCTGCATGAAAAAAGTAAGCTACGGCCAATACAGGAAGTTGTAAGAAAAATAATTAGTAGTATTTAAAGAGTGCTAATTATGAGCAAGTTTTTTCTCCTCAGAGAAATACAGCCCTTTCAGAACTCATCTGCTTTTAAAATTGACAACAAAATATCTTATTTAATATTATAAATATCTGACAGTGGTTTTGTTCCACAGTCAGTTAAGGAGCTGAAGTGTGAAAGATGGTGACATGGAGGAGACAGTGTATGTTGTCGGTAAGGGGGGTGAGAATGGAGAGTAAAAAATAGATTCAGATGCTGCAGGCACCAGGTGATGCAGGGTAACAAAAGGCAAACAAGCAGTAACAGTAATGGGATGGCGACAGGATGGGAGAGCAGCAGGTGAAGGAGACAAGTAGAGAGAGGAAGGGGAAGAGGAAAATGGGTAAAGAAGGAGTGGAAAAAGACTCAGTGATGCGGGAAGGGGCGGTTTAAAAAATACATTTGCATTTGTTTTAAGGATGAGTGTGGAAGTCCTAGAGCATGGCAATTTATACCATAACTTGCTACCAGTTTATCTTTGACATATTGATGAACTACTGTTCACAGCTCTTTAAGCACTTGAATCCATTAAATGTAGATTTAGTGAATAAGGTGGGAAAGTTGAAATGGAAACCTTGCAAAGTCGATGTGCAAGCTAGCCGTCATTGCAGTATCAGGTTTCTTGATGCCACTTCTCAGGAGAAATTCCAAAGCAAGGAGGAGAGCTCAGGTGTCAGTTACCAGCTGACAGACTTCCTGCCTGTCATTACGAGGCTTCCCGCCTGCCACTGCGCTAAGATAGAAGTGGGAAAAGTTCTCAACCCTGGCTGCACATTGAAATCTTCCGAGGAATTTGTATCAATGTGTAGGCCCCACCCCTAATATGTAACTGGTTTAGGATGTGGTATGGGGAGTTTTTAAAGTTTCCCATGTGATTCCAATATGCGGCCAAGAGTGAGAGCCACTGATTAGAGGCTTCCCTCCGCATGTGCTCACCAGAATCCCATGATAATGCTGTTTTGTTTTTTTTTCTGGGCTATGAGAGCAGTGACCCAAACAATAAATTGGTTAAAATTCAGTCAAAGGCCAAAGGTTCTCAACCTTTGTGCTACATATTTAGTAACTGGCATTGCTGAAAATCGGTTGTAGAGTTTGGGGGAGGAGATCATTTTGAACTCACTTGGAAATATACTGGAGGCAAATAAACCAAAATTATCAACATGATAAGAAAGGGCTATAAAAGTTTGCATTTGAGGAGTGATTTGATCTGATTCCAACATTCCGAGGGCATCTGGTGTCTCTTTGAAGATAAACTTCAGCTGACCTCCGCAGGCTCATCTGAAACGTGGGGGCACCAGGAGAAATGGTTTGCTTCTCCTCTGCCTGTCTGTTGTGCTGTACAGCTCTCCACTCCGTCCCTTGTTTCACACGTTCCTTTGTTCTCTGACCTGCTCTCCAAGTTGGATATGGCTCTCTTTTCCAGTGTGGAGCCAACCTAGAATTTGGGTCACCATGCTCTCCTATTTCTGTCATTCCCCAGTTCCCTCTGTGTCAGTAACACTGAAACTTGTTTAACCAGACCATAACCTGTGCTAATACTCTCAGGAGGTAAAGGTAGAGGAGGAAGCTGTCCCCACTCAGCCAGGTCCTTTCATGCCAGGCAACAGATACATATTTCCATTTACAGTGGCCTTCCAGAGCCAAAGCTTCCTGACTCAGGATCGGATTCTAATATGATGACTTTCGTGTGAAATGGGAAGAGAGTTGCCGTGATAGACCCACAGGGGCCAATACCTATAGAATAAGGAGATTATCTCTAGATGATTCTATTATGTTCTGGGGGTAGCTTTTTTTTTTTTTTTAAAGATTTTATTTATTTATTTTTAGAGAGGGAAGGGAAGGAGAGAGAGAGAGAGAAACATCAATGTGCGGTTGCTGGGGGACATGGCCTGCAACCTAGGCATGTGCCCTGACTGGGAATCGAACCTGCGATGCCTGGTTCGCAGCCCGCGCTCAATCCACTGAGCTACACCAGCCAGGGCTGGGGGTAGCTTTAATTAAAGAAATATATTTGGCCTGTGGAAGATAATGCTATTGCTACCACTACTATGGCTGCTGTTATTACTTTATATTTTATATGCCAGTCCTTTCTGAATTCTTTATGCTAGCCCATTTAATATCTGACTATGTACTGGATTGTGAGCTCCTTAGTAGCGAGGTGTATTCCCAGCACCTTGCACGTAGGAGGTGCCCAATAAGTGATTACTGAATGAATGAATAAAAGTTTAAGCAGTCTAGGCAATAAAGATGAGAACAGCCAAGATGAAGTTGGGGCAGGTGGCAGGGGCGGGGAGGGAATGAGAGGAGCTAGTTCTGTCTCCTCCTTCACAGAAGATCAGGTGGGTGATAGGACAAAAGTACTGACATATCCTGATGTAAGAATCCCCTTAACCTCAAACATTTCTCTACCCAGAAGGCCAGGATCATTTTCTCCGAGCCAATTTCACACTCTTCCCAAAAGACCTTTTAGTTCCAAATACATTAGGAATCAGTGTTAATTGCTTTTTGGAATATTATTTTGTCAGTTTCATTTAGATGTGGTAATTTGCAAAGCAACTCCCAGCAGTTGACAGTTCATCCATAGCTGTGTGGTGTTCAGACGTTTCCTGGGATTCCTGCCCACCTCCCAGGCAGCTGGCAGCCCTTACCAAACCAGGATATGTGCTCACCTGGGATTAGCTTGGACCGGAGTAGTGCTTTGTTGTGTCTGGGAATTTTAAATTCTGGAAAGGTCAGTGCCCAACCTTACTTAATCCGGAAAATAAAAGTGCAGTAATTCATAATTTAAGAATTAGCAGGCGCTTAAAAACCACCTGGTCCACACTAGGTGGCTGAGGAAATAGCAGTTCTGACAGATTCAATGACAAGGTCAGCGGACTGGGAGCTGGGAGGCTGGGCCTAGAATCTATATTCTTGGTGTGGCACCAAGTGGTGGGCTGCGGTCCTCTGGATTTATGCCTGTGCGGATGGGAGTGTTTAAGTTACTGTTTCTTTTTGAACCTCTCCTCCCTGGCCAAAGACTTCTTGTCCTCCTTCACACATGCTTCAAGGTCACAGCTCAGACCAAAGTGTTTATAAAAAAACTAGGCACTTAGAAAAGGAATCCTTGCCAGTTCCTGTGCCCTGGCTCCAACCAAGCTCAGCAAACCAAAGGAGGGATAAAGTGGTCGCTGAAACCAGGAATTTCTAGGTTTGGATGTCAACAGGCAAAAGGATGAATTGTCGGATTTCTCCAGCCGGCTGAGGCTGCTGCTGCTGCCACCTCCTGGGAGAAGGCAGACCCAAGCTTCGTCTCCACGTTCACCTATGACGGGCCAAGGCCCCAGGGGCTGACTTTCCTTTGTCCTAACAAAACACTGGCATTTGCTTTTTATCTGCTCCTTTTGGCAGTGTTGTGCTCAAAGAAATTATTTCAAACAATAACAAAGTTGAAATGAGTTAATACAGAAACTATGAAAGAATAGAAAATTGAGGCAGAACAGTTAGCGTTAGGAACACAAGAAGTTCTCTCGCTTGGCCTTCTGAATCCTGAATGCCAGGTGATGTTAGGACTGCATACATTTGAGAACTGTTTAATGAAGAGGTCACATAAGAGTTTGGTGAATCTCAACCTCCGAGAACCTGAGTTTGCTTTCAGGGCTCTTGTGAGGATTAACTGAGATAATGCATGTAAATCCTTGGCACGCAAGAAATGGCCAATGGGAATTATACTGGGACAAGTTCACTCTTCTAATCCCCGTGGTGATTTTCTTCATTTACTGTCCAAAAAAATAGGTTGACAGTCCCTTGCCTTTAATTCTTTTTAGTTTCCTGATCTAGACATGATCCCTAAGCAAGTTCCTTTTATTTTTAAAACCATATAATCATAAATTAGTGCTCATGGGTTGAATGCTTGTGTTCCCCCAAATTTCATATGTCGAAGCCCCAATCCCCTATGTGAGGTTCCTTGGAAGCGGGGCCTTGGGGAGTGATTGGGTGTAGGTGAGGTCATGAGGGCCAAGCCTAGTGATGAATAGTGGCCTTACGCTGGGTGCATGCTAGACAAAGTCTATTACCGTGAAGGAGATTCTGCTGGGGGCTTAGGAAGAGGAGAGGGGAGCTGGGGAGAAAGATCTATCTTAGAGGCTACATAAATAATCATGTACAGAATGCTGATAGAGATATGGACAGTAAAGACCATTCTTGTCTCACCTGGAAAGGTAGAACATGGTGTTGGAAACTGGAGGAAAGGTGATCCTTGTTACAAAGTGGCGAAAAACTTGGCTGAACCGCGTTTGTGTTCTAGTGTTTTGTGGAAGGTAGGACTTATAAGTGATGGAACTGGACATCTAGCTGAGGAGATTTCTAAGCAAAGTGTTGAAGTGGCTTGGTTCTTCTTGACTGCTCATAGTAAAATGCAAAAAAAAAAAAGAGAGAGATAAATGAATTGGAACTGTTAAGAAAAAGGAACTGTTAAAGATATGGAAATTTCCCAGCGTGTCCACATAACAGTGAAATGAGAAAGCAGTATTTGGAGAATACCAAGGCTGTGGCTAACTGACCATTTGATAAGGAGATTAGTATAGATGTGACCCACAGACCTAGTCACCTACCCCAGCAGGCCAGACAGCTCCCATCCAAAGCCTTGGCTGCCAGGAACTGTAGGGGTGTGACCACAACCAGGTAGAGCCCTGGGAATATGTCTCTGGCCTGGCAGAGTTGTGGGGACCAGGGTAGGGTAGAGGTTTTCAGAAAGTGGGGGAAGAAGGAGTCCAGAAGGCAGAGCATCAAGAGAAGAGGGATAATCTTCCAGCCTTGAGATCTCAGGAAATTTGCCTTGCTAAATTTTCCGACGTGCTTGGGACTAAAAACTCCTCCCTCCCTCCCTACCCCTCCCTGTAGGAATGGGAACTTACGCAGGTATCTTACGCAGGTTTGGCCTCACAGGCTCATAGCTGGAAAGGAATTTTGCCTCAGGTTGCATTTCACCCACATCTGATTTAGAAGATAGATGAGATTTTTCACTTTATAGACTTTAGAGTTGATGCTGGAATAAGTTAATACTTTTGGGGTTGTTGGATGGAATGGATGTATTTTGCATGTGAGAACATGTGTTTTGGGGGCCAGGGGTGGAAGCAAGAGAGTGGCTGTCTGTAAACCAGAAAGAAGACTCTCACCAGATACTGAATATGCTGGTACCTTGATCTTGGACTCCCCAGTCTCCAGAACTGTGAAAAATGTCTGTTGTTTAAACCACCCAGTCTGCTGTATTTTTGTAATTACACCCTCACCTGTCTAAGACAATAAGTGAAAAGGAATTCAGGAGAGACTAAGATTCAATGCAGGAAACATTTCTTGAGAATCTACCAAATGCTAGTAATAGAGGATATAAAGAAGAATAACATATGTGTAGACCTGAAAATTTCCCATTAATTACATGATGGAATAAGTGACTCAGAATTAGGCATCTGAGTTCTAGATTCAGATATATAAACAGCCCAGTTGTATAAGTGAACTAAGGCATAACATCTAACATATTTGGGTATGAGTCTCTTCATCTGTCGCATAACAATATTGTAAAGGGAATTTCTTCCGTTTGCAGCACAGCTTGTCTGGGACATAAAGCACGAATACTGCGCTGTGCTTCAACTCTGCAAACCAGCTATAGCTGTTGGAGAAACCATGACCTTTGAATGACTGTAATAAGCTAAAGCAAGACCCTTACAGGACCTGTCTGAAGCTTCTGTTTGCAGACCTATGAAATATAGAGTTTGTTTTAACCAGTCATGCACAGAGCTGTGGATCTGTCCCAGCCTATTTAGAGTATTTGTCTTCAACTTTAATTACTGTAATGACTACGAAACCCATTACTAACAATTAAAAACACCTTCTTTCCCCTCCAGCCAACTGATACATTCCTTTGCCTGGAAACAAATAAAATCAGTTGTATTTGTTTTGCTTTTGAACTCTGGCGGTCTTCATTATTTGACAATATTTTGTATTTGAATAGGACTTCATAGTTTACCAAGTCTCGTGCCACTTGAGAAGAATGGGATGCAATCAAACAGGACATGCTTTCGAACCAGAGATTCTGGTTCTGTCACTGAGTAACTGTATTTCTTTGGATAAGTTATTGTTATCAGCTATGGTCCTAGCTGGAAACAGAGGGCATTTTGAAATTGGGCAGTTTGAGAGGTTTCATAAGGATACTATACATAAAAATGGGAAAACAGTGCTGGATGGTGTGGCTTAATGGATTGAGCACTGGCCTGAGAACTGAAAGTCCATGGGGTTGGATTCCCAGTCAGGGCGCATGCCTGGGTTGCAGGCCAGGTCCCCATTTGGGGGCATGTGGGAGGCAACCGATCCATGTATCTCTTATACACTGATGTTTCTCTCCCCTCCCTTTCTCCTTCCCTTCCCCTCTATCTAAAAGTAAATAAACAAAATCTTTTTTTTTTTAAGTGAGAACATACTGGGAAACCACAGGAAACAAAAAGTGGGTGGTTACTGGAACCCAGAACCAGAGAGAGCTGTGGAGAGGCCACTTGGGTGGAGGACTTGTTACCTTTGGTTGTAAGGACCAGTCAGCCCAGAGCGAAGTGACCTTGCAGGCTGGGAGTCAGGGGAACGAGTACCCCTACGTCACTTGCTTCCCATCCACAACTCTGAGGATGGGGTGGGGAGGGTGGTAAGAGTGAAGACAAGAATTATTTGACCTTCCTGAGTCTTATTTTTCTCATTTGCAAAAGAGGTAATAATATTTATCTGTCTGTGAGAGTTTCTGTGAGAATGAAATGAGAACTTACAGCAGACAAGCACTTTTCCTTCACTTGATCTTCAAAACCACGTTGTGAAACAGAAAAGACAGAGTTTATTAATTCACTTTATAGAGGTGGAAAATGAGACTCAGAGAAGTTAAGTGACTTTCCCACGGTCTTGTTGCTAGAAAAGTAGCAGAACTGGGAACTGAAACTGGGATTCTCCAAGAATATTCTAGGTTTCTTTCCCTAGACTATTCTTGTACTCCTCCATCCCCTTCTGCAGAAGGCTGACACAGATGGCTTCTTCTATCTAGGGCTGCTATACCGGGAGCTATGGAGACTCTGCCTCTCAGAGAAAAATTCATTGACCCAGGAATCAGTGACAAAGCCAAAAGGAAAAAAACAACAACATTGATTGGGTAGATATGAAAAAGGCCACATGCCTATGAGGTAGCTTGATATAAGATTCTGACAAATATAGGTCCCCACATTGGATGCTTGGCAATTCCACCTGGATATCTATTAGGCATCCCCTATATAGTACGCTGAAGTCAGAATCCTTGATTCCTTCTCCCTCAAAACTGTTCCAACCCCAAATCGTCCCCTCTTGATGAAAGTATCACTATCTACATAGTGGTGCAAACCCAAAACCCAAGAGATATCCTGGAATCTTTTCTTCCTGCCCTCCCTCCGCCCCCCTTCCCCCATCAGCAAGTCTAGTGGGCTTTATTTCCAAAATATGTCAACCACTTCTATCTCCTCTGCTAGTCCAAGCTACCATCATTTCTGGCCTGGTTACTATAATAACCTCCTGTCAATTCTCCTTTATTTCAATCCACCTTGCCTTTCTCCAACCCATTTTTTTTTTTTATCCTCACCTGAGGACATTTTTTTTTTCATTGCTTTTAGAGGAGGAAGAGAGAGAAGCATTGATTGGTTGCCTCCCTGTATGTGTCCAGACAAGGGATTGAATCTGCAACCCAGGTATGTGTCCTGACTGGGAATCGTGCTTTTAACCTTTTAGTTACAGGACAATGCTCAACACAACTGAGTAACAGTGGCCGAGGCTCTTTCTCTCTTTTCTTTTTTTCTTCTTTTTTCCTTTCCTATCCTTTCTGATACATTCCTTTCTCTCTCGCTCCCTCTCTCCCTCCTTCTTTCTTTCTTTCTTCTGCAGAGTGATCTTTACAAAATGTAAAGTGAATTTTGCTGCTCTTTGGCTTGAATCCTTTCACAGGTCTCCCCATCACATTTCCATGTCATAACTTCTTACCAAGACTGTTAGGGCCCCTTTCGTTCTGACAACGCTCTCCCTCGTCATCACTGTGCTACAGCCACACTTTCTTTTCCTCGAACACACCAACACCTTTCCTGCTGTAGGCCTATTGTGCTGGCTTCTTCTCACTGTCTGGAATGTTTTTTATCTAGCTTATGCGTGGCTGGCACTTTCTCATTGTACAGGTATTAGCTCAAATATTACCTTGTTAGAGAAGCTTTCCTTTACTACCCAATCTAAATATTACTCCAGGGTAGTCTCTTTTTAGTACCTAAAATACACAGACTAAAATTATCCAGTTAATTTCTTTGTTATATTTATTATAGGTTGCCCTACCAGAATGTATGCTCCATGAAAGCTGTGTCCTTGTCTGGCTTGTCTGTTTATCCCTGTCTCCTTAGCATCTAGGACAGGGCCTGGCACATCACAGCCTCTCAATACTTTTTTTTTGCAGGAAAAGATAATGAATGGTGACGAACCAAATACAGTTAGTTTCTCCAGGAAGCATTTACTATGAGAACCATACTGGGATTAAAATTTGAGTAAAGATGATTGCTTGTTGATCCCCCCAAAATGATGATTTATTATCCAGTTCTCCATGAGGCCATGAATATGTTCCAATCTTTGAAGTGTGGGGAACTAGAGGGACTAAGTGGCTTCAGACAATTTCTAGAACTTCCACATGTCCCTTACAACAAACGCCATCCCTACGGTAACGCCCCAAAGGCAGAGGAAGTAAAGGTGAACCTCTAGGAGACGCGAACTGCTAGCAGACTCGGGCAAATTGTAAAGTTCCTTTGGTTTTCTACTTTAACATTTACACAAATTTTAGGTTCAGTCTCACATCAGTCTATATTTGCGTTACCATGTGAGGGCTTTACATTATTTTACCACATGTAAAATCTGTGCTGGAGGGAAGCCATGCTATCCTGAGTCTTCACATTCTCTGTGGCAACCACACCCCAGGGGCACATGTTTGCAGTCTGAGAAGCTCAGGCTTTCTTAATTGCTTTGTAGCCCATGTTCTCTTTTAACACAATCCACTCATTCTTCCAGAAATACTTATTGAACATCTACCACGTGCTAGACACTCTAACAGGACTGAGGATACAACCGTAAACAAGATTCATATCACTTCTAACTTTATGAGAGTTAGAGTTTATGGAGAGAGAATGAGAAATAGAGAGGAAACTAAAGTATTTGAAATGTTTGCTAATATAAGGAGGGAAACTCAGGGTGCCTAGGGAAATGTAGAAAATGGCATCTAACCCCAAAATAAGTGATGGGGAATGATTTTCCAGAATGAAATAACCTGAAAAATGAGCAGGAGTAAGCCTGGTGAAGAATGGGAGAGAGTATTCCTGGCTTGGCTTACACTAAGCCCTGGCCAGAGAGAACGGAAGTTATAGGAGCCAATTCAGTGTGTTAGTTGAGTGAGGCTGGAGTGAAGAGTGCAAAGGAGAAAGGAGGAGGAGGGAGGGAGGGAGCGAGGGGGGGGAGAGAGAGAGAAGGCTGGAGAGGTGATCAAGGCTGAATATGAAAGGCCTCTGCTAAGGCCTTTTGATGTTCCCCAGAAGGAATGGGAAGTCGCTGAAAGTCATGTGGGAAGAAGTGACTTATATGTTTTTGTTTTAAGATCACTCATACACTGTAGCTCTATGTCTGAAAAAAAATCAAGGGCTCTACTGACATTAGGGTAAGAGGTGTAATTAGCAAATGTGGAGCCCCAGACTGGTTGCACTGAGTCACTGTCTTAAACTTCTCCCCTTAAAAGTGTCTCTTTTCCCCAAAGATTACCACGACTCATCTTTGGGAGGAACCTCTGGCCTCTCCCACTGTCTCTGGACTCCCAGCGGGAGTCACTGGATTATAGCGTTCCCTCGAGGAATACTATACATGCTGCTCCAACATGCTGCAACACGGAAGGCACGTGTGATTTTGAAGGGTGACATACTGTGGCCTTTCTGCACGTACTTAGCATCCTTGCTCTGACATGCTAGTGGAGGCCACTGCGAAGTGTACCCCTATGGAGTAACAAGTCAGAAAAAGACTTGAGGAAGTTTGAGCAAAGTTATTGATTGGGATGGGACGAGAATACAATTATTGAGGTGTTTTGACTCCCTTGGTCATTCACTGAGAAACTCTGCATGAGTTTTTCCTTTCTCGGGTGGCGATGAAGATACTGTCCAGGCTGGCAGGGACAGAATCTCTCAGACAGTGAGTGACAAGTACTTTGGTGACTGCAATGGCTAAGCCAAGGGATAAACGTGCGAACAGGTACCCGACGGGAGCATTATCAGAGCCGCCAGATATTTGGAGCAAGAGTTCCTTTTTTGATAAGCTGGTACGATGCCCATATGGCATTCAGGGCACAAGGATTGTTATTCCCTGCGTGGTCTTTTTCTCGAAACCCTCTCGCTCTTTCTGAACTTTTGGGCTGAATGTCTGGCAGAGTTAACAGTGGGCAGATTTACCAACTGGAAAATTGATGTCACACAGTTACCCCAACTCCTTAAGGGATTTTTCTGGGGTGGTGGCGGCGGTGGCGGCGGCGGCGGCGGCGGCGAGTGTCGTGACTGAGCAAGCCAATTTCACAAGGTTCATGTGAAAGGGCTCACAACAAATGTTTACAGCGAAGGGCACAGAACACGCTGAGAGGACACGCGAGCATTTCCTTTTCCTGTCCCGCTGTGACTCTGGAATACGGGGACAGGACATTTAAAACCATGACAATTCCAGAGGGAAAGGGCATTAGCTATTCCACTCCGGTTCCCTTCAGTGCTACGTCCCGACAGGATTTATCACTCGGAGAGAGCAGTGGTTTCCGAAGTCGCAAAGGAGCCCCTTCTCCAAGTTTGTCTTCTCTTGTTCCTTCCCTTCCCTGCCCATAGTTACCATTTATTTCTTATCATTATATTCTTGGCTTTTCCCTTACCTCAGCTTGTAAGACAAGTCCTTTGCGCCACTCGCTCCAAGCCCCACAGGGGCGCCCCTCAGGTGCTCACACTCCCGTCCCCGTTTCTGTAAGTCATTAAGGAGGGTTCAGCGTCGGAAAGTCGGAGAGAATCCCGGACCCGCGCGCGTCTAAGCCCTCCAGGCAGCCGTAACGGTGCGGCGAGATCCAGGTGGCAGACGGCTGAGGTTGGGCCGCGGCCCCTTTAAGGTCAAGCCACGCCCCTCCCCTCCTTCTGGTGCGGCCGGCGGTCGGTGGCGGCCGCTACGGTGCTGACAAGATGGCGGCTGGCGGGGCTGTTGCTGCGGCGCCCGAGTGCCGGCTTCTACCCTATGCGCTACACAAGTGGAGCTCCTTCTCCTCCACCTACCTTCCTGAGTAAGTGCCGGGCCTTAAGCTGGTGCTGCCCTGCTCTTCGGTGTAAACTCGGCTGCGCCAGGCGGGCAGCGGAGGGCGCCGAGCCGAGAGGCCCAGGCGGGGCCTGGTGAGGGGACGCGCGGCCTCCAGAGCCAGTCCAGCCACCGAGTGCGTCGTCGGCCCCCGACCGAGGGAGGGTTTAGAGTGGGGAGAGCACGGTCGCGGGGAAGGGGCCGGTTACCTGGCGGGTTCGGGTGGCTTCCACCGGGAGCCGGTGATGCTGCGTTCGGGGTTTGGGGGTTGCGGAGGGCTTCGGGGCGGGCGGCTCGGGGAGGTGGGGCAGCAGTCGGAGCTTTGGGGGCCCGGACGGCGGACGGACTGGTGGAGATATCTAAAGTCGTCCGAGCTGGCCGGAGACGGGGCACAGATAGTCCGGTCACTTGCTGCTGGGACAAAGTGTAAAGCTGAGACAAGGACTTTCGGGGTGGGGGGTGGTCATTAAAAGTGATCTGCGCCGAAAGAGTACTAAGAGTCACGAAGGCTGAGAAGTTGTGTAATCCATCCGAATTCCTGCAAGTGGGGAGCTACTGTAGGATTCGCAGGGCGCATTTTTTTCTTTTTTTCCTGACTGGTAGTTCCGAAAAAGACAGGGAGTGGGCGAGCAGGGACATTATTGAAGAATTCCATTATCTTATGGCTCAGTACGTGGATTTATGTAGGCACAGAGTAATTTCTCAACCCAGAAACTCAAATATAGACAGAAAAATCTAACTTTGAACTTGACTTCCAGCACTGGCCTGGCCTCCATCTCCAGTATGGATGTTAAAAAGCGTCCCATGGCATTACTACCATTGCACATGTGGTCGATAATACATAATATATTACATGTTTTTCCGTAGGAGACTATCGGAAATGTCGAAAGTACTTTAAAACAGTATTTAGTTATCTTTAACTTATTTTCGAGTGGAGGAGCAGACCCAATTCCAGTTTTAAATACGGAGAAACTGATTTAGGGAACTGGGCAGACCCTGAAGAAAAGTGACAGCTGTTCCCCTGGACCATCATCTTACTAACTCAGAATGATTTTATGAACAAAACAAGTTACAAATAATACACTTTTATGTTACTGAAAAATGAAGCAGCTAGGCATGTGAATTATATTGAGAGTTTTCCACCTGCATTTAAACAATTCTTCCCATGTTTCCAAATTTGTTTCCGCTGTGTGTGGAGAAACTCAAAATGGAGCTGTTGCTAGAAGACTCTAACTCGACTGCCAGGCCATTGTCCTCTTCACCAGGTCAAGGGTTGGCAGTCAGCCTTCGGTAGATCTGGTTCAGTGAAGGGGCCAAGTGACCTGTGGTCTGATCTGGCCTTCGTGTCCTGTTGATGGCTGCTGTGTGGCTGTGACCTGGTTGATGCTGATTGAAACTTTTGATTTGAGAGTGAGCCAGGCACACATGCTAGCCCTCAGCTGGAGTTGAAATGTGGTCCTAGGTACTCGACTTCTCATTTTCAGGGCTGACAAATTCTTGAACCTAAAGGTAATCATCATTTTTCTATGCCCAGGTTAGGATCACGGACAGTTGGGAATTGGGTGGCATTGTTTGATCTAGTAACTGGAGACATTTTCCTGGTCTTGAGTTAGGCTACTTCCAGGATTTCACTGCTTAAACTTCTAGTGTAGGAGTGAGACTTGGATATCACAAGTCCCATCTGAGTTACTAGTACATTTCAAGTACGAAATGATTTAATGGGATGGCTACTTTACTCTGACTTAAGTCTCATTATTGTGGCCCCAGAGGCCCCAGAGCACTAATTTTGGGGTTAGAAGGCAGCTCTTTGAAATTGGAGAAATCTGTTAAATTTTCTCAAATATGTTCATAAACTAGTATCTAATGATTGTTCAACTTTCAAACACTTTCATTTACAGTGTCTAATGCTTATGATAGTCCATTGACTTATGCAGTACAGTTTTTATTTTAAAGCAGTAAACTATTATAATGGAAGAGTAATCTGAAGTTTTTCCTTTGAAGGAAGATAGTTGAGTATTACAGAGCTTGAGTTAAAGAGTTTGGTGTCTGCTGGGTTGGTGTGTGCCATACCTAAATAGTAAAACTCTTTCAGTCCTGAACTTCTGTTGATTTGCAAGTGAGGATGTTACAGCTTTGTTTGATAGGAAGTGTAAGAAGGGGTCGACTTTCCTTACCTTGGTCCTGAAATCCTAACAGCTACAGCTGTGTTGTTACTGGTGTTGGCAGTCATGTTAAGTAAGGTACTTCCTAAGTAGGTCTAATATTAAAGTAAAACCATTTGTCGAAATTTTTTACAGAGTAGTAAATATTTATTTATTTATTTTTTAAATTTATTTTTAGACAGAGGGAAAGGGAGGGAGAGAAACATCAATGTGTGGTTTCCTCTCTCATGACCCCTACTGGGGACCTGGCCCACAACCCAGGCATGTGCTCTGACTGGGAATTGAATCAGAGACCGTTTGGTTTGAAGGCCGGCACTCAGTCCACTGAGCTACACCAGCCAGGGCTGAATTTTGATTTTATGAATCTCAATTGAAAAATAGGACACATTGTGAGATTATTTATTTGGTCTGTAGACAGTGGTTGTTACACATATGAATTTGAGGATTCCTTCCAATCCCATAGGCTCCTACAACCCAGAGCATTGGGGACTGCCACATTTTTTCTTTCCCTTCCTTTTTTTCCCTTTCCGTAAACTGCGATTAGACACTGGCTTTGTGTGGGAACCTTACTGGCCACTGAGAATAATGTAATTGTCAGTCTGGTAATCTTAGAATTTTAGAAACATCCAGATAACCACGATAGAGAAAGATATCGTGAGGTGGATGGAGGACTAGAGATCGAATCCGCAGAGCTGGAGCATATGGGTTGCCTAAAAAGTCTGTATGTTTTTTTCTGTAAAATGAAAGGCACATTTTTAATTTTCACCACTAACTTTATTGATTTGGTATTTTGAGTGTGTCGGCTATCTTCCATGTGATATAATGTTGATTGTTCTCAGTTAATGTCTTGATTTGATTGCTGTCAACTTCAATTGGTCTACCAGACCGTGGAGCATCTAGCGAGAAATCTCCGTAACGAAAGTTCGCAAACCACTTTGACACATTTGGTCAGTCATAGCACCTTCTCCATACACTGCGCAAATCTTTTTTTGTGTTTCATTTGTGTTTTTTTACCTTTCTTGAAATAATAAAGATAACGTACTACGCTGAAAATGTCATGTATTTTCTTCCATCTTCAGTATTATAATGGCTACACAAAAATTCACCAGTTTTGATAAGTTTTTTAAAAAAATGAATGCTGATATGACAGCTGTCACAATACAATCTAACAAAATTGTTTCAAATGAAGTTAAAGACAACTAAGTGCTACTAGAGCCATATTATGGAAAAAACCAAATGAACTTTCTGGCCAACAAAGGACTTAGATCTTTGTGAGTTATCAACTTGACCAAATGCTGTGAGGTTTTACATTACATAATTGTTTTTTTTTTTTTGCTGATAGGCAAATAGTTCTATTATTTGCATTGACTTTTTGGTAAATGTAGTGGATTTTTAATAAATGACTTTTGGGCCCGATACTGGGACTTTGTGATATTTTACATGTAGATAAGCTACATTTCAGCTGCTTGTGGTGATCTGAATTTGCTGTTTTTCAGTCACTCAAAAATCATTTTAATTTTAGAGATGTAGCTCTTAGCTCCCAAGATCACAGTGATTTTCTTTGTATTTGTAGCATGACTCCTTTATCAGTTCTGAAAACATTTCGATATTCTTCAGATATTGTTTCTGCCCCATTCTTTTTCTCCTCTCTGTGACTCCAAACAAATCTATATTATACATTTCATCATGCCCGTGTGTCCCTTCGGCTTTTCTATCTTTTTTTTTTTTTCCCTTATCCCATTCTGCATAGGTTTTAGTTGCCTGTGTTCCAGTTCACTAATTCTTTAGTCAGCTTTGCCCAGTCTGATTTCGATCCCATCTATTTTTTTCTTGATTTCAGCTATACTGTTTTTAGTGCTAGAATTTTTAGTTGATAGCCCCGCCCTTCATGCTCTCTCTCTTTAACAACAGATTCTAATTCTCTAGTGAAATGCTCCATATTGTCACACATTTTCTTGAACATATCAATCAAGTTACTTTAAACTTGCAGGGGTATTCAGCCTTTTGGCATCTCTGGGCCACACTGGAAGAGGAAGAGTCATCTTGAGTCACACATCAGATACACAAACACTGATGAAAACTGATGGGCAAAAAAAGTTTTAAGTAAATTTATGATTTTGTGTTGGGCTGTTTTCATAGTCATCCTGGGCCCCATGTGGCCATGAGCCACGGGTTGGACGCCCCTGGTAGTAAAGTTTGTGTCTGAAAACTCCAATATCCGGATCACCTGTAGGTCTGTTTCTCTTGTCTTTTTCCTTTTAGTTAAGTATCTTGTTTGATCTAGTAATTATCATCATCATCATCATCATCATCATTTCACCTTCTGGTAGGCAGATAGAAGAGACATAGATCACTTTAATAGGCAAGAACTAGCTGACTTGAGGTTGGGATTTAGGTTTTGTAAACCTCTAGTTTATCCAGTTTTGGTAACCCTGCAGGGAACTCAGCCGAGAACTGGATTTTTAATGGGCCTCTCCTTTGTCTCTGCAGCAGCATGGGAGTCCTAAAAGCTTCTCTTTGCTTTTCATTTGCTTTCTTCTGGCTTTTTTAGCCTCTTGCACTATGCAGGTTAAGAATCCACAAATGCCTCAAGAGGAAAATCAGTACACAGTGTTGTTAGCTTTGTTCTTCTGTGCCTCCATTCATTATGGAATCTTGACTTCTTAGGTCCTGGATGTTAGGCAAGATCCAGCTACCAAATTTTGTTTCCTTGGCTCCATGAAATTACTAAAAGTGCTGCTGACTTTTCTGCCCTTTAGTGGCTGTCCTTTCCTGGTTTCTCAGTCCCTTTCTCTGTGCCATTAAAGAAATAGATGAATGAGCTGAGAGGGAGAAAGCTGCAAAGAATGTGGAGCTCCCTTTAGTGAGTTTTTTGACATTGTGTCTTAGCTTCTGAGAAAGTCTCTGATACCTTCTATGTTGTACAGCCTTTCTAGTTCTAAGAGGGAATGTTGTTCTGTTCCAGGTTATTCTGTCATAACAAGAAGCAGAAAACTGTGTTTAGTTCTTATGAAATAGACTACCATGTCTTGTAGATTATGAATTTCTCATGATTATATTAATGGAATAATCTAACACTTGAGTCCCATATTTCTTTGCTCAGTGTTTTTCTTTGTTTTGCCTTTTGATACTTTTACCTGCTTATTCCTAATATCTATTGAGAAAAATAATGGAGTAAACCTAACATTATTTGTTAGCAGTTGTTTTAAGTACTTATTGACAGAATTAAAATAAAATTTTAAATCTTATTTTAATTCTCAGTTTTGTTGATTTATAAGTTGCTTTTGAGACTTACTTATGAAGTCCAAAAATTGAGAGTTTAATCTTTGCGGAAAGTATGCACTTATTTTCCCTTCCTATTAATGGAATTTTTGTATTATCTACCTTTTTACTAGAATTTTCATGGGAATATTATATTTATGTTGCAACAGCATTTAGAAGGAATGTACTTGGGTCTAATGTACTAATAAATTGTTGCTTTGTAAATGTTGTTAGTATTTAATAGTTTTAAAATTTCCTTACATTCCCTTGGTCTGATTGATATTTATTATAGTCATCACCTATGTATTTGTTGTTAAGGCATTTTGTTTTGTATAAATAGCAATACTAAATATTTTAAGCATCCTTGGATATGTCCCCTAACCCCTTCTTCTCATTGCCCTCTTTTTTCCTTTCCCATTTGATTTAAGTGGTTTGATCAGAAGAACCATAAAACCTAACTTCTACTTATTCTTCAGCTGTCAGCTAAAATGTTACTTTTCAGGAAACCCTGTCTTAGCCTGTCCCTCCAGTTTGTCTGGCATCCCTTCTCCTGCTCCAAGGGTTAAATGCTTTCATGCAGATATACATTCATGTGTATGATTGCTTGACTAAAAGCTATCCCCCTCCAACTAGACCACAGGTGCCACAGGGACTATGGAATTATTTCCCCCTGTGTCATTGTAGTCCAGCATAATGCTTGTTAAGTTAGTAAATGAGTGAACTAATTAGGCATTTTGACTACTTTTCTTTTTTAAATGGAAGTTTGGGCATGTTCAAAATATCAAATAATTAGTAACTTTTAAGCCTGTGTTGTAAATCTTTGTGTTTTTCATAGTTTTCAGAAGTTTATGAGAATATTTTAAATGAAGTTGGTTATCTTGGGGGCAAAGGGGAGTATTCTATTTGGAAGGACTTGGAAACAAAAGAAAGCTTCTGTCTATCTTGATGTTTTAAGAAGTTTTTCCTATGAAGTTATTTTTAATTCTTATAGTCAGTGTTTCTATTCAGACCTTGAAAATTGTGAAACTCAGTATATTACAAACAGATTTGCCTAGTAGCTTTTAATTATTTGAAGAGCATAAAACCAGTATTTTGAATAATTTTAGGATAGGGATCATTTCCTCCAGTTCTTTGAATATAAGTATTTGTTAATTGACTCTTTTATATAACAACATTTTGGTAATTCACATGTCATACAATTCAAGTATTTAAAGCATACAATTCAGTGGTTTTTAATATACTCACAGAATATGTGTGATCCTCACTGTAGTCAGTTTTAGAGCATTTTTATAATCTCGGAAAGAAAACTGTGCCCTCCCCCATCTGCTTACTTTCCTATCCCTAAGAAACCACTAATCTACTTTCTGTCTCTGTAGATTTGCTTATTCTAAGCACTTACTATAAATGAAATGATATAATATGTAGTCTTTTGTTATTGGCTTCTTTCACTTAATGTACTGTTTTCATGGCTCATTCATGTTGTAGCATGTATGAGTTCAACACCCTTTTTGTAGCTGCTAATCTATTTTACCTATATACCACATTTTGGTCATTCATTAGTAGATGGGCATTTGGGTTGTATTCACTTTTTGGCTACTATGAATAATGCTACTATAAACATTTGTATACAAGTTTTTGTGTGGTTATATGTTTGCATTTCTCTTGGGTAATTGCCCAGGAATAGAGTTTCTAGATCCTATGGTAACTCTGTGTTTAATAGTTTGAAGAATTGCCAGACTGTTAAATTTTTTTGTTACTGAAGTAGTGTCAACAAACTGATTAATGCACATGAATTGAAGCCAGGTAAGGAAAGTGACCATCTGGAATTAAGTAGCAAATTGCTTGACTTCAAGTCTAGTGCTCTGAGAACTTTGTGACAGTTTAGCTAGTCCTTTGTCTTTATTTATTTATTTATTTATTTATTTATTTATTTATAGAATACATGTATATGGATTGGTTCTGTTGGTGGTGGCGAACACAGC
Organism: Tonatia bakeri; assembly: GCA_004024845.1. Taxonomy (NCBI): domain Eukaryota; kingdom Metazoa; phylum Chordata; class Mammalia; order Chiroptera; family Phyllostomidae; genus Tonatia; species Tonatia bakeri. The sequence goes on from PVIA01000049.1 coordinate 572,242, forward strand.
ACTAGATGTTAGCCTAGTGGAGTCAGGTGGGACCTCAGTTCAGCAGCCTCAGTACCTGAGTTCTGGTTAAGAAAGAATTTGCAGCCAAGACTCAAACTATTAGAGAAAGTTCATTTAGGAAGGCATAGAGGTAAAAGAAATGAGCCATGGAAGAAATGGGCTTCAGGAAACAAGTTACAGAGGCAAAAGATGGGGCCTTGGAGCTTAGGAGAAAGGCAAGGGAAACATGTCCAGGAGGAGGGAGGAGGAGAAGACATGGGCATGCTCCATAGAGAGAGCCACACTGGGTCCTCTGTTTTGAGGATATCTACCTGGAGGTCTCAGGAGAGAATCCCAGTAAAATATTCATTAGCTTTCCAGGGGTGCCCTTTCAGGGTCATGGTCTCTAATGATTGGTTGGCATCAGGGCAAGGGGTAACATTAGTCATTGCAGCTGGTCCTACTGTCAGCCATGCTGTCCCTTGTCTGATTTTGCTGCATTTCTGGGCCTGGAGCTGAAGCACAACTGAGCCTAGATGTATTAATGTTTGATATGGGACCTCCTTGTCCTGGGGGATTAATGCTTAAGGGCTGTGTTCTCTGGTCGCCTCTTTACTTCCCCTCTAACCCACATGCCCCAGGAGGAAAGGTCAGGTGAGGATCTGAACCGCATGACCAACGATATGAAAGGTCAGGGGGTCTAAACCACTTGACCAGTGATATGCTATGGGAGAGGGAAGGTTGCCCTGGGGGTGAGGTCCTAACCCTGTTTTGCCCTTTGCTAGGTACCTGGGGCTTTCTGCCCCAGTCACTTTCTATACCTGGCTGATGGTTCCTTGCTCTGCTCATGTCTGTTTAACGGCCTACCACAGTTCCATGTCTTTTACCTTGTAACATATCTTTATCTTTTTAGGGTATCATTGTGTGTATGTATGTATATATACACACACACACATAGGTTCACACATATTTTGCTGAGCAGTTTGTTGGGGATGTTAGTTGAAAATTGATATTTTTTCCTTAAAATTTATATAGTTTGTTTACATTTGAAATTCTGAATGGAAGATATTTATGAAACTTAAGTTGCTTATACATTTTTTCCTTAAAGAAACTGAGGCATAGGTTTTAAAAGAGCTGAAAATAACTTCCAGTTTGATAGAATAAGCCTAGTTTCTTCTAGAACTTAAGAGAATTTCAGCTGATCAGAAAATTCATAGCTCTAGGTCTGAAAGTTTAAGTCTTTCACATCTATCAGTCTTCATTTCTACAACCTAAAATGCTACTATGGGTAACAGGTTAAAGAAAAAGTTTGGTTTTAATCTATTTTTTTACTTTCATTGTGGTATTCAAGTTGCAGTTGTGGCTTTTCACATGTTTGGCCATTTTCATCATAAACAAATTGTTGGGTGCCTACTGACTCCTGGATCATAGGCAGACCTATTTGAATGTGTAAGAAAGAATCTCTGGTGATGAACTGTTGATACATATAATAATCCAATTGAGAAGGTAGCAAAAGCTAAGTCCAGATGGGTAATAAAAGCAGTAAGATGCCATGGAACCTTATAAGAGAGATTCAGAGGGTGGAGCTTGTTGGTCAGGGCTAGAGGAGAGGCTTTTTTGAAGAGTTAGATGAGCTGTGTACCTTCCTTTATGTTCAAGGTCTGATTTATTTTACCATCCTTCAATTTTCTTTCTTTTTTATATAGGAATTTATCCATACCCTTGTGCATATTCAGCAACTCCTGTTTAGAAAATTATGTTAACATTTGGAACTTGTTTGGTTAGTATAGCATATCAGAATCAGGGTGATAATTGGAGGTGGGCATTTCGAGATAGTTATATACAAGGCACTTGATACAGGTTGTGTCATTGGTCAGGTACTTCTTCCTTAGACTTTACATATGTGGACTGGTATTCCTACCCATACTTCTCCAAATTCACCACTTATTAATGCTTTAAGTAAGTCTTTTTAGTTTTGTTCAGATTTATTTCATGGTTTTACAATGTTACAAAAGGTACTACTGTTTACTGAATGCAGCTGGTGTTAATGTTCCAGGGTCACTTGCCATCTTCACCTATGCACAGTTAATATTTAATCTGCCCATATTTGTCATTGAACTCCTCTGATTATTTATACTTCCTTTATTATTACACATGTTAGGAGAAATAAGCATTCACTTATCACAAATGCATTTAGGAGACTTTCCACTCTTCGTGCAAAATGTTTAAGTATAATGAAAGCAGAATTCTTTGGATTTTATTTCATTCCTTTAAGGAAATTAAGTAAGATATTTTGAAAAATGTTATGGTACTCTAACCTGTTTTGTTTTGTTTTCAGAGCAGTTAGGGCAGTGCTTATTTTTATATTATCTAAAATATATTACATGGATTGCAAATTAATCCTTTAGCAAATATTGACAGAGATGTGTTGTTTTCAGATTTACTGGACATAATGGAACAGTTGTTTTGGGGATATTGTTGAATTATGGGCTGTTAGGCTGCTATTAAAATTGTAAGTTTTAGAATATTTTTAGGTGCTGTAGAGAAAATGCTTCAGATGTAATGGCATATTAAGAAGAAACGACAGGATAAAAAAAACCCACCCTGATTAAATTGTTTAATACTAGTCATTTTTAAAATGTCTCTTTCTCTCCCCTCTCCCCATTTGGATGCTTGTGCATATGGAAAAACTGCAAGAAAATTTACCAAAGTCTTAATAGTGATTATCTCTGGGTTGTAGTTATTGTGTCAATTTTTATTCATTTAATAATTTTTTGTTTGGTGTTGTCCAAGGTTTTAAATTTTATTTCATTTTAACCAATAAATGTTACTTTTAAACAAGAAAAAAATAGAGGCGTGTGTGTATGTATGATTTGCTTGTTTGATCATAAACAAATTATAAAGGATCTTAACAGCCCACATTAGTGAGTTTGAATTTACTTTTTGGGAAGTGAGGAGCCATGAAAGGATTTTAAATAGAGAAGAAATGTGAATAAAGTCTATGGTTTAGAATTTAAAAATTTAAACACTCTTAAGAACCAATAGTTTCAATTTTTACTGGTTCATTTTGATTAGAAATCTTTAAATTGGGGCATACTTATCCCTGGGAGTGCATGTATAGACTTCCCAAGAAGTATATAGGCAAAAATAGTTTTATAAGGGATTCAGTTTACTGTATTTTGTTATTCTTGTGTAATCACTCCTAAAAATTGTTCTGTTTGGGAACTTGCCTGTGGTTTAGGGCCTTTCTCCTCAGAAGTGTGGTCCACTCACCAGCAACACTGTCATTACTAGGTGCTTATTAGAAATGCAGAATCTCAGCCCTCAGCCTCTGGTGTGGTCACAGATCTCCGGTTTGATTCCCAGTCAGGGCACATACTTGGGTTGTGGGTTCCATCCCAGTTGGGGCAAGTGCGAGAGGCAACCATTCGATGTTTCTCCCTCACATCAGTGTTTTTCTCCCTTTCTCTCTCCCTCTTTCTGAAATCTATAAGCATGTCCTCCAGTGAGGATTAAAAAAAAATGCAGACTCTCAGACCCACCCCAGATTTACTGAGTCGTAATGTGGATTTTTAACAAGAACCTCAGGTGATTTATCCGCACATCAAAGGCTTCTGGCCATTTTAATACTTTCTGTTTCATGACTACAAGAGTCCTTTGTGGTCATCATCTGTTCTATGGGGGGTAAAAACTTCCGGCACAAAGGGACAAATCTGAAAGTTGGTATTGAAGTTGAGAAAGGGAATGTCTAAAAAAAGAAAACTCCTTTTTCACAATAGATGGTTCTCAGTTATTTCTTTCAAACAAAAGGAGGGTGTAATCAACTCGTCTGTTGATAGATCATAAAAAATAATTTTTAGTAATAGCTGATGTTATTTTTTTGCATATAATTCAGAAGGTAGCCAAAAAAATTAAGGAACAGTTTTAACAGAAATTCCTTCCATTCTCATGTATTTATTTATGAGATTAAGGTTTTCAACGTATACATTTATAAAAATGAGATCGGTATAGATTTCAGGCTGACCCCATTATGATAGCAGTGATATTCATCTACATATATGAAATAATTATTTCAAAAAAAGTTTTGCCCATACCTCTGAGAATCATTCTAATACAACTTTACTCTATAATTATTATCTGTCAGGGTTTGTTATATATATTTATATTGTTCTGATCAACAGTGTACTTACGATATTGATAATAGTATCTGGAAGAAAAAATTTTAATTGCTTAGAATCTTATGGTTAAAAACAAAAAAAGTTTAAATTCTACTCTTCTTGTTTCCCCAGAAAAGTCATATAGAATGAAAAAAAAAAAAGACCCTTCAGCATAAAAGAATATTAAATTAGTTAAAATTCTGTGGAGTAAGTTTAAGGAAAAACAAGAATAATATAAATTTTTGGACATATAGGAAGGGCCTATACATTTTTAAAAATAGATGATGGTATTTTTATTCTATTAGTACTTTTGAAAGAACATATACAGCAGCTTTATTAGAAATGACAATATTTAGAATACACAAGAATATAACTTTTACATTTGTAAGCTATGGATATTTTTGCTTGTCTTTTTAAAAATGGGAGAATATGCATAGATTTGCAAAATTATTTCAGGGAGTATTTGAGCAGAAAAGCTTGAGTACCATTAAGTGACAGCAGTAGATCTCAATCTTGTTTGCACATTTAGATAATTTGGGGAGCTTTTACAAATCCTAATGCCCCTAGGTCATAAAATAATGTATTTTTTTGGGCCTAGGCATCAAATGCTAGATTTATGATGAAGTTTCACAAAAATAAAAATTTTTCTCTAGTTATGGACATATTACATCTATTTTTCCTATAGTTACATACGTACACATAGAAAAAGGTAAGGAAAATATTAGTGAAAAGTTTAGACATAGTAGCTAGCCTTGATTCAGAAGGTCCAGTTTCTCATTTTCATACATATGGCTTAATGAACAGATGATGCTTTTTGACCATGATGTAGGACTTGGTGAAGTGGGACACGGTTGGATTTCCGCTTTTACTCAGTGGATTCTTCCTGTGCAAAGTGCAACCTGTGCAACAATATATAGCAGCCCTGCACTTTTTACCTAATAGTAGGCCTAGAAAGATGTCGGAAAAAATAGAGAAGGCAGAAATAAAAAAATAGAGGAAAATTTCTATGAGCTGAAGAAATATTGAAGACATTAATTTGAAAAGGCATGCTAAATGTGAAGGGACTGAAAATATACTCATGAGTATTATACATTCTGATGTAGAAGCCCGGTGCTAGAAAAGTTGCTCACGTGAACACTTTGAGGAAGCTGCATATGCTGCAGGAGCAGGGTGCTGCAGAAGCGTCTGTATGCAGGAGTGCTCTGGGCGAGCATATGTGAACGCGGGAGCAGAAACACCCCTTATTTCCTGAGGTGACTCTCCTGCCCCCTCTGCTGACAAAGCTTAGCTTGTGCCAGCTGGCAAAGGAAAAATACTTAAAGAGCCCAAATTCGTTTTCAAAAGAGTAGACAAAAAGGATTAATTTAGAGGTGAGAGTGAACAAATCCCTAGTTGGCACACCTATACTTTAGCTTCTGATGTGATCTTTTAACTGTTTTCTTAGCGTTTCATTTATATTTAAGCTGGTTAAGACTGCTTAGTGTCTGAAGTTTTCTTCTTTTGGATCACCTGATGATACCCAATATTGTATCAGTCGAATTAATATTACCATCAGGCTTTTAAATTTTCCTTTTCCATTCATTCTTATAAAATAATAGAACTGCGATAAAATATTTTAAAGATTCTAAAAATAGACACTGAACTATAAACAACGTTAGTTCTTTGGAAACATAATGTTGGCTGGCATGTGGGGCATGTTGGCATGTAGGATCTTGGCTGACCCAGTAGCTTAAACTATTGGTTTATCAACTGATGAACATTCTGAATTTGGTAAAGGAAAGGCTGAGAGCAATAAGTGTATATGGTACATAAGTGGGAACAACTTTTCAGTTGTCTGAAAGTTGATTAAGAAAAATTGATTATCTGTAATAAACTTGTTTTCAAAGTTCTATCATCAAATTGCTCATTCCATATAGTAATTTTAAAAGTCAGTAAAGCACTTCAAATTTATATTCTATGCTACAGTGATCTATAATGTGACTTGCCATATGACATATCTTATTAATCTTTGAGGAGAATATTAAAACCAGACAGTCCTGGGCCTTACCCAACTATTATGTTATGATTGTGAATTGTGAATTTTACATGAATAGACATATGTAGAACTTAATTTTTAAAAGACCAGCATACAATTACAGCCAAATAAATCAGTGACATATTTTGGAAAGTTCATATTGATACAGAGATGTCAGAAGAAACTTTACTCCAAAGCTAGCACAAAAACAAGGTAAAAAAGTGTTTATTTTTTTTTGGTGGCAGGTGATATTCATTATGGTAATATTTGGTGTGTAATACTTCTGAATTTTTAAAATAGTTTTAAGAGTTAGTGAAATGCACGTAGATCCTGGAGTATCTTTGAGGAACACTGAAAAATGCTGTGCCATAGGACTTAAAGCTTTGGTTGAAGATATCTGATAAGACGATAAGGGGAGAGTTCTCACAAAATGAACAGCTTTGGATTAAGTAGTAATCCTTTGCCCTCTCTCCATAGGTACAATTTAAATTGTTGCACTAAGCTGTGGGGGGTAGGTTCGATACAAAGGAAAATACCAAAAAATCAAAACCGTGTAGTAGTATAGGGAGAACAGTGAACAAGGACAGGGAGACTTGGGCTCTGACGTAGGTCTGCCACCAATTAATTGGTAGTTTTGGATCAGTCATTAAGTTTCTGTAGCCTTTTTATTTATCTTCATACAAAATAAGAGGATTAGATGCTGAATTAAGGCCTTTTTGGCACAGGATAATAGCAAGATGTTGATATTACAGAATAGTTTTTTAAATAAATGTACTCCCCCACCTCCCATTATACATATAGTAACTCAAATTAAGGTAATTTGACCAAACAAAGATATTTTGAGAGCTTGGCTTAGTAAGAAGGTGATTGTGATTATTTTCATATAATTAATTACATATAAGTGAAGTCTTTGAGGTGCTTGGAAAGAGTTTGATATCTTAAATCTCTCTAATTCCCTTGTGCATATATTGTTATTTTGTCTGAGGTTTGAAGAACGTGCATGTTAAGCAACCTTTTCCAGGTCATGTCCAACTTTAATGGTCTTCACTTTAGGTAGAAAAGGGCAATTTTTACTTTTGAAATATATTCTTAAGAGTTGGTTGTTTATTTTCAGAGAAGATTATTATTATTCAAGTCCTCTGCGATATTCAGTAAATGAGGACTATTTTTATATGACTGTTTCAGCAGATTTTTCTGATTTTTGGAGACCCCAAACCACATCTGCCAGCTTTTTGATTTTTGGCTAGTGAGAGCTTCCTGTCTTACACTTTATATGGCAATGTTTGTTTACTTTGTTGCCATTTTCTTTTCCCCAGTGGTTGCGTATTTTATTTGTGTGGAATGTGTACACATAAGTATGTGATCCCAAAGTGCTTTGAATCCTTGGAGATGATTGCTTCAGGCTCAAACATTTCAAGTGCTTGGTAATAATAAGGTGACTTGAGTTTTGCCCTGGGTGTTGATAAGCAGATGCCTACTGTTTGCTAGGCCATTGACATCTATAATTTTCAACCAGGACTCTTAAGAGTGTAGTGTATTAATTTTGAAATGCAGAAACGTAGGCCACTAAGAGTGTAATAGCTTAATCAGGGTCATTTATTATGTAAGCATTAGAGCCAAATTTAGAGTCCACATCTTAATACATCCATCCATATTTTCTGTGTGACTAGAGTATATTAGAAATATGACAAATTTTCAGTTTTATTAATGTAAGTTTTTTTCTCAATGAGAGTGATATCGTTGTATGTCCAGGTTACACTGAGCATTATAAAGTGTGTCTAATTTTCTCCATCTTTTTGTTAAAATGAGAGAGATCATTTTGGATCAGTTCTTTCACTTATACTTTGGATCCTATTCCATATTTCTTCATTCAGTTATCTCTTCTTTCCTACATTATCCACCATTTGGTTTCTATTCCTGCCCTAATTCAACGCTGATTAGACCAACTTTCATTAGCCTTTAAAAACTTTGCTTTAATCTCACATGTCCCATTTATCTGTTTCCCTACACAGCTAGATTCCCAAAAACAGTGTGTTCGCTGTCACCATTACCTCACTAATTCATTTTTTGAAAAAACCTTTTCATGAACATTTCCAAGCATACCCAGCAATAGAGAAAAATGAATACTAATATTCCCACCTTCCACAACTATGAACATTTTTGCCTGACTTAAAAAAATCTATTTGCACCCACCTCTTTTTCTTTCTTCTGATATATTTTAAGATGAATATAAAATGAATACAAGGTTATTTGATTTTTAAAATATTTCTAAATGCATCAATAAGAAGACATTGTGTTAATTTATCAATTGCTACATAACAAATTATCACAAACTTAGCAGCTTCAAACAATACACATTTCTTATTTCACAGGTTAAAAGGGGTTTTCTCAGGTCTGTAAGTCCTGAGACCTGTGCGGGTCCTTTAAGAGGAGTCTCCTGAGAAACCTGCAGTTTCTTCCATCACCTCAGTCTCCACTGGTTTTTACAGCCAGAAGTTATGGAGACTTATTTTCCTGACACTAGAACTCTGGACTGTGCAGTTTGGTATGGGGCTGTGATCACTGACTCCTGAGTTATCCTTTGCTCCCAAGGAATCCCTCCCAATTTTTATCTACCACATGTGAATGGGGGACCATGCACTCTGCTGCCTCTCTGTGCCTCTCTGTGTCTCTGCCCCTCTTACCCGTCTGGATGAATGTGGGTTATTTAAATTCTTGGTGGTTGGACTTCCATACAGCTCAGTTTTCTGATGAATCTGGGTGACATTTGTTTTGTGGTCTAGTTGTAATTTTTGTTGTAGTCATGCGTGGAGGAGAGGCGTGTTCACCTGCACCCCCATCTTGGCCATAACTGGTCATTTTGGACTTTGACACAGTACACAGTATGAGGTATAAGTCTAATCTTGTTGTTTCTAAATGGCAGGTCAGTTGTATCAACACCATTTATTATATTGAATAAATTCCATACTTTCCCCATCAATTTGTGGTGCTGTCTGGATCATTTATTAAATTTTATAAATTTCTATTTTAATTGTTTTATTTGGTTCACAAAGGTCTGTTCTTGCATAAATTCCTACTTTTTTAATTATAGAGACATTATAGGATTCTTTAACATCTGATAGAATGTAGTTCTTCCTTATTGTTCTTTTTCTCTTTTTCAGATTTTGTGGGCTGGTTTACTTTTTTAATGTAAACTATTGTGTGAATTACATCAATTTTATTTTTGGCTAGTTTCAGGAAAAAAACTTGCTAATTTGAGATAAATGAAATGTATACATTAATGTGGAGAGAATTGCCCTCTTTATGATGATGAGCCTTGATGTTAGAAGATTTTTTTTAACATTTTAAAAGTTTATACCTAATTTATTTTGTTTTCATTGTAAATGGGGTCTTTTCTTTCTTTTTTGTATCTTCTAATTGCTTTTTGCTTTTATGCTTGAGGCTCTAATTTCTGTAGCTTAACTTGATATCTTTTTTTTCAAACTAAACTCTCTTTGTAGTATTTTCTCATTGATTCTTTGGTGTTTTTTAGATATATAATCTTATGGTCTGTAAGCAGAAGTAGTTTTTCATTTTCTTTTATGTGTATTTTGTCGTTTTCTCTCTTTAACTGTAGAGTTTTTAGAGCAGTTTTAGATTTACAAAACTATTGAATAGATGGTATAGAATTCCCATATATTCCTCAACAGTTTCTCCTATTATTAACATGTATTTTATGTTGTTATGATGTATTTGTTGCAGTTAATTAACCAACATTGATACATTATTAACTGTAGTCTGTAGCTTATTCAGATCTGCTTAGTTTTTACCTGATGTACTTTTTCTATGTCAGGATACTATGTGACATTTTATTGTCGTGTCTCATAGGTTGTGACAGTTTCTCAGACTGACTTAGTTTTTGATAACTTTTACAGTTTGAGGAGTACTGGTCAGGTATATTGTAGGTACTGTTGTAGGTGTATTGGAATTTGTGTTAATTTTTTACCTCCTCATGATTAAGATAGGTTATAGGGCTTTGGCAGGAAGATCATAGAGGTACAGTGCCATTCTCATCACATGTGAAGGGCACATACTATCAGTATGACTTTTTTTTACTGTTGATTTTGATCTTGATCATCTGGCTGAAGAGTGTTTGTAAGGTTTCTGTACTGTAGAGCGCTCTGTTTCCCTCTCTCTGTACTGTCTCTGTGGAGGGAAGTTACTATATGCAGCCCCACATATGGAGTGGGGAATTATACTCTCCTCCTATAGGGTGAAATGTCTACATAATTTATTCAGAATTCTTCTGTATGATAGATTTTGTCTTTTCTTCCATTTATTAATTTAGTCAGTAATTTATATCCATTTGGACTCACAGACACTTATTTTATTCTTTGTGTTATAATTGAATACTACTTTATTTTGTTGTTCACATTGTTCCTGCTTTGGCTTTTGGAAGCTTTTTCAATTGATTCTTGTGCTCCTTTGACATAACCCCCATCAATGGATTTTTTTTTAAGCACTGGTTTATTTTCTGGTACAAGATGCTCCACACTCATCTTAGATTCATTTCATTCATTCCAGACTCCTGCCCCATTTCTCCATGGAGCTCTGGTTCGTTTTATTGGAAGTGACATCAGAAACCAAGATTTGGGTGTTAGATGTGTTACTTGCTTCTTTTTTCATTACCTCTCAGCTGACAAAGCAAAAAATATATATGTATGTATAGTAACCTGTATATAAATATACATATCCATAAATATTTCTATGTGTAACCACTTGCAATAAAGTTAAACATGAACCAATTCCTACTGATGACTCATACTTGAATCAATTAATTGATAATCCTAGGTTCCTCCTGTGTGGCTGGATCTGTGAATATCCACAATAAGTGAGAAAGCTGGTTGTAACCATTTGCCAAGATTTACTTAATTGTTCAATTCTAGTGTATGTGTGTGTAGCAGTATCAGAATTGTTAATTTGTACCCTGTGGGACTCAATTGGATTGATTGGAGGAAGGTGCTCACATGCAATTCCTTTTGCCTTTAGTGTTACATACTGTTAGGGTGGCTGTTGACACTGGCTGTGAAAGATTTCACAAAGGAAATACAGAGCAAAGTTTGATTCACTTTCCAAGAGGAAAGGAACCAGGTATGGAGAATTACACTGGCTGTGAGGGGTTGGGGTTTTGAGCTTTTATTGGATTATAAAGGGTGAAGGCAGGAGAGTGGTTTCTCTTGTGTGTCCAAGAGGCTGTTAGGGCTGTTGCCACACAGGAGGTTTCTGCTGGTTTTACGGAAGCTGCAGTTTGCTCCAGTGTTATCTTTTTTTTGCCTGTGGCTGTGGGGTGTGGTTAGTCATGTTCTCTTGCTCTTCCAGTAATTTTTCCAGTCCTGGGGACATAAGCTCAGAAGAGTAAAATGGCAGTCATATTTAATAAGGTCATAGATCTGCTTGGCAAATGGTGCAAGATTTGTCCTTGCACATACTACATTTACAAAGTGAGTTAGGTAAGTACCTTTTCCCCATTGCTTTTGGTGAGGTTGTTTCTTACATTTGTAATACAGTCAGATTCTCTTGTCACTGTTTGCATTCTTTCCTGGAAGCCTCTAATCTGTTTTGTTTTGTTTTTTAAATTTGCATGCATGAGATTTATTCTTTGTGTTGTCAAGTTCCATAGGGTTGACAAGTACATAGTATTATAGATTCATTATTACAGAACCATACAGAATAGTTTTTCCACCCTAAAAATACTCTGTGCTTCACCTATTCATTTTTCCCTTTTCCCCCTGAAATTTCAGCAAACACCGTCTTTTTCATGTCTATAGTTTTGCCTTTTCCAGATTGTCATTTAATTTTTTCAATTAGCAATATTCTTTTAAGATTCCTTCATATCTTTTTATGGTTTGATGGCTCGTTTCTTTTTATTGCTGAATAATCCATTGTGTGGATGTACCACAGTTTATCCATTCACCTATTGAAGAACATACTGATTGCTTTCAGTTTGGGGCACGTATGAGTAAAAGCTGCTGTAAACATTCATGTGAAGGTTTTGGTATGGACATGTTTCCAATGCAATTGGGTAAATACCTAGGAATATGATTGCTGGATTTTATGGTAAGATTTTGTTCAGCTTTGTAAGGAACTGCCAAATTGTCTTCCAAAGTCACTATACCATTTGGCATTTCTGCCAGCAGTAAATGAGTGTTCTTGTTGCTTTACAACTTCAATTGTATTTGGTACTGTCAAAAAAAATTTTTTTTAATTTTAGCCATTCTAGTCGGTGTGTAATGGTGTCTCATTACTGTTGACTTGCAGTATTCTCTAATGACATATGATATTGACTATCTTTTCATATGTTTATTTTTCATCTAACATGTTTTGTTAGATAGGGTGTTTGAACATCTCTTGTCTGTTTTAAAACTGGGTTGTTATTTTTGAGTTTTAAGAGTTCTTTGTATATTTTGGATACAGGCCTTTATCATATATGTGCTTTGAAAATAATTTCTCCCCATCTGTGCTTGTTTCAGAGCAGAAAGACTTTAATAAAGTCCAACTTATCAGTTTTTTTCTTGCATGGATTGTGCCTTTGGTGTTTTACTTAAAAAGTCATCGTCAAACCCGTCACTTTGATTTTCTCCAGTGTTATTTTTTAGGAGCTTTATCGTTATGCTTATTATTAGGTCTAAGATCCATTTTGAGTTAATTTTTGTGAAAGATTTAAGGTCTTTATTTTTTGTTTGTTCACCATGTTTGGGTCTCTTTCTGGACTCTATATTCCATTTCATTGATCTGTGTTCTTTTGCCACACTGTCTTGATTACTGTAGCTCTTAATAGGTCTTGAAGGCAGGCACTGTCAGTTCTCCAACTCTATGCTTCTGTGTTGTGTTGGCTGTTCTGTCTTTTGGTCTTTTCATATAAACTTTAGAAAACTTTACATGAAATGGAAAACACAAAATAGCTTGCTAGGATTTGTTTGGGACTGGGAAGAATGTATAGATCAAATTGGAATGAACTTGGTATCTTAACAATATTGGGCCCTGTATCCATTAACACGAAATATCTCTCCATTGTTTATATTTTTCTTTGATTTCTTTTGTAAAAGGTTGTAGTTTTCCTTATATAGATGTTGTACATAATTTTGTTAGATTTATTCGTAAGGACTTAGTTTTTTTAGGTGCTAATATAAATGACATATATGTTTTACTTTCAAAGTCCAATTGTTCTTTACTGGTATATAGGAAAACAGTTGATTTTTATGTACTAACCCTATGTCCTGCCATCTTGCTATAATTATGTATTAGTTTCAGGAGAGTTTTTGTGGATTCTTTCAGATTTTCTACATAGAGAAGCATGTTATCTGTGAACAATGCCAGTTTTGTTTCTTTCTTTTTAATCTGGATACCTTTTATTTCCCTTTTCATTCTTACTGTGTTAGCTAGAACTTTTAGTATGATGTTGAATGGGAGTACTTTGTTCCTGATACTAGGAGCAAAGCATCCGATTTCTCACTGTTGTGTTTGCTGTGTATGTTTTGTAGATGTTCTGTATCAATTTGAGTAAGGTCCTCGCTACTTTTAGTTAGCTGAGATTTCAAATTATGAATGGCTCTCGGGTTTTGTGAAATGCTTTTCTTCTGCATCTGTTGATGCATACTTTTTGAGTGTGATGTTGATATGATGGGCTTTATTAATTTATTTTTGAATGTTGAAACAGCTTTGCATACTTGTAATAAGTTCTATTTGATCATGTGTGATTACTATATACATTGTTAGATTTGATTTGCTGATATTTTGTTGAGAGGATTTTTGCATCTGTATTCATAGAGGTATTGGACTGAGGGGTTTTCTTTATTGTAATGTCTTTATTTGGTTTTGGTATTTGTGCAGTGGGCCTCAGAGTTAGGAATTGTTCCTGTGCTTTTGGATTTGGAAGAAAATTGGAGAATTGGTGTCGTTATTTCTTTAAATGTTTAATAAACTCACCAGTGAAACCATTTGTACCTGTTACTTTCTTTTTTTGGAAGCTTATTAATTATTAGTTCCATTTTATTAATAGTTATTGGCCTAATCAGAAGATCCTGTTTCTCCTTCTGTGTTGTTAGTTTGTGTCTATTAGGCAATTAGTCCATTTCATCTTTTACAATTTTGTGGACATAGAGTTGTTTATAATATTCTTTTATTCTTTTACTATCCAGTAGTCAGTAGTGGTACTCCTTTCATTTCTGATATTAGTAATTTCTCTTTTTCCTTTATTTTGTAGATAGAAGTTTGTCAGTGTGGTCTTTTGAATCCAGCTTTTGATTTCATTGATATTTTTCTTTCTTTTCCTATTTTCAGCTTCATTGATTTTTTTTTATCTTCACCAAAGAACATTTTTTCATTGCTTTTTAGAGAGAGAGGAAGGGAGAGTGAGAAACATTGATGTGGGAGAGAAGCATTGATTGACTGCCTCCCATATGCTCCCAGAGGGGGGGGTCAGACCTGCAACCTTTTGGTTACAGGATGATGCTCCAACAGAGCCACACCAGCCAGGGCTCAGCTTTATTGATTTTTGCTTTTTCATTATTTGTATTTTCTGCTTGCTTTATGCTTCAATTACTCTTTTTTCTCTTGTTTCCTAAGGTGGAAGCTTAAGTGTTTGATTTTAGATCTCTCTTCTTTTCTCAAACATTGTGCATTCAATGCCGTAAGTTCTCTTCTAATTTTTGCTTTGGTTGCATCACACAAGTTTGAATGTTTTGTTTTCATTTTCCTTTAGTTTAATATATTTTAAATTTTATATTGAGACTTGACTTACATACTATTTAGAAGTGTGTTAATAATCCACATATGTTGGGATTTTCTAACTGTCTTTCTATTACTGATTTTCTAGTTTAATTCTGTTGTGGTCTAAGAGCAAGTTCGTATGCCTTTTCTATTATTTCGTATTTATTAATGTGTTTTATAGCCTATCTTGATGAATGTCCCCGTGTGAGCTTGAGAATTGTGTATTCTGCTTTGTTGGGTATTCTGTAAATATTAATTACATCCAGTTGATAGATGGTGCTATTCAAATCAACTGTATCCTTACTGAGTTCTGCCTGTTGGATCTGTCAGTTACTAATAGAGGGATGTTGGTGTCTTCAGATATAATAGTATATTTGTCTGTTTCTTCTTGCAGTTCTGTCAGTTTTCCCTTCAAGTATTTTGACACTTTTAGGGTACAAACACATTAAACATTGTTATGTCTTCTTGGAGAATTGACACTTTTTCATTATGTAATGCCTTCTTTATCCCTGATTTTCCTTGTTCTTAAGTCTTTGGCCTGATATTAATATAGCTGCTTCAGCTTTCTTTTGAAAGCCTAGTATAGCTCTCTCTGTTTCTATACTTTTCATCTGTCTGTGTCTTTATATTTATGGTCTTTTTCTTCTAGACAGCATATTTGCTTTTTTAAATACACTCTATTTTAAATTGGTTTATTTAGACTACACTTAAATTGATTATTGACACAGTTGAATTATCTATCACAGTGATTTTCATCCTTTTCCATATCATGGCACAAATAAACTACTTACTAAAATTCTGCAGCACCTCCCAAAATAAAAATTTTTTTCTAATCTAACAAAAAAATAGGTGTAATTTTGATTCTTCACATTGGATACCTATTGTTGTGTTGGTTGTCATTTTTTTTACTTGATAATCTAAGGGAAAAGAGGTCAGTGCCCCTGACTAAATAATCAGGTATTGCATGTTTTAAACATTCTTACAGCACACTGGTTGTAAATTGCTGATGTGCCATATTTATAATTGTTTTCCATTGATTGTATATATTTGGTTCTTTTCATATTTTTCCTCTTTTTCTGTTTTCTCTGATTTGAAATGAACATTTAATATGATTTCATTTTCTCTCTTTTTTTAGCATATTATTTACACTTCCTTTAAACATGTGTTTAGTGCTTATCCCAGAGAGTGTGACTAATTTTACAACTGACCTAATCCAGCTTTAAATAACACACTGCTTTAGGGTAGTTCAGGTACCTTATACTAGAGTATTTCTGATTCCTTCCTCTCATCTTTTATAACATTTCTGTTATTCATTTTATTTTTCCATATTCTATAATCACCCAATAAATTGTTGCCATTACTTTGAGCAGTTATCTGTTAGTACATTTAAGAATAAGAAAATAAAGCCCTGGCTGGTGTGGCTCAGTGGATCGAGCACTGGCCTGTGAACCAAGGGGTCAACAGTTTGATTCCCAGTTAGGGCACATCTCTGGTTTATGGGCCAGGTCCCCAGTCGGGGTTGAGCAAGAGGCACCACACATTGATGTTTTTCTCTCTCTGTCTTTCTCCCACCCTTCCCCTCTGTCTAAAAATAAATAAATAAAATCTTTTTTAAAAATCCTGTAAAAAAAAAAGAATACGACAATACAAGTTTCAGTTTATCTTCATTAATCTTTTTTGGTACTCTTTATATAGATGTAAGTTTCTGGCATCCAAAAACTTCTTTTAATATTTATGCAAGGCAGATCTATTGGTGATAGGTTTCCTCAGTTTTTGTTTAGAAAGTACGCTTTTGTTTAGGAACTAGAGCTTCAGATAAGCTGATCTCAGCTGTGATTCTGTCTTCAGATTACAGGGAGGTGGTCTCCCCTATGACCTTAGCTATTTGACCAATTTAAGAAAAATCATTGATGCTCAGTTTGTTCAGCTTTTATTTTGTTGTCTAGATGGGAGTGATGGACACCTTACAACCTCTTAGATTTTGGAGCTAAATCTGGAAGTCCCTTTGTAAAGTTTCTCTTAAAAAACTTTTCTTTTTTAAAATTGTATTGGCTAATACCTTGATTTTAAGTTAATAGTAGTGATAATGGGCATCTTTGTCCTTGATTTTGGCAGAAATGCTTCTAGTTAAACACTAGATAAATGCTTCTAGATAAATAAAGTGCTGGCTTTTGGTTGGATGGAGATATATATAGTGAGTCTGTCCAGAAAAAATTCAACCGTTGTTGATATAATGAGAATGGTTTGCACAGCATCAATGTAACCCGGCCACTAAGGAGAGTGGACTGGAATGTGCATGTGCGAACATGACGACTTCACTGTACCAGTCGGTGGGGGTGGTAGATGCCATTGAGTGAGCATGTGTACTCTGTGGCCATCACATGCCAAATGACCGAGCAAGTAGAGCAGTGAATCTGCTTCAGATATTATGTTCAGCTGGAACACTCCTCCATGGAAACTATTTGGATGATGCAGAAGCCTGCAGCTGTGGGCAACTGGTGATTGGTAGCTTCACCATGACAGTACACCTGCTCATGCATCACATCTTGTGCAGAGTTTTTGGCAAAACGTCAAATCACCCAGGTGACTCAGCCCAGATTTGGCACTCTGTGACTTCTGGCTTTTCCCAAAACTAAAATTACCTTTGAAAGGGAAGAAATTTCAGACTGTCAGTGACATTCAGGGAAATACAGTGGGGTAGCTGATGGGAAGTGGGAGAACTGTGTGAGGTTCCAAAGTGCCTATATTGAAGGGAGCTGAGGCAACATTGTCCTATGTACAATGTGTCTTGTGTCTTGTATCTTCTTCAATAAATGTCTTTATTTTTCATAGTACATAACTAGATAGATACTTTCTGGATAGACCGTGTGTGTGTGTGTGTGTGTGTGTGTGTAGTTAAAGATGTATCTGTCAACTTTTTTTTTAATTGAGTGTTAAACTTTGTCAAATGCTTTTGAGGGGGCATGTATAGATATGAGTGAATAATTTTTCTATCTCTATTGTGATAAATTATATTAATAAAGATCCTAATAATGAACGACCCTTTCATTTTTGGAATAACCTTTACTAGGTCTGATTTTTCTTTTAATGTTATAGGGTTTTGTTATCCAGCATTTCATAGGATTTTTCAGATGAGACTTTTTTTATATCAGTATGAGTGAAGATTTATAATTTTCTGTGTGTTTCTATTAGCAGTCTTTATCAGGTTTGATAACCTGTTTCTGCTGTCTTCATTAAAATGTACCTTTGTCTTTTTTCCTATGTTCTTGAATAGTTTAAGTAATATTGGGACTATCTATTTTTTTAAGTGTTTTAATATTAAGATTTCCTTACTGGGGACTTCTGGCCAAGAAGGAGGCCTAGGTAGACTTGCTTCACCTCCACACACAGCCAGCCGTAAGAAGGATAACAAGCAATCCAAAAACAAAAAAAAGACCAGAACTGTGGAATATTGAACTGTATGGAAGTCCAACACCCAAGGATTTAAAGAAGAAATATTCATCCTGGTGGGTAGGAAGGGCAGAGAGGACAAGCTGTGTGGTGGCAGTGGCTGGTCGGTCCCACAGTCACATACTGTGGATAAAAACTGACAGGAACAATTGGGGAGTGAGAGTCTCAGCCCCAGGCCAGACTGTGCAGCCCAGGGTTCCAGCGCCGGGAAAATAAAGCCTTATAACTTCTGTCTGTAAAAACCAGTGGGAGTTTAGGAAGGGGAAGAACCTGCTGGTCTTTTAATGGGCTCAAAGGGTCCTAGAAATATGCAAACCTACTTATTCTGGAAATCAGTACCAGGGCAGCAGCTAGAATGGTGCCAGTTGCTTATGGGAAGTAGGGAAAGTGACTGGAAATGGGGTAAGAGCCAAGCAAGTGGCATTGTTCCCTCTCTGATCCCTTCCCTACATATAGCATCACTGAGTGTCAAAGTGGGTTGTACCACCCTGGCAAATACCTAAGGTTCCACCCCTTACAAGATAACCAGTATGCCAACATGGGAGTCAAAGCAGCTATACCTAATACACAGAAACACAAGGAGGCTGCCAAGTTGAGAAGACAAAGCAATATAGCCCAAATGAAAGAATAGGCAAAAACTCCCGGAAAAAACCTAAGCGATAAGGAGATAGCTAACCTGTCAGATGCAGAGTTCAAAACACTGGTAATCAGGGTACTCAGAGAAATGGTAGAGTATGGCCACAAAATAAAGGAAGAAGTGAGGGCTATACAAAGTGAAATAAAGGAAAATATACAGGGAACCGACAGTGAAGGGAAGGAAGTCAAGATTTAAATGAACCATTTGGAACAAAAGGAAGAAATAAACTTTCAACTGGAATAGAAGAAACAATTCAAAAAAAAAAAAAAACAAGGAGAGGCTTAGGAACCTCTGGGACAACTTTAAACGTTCCAACATCCATGTCATAGGGGAGCCAGAAGGAGAAGAGGAAGAACAAGAACTTGAAAACTTATTTGAAAAAAATAATGAAATAAAACTTTCCCATTTTGGCAAAGGATATAGGCATACAAGTCTAGGAATCTTGGAGAGTCCCAAACAACTTGGACCTAAAGAGGGCCACACCAAGACACATCACCATTAAAATGCCAAAGGTTAAAGATAGAGAATCTTAAAAGCAGCAAGAGAAGAGAGTTACCTACAAAGGAGTTCTCATAAGACTATCATCTGTTTTCTCAAAAGAAACCTTGAAGGCAAGAAGGGGCTGGAAAGAAGTATTTAAAGAGATGGGAAGCAAGGCCCTACTTCCAAGATTACCCAGCAAAGCTATCATTTAGAATGGAAGGGCAGATAAAGTGTTTCCCAAACAAGGTAAAGCTAAAGGAGTTCACCATCACCAAGCTTTTACTATATGAAATGTTAAAGGAACTTATCTAAAAAAAAGAAGATAATCAAAACTATGAACAGTAAAATGACAATGACTACAAACTCACAGCTATCAACAATGGAATCTTAAAAAACAAAAACAAACTAGAACAGGAACAGAGTCATAGAAATGGAGCTCACATGGAGGGTTATCAGCAGGGAGGGAGAAGGGAGAGAATGGGGGGAAAGGTACAAGGAATAAGGTTAGTTACAAAATAGGGGGATGTTAAGAATAGCATAGGAAGTGGAGAAGCCAAAGAACTCACAGACATGAACTAGGTGGGGGGATTGCTGGAGCGAATGGGGTACCCAGCAGAGGGGGGCAAAGGGGAAAGATGGGACAACTGTAATAGCTTAATCAATAAAGTATACTTAATAAAAGAAAAAGCAGCCTTAGCCAGCTTGCTTCCCCTCCCTGTACACACATGTATATGTACCTGCATTTACAGGTCTGCATAGGGTTATGCAAGATGTAAGAACAGAGAACAATATGGAAAGCCAGCAGTAGGTTGTCGTATGGGCTCTCTAGTGGTAGGTGGGTGGCAAGGATGGGGTGTGGGATCAGTGACGTGGGATGGAAAGTGTCTTCAATAAAAATTATCTAATGTTTGGTCCTGTTACTATAAAATAAAAAGTGTAAATACCAAGAAAAAAAAGATTTCCTTATTGGGACATTCTGTACCTTGTGTTTTTGATGGTTGAATTCTGATAACTTTCTTTTTCTTCTATGGAAATTTCTCTATTTAGACTTTCTATGTCTGCTGGGTTCAGGTGCTCCAGTTTATTTCCCAGAGAGTTACTGATTTCATTTAAGTTTTAAAATTTATCTCTGTGCCCTGGCTAGTGTGGCTCATTGTATTGAGTGCTGGCCTGTGAACCTAAAGGTCACTGGTTTGATTCCCAGTCAGGGCACATGCCTGGGTTGCGGGCCAGGCCAGGCCAGGCCCCCATTTGGGGGTGTGCGAGAGGCAGCCTATCAGTGTATCTGATGTTTCTCTCCCTCCCTTGCTCTCTCTAAAAATAATAAAATAAAATAAAATCTTAAATCTATCTCCATAGACTTGTGCAAAGTAGCTGTGTGATTCTTAAAATAGTCTCTACTTTGATGTTATTGGTCTTTAGTGGGGTTTGTTTTGATATTTGTATTTTGCTGCCTGTTCTTTTTTCACTTAAATTTTTTATAAGTTTGATTTTTAGTTTATGTTGATGTAGTTACTAAATTTTATGAATTTATACTATACTCTAGAGAGCTACAATATTTGATAACAACTAAATTCATGTAGCATTTTAAGGTGGATTTAAAATTAAATAAATATTCAGCTCCTCAGTCTAATCAGCCAGATTTTATATACTCTATAGCCACGTGTCTATTCTCTAGTATTGGACTGTGGAAATACAGAATATTTTCATCACTGCAGAAGTGCAGCATTATTATTGATATTATTTTGTAGAAATTTACACTTTGTAGTTTTCCTTGGACCCAAAAATTTAGATAGTTTTTTTTACTTTTTATTTTGAATTTTGGTATTTTTAAATTTTATTAGTATAGCAGACAAAAGTATATGTGTATTATAGACTATAGTGGTTTATGTAAACTACTTATTTATTTATTTTGGTTTATAAAATGTAATTTTATTTTACATTACTCTGCTGTTACATAGGGCATAACATTTTCACAAGGCTTTTTGGGACTACAGTAAATGATTAGCAACACACAGTAGTGGTCCATCTCTCTAACAATCACTAGACACAAATCTTCATGGAAAAGTACTAAAGTCTTAGACTTGGACTTGTGTACTTCAACTTATTTCCTCATTCTACTGCATTAAGAAATGACATGAACTTTAAATTTGCCAAAAGCAATGATTATATTCTGGCAGCAACATGCTGTGTAGTAAAATGAATACCAGAACTTCAAAGGCAGGAGGTATAAGTGAATTTTTATTAGGAAGGGAAGTTGTAAGCTGAAACAGCAGCAAATGAAGAGTAAAGAAGGAAACCCCCTGTTGCCACAGATACATAAGGCCCCCCCCCCCACCGTATATGATACAGGAGGCATTTCAGTTTGTGACTCCCAGCCCAGAAATATCAAATGCTTTTTCATTCAATTTAATACTTCTGGATTCCTACCCAAAAGGAATACATGAACATGGAGAAGCAGCTTACTGAAAGGAGAGCCCGAAAGAGGAGCAAGGGAGGGAATGCAGAAATAAGAAGTTATATAAAACACTCTTTAAATTGTAATTAACTACATTTTCATGTCTTCACAGTAATACAAAACATAGTCACTTGTAGAACTGGTTCAGATTACTTAAATACCAGATACATTTTTAGTCCTCTATGTGTTTAGAAGTTACTTATGTTTATGTGAAATGAAGCTATTAATACTTTTCTACAGCAGTAGCTGCACACCATGAAGGCCAAGACAAACACAAATCAAGGAATGGAGTTTTCTCCCTAAGCTGCAGTGTGAAAAGACTATAAACAGTTGATTCCATACACGAATGAGTTTCTTTGCTCTAGGACATCCAGATGGAATAAGGAATGGAGATGTGTTCAAAGGTTTCTGGAGGGAAGAAGGATGGCACCCTGTATATAGTTAGTTTTCTGCTCATTCTGCTGCATCTCATTCTTCTCCAGCACTGTCTAATGTCCATAATGTGACGTTGTCCCTAAGCAGCTGCGCGATGAGGAGAGTGCTGTCTTTGTATGAGTCTTCCTTCAGTGGATGGAGTTCTGCAGTGGCCTCATCAAAAGCAGTTTTAGCCAATGTGTGGGCAAGCTCTGGGTTATTCAGGATCTCAGTGTAGAATACAGAAAAATTAAGAGCCAGCTTCAGACAAATTGGGTGAGCTGCATCTTCTTCTTGCTTATATCAAAAGCCCCTTGGTAAGCTCATTGGGAATTATATGTCGTTTGTTTTCGATCATCAGCTCCTGCAACTTGAGTGAGGTACCAGAAATAATCTCCCTTTATTTTCAGATAGAAGACCTTACTTCTGGATATGTTGCATTGGCTATTAAATACAAATACCTTATGATCTCACCTTTAACTGGAACCTAATCAACAAAAGAAAAGAGCAAGCAAAATATAACCAGAGACATTGAAATTAAGAACAATCTGACAATAACCAGAGGGGAGGAGGAAGAGGATAATGAAGGGAAGGGTTTTCAGGAACAACTATAAAGGACACATGGACAAAACCAAGGAGGGGTGGAAGCAAGGGAGGGAGGTGGATTTGGCTGGGGTTGAGGGGAGTGGTGGAGGGTAAACACAGACAACTGTAATTGAACAACAATAAAATAATTTTTAAAAATAAAATAAAAACAATTTCAGCACTGTGTTGGAGATGAACTGCAGGTCTGACTCCACTTTTTCCTGATAGTCCTTAATCAGCTGCAACTTCTTGTCCGAGGTGTCAGTTTTTCTACTCGATGCTCAAGATGACCCACCAGGTAGACTGGCAGACGGTGACCACTCTCTTGGAGGCCACTGAGAGCAGGTTGCTCTCCTCGTTGGACAGCTTGGGGCCGACAAGGCCTTCATGCAGGTAGCCATGTAGTCATAACACTGGGCCCTAAGGAGAGCTGCTTTGAGACTGGCTGCCACCTGGGACTAGCCTCTCACCCCTCTTGAGTGGGGCCAAGCCCAAGGAGGGTTGGGGACCTAAACTACTGTTTTTCTTTTTTTTTTTTTAACCAATTTTTAAAAATTTTTTATTTTATTTATTTAGAGAGAGGGGAATGGAAGGGAAAGAGAGGGAGAGAAACATCAAATGTGTGGCTGCCTCTCACACGTCCCCAACTGGGGACCAGTCCTGCAAGTACATCCTAGGCATGTACCCTGACTGGGAATTGAACCAACACCCCTTTGGTTTGCTGGCCTGCACTCAGCCCACTGAGCTACACCAGCCAGGGTCCTTATTCTTGTTTATGGCTTTGAATTTCATTGTCTGAAATCAACATTTCAGTCCTGCATTATTATTTGCATTTGCTTGGTCTGTCCTTGCTAATCCTTTTAAAATTTATAACTACTAAAATCACTTTATTTATGTCTTGTATCCGTCATAGAATTGTCTTTTTGCCTTATTAATCAATCTAAGCTAATTTTGTTTATTCATATTATTGATCTCAGTTCTACCCTAGTGTTTTGTGGCATATTCTACATATATACATGCTCATAAAATATCTAACTATGTCTTTTTTCCTATTAAAATAAATTTGGCATTTAGGATGGAGTGTGTGTTACTTTGTTTTTTTTTGTTTTTGCTTCCTTTCAATCCAGTCTCTTTAATTTTAACACTCTTTAAGTCTCCCTGAGGAAGCAAGCTAGGAATATCCGCATTACTTCTACCCTCCCTCTCCAGCATCTAGCTTAAGTGATGATCTTTGTCTTCCAGGAGTTAGTATTTGTGAAGCAGTTAATAAGTCTGTTCCAGCAAGTTTCAACCTTTTTCATCTCATGGCACAGATAAACTAATTACTAAAATTCTGCAGCACACCAAAAAATATTTTTGCTGATCTGACAAAAAAATAGCTGTAATTTTGATTCATTCACACTGGACAGCTATTGTTGTGTTGGTTGTTGTCACTATTTTATTTGACAATCTAAGGGAAAAGAGGTCAGTGCATTTTAACTAAATGTTCATGTATTATGTGTTTTAAAAATTCTTGTGCACACTAGTTGAAAATTGCTGGTCTGTTCTAATATCCACTTATTCTGTCTATTCTTTCATTTTTTAATCTGTTTTTTTCTTGTATTGTTGCTGGATATGTTCACATGCTGTTATGTCATTTTTATTCTATCGTTTTAATTATGTAGTTAAATGTCTTTAGTTCATATGATCAGATTTTATCCTGAGTGTTTTCAACTCACTTCTTGGATATGTATAGTTCATAGTTTTCTCAGGGGACTCAGAAAAGTTTTACATGTTGTTAACTATCTATACTTTTAAATTTGATGCACAGTTTGACTATATATAAAGTCCTAGGCTTACATTTTATTTTGTGCTGGGTATCTTAAAATTTTTTTTCATTGTATTTAAGGTATAAAATATAGCTGTTCTTGACTTTATGGTTTTTTTTCTTTTCAGTGACTTTGTCTTTTTATTTGGAGGTTTAAATAACTTTAAAAAGTCTTTAAAGTTTATATTAAAAATATTCTGGTTTGAATTTCCCTGATATACTACTGTGTGTCCTTTTATTGTGTAGATTCTGGTTTTTAGGAAGATTTGCTTGCAGCATTATTTGAAATACCTGTCTGATTCCACTTATATATTTACTGGGTCACCTAATTACTGCTGCTTTTTTTGTTGTTTCTGATACATTATTTTCACTCATCTTCTAATCTGGGTTTTTTGGAGGCTCTTTTTAGGGGAAGATAGAAAGTTTAATTTTTTTATTTTATTTTTTCTAATTTAGCCTTTTTTTCCCTGAAAGCTATTCTCCCTCATTTAGTGAGTCTTAATAGCTTTTCCTGTTGTCTAGTCATAGTATTTCTGAGCTATTGTAATTTTGATTTATCGCTGCTTAAAAATGCTTATTTTTAAATTTCAGCTATTTTCTTAATTTCTTTTAGGTCATTTTGAAATAATAATCTTCATCCTTTTTTTGTGGCCATAATTTTCTCACTTATTTTTATTATCTGTTAGAATGTTGCTTATTTCACATTTAATATTTTTCCTACAATATCTTAATGTGGGCTTTCATTATAGTTTCGAGTGTTTAAACAAGTTCAGTTTTCTAGTAGTTTTAGAAGGAAGAATGTAGCCAGGCAGCAGGGATGGGTGAGCCACTGCAGTTTTTGAGCTTTGTGTCTCGAGGTCCCCCCCCCCAAGTATTTGAAAAATTGGGACTGTCTTAAGCCTTTTAAAGGCTTTTTGCCTTTATATGCATGTTTTCCAGGTATTTTGCTCTGTGAAGAGGCACCTTTAATATATTTTGCTGTTGTGGTACTTTTTGAGGTCTGTGTTGCTTGGACCTCTGCCCACTAAGAATGTGAGTCTTATTTCTCCTGGGGGTTGTCATTTGTTATGCTTTGCTTAATTTGTTTTCTGTTCCCTGCAGTTTTTCTTCAGGGTGAGTCTCTGTCTCTAAACTTGATAATATATTTGTAGGATAGTTCTTGAAATCTTGTTAGAGCCTAGAATCAGCATTTTAAAAAATATTAGAGATTTCCTGCCTTGTTTGAATTTACCTTCTCTTGGGGGTCTATGAGGACAATCTGACTTGACCAAGTTCTCAGATTTCCTTGGTTAAGTTATTTTCTGTTGAATGGATTTTAAACTTGTTGTTTCCTTTGTGAAGAATAAACTTTTCCTTTATTTTTACTTGAGTGGCTCCCTCTAATTAGTGTAGTTAGCATTTTTTTCAGAGTGGTTTTGGTTTTGGTTTTGTTTTTACCACCCAATGTAAAGAACTCTCCTATCCTATCTCAGCCCCTGTTTCTATTATAGTACTTACTGGTCTATAGTGATCTTGTTTACAACTCTGTTTTCTGTGGCTTCTCATTTGAATGTTAGCATCACAAATGGGGATTGTGTCTATCTCATGTACCACTGTATTCCCAGAGTCTAGCACAGTGTTTGCATGCAGAACTTGGTAAATATTTGTTGACTAAATGCATTTTCAGTTGATGATAGGTAGGGCTCCTTTCCTATTATGATAGGCTTCTGTGTGAAAACTGAAAATACGTTTTCATACTATATTTACATATTTTCAGTTTTCACTGGAAGTGAGTTTTAAACCTCTACAGTATGTACAAATGTAGGTGGTTTTTGGTGTAGCTATAATTATTATATTCTTTAACTCTCTACAGATAGGAATATTCAAAGTTGACTTAAATATTTTGCATTGTGAATTACAGATTTCTATTGTATGCTTTTTTGTGTGTCTCTTGTTTTATACTATGTACATTTATTATTTATGAAAAACAGATTATAATCCCATTGGCCACAGGTACCCATTCTTATACTATTTTGGGTTATCCCAGTGGAATGTTCACACATAATGAGCTTTGTTACAATCAATGGATAGATAGTGTGTTGTTATTGACTGATGTGTAGAAGGAGGATTGGTTATACTAAATAACTTGAGTGAAGGATGTGAAGGCTTTTGATAAAATTGTAGAATGTTAATGTGGCCTCATGAATGGTGTTTCAGAGTTGTGCAGTGAAACTGCCCTACACCGATAAGAGCTAGAAGAAACTTGAGACTGGGGAATTCAGCCTTTTCCTTTACACTACAGATAAAGGAATTAAAGCCTTGGGAGATTATGTGATGTGTTTAAGATAATCCAACCAATTAGTGGCCAAGCCCCATGGTTTTAGGATTCTAGTTGAAGTTGATTTCTTCTAGATCCATTTTATCACACTTAACAAAAAGGCACAGTTTTTAGTAGGGTGTTTGTAACTACAAAAAGGAAAATATTCCAGAGTTGAATTCTACTTTTTTTAAAAAACAACTTAGTGTTTGAGCATGTTCAAGCAAGAAAAGATTTTTAATTTGCTGACTTGAACCCAAAATGTCCAATAAATTAGAGGGCCAAGGGCAATGTACTATTACCCAAAAGGAATCCCCCAGGTTTGTTATGTCTGCCACCAGAGGAAAGACATCTCTCAATGCCCCAGATTCGTGAAAAGGAAAGGAAATACTTATTTAATGCTATACAAACTTAAAGCAGTGACCTAATGTCTTCATCAAAATCCCATAGTCCCTTAAAACACCCACAAACACATACAGTTCTTCTTTCCCCCCTTTGCCCAGTCTGGGGTACCGTATCTCAGGAAAAGAAATAGAAGTCTGTGGCTCAGGCAGCCCCCAGTTCTTCCCAGTAATCCGTCTCAGCTGGTAGGCCTCCCTCGGTTCCCAGCACCACCAGCTGTGTCGCCAGAATCTCTGCTAAAGCCAGGTGGTGGTTCCCCCTTCTAAAGCTGCAGGGATCCCCACTCTGGCAAAGCCTTGTGGTTCTCTCTCCCAGGGCCACGGGAGTCCCCACTCAGCCAAAACCGCATGGTTCTCTCTCCACTGCCCCTGCTGCGTGGTCCTCTCAGCACAATGGCTGCGGGAGTTTCCATTCTGCCAGAGCTGCATGGTTCTCCCTCCAGTGGCTGCTGCATCTGGGTTTAACTCCCTGCACCAATCCTCCTCTGTAGCCCCATTTCCGACTCCTCCCACAATTGACCACACTTGCCAGCATTCCCTTATCCTTCCAGCCTCACAGGGCTGCCATTGTGGGTCTGGGCAGGCATGGCCCCATGTCATGGAGCCAGCTTCTCCAAGATCCCATGCAGGCACTGTAACTTGGACCTGCTCCCCAGTTACGTCTTGGTGGGGAAGTTACTTCCATTCCCCTGGCTCAGAGCATGGCCACAGCTATTTAACATTATCTATGTAACCAGTTAGAGGTTATAGATATGTTAAATGACCACACCAGAGGTTAGCTGCAAGGCTGTTGCTATGTGAAACAGCTCTCAATGGCCCTGCTCCATTTGTCCTTTCCACCAACCCACACCTGTGTGTGTCAGGGGGTGAGGACATCTTAATATTTCATGGATACCTTGAGTTCTGGACCCCATTCCAAATCTCTAGTTGGGGTCCCCCCCTCTTAGCTGCACCTTGTTACAATAATGAATTTTAATAGTTTGTTTCTGACATTTAATTGGTAGTAGATATATAGATATAGTACATTTAAAACTGTGCCAAATAGAAACATAAATTGGAAAAAGTTACACTGTATTCTACATTTCAGTTGACCAGGTGATTTAGTATAAATTTTTATAGTCCTACTAGAAGAATTTAATTACCTTCACCCTTGCCTTTGTAGTCTGTCTAAGAGACATCAAGATGTTTATTTTTATGACCTTAGTTTTCATGCTGCATTGGTAGTAATGAAAATGTAAATTAACCCTGATGGAAATAGGCAGCCAATCTGGTCCTCAACCCATCTCCCTTATCAATTATTCTAGGCCAGTTCTTAGTTATTATTTGCATTTTAAATATGTTAATATGTTTAAAATTATTTTTTAAGATTTTAATTTTAATTTAGAGGGGGGAGGAAGAGAGAAAGAAAGGGAGAGAAGCATCGATGTGAGAAAGAAACATTGATTGGTTGCCTCTAGCATGTGTCTGGGCCAGTGACTGAACCTGCAACCCAGGCATGTATCCTGCCTGGGAATTGAACCAGCAACCTTTTTCTCTGTAGGACAGTGCCCAACCAACTAAGCCACACCGGTCAGAGCTTAAATATATTTTAAAATGGCAGATACTTAACCTTAGTAGTTTAGTCTTTATTATTGAATCCTGTAATTTCTATACTAAATTGTGTCTTCTATAACTTTTCTTTGCTTGTCATTTGGTAATTTTTTTCAGACAATAGAAAAGTGTTAAAATTAGTCATGGAGGACTTAAAAGGGTGCTGTGGTCTTGTTCTTTTGATTGTCAGAAACAGCCTTCTGATAACTGGAACTAAAAAGTCATCAATTCTATTCTTACTTGTTCCCTCGAGTCTCTCTGTGTCTGCTATGTTCTTTTTTTAAATGGTTAACATTGGGGGTTTATTTTCATGCAAACATCACATTTCTTTCTTTTTTTATTTTATTGTATGTTCTTCCATTACTATTTATCCCCTTCCTACTCTCTTCCCCTCCATCCTTCCTCTCCCCCTGCTACATTCCTCTCATTTTCTTGTATTTTTTTCTTATATTTCTTATTCTTACTCTATATATCTTTTCTCTGTTTCATTGGTTTTGTTTACATATACATTTTATTGTCTTATAATTTTATTTTCATACTGGCCTGGTCAGTCATCATAGGTCACTTGGTCAGCCCGATTAGTTGACATGGAGGTAGGGAAAGTCACAGGTAAGAACACATCACTGCTAGTGATAGCTCCATAGTAGAGGCTGGGGATTGGATAGTTCTCACTTTAGACATAGGGCTGGTTTAGTTACTGGTATTGTTAATGTCTCTTCCTTAGTCCTTAGAATGAGAAGAAGGAAAATCTATACCAGTAACAATGGTGGGTGATAGTCATTGCCTTAAACTAGTTTCTCATGTCTTGCAGGAGAATGCTTTATTTTTGTTGTTTAAAACTCACAAGTTATATTACTGTCATGGTTTGAACTCTACTATTATATCATTATTTTTCTGCAGTTAATACTTTTTGTTTTAAATTCCCTGTAATTTTACAGAGTTTGCATCTACCTTATATACCTTTTACCCTTCATGAGCCACTTTGTTAATATATGTATATATAGCGATGTTTCTGCTATTCACCCAATCCAAAGGATATCCTATTAAGTTATTTTAGGCCATTTATTATTCTTTTTAAAGATTTTTATTTATTAATTTTTAGAGAGAGGGGAAGGGAGAGAGAATGAGAAGGAGAGAAACATTAATGTGTGGTTGCCTTTGTGTGCCCCCAACTGATGACCCAGCCAGCAATCCAGTCATGTGTCCTGACTGGGAATCAAATTGGCGACCCTTTGGTTTGCAGGCCGGCACTCAGTCCATTGAGCCACACTAGCCAGGGCTATTTTGGGCTATTTATATGTATGGCTATAATAGATACTTGGTGCTAATATTATAATTTTATTTTAAATTTTTTTTAATATTTCCTACTTAAAAATTTTTTATTTCCTGCTTTTTGCTCTGTTCTATTGTGGATTTCTGTCGCAAATAATATAGAAAGTATGTAGTATGCTTCTGTTTTAATTTTGCTTAATTCTAAATTTAAATAGTATTCTTAAATTTGTTGCTATCAATTTCAGAAGCATTATTCTTAGGAATAGTTGAAAGGTGAAGCTCACTTACATGTCATCTGATCTCCTGTGCCCAGTTTTATTATACTTGGTTGATTTTTTGTGGTTCCACAGTTATAATATATAAGGTTCTCTATCATACTTTGTAACATTCAAGTCAGTAATTTTTGTAAATCCTAATTTTTTAGCTTTAGCTTTTGACCATGCTACCTTTTCATACAGAATTCTTAGCTTTATTCTGTGTTTCGTAATTCATTCTTTAGAAAACAAACCTTTTTGTCTGATTATGAAAGTAATATGTTAATTTTAGAAAATTTGAAAAGTATATAAAAGCACAAAGAAGACAAAAAAAGCCACTCTGATCTCACCATTGAAAGCTACTTTAGTATATGTTCTTTGTCTTTTCTCCCCATGCATGAATGTTACTACATACAACACTTGATCCATCATATACGTACTGTAAATTACTTAATTATGTAGTGAACATTTTCCAACTACACTAAAGTCGGGCTGTAGAATACATCATGGTATACTCTAAGTAACATAGGTATGTTATGATTTAATGAATTCCTTATTGTTAGACAAGTAGGTTGTTTACAATTTGCTCTTATAAATTGTTCTGTGAAGAATGTGGTTGATATACATCTCCTGGATATTTTTTTTAAGGTTAAATTCCAAGAAGTAGAATATTCTCAGGCTGTACAGTGTGGTAGTTAAGAATGTTGACTTTGGAGTCAGATTATCTTGAGTTCAAATTTTTACTGCTTAGGTGTGTGTATTTAGGCAAATTATTAATAGTTTATCTCAGGTTTCTTAATCTGAACATTGCAGATAATAGTTTATATATAGAAACCACTTCTAACAGTATCTGGGGAGTAATAAAAGCTCAGAAATGTTAGATGCTTGAATTCTCATGGTTGTCATTTTTATTTAAAGGATATGCACATTTGAAATGTTTTTGATATGTATTATATTAAAATTCTCTCCTGAAAAGTTGTATCAGTTTGTATTCCTACCAGCAAAATATGAAGGTACCATTTACTGATTCTAGACAACAGCTGTGGTTATAATTAAAACATGGTTTTTATTTTTTGAGGATGTGAGTCCAATATTATAGGGATAATCTATGTCTTTGTTTTAATTTCCAGTTTTTGGTTCTTACTGATTCAAGATGTTTGAGTTTTGCTTATTTTCATATGGTGTATCTATGTTTAAGTGTTCTTTAAATAAATATTCACATTTTAATGAACCTTTTGTGTTTTACATTGTGTTTATTTTTCTAGTTGATCATTTGCCTTTTATTTTTGTTAAGTCATTCTATGTATTTATTTTTACCATTGTGAGATGTATGTAACAGTAATTCTTTTCCATATAGTTCTGCCTTTTAAAAAATTTATTTACTCATCTATTTGATATTTATTAAGTACCTTCTCTGTGCCAGGTATAGATATACATTTTTTAAGTACATTTGTCATTTGAGAATGATTTTAGATTTATAGCAGGTCCTGAAATAACATCGTTTCCTTATAACATAAATGAGATGGCCGAGAGCACTTAACTTGTTTATATCAGTTAACTTACAGTGAACTTGGTTTTATTATACATTGTTTCATTTAAAGTCACAGAACTTATTGATGGTGGTAGGGTGGACTTAATCATACAGAACAGTAGCAAGGGTAGTACTGAGTTCCCATATGCCCCTCATCTAGTGTGTCCTTTTGCTGATGTGTTATATTCTCGTTTATTATTACCATGGCACATTTGTCACAACTAAGATACCAACATTGTGTAAACTTCACATTTTATCTGGATTTCACTAGTTTTCCCACTAATGCCCACTTTCTGATTCAGGATCCCAGTCAAGGTAACATTGACCCTTGGACAACACACTGGTTGGGGCACTGGCCACATGTAGTCAAAAATCTGCATGTAACTTTTGACGCTCCCCCGAAACTTAACAGTAACATAAACCATTGATTAACACATATTTTATATGTTCTTTGTGTTATGTACTATATTCTTACAATAGAGTAAGTTAGAGAAAAAATGTTATTAAGGAAGCCACGAGGAAGAGAAAATGCAGTCACAGTACTACTCTTATTTACTGAAAAACACCCATGTCTAAGTGAACCTGAGCAGTTCAGACTCATGTTGTTTGAGGGTCAGCTACTTTTAGTTGTCTGTAGTTGTCATGTTTTCTTATTCTCCTCTGGTCTGTGACAGTTTTTTAGTCTTTCCTTGCTTTTCATTATAATGAGAGGCTTTAGGACTGCTGGTCTTGTATTTTGTGGAATGTTCTTCAATTTGCATTTATTGTTTTTCTGATTTGTTAGACTGGGGTTATTTATATCAGTATGGACTCATTGATATTTATTTTATACTTAGGTTATAATCCAGTATTACTTTATTTTGGTGTTTATATTATTTCAGCTTTGACCATTTTTTCATTCTTTCATGTTGGTTTCTATGTCCCTTTGACAAGCTCCAACTTTTATTTTATTGTATTTTATTTTAATATTACATGATGTTCTGGCATTAATTTTCTGAAAACCCTGCCCTAGTGGCCCTAGAATTGGCCACTTGTCCAACAATCCCCGTTTACTTAGTTGGACTATGGTATGTAGAAACCAAGACCTGGTAATGGGTATACTCATGGCTACTGAGGTGTCACTGCTTCTAGTTCCTCTTGGTGAGCAGAGGTAGGAATGCTGTTTGTGTGTGTGTGTGCACACATATCCGTAGTTACTTAAATCTGTTTATATTATGCTAAACATGAGTTCACAGTGATATCTTTGACTCTAATCCAGTAATGCTGGTTCATTCTAACCTCCTACCTCTTGCTTTTTTGCAGCTTCTCACTCCAAAGTGAGAAGGTTGACTCCTACCATCTACCATCCTTTTACCTATTTGTCCAACCTGAGTATATGTGTAAATTATTTCAGAATAACCCATATTCCTGTGAAAGACAACTTTACCAAATAAAGTACAGTTATCCATTTGTCTTTAGTCTACAGTTTCCAGTGAAAGCACCATTTTCCAAAGTTATGTCAGTTTCTTTTTTTACCTACAGTTCTGCTTTTAATGATGGGCTTAAAAGACTTTCTTGATCCAAAGATTGATTGCATATATGTTATATAATATGTAATGTGTAACAATTTATGTAATATGTATTAACACAATATAATTGTATCTAATACAATAAGTATATATGGTATTTTATTTATTATTAGGTATTTTATTGCTTTGTTTTTTTCCCTTAATATATCTGTAATTCATTTTGTCACTTAGTGTGGAGTAGAACTGTATTTTTCTTGTTTTTCTCAATTATTTGAAATGCTTCCTTTATCATATTTTAAAATCTTATACATAATAGATATTTTCTGTTTTTTACTCTTCTTTCATTTTTTCTTCTTGTTCAAGTTCCAGACATTATATAACTTGAAAATAATTTTAGTATCTGGTAGATTATGCCTCTTTGCATATTTATGTTCACTTATTCTTTTAATTAATTGCTGTAATTTTATTTCCTTTATTTCAGGAACATTTTAGTGGATAAACCAAATGACCAATCTTCAAGGTGGTCTTCAGAGAGCAACTATCCTCCTCAGGTAAGGTTTTGTGCAGCACCTGATATCATTTAGAAATCAGAATTTAAATAGGTACTTAACTGATAATTATGGAATTTATTAATAGTTTATTCAGTGTTTGAAATTGTGAGGTAAATTTTTATTTCCTCTTTGTTTAAATTTTGGAAGCAGTTTTATTTCATAGGCAAATGTAGTATAGGATTTGATGAAACTTCCTTTTTTACTTCTGTCTACTGGAACATTTAAACTCTAATTTATATTTTTTCTAGATTACTAATGATGCCAAAGTAAGTTTCTTGATCCCTTTTGAGGAAAATGTTAACTACAAAGAACTGGTTAAGAGGCTGTACTGTTTCGAACACTAACTGGTCGGAGCACTGATCTGAGCAGAGGTTGTGACTTCTGTGAATCTCAGGTCGTTCTGTATATGCTGCAGGAAATGTTAGTAAGTTTAACTTTGACTCAGTGACTACCTTTAAAAAAAATGAACTTAATATAGTTTGTTATTTTACGAAAGTAGTATATTTAGATGACATCAGGATCATGAGCTAAATTTTTTCCTTAACAAGTGGTGTCTGAAGTCATCTGAATTTAAAGGTAAGTATTGTTTCAGTTATATACTTTCAGTATTAACATTTATTATTTCCACCTCTTGAGGAAAAACTAAGATTCTGATAGGTGAATAAATAAAAAAGCAGATGGATAAATAAAACTTAATTTTTTTTATTTTACTATAATTCTTAGAAACCTAGTCTCTTTACTTATTTTTTCATCTATATTATTTCTTTTTTATTTTTGCATACCTTTATCACCAGATGTTTAAGTGTTTCATTGCAAAATATATGTCCAAAGAGTATGTACAGTTTATATGTACAATGTAAAGAATGATAGAACAAATACCTATTTACTCATCAACCAACTTTAGAAATGGAATTTGACTACAACTTTTTGAAGCCTCCTGAGATCCCCATCTAATATCTGTCCTCTAACCCCATTCCAGTAATTATTTCATATTTTGTTAAATATTTTCTTAGTTTTATTTATATATATATATGCATAGGATTTATATTTATATAGGATATATAAATATCCTATGATTTGAGCTTTGTCTGGCTTTTACTTTACATAAATATAAAATAAATCATTCATTAATCTTTTGTGACTTGCTTTTTTTTTTTTTTGCTTACCATTATGATATTATTAATGTTTCTGAGTATAATTGGAGTTTGTCAATTTTTACCTCTGTTAGTATTCCAGTATGAGTATGCCAAAATGTATTTATTCATTTTGTACTTGATAGGCTTTTGATTTTTT
The DNA here is from genome assembly GCA_004024845.1 of Tonatia bakeri. Taxonomy (NCBI): domain Eukaryota; kingdom Metazoa; phylum Chordata; class Mammalia; order Chiroptera; family Phyllostomidae; genus Tonatia; species Tonatia bakeri. Next base: position 607,670 of record PVIA01000049.1, read on the forward strand.
TTAATCTTTATTTTAAAGATTTTATTTATTTATTTTTAGAGAGGAAAGGGAGAGAGAGAGAGAGAGAGAAACATCAATGTGCGGTTGCTGGGGGCCATGGCCTGCAACCTAGGCATGTGCCCTGACTGGGAATCGAACCTGCGATGCCTGGTTCGCAGCCCTCACTCAATCCACTGAGCTACACCAGCCAGGGCTTGATTTTTTTTTTTTAACAACAGTTTTTTTGCTATTATGAACGGGTTCTATGAACATTCTTGTATGTTGTTTCCTGGTACACATGTAGAAGAGTTTCTTTAGGCTATATAGCTTGGAGTAGAATTACTGGATCATAGGGTGTATGTATGTTCAACATTTTTCAGGCAGTGCAAAACTGGTTTTACAAAATGGCTATATAATTTAACTCTCTCTGGCAGTGTATGAAAGTTCCTATGCATTGTATTCTCCCCATTTTTCTGTGGCTGATTTTTAGATTTTACCAGCCCAGTGGATCTTTCATTGTAACTCACAAGAATTAGGCTCCTGTGAGCCTCTGGTCATAGCATTTTCATCAGCTGTTCAATACATAACTTTATGTATGTTTCTGTTTAAAGGCACTTTATTTTATGTGTATTATTTATTTATTTATTAGCGTTAAGGTCATAGCCAACAGCACTATTACTCATGCCTGAACGAAGCTTATCTAACACATTTTCTCTGTAAGGCTTATCACAGCCTTCTTATATTTAGAAACAGTAGACAGCACTTCAGCACTGTACTTGGGGACTAATTTAGACAGTGAAATCACTAACAGAAAGTAAAAAATATAAAATATATGGCACTAAATAAATGGCAAAAAGGATTTGTTTATATTACGAGAGCTAAAACAAGAAGGTATAGCGTCCCTTGTTTGACCTCAACTGGGAGATATGCATTAGGAGACTCAATTTTTTTGCTGTTCTGTGTGTGTCTGGGAATAACTGTGAAAGTGCTGTGTGTATAGATTTTGGTGATAAAAATAAATTTTAGTGTGTAGGCGAATTCACAAATACGGAATCCATAAATAATAAAGAGCGGCTATATTGTAACTAACAATTAATTTAGCATAATTTGAATAGGTTTGAGAGTTAGAAGGAGAGAAAAGAAGACTGAAAAATCATATTCATCATGATGAAATTTTAGGTCTTGAGGGCCTTTTCTAGAGTCTACTAATACATTGGATACAATGTTGTTCTATATGGTTGATTATTGATTTAGGTGTCAATAGCTGAAAGCAACTTTGTGCATGTGGGCATAGCTGTAAAAGATAGGCACAGTAATGGCAAGCTGACAACTAACCAAGTGTCATGAGGAAGAAGACAAAAACCTAAGTGAAAAGTAGAAGGACAAAAATACAACATTTAGGGGGTTGTTAGTATAAGGATAAATAATATTCTAAATTTTAGTAGCCTCCAGGATATGGTTATCTAGTAAACTTTCTGTAGTGATCTAGGGTATATATTATGTTATTAGAATGAACTGTTTGATGCTCATAGTGCTTTACTCTGTTGGTTAGAAATTTTAATTATGTTTAATGTATGCAGTTTAAGCAGATAAGAAAGCTAATAGTATGTGTTATCTAGAGAAGGGTGGAAATCAAACTCAACCCCTCTTAGCTACTCCTTTTTTTTCCCTAGAATGAGGAGAAGCTTGCGTATATTCATGGATGCTAGAATGTATAGCATGATATGAGAACACCACCACCACAGAGTGAACAAACCCTAAATATCTCTCTCTACAGCTCATGTTGGGGTATGAGTGAAGTAGGTGTAGGTGAAATAAAAATATTTTTCTTTTAATATATATTTATTATTTTTTTCAAATGACAAAACTAAAACTTTTGTCAGGACATAAATGCATATTAAGTTGTTTGGATCTAATTACTTAACTATATTGAATCGTTAGTATTTCTTTTGGCCTTGAAAGTTTTCTCTCCCTCTCTCTGTGTCTCTAAGTAAGTAAAAAAATCTTTAAAAAAAAAACATGACCAAAGGACCTCAATAGGCACTCCTCCAAAGAAGACATGCAGACGGCCTGTAGACAAAACACTCTGCATCACTAATCATCAGAGAGCTCCAAAATAAAACCACAATGAGATACCACTTCATACCTGCCAGAATGGCTATTGTCAATAAATCAACAATAAGTGCTGGTGAAGATGTGAAGATAAGGAAACCCTGATGCACTGTTAGTGGGAATGCAGATTGATGTAGCCACTGTGGAAACACACTAGAGTTTTCTCAAAAAATTAAAAATGGAACTGCCTTTTGACCCAGCAATTCCACTTCTGGGAATATATCCAAAGAAACCAGAACGCCAATTTGAAAGAATATATGCACCCCTATGTTTCTTGCGGTGTCACTTGAAATAGTCAGGATCTGGAAACAGCCCACGTGCCTATGAGTGGATGAGTGGATAAAACAGCTATGGTACATTTATGCAAAGGAAAATTACTGGCCTTTGTGTAAAAAAGAAGGAAATCTTACCTTTTACGACAGCATTGATGGACTTGGAGATTATTATGCTAAGTAAAATAATCCGGTCAGAGAAAAGACAAAAACCTATGATCTCACTTATATGTGGAATCTAATGAACAAAATAAACTGACAAGCAAAATAGAAAATAGAGGATACATGGAACAGACTGACAGCTGTCAGAAGGGAGGGTGGTTGGGGAGTTGAATGAAAGAAGGTGAAGGGATTAGCCAAAAAAAATATCCATAACACATAGCACAATAGTGTGGTGATAACCAGAGGGAAAGAGGTTGGGGGATAGGTGGAGGTTGGCAAAGTGGAGGGAACTGGGGAGGGAAAGAGACTTTACTTGGGGTGATGGGTGCACAGTGCAGTGTGCAGATGATATTTTATTAGGTTGTGTACTTGAAACCTGTATGCTTCTGCGAACCAAGGGCACCACAATAAATTCAATTAAAAAATAAAAAAAGATCAAAATAAATGAACAAACCAAACCAAACAAAAATAGATTCATAAAAGCAGAGAACAAACTGATAGTTGTTGGAAAGGAGAAGGTTGGAGAGGTGAGCAAAACAGTGAAGAGGAATATAGTCAGTAATAGTTTGATAACTGCACAGTGACAGGGTTACTAGACTTGGTGAGGTTTTTACATTGTTAGCTATGTAAATGTTGAATCCTTTCATTGTACACCTGAAACTAATAAAATATAGTTTAATAATTAAAAAATTTAATAGCTACTTAAAGTGTAAACAGCATGTAAACCTAAACAGTTGTTGTGTAGAAAGCTTTGTCTTTGAAGTCGTTGAATAAAGAATGCTTTTAGCTTTGAATAACAGAAGGTCCTATTGCAGTGGGTTAAACAAATAGCCACCCTACCCTTTCCCACCCATACACACAGAAGAGAACTAGATCTGGGCAGCTGGTGGTGAAAGTTGAGTGGTTCACAGATGACTATCTTGGAGATTCTCTTGATCTTTCTCTTTATTGTTGCATAGTGGTTATTGCGTCTGTAATTTCAAATAACAAAGAGGTAGCATTTGTTTCAGAAAGCAAAACTTAGCCTACAGAAAACTTTTGTTTAACATCTCAGTGACCAGAACTTTGTCATATATTTACCCTTTGCTGGAAGGTAGCTAGTAAGAATTGGGTTGAGAATGGAGGTTGCATCAGCCACCCAACAGTGTAAACCAGAGTCAGCTTGACTGATTTGTAATCTCAGGTCTGTCATTTATTAGCTGCTTAACTGTAATCAACATACTTAGTCTTTCCAAGTCAGAATTTTTTCATCTGTGAAATGAGGATGAAGAGGATAATTATTGTTGTTATTATACTACCCCATTCCTCCTCCTCCTACTAAAATGACATAACATATTTAAAAATCTGAGCAATGTAACAGACAAGAGAGTTACTACTCACGTTAACTGTGATCATATCATCATTATCTTTCCTGTCATCACCAGCTTCTTTTATTTTATTGAGGTGAAGTTCATGCAACATACAATTAATCATTTTTAAGTGTACAATTCAGTGGCATTTAGTATATTCAGTGTTGTACAACTATCACTTCTTTCTAATTCCAAAATATTTTCATCACCCCATAAGGAAACCTGGTATCAATTAAGCACTCTCATTTCCCCTTAAGCCAGCTCCTGCCAACCACTAACTTGCTTTCTCTCTTAATAGACTTACCTGTGAATGTATTTTTAAAAGATTTTATTTATTTATTTTTTTTAGAGAGGGGAAGGGGGAAGAAAGAGAGGGAGAGAAACATCAAAACGTGTGGTTGCCTCTTACGTGCCACCTACTGGGGACCTGGCCTGCAACCCAGGCATGTACCCTGACTAGGAATTGAACAGGAGACCCTTTGGTTCATAGGCTGTCACTCAATCCACTGAGTCACACCAGCCAAAGCCTGTTCTAAATATTTTATGTAAATGAATCACACAATATATGACCTTTGTGTCTGACTTGTTTCACTTAGCATGTTTTCAAGGTGTAACCACATTGGAAAACATATCAGTACTCTTTTTTATGGCTGAATAATAGAAACACTCTTTTTTTATTCATCTCATCAGTTGATGGACATTTGGGTTGTTTGCACCTTTTGGCCATTGCAAATAGTGTTGCTCTGAACATTCATGTACACGTGTGTGTTTGAATACCCTTTTCACTTTTTATATACCTAGGTATAGAACTCCTTGGCCGTGTAATAATTTTATATTTAACTTTTTGAGGAACTGCCAAACTATGTTGTACATTGTCTGCATCATTTTATATTCCCACCTGCAATGTATGAGTTCCAGTTTTGTTGCATTGTGGTTTTGATTTACATTTCCCTGATAAGTAGTGATGAAAATTTTTTCATGTGCCCATTTGCCATTTGTATATCTTTGGTGAAAGAGCTATTGCAGTCCTTTGCCCATTTTTAAATTTGGTTGTTTGTCTTTTTGTTGTTCAGCTATAAGAATTCTTTATATATTCTATCTAGATATTAAACCTTTAACAGATATATAATTTGCAAATATTTTTTTCTGTTCTGTAGGTTGTCTTTTCCCTTTCTTGATAGTGTCCTTTGATGTACAAAACTATTTTTTATGAAGTCCAATTTATTTTATATTTTGTTGCTTGTACTTTTGGTGTCATATCTAAGAATTCATTGTAAAATTTAAAGTCATGAAGGTTTACTCATATTTTCATCTAAGAGTTTCATGGTATTGTTACATTTAGGTCTTTAATCTTAAAGAATCGATTTTGGATTAAGTTGATTCATTTTGAGTTAATTTTTCTGTATGGGATGAAGTAGGACCACCATTTTCTTTCTGATCATCTTTATCACCTGCATTACCCATTAATATGAAGCATGAAGCCACTCCAACGAGCATCTATGAATCATTTTCCTGAATAGTTTTTCCCCCAAGTATTCAATCAGTGGTAGTTTCCTTCTTAATTTTTTATAATTGAAAACATTCTGCATAATGTAAAATGTGTTTCCTAATTAACGGATAAAATGATCCCATTTTTATCCTGTGTGTGATAGGAAAGCATGAGCTACATTAGACATATTTATAGTAGGCCTGGGTGTTTTAATTTATAAAATTGGCATGGGTGATTCATAAATCTCTTGTTAGTTTCTAGATTTAAAATTTTATCACTGATTTTGAACATTGAATTGGCTATTATAGTCGATGAGAATGTAATTGTTACTTTTGCGTTCTAATCTTACTTTACTTGGTTATTTGTTGTCCGTTATCTTTTATTGAATGCCATTCCTTGATTATAAGTTATCTCACCAGCCCTTTTTTCCTCCTTCACCTATAGTATTCATGATGATGTGTTTTCCTAGGAAAAACTGGTAGTGTTGTGGTAGTCTGTATAAACCTGTTGCATACTATTCTTTAGAATAAAAAACAATCTAGTGCAGGATGAACAGAATAGACCTTATATGTACTTTTGTTATCTGTCTAAAATTTTAACTTCTAAACTTGTTTCTTTGCTTTATTTTTTTAGATTTTACTTATTTATTTTTAGAGAAAGGGAGGGAGAAAGAGATAGAGAAACATCAACGTGTGGTTGCCTCTTGCACACCCCGTACTGGGGACCTTGCCTGCAACCCAGACATGTGCCCTGTCTGGGAACTGAACCAGCAACCCTTTGGTTCTCAGGCTGGCATTCAGTCAGCCAGGGCTAAACTTGTGTCTTTGCTTTAAATAGAGGAAGTATAATTTGTTCATTCCTTTTTTTAGTACTTGGTTCTGAAGCTTGAAAGGCCTGCTATAGTCCAGAATATAACATTTGGAAAGTATGAGAAAACTCACGTCTGTAATTTGAAGAAATTTAAAGTCTTTGGCGGAATGAATGAAGAAAACATGACAGAGCTGTTATCCAGGTGAGTTATGATTATGGGGTAGAAAGAATTGTCTTCTAAACAAGCCACAGTCTTAGTTTAGTCTCTTTGTAGCTAAATCTTCATGGTTTGATTTTTTCCCCCCAAGGAGAAAAGAATATTTCCACTGTTCTATTTCTAGTGACTTATTTTAATATTGTGGCTTGAGTTAGCTTTTTTTTTTAAACCACTAGATACTAGTTAATATTGTTACCAAACAAAAGAGGATAAAAATTTTTGTTTTATTTTTACTTGTGATCTTTTAGTCTTATTTTTGGACTTTAATGATTTCAGAAATACTTCCAGCTTTAATAAAATTTTTGCTATAAAAATATAGATTCTAAAACATTAAGATTGGTTGCCCTAATCCAGAGTTAATATGCTGGCAGTTTACTATAGATTGGAGACTAAAAAGAGAAAAAGTATGTTAATGTATCTAGCATAGTGCCTACCACTTGGAAAGAGCTCATTAAAATTGAGGGAATTTCAGGGGAAAAGGAGAAGGGTTTACAGGAACAAGTATAAAGGACACATGGACAAAAACTGGAGGGGGTGGAAATGGGAAGGAGGGGGGAGGGCTGGGGGGTTGGGCTGGGATGGGAGTAAAAGACAGAAAACTGAACGTGAACAACAATTAAAATAAAAAAAGATTTCACACACACACTCAGTTGAGTTTTAACAACATAGGCCACCAGGATTGAAAGGGTTAATTTACCCACTAGTTAATGAAAAATCAAATAGCCAGTGGAATGGACAAATAATGCTATGAGGTTTTAGAATACATTTGTGACATGGCATGTCCCTTTAGCAGAGTACTCTATATAGGTAAATATTACATTTATACTGTATTTGATTTAAGTCATGAAAGTATTTCAGGACCTTAGGCAATCTGAAGATAAGCAATTCCCATAAATACTTGTATCAACCTTAGTTAAGTGGAGAGATGATATGAGTTTATTTTTATTTAGGGTAGAGTATATGCTGTTAAACCAATCGAGTAAGGTCATCTTTGAAAATTTGTTGAGCTATAAAAGGAACATTGGTATCTCAGTCAGAATTAAATAGCTTAATTCTTCAACATTCTAATATTTGGCCTTCTTTAAGTTGTAAGATAGGAATGTGAATTTTTAAAAAAATTTTCTTCTTCGTGCTTGAATATTTTATATTCAATTATACATTAAGAATATTAAGTCATCACACATTTCCATTTTTTAATTGGAAGACAGTAATGCAGTTGATGGGAGTGTACAAGTTTTGACCTATATTCTCATGTTCAGCTACTACTGTGGTCATATATTTTTAGCATTGGTTTAATCTTAAAATCTGAGTAATCTGGGTTTTAGTGCATTTACTAAATTATGAAATCAGATTTGATTATCTTTTTTTCACAGTGGCTTAAAGAATGATTATAACAAAGAAACATTCACCTTGAAGCATAAAATTGATGAACAGATGTTTCCTTGCCGATTCATTAAAATAGGTAAGGATTGTAGTATTCTGAAATAGATAGAAATTCTTTATACCATCAGTCAGCAAAATGCAGCCCAGCTGAATCCTGCAGTCTGTTTCTTCATTAAAATGTTACGGGAACACTGCCACACAGGTTGTTCCCATAATGTTAGTTCTGCTTTTGCACTGCGATGGTAAAGTTCAGTAGTTGCAAGAGACTGCATAGTTCACAAAGCCCAAAATATTTACTGTTTTGACCTTTACAGAAAAAGTTTTCTGACCCCTGCTTTATAAATCTGTAATTGACAGTTAATTCAGTGGAATCTTTTCCAAATATTTTCTCATCTTAAAGTTTATTAGAAGATTTTATGAGATACAGTTATTCGATTGCCTTGATCATTTTATTGGTCAGTTATTATAAAGCATGTGAAAATCAAATACTGATTAATTTCTTAAATCAGTATATTGTATTTTCCAGTCTGTTTCTGTTTCATTGTTTTAATGAAATGTTGCTCAAACACATAAAACTAATTTTATGACCCTAAGTAATAAGTTGCAAGGTAATGTTTGAAAAATACTACCTAACAAAAAAAAAAAGAACAAGAAAAATACTACCTAAGGCATATATTTATTTACCAAGTGTTTCAGCTTGAGAAAGTATTTGTAATGCCTCCTCAAAATTAGTGTTTGTATGGTAATTTTGTTTGCCTTTAAGATTTATTATTTAGAAGGTAGGAAAGTTAAGGACTTGAATCTTTTAATTTCCATCTATATCTCATACTTCCAGAAATATGTTAAAGTTGGGATTAAAGTAAATCAGATCTCTCAGAGAATAATAACAAAAGCCAGAATCCCGTGTTTTGATTGGGGAGAAAAATTCCTCTTTTGGAATAAGTAGTATACTTCATAGTCATTGTTTGCTATTTTATCAAGAGTTGGCCTGTTTTATTTCATTAAGTCAAATAGTTCTGTCAGGCAAAAAGAATATCTGAAGTCTTAATAAAGATTACTTATAAAGAGAAAACTATTTTTAGGAGAGTTGGGCTGCCCAGTATGTTAGGTTTTCTTTTTGTAACTATAGTTTCTGTTGTTATATTAAATAATAATCTGTTTCCTATTTTCCTGTGAGAATTCATGAACATGCAGTTGTATTGAATAAATTCAGCTCTTGGTTGTTTCTTCTTTGGCACTAATGAGTAATTCTTTTCTGAGCATGCAGATCACCCATTCCTTACAGACTCTTGCATAGCTTTAACAATTCTATGATCTTGTATTTCAAATGTACAAGCAGTGAAAATATGTTTTCATATAATACTTTTAGATTTTATAGTTTTAAAGTACTTAATTCAACTTCAGTTTTGCTTAGTCATGCAAAATGAAGTGTTGGGGTTTTTTTTAAGTACTTTTCTTGGTGTTTTTTGTACCTTTCCAATGGTGATTAGTTTTTATTTTTTGATTTTGAAGAAAAATATCTACTACTGTGTCAGTAGTTCTTAATCCTTTTGTATTATTCATTGGAAGAAGTATTAGTAAAAGTCTGTTTCACATAGTTGCATAGTTTCTTTTCTTAAAATTTTATAAGGCAACAGAGATCTCTTATGGAGCTGTTAGATATTCATCTGCCTAAAGAGGAGAATTTGGACCTTTTTCCAGCCTTTCCTGTCACCCTTTTTAATGATAGGGCATAATGATGTTACTTTACCTTGGTGGGTTTGATTTATGGTATTCAGGCAAAATGTTAATTGGAGCTTTCCAAATAATTGTAGACACTTATTAACTCAGTTGATATTTAGGATGTTAATATTTAGATAACTTCATGTTTCTCTCTTCTATTAAAAGATGTTAGTGGTGGTTTGCAGTATCTTTACTTTCCAACCTTTTCCCAGCATTCTCTTGATAAGTATTTTTCTTATAATAATAGAAGGAAGAGATGAAACTAAAAGCTGCATGTTAGGTTAGCTGTATTTTTAGTTTACCACTCTGTTTTTGTTTTAATCCTCACCTGAGGATATGCTCACTGATTTTAGAAAGAGGAATGGAGGGAGAGAGAGGGAAGAAAACATCAATCCCTTGCCTTTCACATGCATCCCCACTGGTGACCAAACCCACAACCTAGGCACCTGCAACCTAGGCACATGCTCTGACCAGGAGTCAAACCTGTGACCTTTCAGTTTCCAGATGATGCTCCAGCCAGCTGAACTACACCAGCCAGAGCTCGTGCTGTGTGTTCTTCAATTGAGTGATGTGTGACTCTCTTTTGGTTTTGATTTATCACAGACATTTGTTTTACCTAGTTGGTATAAACTGTTAGATTTATACTTAAGGGGAAAATGTGTTTAATACTTCATATTTGTGTTTTACAGTAATATGTTTGAAAGATTTTGCTTTATTTAAAAAGTTTATTCTTGCCCTGGCTGATGTAGCTCAGTGGATTGAGTGCGGGCTGTGAACCAGGCATCACAGGTTCGATTCCCAGTCAGGGCACATGCCTGGGTTGCAGGCCATGTCCCCCAGCAACCGCACATTGATGTTTCTCTCTCTCTCCCCCCCTTCCCTCTCTAAAAAATACATAAATAAAATCTTAAAAAAAAAGAGAGAAAAAAAAAAGTTTATTCTTAAACAACAAAATTTCTGAATATAGTTGACCTTCAATTATTCACGGTAACAGAGGGGAACGGAAAGAAGCAAGACTAATCCAGTGGCAGATAATCTCCAGATCATGCACTGACAGTTAATTATGATAATTTTTCTAATGAACAAACGAGACTAACAAAGTGGAGACAGACTCGTGGATACAGAGAACAGACTGACAACTGTCAGAGAGGAGAGGGTTGAGGGCTGGGTGAGAAGGCTGAAGGGATTAAGCAAAGAAAAAAAGAAAGCCTCATAGAACACGGACAATAGTATGTTTATAACCAGAGGGCAGAGGGATGGGGGCAGATAGGAGAGGGTAAAGGGGGGATAAATGGTGATTAAAGGAGATTTGACTTGGGGTGGTAAACATGCAACACAGGTGATGTATTACAGAATTGTATACCTGAAACCTATACAATTTTATTAACCAATGTCACCCCAATATACTCAATTAAAAAATAATAAATAAATGTGATTATTTTCATTGGTAAGGAATATAGATTATTCATTCAACTTGGCTTAAACCAAATTTAAGTTTTTAAAAGTAATTTAAACTCATATTTCTGAAGAAAATTATTTCATTTTGCATGTCTTTTTAATGCATTTTTATACTTGTATTCATATAGCTCTTGTTTATGTGACTTCTTAAATGTAGTATTTTGGGTACTATAGAACAAAATATGCACAAATGGAATTTGAATCATGTCAGCAATTATTATTTAGAGCTTATGTTTTTATTGTTTTTGATAGTGTGTAAATACTTTCACATGTGATATCTCATTTGAATATTATATTGGCAGATAAAATCTTTTCTTTTTTGATTGAAGATATTAGTGATGAATCAAAGAGAGTATTTAGTATATGCTTGCATATGTGTGTATATTGTTTTAAAGTAATAATAATACTAGGTATCATTTATGAAGCATTTGCCAAACACTGTGTGAGATAGGCATTATTGCACTCACTTTACGGAGGAGGAAACTGAAGTTTAGAGGTTAAGTGGCTGGGCCAAAACCATACAGGTAGTAAAATGTAGAGATGGGATACAAACTTAAGTCCACTTCCAGAGATTGAGTTGCCTCACTGTGTGATATATGTAAGTTCTGTTTCCTCAAGTAGATTGTGAAATCTTTTGGGATAGTAACTTTATCTTCTGTTCCCTCAAATTTCAGAAATACTAAGTATATATCTTTTTGAGTATATTGTGCAGGAATTTAGAGCAATTAATCAATGTCTTCATGAACTGGATGGAATGTTGCAACTTTATGTTCTCTAACCTCTAATGCATTCAGCATTTCGTCCAGTTAGGAATATAGGCAATAATTCATAGTAGTGTTAACAATACTTGTAATTGTCACAGAAGTTACAAATATTTCCCATTACTTCATAGTGTGGCAAATACGGTAAATTTGAAATCAGGGTAATTATTAGACTTGCCTCTAGATTTGTTATCTAATGTATTAGTAAAAAAGCATATGTATTTCTATATTGTAATTGTGTTTCTTTATAGTTTTTATAACTATACTTCAGTATAGTTGGTTTACTCTGTAATCCTGTGTATTTTCCTTTATGCTTTTAAATCTGAAGGGGGTTGAGTCACAGGATTCACCAAACAGGGAATTGGTGGGTGAAACAGGGGATATAGGGGATCATGGCACAAAAAAGGCAAAGAGCTCATGCTAGAGTGATGTCTTTGACAGGACTTAATGTAGAAGTTGAGAGCTGGCCTTAGGAAGAAGCTTGGTTTCAGTAAGATCTGTAACTAAAAGGAAAATTTAGTATAAAGGAGAGTTATTAATTGGGAAGCTAGTTTGAGAGAGCAAGATGAAAATTTGGAAGGGAAAACCTCCTTAGTAGGAGATTAGATCAGATGAGAGGAGACAGAGTGGAATGGGATGAGGGTATTGGTTACAAATGACTAGAAGGATTTACACCCTGATTCATAGCCAAGTTAACAGCTGTGTGAGGAAAATTAGCAAGGTGAGGTGGGGGCAAAGAAGGTACTTGGGAGAACTCTTAGAAAGATTCGGGGGGAGTCCTGGTTTTTGGTAGATAGGATTACTTGGATTTGTGGGTTTTTGGGATTTTTGTGGCCTAGATGGTTGTGGTTGCTTTAGGGAGAAGCTTTGGCTGGATTCAGCCTGTGGTCTGGATTCTCAGGAGTGTTTAGAAGGCTAATATGAGTACTAAGTCTGTGGAGGTTCCCTGATGAGGGCCCTTCATGTGAACATGTGGAAAGGTAACATTTTAAAAGTGTACTAGTAAAAGGAAAATTAACATAGTAATAATAGCTAATAATAATAGTAGCAGTGCCTGGACTAGTGTAGTGCAGTGGGTTGGGCATCATCCTGCAAACAGAAAGGTAGCCTGTTTGATTCCTGGTCAGGGTTGCGGGCCAGGTCCCTAGCTGGGGACATGTGAGGGGCAACCCATTGATGTTTCTCTCACACATTGATGTTTCTCTCCCTCCCTTCCCCAATCTCTAAAAAATAAAGAAAATCTTTTTAAAAATATCAGGAGTAGCTAGTTTTTACTGAGCACCTACTATGTGCCAGTTACTGTGCTAAGTGCTTTGTGTGCTAATCCCATTAATTCTATAGTAGAATAGATACTCATGCAGAATGTTAATCTTGAATTTTTAGGGTCTTCCAGAGCGTGACCTTAAAATTGTTAGCATCTTTTAATAGCTGTTCTAGACATCTAGACAGGAGTTTCCCAAGTGATACTCCCAAAGCACATTGAATGTGCCACAGATGTGTTTCACTGCGGAGATGTCAGTCCCCCCTCATTCCTTGAGTAGCAGGAACCTGCAACCTAGTACCCTTTTGTGCCATTAAAATATTATCATTTTCTATGCATGAAAAAGTGCGAGAAGCACTGATTTTGATCATAAGTGTGTCTGGTTGTGTCATGTAGAAAACTGGCAGTGGGGTCCTAGGATATAAACTCTTGGCCTTGAGAATGTGTATTAGGGGTTTCTAATATTTTTAGTTGAGGTGAGAGCAAAGGCATTGTTCATTGAGAAACAAAGTATGTGTGCTTGGAGCTCCAATTCATATTTAAATTTCTGACATATAATACATAGTATGTCTAATATTATTAGTGTTGCTAATGGCACCATAATTTTAAAAAATTTAATATGCTTATTCATTTTTGAGAGAGAGGAAGGGAGAAAAAGAGAAAAATGTCACTGTGAGAGAGAAACACGGACAGGTTGCCTGCTGTACGTGGCGGACCAAGGATCTACCACAACCTCTGTTATGTGCCCTGACCGAGAATTGAACCCTCAACCCTTGTGTTACAGGACGACGCTCTAACCAACTGAGCCACACCAGCCAGGACTTGATTTATTTTTTAATTGAATTTATTCAGGTGACATTGGTTAATAAAATTATATAGATTTTAGGTATACAGTTCTACAATACATGATCTATATATGTTACTGTGTGTTTACCACGCCAAGACAAGTTTCCCTCCATCACCATTTAACCCTCTTGTACCTCCCCCCACTTTGTCCACTTTCTGGAACTGTATATTCTTCATTCACCTGCAATATATGATATACTGCTGAGATGACTTCCTTGTTAACTTCCCTCCCAACAATGTTCTTTGAAAGGTGATAAAAAGTAGAATTAATTTTATTTTAGAAATATTTCTAGTGGGCCATTAGGTATATAGGAGAAATATCACTAAAACGTAATTGCTTGAAGAGTTTTAATAAATGAGCATTTTACTTGGACTTGAATAGGAAGATAATAGGAAGATTTCTTTTTCCTTCTGGTTTTTCTGAACTTGGACCTTGAATTTGAGGATGGATTTCAGATCTATAACATTAGATGTCTGATTATACTTATAAACTATCTTCTTGGGGCTTTGGGTTTAGAGTCCTATTTTATTCTGACTATCACACTACTACTTGATGGTTATTACTGTAATATAGTAGATAAACTTTTTAAATGGTACTGCTATATAAAGAAATGAATACCACAACAATAATTTAGTATTTGTCGTTTTAAAACTTTCTGAAATTTTTATTGTTTGCCTATATAAACTAATAGCCACATTAAACATCCTAATGACTGGTTGCGATTGACTGTGTCAGTCTTCACTCACAGCTTCCTTTAGATGACAGTGTGGGAACGTACCTGACTAGTACATCTTAGCTCATCGAGTCTGATATTGCTAAAAAAAGAGTAGTGGGCTTGGAAATTAATAGCCTTGATGTCAGATATAGTGGACATTCTGTTTTGGTACTTAATCAAAATTTGACATGTGATAGTTTCTTAAAGGTAGTTGCATTATTTACTCTGAACCATATTAGTGTTACACTAAAATCCCTTGGCCTGTCTTGCACTTTGAATTAATCTTTTATCCATTCGTGGTTTTGTAACACCATTCTTTGGTCATTTAGAAAATATGATTCACTGAGTTACATAGATCTTTTACATGTTAAATCATTTAATTGCATAATATTGTTTTAAACTACATTCATTAATATCACCACCAATCTTGTTAGAAAGGTTTTAAGTATTGGCAAGTTAAGCTCACAGTGGTGATACCAATTTTCCAACATTCTAATTTTCCCCTGAGAGCTTAAATTTTATACTCAGCAACAAGTACTGTCAGTTGTTTTCTTTGGAATAACAGATAAATA
Source organism: Tonatia bakeri (assembly GCA_004024845.1). Classification (NCBI taxonomy): domain Eukaryota; kingdom Metazoa; phylum Chordata; class Mammalia; order Chiroptera; family Phyllostomidae; genus Tonatia; species Tonatia bakeri. The sequence continues at coordinate 622,779 of PVIA01000049.1, forward strand.
TCTGGCAAATACTCAAACCTAAATAATCTAAATAATCATAGATGGCCTTTCAAGAAAAAGTGGTATCTTAAAGGTTGAGGAACTGGAGACAAGTGGTTATTTTAGCTTACAACTCTAACAACTGTGCAGGTCATTTTCCTTGCAGTAACCATCATACTTTGGAACACAGCAAAAATGCTTTATGTATACTTCCATTGTATAGTGCAGGATCTTAAAAAGATGTGTTTGTAATGATAGGGATTTCTTAAAATTTCTTTTTACTGCATCATCACAGACGTTCTTAAATGAATTGTCATTTTTTTAAATCCGCAAGTGTGTGATGGTGAGGAATACATTCAGTGTGTATTGTATTAAGGAATACTACTAGACTTTCATGCTACCATTGTACTTTCCATTGCACTACCAAGGTGCCAGCAGTCGTACTCATCATTGCCTTTGCACCATCAGTGCAAGTGTCAGTACACACATGCACACACACACACACACACACACTGATAAAGTTTTAGTCTTTTTATGAAAAATAGTTTGGACTACATGGAAGTATTGTTGGGATTGCCAGGAGCCCCATGGATCACCTCTTTAAAACCTCTACTCTGTTCCATCATTACTGATCATCTATGATAAATTTTTCTAAATTCTTAAGAGATTTTTTTGATACACTTCTCTCCAGTGGTTTAGGTTTCTTTCCTTCATTAATATCAAACTTAAAATTACTGTTTTTAAATATGTTTATTTTCTTACCATTTTTGTTTAAGGTATTCTTGTATTTCAGATTAGCTTGTTCAGTTACATATCAAGAAAAAATGGATATATACCATTGGGATTTTGATTGAGATTACATTAAATTTATGATTAATTTGAAGGGAACTGACATGTTAACAACATTGCATTTTCCCATCTAGGAACATAGTATGTCTTTCTATTTATTCAATTTTTAAGTAAAATTTTGTTTTCTTAAATAGATCTTGCATATTTTAAAGTTTATTCTGAGATATTTTAATTTGTCTTTGCTGTTATGAAGGGGACTTTTTGAATTATATTTTCAAGTGGGCTATTATAGGCGTAGGGAATATTTATTTGCATATTTACTTTGCATACACACTAATAAACTTCTCAGTTGAATCTCTTGAAATTTTTTAGGTAACTATCATCTTCAAATGATATTTTTTCTTAACTTATAAGTTTTTCCTTATTGCACTGGCTAAGATCTCCCATATAGTATTGAATAGTAGAGCTATTGGGCCTCTTTGTTTTGTCCCTGACTTGAATGGCGATACTTAATGTTTCTCCATTAAGCTTAATTTTTGAGGTTTTCAATACTTAACAAATAATCTAGGTGAGGAGGTTTTCTTTTGCCTTTTCTTTAAGAGGCTTTATTTTAATGACTGGGAAGTAAATTTTGTTTACTCTTAGCACCATTTGAGGTAATCACATTTGCTTCTCTTTTGCTTTGCTAATACTGTGAATTACATTAGTATAGCTCCTATTATTTAACCATCCTTCCATTCCTAGAATGAATTCTGTTTGGTTTCAATGAAAACCTGGTATCTTATGCAACTTAAAAAATAAATTGAATATATATTCATAGCTGAGATTGGCCTTAAGTCCCTTTTCTTCTGGTTTTGTTTTCAGGATTATTCCACTTGGAGAACTTTCCTTCCCTTTCTGATATAGTTTAAATTATATCATAATTATTTGTTTTTGCGGGTTTGCTAGAATTTGCCTGTTGAATCATCTGGCCATGGCCCTGTTTTGGGGAGATATGTAAATGACCACTTTGACTTTATCTTACTATGTTTTTATAATTAAAGAAACCTCATGATGGCGATGATGTTTCTTTTTGCTAATGTAGTCCTAGCACTTAATAGTATAGTGCTAGTCATATAGAAACTGTTCAGAAAATCTGTTAAATGAATCCTAATAGGCTTGAATAGTGATTTTACTTTGCTAAAGTTTTATTTGAACTATGTTAATTTTTTTCTTTTTTCTTCCTTCTTTTTTTTTCTTTTTGTTTTCCTTCTCAAAGTTCCACTCTTATCCTGGGGACCCAGCTTTAACTTTAGCATCTGGTATGTTGAACTTAGTGGCATTGATGATCCCGATGTAGTACAACCTTGTCTCAACTGGTATAGCAAGGTAGGACTGTATTTTAAAATCCTGATATTACGTTTCTAATGCCTATAAAGAGAGATTTGTGTCAATCTCTTGTCTTATTGAGAATAATTAAAAATTTTAAGAATGGTGGTAATTATGATTAATCAACTAATTTTATATATTGCCAGCTTCTACGCAATCTTTATAACTTATGAAATCATTTCCTCTCTATGAGATAGGTGTAGTTATTATCCATTTTTACAGATGATGAAACGGAACCCTGAGAGGTTGAGTATTTTGCCTGAGGTCATACTGTTACAAAGTGTTCGAGCCGGTATGTGGGCTCAGGCAGTCCGGCTCCAGAGTCTGCTGTTATGTTATCATACCCTGTGACTCTGAACGTTGTGATTTGAAATAATTAAACATAGTCTTTATTGGGGTAGTTTTGGTTCTAAATTGCCTTTATATCATATGCCTTAATTGTATTTGTATTGAGTAAATTAGAAATTTTTACTTTTCCTTTTAAAGAATGTGAAATAGTTTATATAAATATTATGCTCTTGTGCTTACATGAAAAATAAAAATTATATTTAACAATTTTATTCATAGGATATTTTATACAGTAGATATAGCCTGAGAAATGGTGAGTTTAAATTATTGAGAAATAGGCCTTCTGGGCTTTTTGAATAACTTCGTTTCATTTTTGTTTTTAATGTATATTTATTTGACTTTTAGCTAATTTGGGAAGAAGGGTCTTTCTTGTCGATGAGGTGATATGAAGCTTTAGTCTAATCACTAAAGCTTTATTTTTTTTGTTATTTTTATTTGCAAGTAAACTGCTTTACTCATAGGAGATTGGGAAACAGGATTTTGTATCAAATATCAGCTCTCTTTTGGTCAGTTTAATTGAGGAACTTTTAAACTATTTTTGGCATTTAATTGTATTCACTTTAAAATAGAAGCTGACTTTTAGTATTTTCTATATTTTTCATATGTTTTTGGATTTCTTGTAATAAAGTAAATTCTTTCAAGACAAAGCCAGTATTTTTAAATATTAAAAGTCATCTTTACTGCCCTGACTGGTGTGGCTCAGTTGGTTGAGCATTGTCTTACAAAGCGAAAGGTTGCCAGTTTGAGTCCCGGTCAAGGCACATGCCTGGGTTGTGGGCCCAGTCTCCTATGTGTGTGAGAGGCAGTCAGTGAGAGGCAGTGTGTGAGAGGCAGTCAGTCGATATTTCTCTCTGCCTTTCTCCTTTCCTTCCCCTCTCTCTAAAAATAAATAAATAAATAATTTTGAATCACCTTTATATTATAATTCACTTAATAGGTGGTATATACTTAAAATCTTCTTAAGATGGTCTTTTAAATTAAAAAAATAGCTTCTCTGATAGCTGACCAAAATTTTTTCTTTAGCCTATGATGTGATTGTGTGTTTTTTTAATATACTCACACAAATCTCTTGATACTGCATGAAGTTGCAAATTTCACCTCTTTCCCCAACACAGTGGAGAGATTATATTTATAGAGAACTTAAAATTGTTTAACCACATTCACTTTTCAAGTTCTCTGGGTTTACTCTGAAACTCTAGAAATTAAAATTAAAGCCTTCACCCTCTTTTGAGATTCAGTCCTATTTTGAAGCGTTAAAATTCTGTTATTTCATAAATCCTCTCCTACTATGTATCTATATACCACCCGACAGGAAATTTAAAATGGGGATGTGATTCAGACTCCTAAAGTCAACACAACAAAAAGTTACTACTGTTTAATATGGTTCTGGGTAGTTATTTATGGTAAATATTTACAGGCCAAGGGTAAGAAACTAATAACATAAAATTAGTTTAGACATAGAATCATTCTTTTGTTATTTGATGAGGGAAAGCTTTGGTTAACTGCAGTGCTTAGGAATAGTGTTTTGATGACCTTTTATTAATTAAAATATCAGCCAACTGATTTTTTTCTCATAAATCTTCCTAAATATAGCATCTTATTTTCTTGTCTTATTAAAAGTTATTACTTACAAGTAAAACATATTTTTGGTTGGTTTTTGTGCATTGCTTCTGTGTCATTAATTCTTATTTAGACAATTTGGAAACCTCAAAACATATTCTTGAACTTACTGTTCTTTAAAAAAATTCTTTATAAGTTTGTATATATTTTTGACATTCATACTTTTAGGGGAAAGATTAAATAAACATTTCTCTTTTTGGATTCTAGTTAATTGAGATTTTTACTTATTGCTGTTAAATAGATGAGGTAGCCCAGAGTTAGAAAAAACTGTTAAATTTAGACAGCCTCTTTCTGATTATTTTGAATCACAAAACCTGTTTGTGAATTTAAACATAACTATTTGATAATATTTGTCATTCAAGTAACAATACTAAGAATCAAAAACAAAAAGCAAAATATAATTTATGTATATTATTTAATGGTTTCTGTGCTTTTAGTACCAGCATTGTATTGTGCTTAGTAAAAGCTATAGAAATTACCATTTTTACAATCTTAAGTGGGCTTTGATAGTTTTTCTCCTTTTCTTAAAAGTTCAGCCTCTAGAATTAGGTCTGTTTTCATTTTTTTGTATCTTTCATCTTCATGGAATACATACCTGTATATGTGTGTGTGTGTGTCTATCTGTGTATCTTTATCTTGTTCCTACCTTTCTGTTATATACTTTGTGACCTGTGGCAAGTTATTACAATTAACTGTCAGTTTTGCCATTTAAAAGTGGAAATAATAATGGTACTAATGAATAGGGTTAACACAATGCTTCGCACGTAATAAGTGCTCACTTTAGATTAGTTATCACTTCCTATCATAGTAAACTAAGCAAATCTCTTCTTTTCATATTTTCTCTTGTGTTCCAGTAGTACCGTGAACAGGAAGCCATTCGCCTTTGCCTAAAACACTTTAGACAACACAACTATACAGAAGCCTTTGAATCACTGCAGAAGAAAACCAAGATTGCCTTGGAACATCCTATGTTAACAGATCTGCATGATAAACTGGTGTTGAAGGGTGATTTTGATGCTTGTGAAGAGTTGATTGAAAAAGCTGTAAATGGTATGTTATAAATATTACACTTAGTTGAAAATTGCTGCTTTGTAAAAAGGCATCCTTTAAAAAAAACTTTTCCACAGTGAGTTTCATGGTGACAAAGAACAGAATAGGTGCTTCTGGTACAATAAAAAAATAAATATTTGGTCTTTATTCAGTTCCTGGCACCCAACTTCTAAAACCATTGGAATCTGTGGAAGGATAAGAGTGTCTTATATGCTGAGATGAGTGGGTGGCTGGAGTTGCTAAATAGCTTCAGATTTCTGGAAAGACCAAACCACGTGATTAGAGGACTGAAAGTTTCAGTAGCATGGCGTCCCCACCCTCAACTCTGAGGAGGGGAGAGGGATCAGAGAGTGAGTTTAGTCATCGGTGTCCAATGTTTTAATCAATCATGTTTATGTAATGGAACCTCCAAAAAAAAAAAAAGGATGGGAACAATGGGGTTCAAAGACCTTCCAGTTTGGCGGACACATCAGGGTGCTGGGAGAGTGGTATGCTCAGAGAGGGCATGGAAGCTGTAAACACACCTGTCCCCAGTACTTTGTCCCATGCTATTTTTCCATTTGGCTCTTCCTGAGTTGTATCCTTTATAATTATCCAGTAATAGTTAGGTAAAGCACTTTTCCTGAATTCTGTGATCACTTTGAGTTATTGAACGTTGAGGGGAGTCATGTGAAGCCTTGATTTGTAGCCACTATGTTACAAGTATGGTGGCCCAGAACTTGTGCTTGGCATCTGAAGTGGGGATTGTTTTGTGGGACTGGACTGCATCTTTTGACTTGTGGAATCTCATGCTTACTCCAGGCAGATAATGTTAGCATTAAATTGAATTGTTGGATATCCAGTTGGTGTCATTAGAGAGTTGCTATAAGAAAAACCCCCACAGATTTAATGTTAGATGCATTGTGAGTAAAAGCAGGTTAATGCTCAATATAAAATTTTTGGAATAAAATATGGTGAACATTTTTATAGAAAGAGACAAAGAATAATAGACTTTCTCAATGCTTTTATATATTTTAATCTTATCACTGTTATCCAGTATTATTAGTTACTCACTTCTCAGGTTGAATTTTACAACGGAAGAAAACAGAACTAGTCTGCTTTCTTTAGAAATTTAAAGTTAAAATGAGTTGTTTCCAATTCCCATGAGTTACAACAGCAAACCTGCCTCTCAGCCTTCTACCTTGTTACTGCTTATTTAATTGGTGATGATACTTGCAAATAAGTGATTATGTGTGAAACAATATACTTTGGAATATAGACAAAGAGAATGTATATGATTATCCTTCCCAAACCATTGAACTGCAGACAGTAAAAGTATACATGTATGTATGTATGTATGTATGTACGTATGCATTACAAAGAATGAATTTTATAATTTTTTAATCTTACAGAATGAGAAAGGCACAGTAATTTTGTGGGGTTTTTGTTTTGTTTCAAGTCTTCATCTTTAAGGCGTGTAATGTTTTGTTAGGTGAAGTAAGCAACAAGACGACAGAAACCACGGACATATGTAATAGGCTAAAGACATTTTAAAACTATCTACACTGTATTCATACTTATTTAAGAAAATCTCTTAAAATCGTGTCCAACTTTGACACTACAGAGATTTAACTTCTCTAGGAAGAAACCAAGTTACATTGGTAATAACTCTGTTCTTGAGACTTAGAGCCAAGTTATATTTTTTGACTCCTCAACTGGCTTGCAACAGTGTTTAGTTAATAAACATTCCTTCCAGGGTTGTTCACTTTGCTGCTGACTTCACTGATGATAATTTGTTGGACAAATAAGGAAGTAAACACTGCCGAGTTTTTTGGCTTCTGTTCCATTAAAAACATAGCAGAGAAAGTCAGGGATTTCCTGCCTGCTAAATAGGAAAATCTAGGGAATCAAAAGCATCTTCCCTCAAGCATCTTATCATGGAGGGAATAAAAATTACTTCTAGTATATGTATGTATTACTACACTCTTCAAGTATGGTCTGTATTTTAATTAAGTATCTCTAATTAGCTTCTTGTTTGCCTGGAAGCATCTCTACATTCCATTTATATAATTCATTAGAGGGGATTCCGGAACCAATCATTGCTGCTGCCTGTCTGACAATGCCAGAGAGAAAAGGTGGAACCCACTGATGGGCAACAGTTATCACCTAGGAATAGGAAGTTGTCTTATTTCCTACTGAAATAAAAACCTACTTTTGTGAGATAAAGGTGGATTAAAATTTAATTAATAACATTTCAACAGGCTAACTAGACCAAGTGTTTCCTAAAGTTCAATTTGAGGTCTTTATCTCCTTTCCTCTTTCCTTTTGTACCTCCTTTACCCTTCCCTCCCTCCTTCCCTCTTCCCCTCTTCCATGTTTTTCTCTCTTTTATCTGTCCTTTCTTACCCTTTGCTTTGTGCAGTGGTTGTTAATCATACAGCAGGCCTACTTCTCTCTCCTTAAAAGTTTTTTAAGTGATATCTCGAGTCATGTTGGAGTTACCTTTGTGGCATGGTTTCTAACTGCAAATTTAGTATTGTTAATAGCTCTAGGACTATTTATATTCTATATTTCTTTTTGAGTGAGCATTGGCAGTTTGTGCCTATTGAGGAATATGCATATTTTACCTATTAGTGAATTTATTGGCATAAAGTTGTTCATAATTTATCCTCTTAATGTTTATGCCATCTCTTATTGATATTGGTAATTTTTATCTTTCTTTTTTTCCTTAGCAGTCTGGCTAGAAAACTATTAATTTTATTTTAAGAAAACAGCTCCTGGTTTCTTTGTTTTGTGTTGCCTTTTCTCCCTCTCTCTCTGATTTTTCTGTTTCTTTCTATTTCATTAAATTCTTCCTTTGTCTTTATTACTTCTTTTCTTCTGTATGCTTTGGTTTTAATTTGCTCTTTTTCAGTTTTGTAAAATGAAAGCAGAGGCTGTTGACTTGAGATCCTTTTTTAATGTAGACATTTGATGCCAGGAGTTTCCCTCTAAGTACTGTATTCTATATCACAGATTCTGCTCTGCTATGTTTTTATTTTTGTTCAGTTTAAAATACTTATGTAGAATGACTTATTTTTCTTTCCAACCCTTATGACTTTTTTCCTCTTATATTTAGTCTTTCAGACAGGATACTTAATACAAGGTTAAAGTGACATAATGATAGTGGATTTCCTTGTGTATCATGATCTCAAAAGAAATGCTTTCAACATTCCATTGTTAAATATGATATTTGGAGATCCTGTACCACATTCCTAAATTACCAAGAGTTTATAAATAGCTAGTGAATTTTACTACTTTTTCTCTATTTTTTGTTATGACTTTTTTCTTTAATATATGAAATCATAGTGATTGATTTGCTAATGTTAAACCTCAGATATACTTAACTTTCTCTTACACTTTTCGCTATATTTTGGATATAGATTGACTAATGTTTTGTTAGAAGCCTTCCAGCTATTGTCATTATTAAGATTGGCCTTGTAATTTTTCTTTCTCTTACCTTCCTTTTTACTATTAGGCTAATCTCACAGAATGGGTTGAGAAGTTACCCTGTTCTCCTATCTTCTGAATATGTGTAGGGTTTGAGTTATTTCTTTCTCACACACTTGTTAGAACTTACCATGGAGCTCTCTGTTGGAATTTGCTTGGGGGAGTATTTTTTGTCCGTCAGTTCAATTTCTTTAAATGTTGTAGGATTCTTCAGGATTGTTTGTTTTGGTTTGTTTGACAAGTTGTATTTTTCTAGGAATTTGTCATTGTCAATTAAAATTTCAAACTTATGGGCATGAAAATATTCCTAATGTCCCCTCATCTGTTTAATGTTTGCAGGATTTCTTGAGAGGTCTCTTTTTTTTATTGTTCCTTTTTTTCCTTCCCCCTTTTTCTTTCTGTCACTCTCACCAGAATTGGTATTATCAAGTTCACTGGTTTTTTTTTGAAGGAACCGATTTCTGGATGGTTGACCCTTTCAGTTACTTTTAATGCCCTTGACTTATGCTGTGTGTTTATTATTGTCTTCTTTCTCTCTTTGGGATTACTTTGCTGTCTTATTGAGATGGATGCTTAGCTTATTAATTTCCAGACATTATTTTCCCATTCAAGGGTACTAATTTCCCTCTGTGGTAGGCAATTAGAAAAATGTTAGCAAAGCAAGGATGGTGGGCCAGGTTACCAGGGTGGAAAGCCTTGGGTACCTAGCAACAGGCACAACTGGGCTGAGGCCTCACCCCCAGGGTAACTTTTCCTACCCTAACATATCTCTGGTCATGTGGTTGGGACCCTCCCCTGACCTTTTCTCCCCTGGTATGTTACTAGTCATGGGGGGTTAGACACCCCTGCCCTTCCCTGTGCTTAGATGGGGAAGAAACAAAGGGGTAGGAGAATAGCTCTTAAGCATTAAGCCCCCAGGACAAAGAGGTTCTGACCTACCCATATCAAATATTAATATACCTAGGCCTCAGTTGTGTTTCAGCCCCAGGTCCAGATAAGCAGCAAAACCAGACAAGTGACACCATGGCTGATGGCAGGACCAGGTGCATTGACTAATGACCTGGCACCAACCAATCAGTAGAGACCATGACCCTGAAAGGGCACACTTGAAAAGCTGAGAAATATTCTGTGGGAATCCTCTCCTGAGACCTCCAGATAAATACCCTCAAAGCAGATGATCCAGTGTGGCTCTCAACAGAGCAAGCTGTGCCTTTCTCCATGCCCCGCCCACCAGATGCTTTTTCCTTGCCTCTGGCTTCCTCTGAAGCTCCAAGGCCCCTTCTTTTGTCCCTGCAAATTATTTCCTGAGTCCATTTCTTCTATACTCACTTCTTCTGCCTTTGTGACTTTCTAAATAAACTTTTCTCTTACAGTTTCAGTCTTGACTGAATTCTTTCTTAGCCCTTAGCCAGATCTCAAGTATCCAGGTGGCTGAACTGAGATCCAGCCTGACTGCCCCGTTTCACCATCAACACCTCTGCTTACTTTTAGTTGTGCTGTGAAGTATTTTTATTTTTAATCCAGCTTAATATTTTTATTATGAAATGATAGGGTTGTTTTGTGGGCTGTAGTTATATAGGAATGGAGTTTTCAATTTCGAAATACATAAAGATTTTCTGGTTATTATTTGTTACTGATTTCTGGTGTAAATGAATAGTGGTTGGAGTGAATATTCTGTATGATTTTAGTCCTTTGAAATTTGATGAGACGTACTGTATGGCCCACTTTGTTCAATTTTTATAAGCATGTGAATTCTTTAGTTGTTGGGGCACAGTTGTATATATGTCCATTTGATTCAGTTTGTTAAATCATGTTGGATAAATCTTCATTACCAATATTGGTATTCTGGGTTTCACAATTACTAAGGAAAATATGTTAATACCACAATGATTATGGAATTGTTTATCCTCTTTTTAAGTTCTGTCAATTTTTGCTTTAAATATTAGAAGACAGTATAAAACATATACCATGTTTCTAGACACATACAAATTTTTAATCTTTTATTTCGAATTAAATTTGTTTTCATTGTGAAGTGTGTTTTTATCTCTAGTAATGTTTTGCCTTGAGTTATAAATTATTTTACATTTAGACATCTACTTTCATTTGCTGAGTGTTTGCATAACCTATATTTTTCCATCTTTTATTTTCAAGCCTTGTGTATCCTTTTTTGAAAGAAGTATCCTGAAACTGTAGTTGGGATTTTTTGAAAATATGTCTTCTTTTGATTTGACCTTTTATTTACATGATTCAATTGCTGGTTAATGTGTCATTTAGACCTACCGTTTTACTTTATATACTTTATCATATCCTCTTTTTCTCTCTTTGGTTGTCTCTCGTTTATTTGTTTTGTTTTGTTTTTTTACCTTTTAATCTTCATTTTTCCTTTTTATTCATTTGGAAGTGATACACTCTGTATATTTTATTTATGATTAGTCTAGAAATTATGACAAGTATACATACATACAAAATTCACCAACACCTTTTCCCTCTTCCCACATAAGGACTTCGTGGACTTGTATCTCTCACCTCCTCACTTCCAGTTCATGTATTGTTGTCCTTTGTTTTGAAGCTTGATTCAGAGACCCTATAAAACTGTACTGTTCTTGATTTGTATAGTCAGTGTCCATTAATTTTACCCAAATATTTACTGATTTTTTCCTCTTCATTACTCTGTGCATCTGTGACCTCAAAGGCAGGATCATCTTCCTTCTGCCTGGAATACTTCCTTTACAGTTTCTTCTAATGCAGATGAACTCTGTGTTTGTGTGCTTCAAAATTTATTTATTTTCTTAAAGGATATTTTGCTGAATATGGAATTCTAGGTTGATATTTTCTTCAAATATATTTTTGGATATTATTCTGATGTTAACCAGTTTTTATTGCTGCTATCAAGAATGTGCTATTATTTTCAACTGTTGCTCCTTTGAATTTAATCTTTTTTCCTAAAGCTGTTTAAGTGTTTATCTTTGATTTAGGTTATTTTAAAGTTATATTAACAGGGCAACTCCAATGTGGCAGCACTGTTAGCTTTGTGAATTTTGGTTTTCTTTTAATTAAAAGTAAGTCGCCTTTGTTTGTCTTTTATTTGTTTTTCTCATTTTTTTTAAACAGTACATTTATGTTGAATTCTTTAAGCTTCTTGAAATCCTTTAATCTCATTTCCATTACTATATATCTTAGTAGTAGGGTCTTACACTCTGGCCTTCATTTCTGTGGTGTTTTCATGTTTTTCTTTCTCTTTGCTTTCAAATCTGACAATTCATGTTTTATTTCCTCTTATCTATCGTCTTACCATATGTTTTCCAACTCTTTATATCTCTACTTTCCAACTGTTTACATCTTTAATTTGTGCTGATATTTCATAGAGTGTTGCTTAATTACCTTTTTTTATATTCATGGAAAAGTATTTGACTATTTTCATCTATTACATGCCTGCTTTCTGTCGTTGTTGTTGTTAAAACAGGGTCATTTGCCACTTGAAAAATTCTTTTCTCCTTTTCCTTTTTATATCTTTGTATAACTCGAGTTGATTTATTTTTTTAAGTATTATTAACCTTTTTTATTTTATTACTCTTTGAATGAGATAAGTTTCCTGTGGGTTGGGAGCTAGGGCTGGGTTCTAGGATAGCACCATTTTTGCTTTTCCCTTAGGGTACTGTTTCTTCTCAGCAGTGCTCAAGATGCAGCACACTTTCTCTGCTCCCCCCAACTACCAGACTGGTTTTGAAAATGGCTTCTTTCCATATTCCTGCCCATTCATGCCTTTCTGCCTTTGTTTATGCTGTATTCCCTTACCTGATGACTTCCCTTTACATCCCTATTTACTTTTAACTCATTCTTTAAGGCCCATTTTTTCAAAATAGCTTCTTTTATTATTTCCCTACCCCAGTTGCTTCCGCCTTCTCTGAAGTCCTGTTAGCCTTTGTGTTATATTTCTCATTTTGTGCATAAAAGATGTTAGTTTTCTACTAACTATAGTTCCACATATGACACAATTATCGTTGTCATAAATAACATGTATTTGAGGATGTTACAGTGTGCCATTTACTCTTCTAAACCCTATATGTGAATTAATTTATTTAATTCTCATACCTGTCTTCTATGGTATTATTGTTATCCCCATTTAATGAATGAGGATGAATAAGTAATTTGCCTAAGATGGCATAGCTTGTAAGTGGCAGAGAGCAAAGATTTGAATCCATACTCTTTACCTCTATGCTTTACTGTCCTAGTAAATGTTTACTGGTTCAGTTTCCCCATTTATTATTGTACTATAACTGTCTTAATTCATATGTTTTTCGTCAGAATTTGAAAAAATTGATGAAATGCATTCTTTAAAAAAATCTGTTTTACCCATTATTATTCTTGAATTATCAAAAAGGTTTTTATGCTCTGTGTGTTACCTACAAGTGAATTTTTAATTTTTTAATGTGATCTCTGTTTTTATAGCAGTACTGTAATTCTGTGATTTTTTTTTGGATCTCGAATGAGGTTTGAACATTATTTTTTTTCTTTTGATAAAAGCTTCCTTCCCCAGTTTTCTTTTTTAACCATGTACATTTTAAGAAACTATTCACTATTGGAGACAAGAACAGTTTGTGCCTAGTTAGGACTGTATGAAATGTCTTTATTTATAATCATCATAGGGAAAAAATAAGGTTGTATTGGATCTGAAGTTTTTAAATAGTTTGAAAATTGTTAGCACCTAGGTCTTAGTGTACTTTCTTCTATGTTACATTTTTATTTCTTTTTTATAGCACACTTTTATCAGAGTCTTCTGATTTCCTGCTTTAGATTTTTGTTACAAATTAGACATATAGAAATATTAGCAACTGCCTGATTTCCTCTTTAAAACATAGAAGTGATTTTTTAAATGTTCACAGGCATGTTTAAGTGCCTCACTTTTTAATTTGTTTTTGAGACTTTCAAAATAGTGTAATGGGTATTGTCATATTTTTATAGATTATAATGTCTTTGTTTCAATAGAAAGCCTAAATATATATATATTTGTTCTTATATATATATAAGAACAAAAGGCTTTTTTGTAACAACCTTTCAAGAGTTAGAAATGTAGGGAACATGGTAAGATTGTTTGGGATAGACATGAACGTCCATTGTTTTTAGAGCCTGAAAGGGAGTTCCTGTACATTAAAACATGGTACTAAAAGCAATATATTTTGAAAAAATTTTTCTTTAATGTTTCCAGCATTTTTATTGATTGTCTCGAAGGTTTTTAGCCTTATGACTTTGATTTCCAAAACTTAAACTTGTTCTATTAAAATATGAAGTTTCTTTAGCATGAAGAAACTTTTATGGTTTTGAAACATAATTTACTTTTTGAAACTTTTATGGCCTTCTATGGTTTTGAAACAGAATTTACTATTTAACAAAGTATTAATAAATATTTATATTACTGCATTACTTTTTGAAGGTATAAAAGAAGATTCTCAATGATGTTATTTCATTGAAAATAGCAACTAAATGTAAGCTGCTCCAGATTTGATCTGGATTGTTTAATGATAACCCAGTTTCCCTGACAAGAGTCAGTAATGTATATTATAATAGATTAAATGAGGGTCATCTTTATTATGTTTCTCTGCAAAGTGCAACACAGTTTGTTTTTTTTAAATATATTATTTTTTGTTTGGGGTGGTTAGATGATTTAATATTTTGAAATGGAAATGTCAAGAAGAGAATGATAGAGTTGGATATTTGTAGTATAGAGAGATGTGAGAAGGCTGGAATATGTAAGTTTCTAGCTTTTGTGTCTTATATGACGCCTTGATTTCTCCAGGAGAAGAGGTATTTTGTTTTTGATTTTGTTTTTTTGGTAGAACAGCTAGCTTCACAAACTGGTCATTGTTTTTATGGAGCCACTTCCAACTAACAGGAATGCTTCTGGTAAGTCTGGAATAATGGCAGTGTTCCGGAGAAGAATCAAAGCATAACAAGTAAACTTTAACCACAATAGCCAGTGTCTTAAGAGAGGGATTGCACTTTTTTCTTTAAATCATTATTGATGTATGTCAGCTCTGTTAATTTTATTCTTTTATTATCTTGGATTTATTTAATATTGTAGTAGAATGATCTGGTGTGGTAAGTTTTATTTCCTAAAGTACTGTTTTCTGTAATTTTTTTTTTCATTTTGCCATGTCTATTATCATAGCATTTTACTTAGATTGCAAGTTAAAAACTAGTCTGTTATATTTATGTTAGATTACTAACTTTATATGTGTGTATCTGTAGTCACATGCAGTCTATGAAGAGTTGAAAAGATTTTGGACTTTGGAATTGGGCTTTGTATCTTTTTCTTTAGAGTTAGTTGTTGGGCGTGTTATTTAACTTCTCCGAACCTTGATTTTCTCATCTTTACAGTAATTAAAAGTGACCATTGTGCAGGTTTATTTTAAGTAGTAAATGAGTAGACCTTGTGGTTCTTCCACACAGTAGATACACAGTAAAAGTCGTTTCTTTCTCTGGTACGGTCTTTTTTAAAGTTATTTCCAGATTTGATAATGCCGTATCTAACCAATTTTCTTCAGGTTTTCTCTGGGTTTCCACGGAAGAGTAAGAGCTATCAAAAAGAACTGTGTGACTTTTAGACTAGTGAAGACAAAAGAAATATGTTAGGGAAAGAGGAAGGCAGATTTAAAAGTTTACAGAACAGTTTTAAAAAGCTGTTTGCCTAACCTCTCTGTGTGCACTGGTGTGACTTGTCAGGGCACCACTGTGTACTAGGAATATGTTCTATTGAAAGTAAGACTTCTGTGATTAGATTGTTCAAATATAAGGAACTTAGTAACATTAAGATGACTCAAAGGAAATGACAACTATGGGCAGGAAAGTTTCCTACCCCCTGCCTTTTTTTCTGTTCCCAATGCTTATTATATACTGAACATCTCTGATTCTGTACTGTTAACTATCATTATTCAGGAGAAGATTAATTTTATCTACCTAGAGTAAGATCATAATTCTAATAGTTTATGTTTGGAGTACTTCAGTATTTTAAATTTTGGAGGTAATACCCTCTGCAAGCCTGACTGTAAAGCCTGTGGGCGTATTTGGCTCTTTGTCCTCGTTAAAACAAACTAATGTCCCCGTACAGGCACTGCCTGTGGGAACATGGACGAGTCTAGTGAGCAGTGAAGAACAGGCACTTCAGGGGTAACGAAAGATGTGAAACTGGCTTATGTTGATGATAACAGTGTGTTACAAAGTTCTTCCAAGGTTCAAAAAATAGTTCCATATATCTAGTTGTTTTGTGGCTTTTCTTCTGGTAATTTTAGTGTTTGATGTAAAAAAAATTGGAAAAATAGAAAAGTATGAAGAAGAAACTCATCAAAAGTCACTGTAATCTTGTCAAAGAAAATCATTTTTAATGTTTGTATGTATGTCAGTCTTGTATTTTTGCCACCTATGTGTCTGTATATGTATTTACAAAATTATTTTACAAAAATAATATAATGTTTGAGAGTTTGCCCTTTTTTTTTACTTTGGAAATTACTGGCAGTATTTTGTTACAACAGTTGTGTTTGACAGAAGAAAAACTTCATGAGAGTATTGATGGGTAGAGTATTTATAAACTTCTCAGGTTAGTAAGAGTGGGGCTAGGACTGGTTAAGAAAGTATTTAGGGGCTTGAATTTTACCTGCCGTGTTTAGAATGACTTAAAATCAGGGATGGTGTCCTGTATCTGATTAGTACTGTTTCTGTGATCACTCCTTTTGGAGAATGAGAAGTATTTCCCCAGTGGGATTGTGATTCCTCTTTCAGAATAGTCACAGAAGGTTGAAGGGCAAAGAGAGATAAGAGACTTTTCTAAGACGAACATAAGGTGGAATCAGCCAGACACACGCGGTTGTAGTAAATACATTGCTTCTAACAGTGGTGAAATTCTGGTGTGCCTGAAACTGGAAGAAACTCGGGCTCTAAGCAACTCTGAAGCACCATTTGTTCAGATAAGGAACTTACTTGACTTATCACAAGTTGTGTGCCTAGTTAGGATAGGAGACAGGTAATGTAGTGCTTACTCTTAAATAGTGTGAAATTTATTACTTTTCTAAATTTCTCTACTTTGTATTTTTCATGTGTGCAATTTGCTTCTTCCTCAGTTTTCTACTCATTTCTGTATATTCTCATACTGTACATTTTCTGTCTTCTCTTCAGTAGCCATACTGTAGAATTAGTGTATATTTTAAAATCATTGTCTTTATTGAGTACTGTTATCTACTCTGTTTAAGGTTTCATAAGTACTAGTATTTAACTTTTATGTGTCTTTCTCAAAACTGAATAAAAGTTAATTACTATGTTTTATTTCTGTATAATTCTAAGTTTACGATTAACATTTTTACTATAATCTTACCTTTACTATTATTAGGAGCTCCACAACATTTTATCTGAAAAAAGGATTTCCACTCTTATAATGGGAGAAGAGTATTAGTCAAAATAAGCTGAATGGGGCAAAAATTGTCAGAAAAGCCCATGAGGAGTAAATTATATTATAGAAACACTCTCACTAAAATAAGTTGTGAACCTGCTTGTTCCTGTTACTTTACCAATTGAAATATAAATGCTAATTTATCAGTTATAATTTTAAAAGGAAGTAACATTAGAACTTTCTTTTTATAAGAATTTTGAGGCGTTGGCTGCAACAGTGGTGCCTGTAGAGGGGCAGGGGTTGAGGGGCCAACACTCCACCCCAGAAGGGTGTGTGCCCCAGAATGAAGCCGGGGTTGTAAGACCGTGGGGGCCATGACGTAGGAGGGGGAACGGTCGGATGCTGGTCGGGGGGCGCCGCTGAGGTGGCGGGTCCTCCTCAGAGACAGGTCTGGATGTCCATGCTGCACCCGGTCCCCTCCAGTCCGCGTCGCCAAATGCCGGTGGAGGCGCCATCTCCAGCATGGTGAAGGGTTTGGGGGCACAGTATTCGGGAGGTCATAAAGGGGTCCAGCTCTTCAGATTGTTGAATGTCTGCCTAGAACAGGAACAGAGATTCCAACCTCGAGAAAAAGGGCCGAGCTTGATCGAGGCTACCTCGGAGAATGATAACACTTTGTGTCCAAGATTGAGAAATGCCACCGGAGGAGGAGTTTAGCCAGTTTCTTTGGATCTCGTACTGAAACTTTTGTCCTGGCTCTCGGTATTTTGGGGAGATTCTTGGCTCTTATGAAGATGAAACTTAAACATTTGTCTTGCATTGGAGTCTTTGTTTTTTGCTGGCTGCTAGAATAGTTGAAGAAGAATGCAGTATTTCCATCCACTCATGACATAATCTGGATTAGTCAGTGCAAATGTACTGTCTCTGACATAAAACGGATGGGAAAAATAATTTCAGAAAAATTGCAGTATGAATTGGAAGCTTCTACTGCCTTTAACTTTTTGCACTTAAACCATCCTGTTGTACTTTGTCATACTTCAGAGAGGAAGGAAATACTGAGCCTTGATAAACTAGAAGCTCATTTGAAAGCTTACAACTGCTGACTTACCTTTTCAAAAGCAAAATCCATTTGTATTAGCTTTGTGCCTTCTCAATTTGGAAGTAGAAACTTTGAAATCTATGGAATTATTGAAATTTTTCCTGCTTGTTAAAAAACATTCCAAAGTTAATAACATCGAGTGAATTTACTGGAGGGAGTAGTTTCTAAATGTCTGGCCAAATATTCTCCTGGGTGTTGCAGACCTGATCTTAAGAAACTGGTTTGGGTTGTTCCAAGGCACACAGCTGAACCCCACAACAGCTGCTGTAGTGCCCCTGGGCTGCCGGCAATACCAGGGGGAGGCGGTTTTAGTGGAAGTGAAAGTGAGGGTTCTCGTGAAAATACGCGTTGTGGAGAGTCTCAGTAGCTCTCCCTCCTGTGATCAAGAGTACTCTTTCTTCTTCAACTTCAAAGTAGCGCAGACACTGTGCTTTCCATCTTAGAAATCTAATTGTTCTGTATCGGAGTTTAAATAGTGCATACCGGTTTTAGAGCAGTAACCAGGGGAGTAGGTAGTTTTCTGGTCCAGCCCCTATCTAGAAGGAATTGCATAGACTGGAATATACCTACTTTCTATTTATTATCCAGATCAGATCTGGCCTATTTTCACATTTAACCCTAAACGATCTAATGGGTTTGTGCCTCTCAAACAATTAACAATACTTTAGACATTAGACTCTATTTTTCTCATTGGTTAGCTAGTTGGGGGAGGAGGGAAGGTATTGATACCTTCAATTTATTACTTTTCAAGAATTTTTAAAGATGAGTAGTATAGCCAATCTTAAACCTTTTGTAAAGCCTCAGGTGTCTTTATTTAAACAGATTGGGAGTGGGCCAGTGCTTCCTTAGCAGGGAAGATGGGTAATCCTTTAATGGTTTATCTTAAATCTCTCCTCTTCCCCATTCTCAAAACAGAGAATATACTCTTAAATGTTAAACACTTTTGTTGTTTTTGTTTTTTTAAATGACCGCTTACTATCTGATGCAGACTCTATAGACTTAGGAATTATATACTATTGCCATTTCTGTGAATTTTAGTATGTAATGTGTTAGGTGTCTGCTAAAGCAGAAATAATCAACAGGCTATGGTTGGTAGATAATTGCGTTTCTAATGCTGAAGTATTGTCAGACTGTAATAACATTTTAATATTATTAAAACAATCCATAATCTGCTAGTTTTGCATGTACCTGTATGAAAGCAATTCAGGAAGTTGAACAGAACTCATTAACTATGGAATTGACAAATGTTGATCTAGTATAACATTTTATCTCATTTTTTGTATATTAAAAAAGTCTGCATGATTACTTTTACTTCCTTTGTAATTCACATTTCAAAAATAATGGTAATAGTATATGGGTGCCAAGACTGAGTATGAAGTAAAAAAACTAAACAAAACTGTGTGTAGCATTGTAGTTTTAGATACATCTGTGTGGTGGTACAGCCATGAGAATAGGGATTTATAAACTCTGTAACACATGAAATTATGTACAGAGAACTTTTTAAACTTTATAAACCATATGAAAATGTAAATCTTAAAAAATGTAAAAATACTGTGTTTTTTATCTTGTGTGTGACAGTCTAGTAACTGCATGTAAAAATAATATATTGTGTGTTCTGTATTATAAATCAAACATGATTTACTTTTTTTAGTGGTAAGTCAGTATCCATTGGATGTTTTCTGAAGTGGATTTTTTAAAGTAATAATGGATTATAACTCAAAATAAAAATATTAAGGAATCATTAAAAAAAGAATTTTGAGCCCTGTCACGGTTCTCAGGTGGTTAGAGCATTGTGATCCCAGGTCAGGGCATATACAAGAATTAACTAATGAACACATAAATAAGTGGAACGACAAACAAATTGATGTTTCTCTTTCTCTCTCCCACCTCCCCCTCGCCTCCCACTCAAATCAATAAATAAAAATTTAATAGTAAAGAATTTTTAAAAAGTCCCAAAGGCAAAGAAAAAGAGAAGCTGGATGAGTATATGGATGGAAGTTTCCACTAAAGCCATCCGAAAAAGCTTGGAAGGGTGTGGTTACCACTGAGCTTCGTAATTATCCAGAAAAGAGATTAGGGAGATTTCTGTATATTACAGTCTCTGGTGAGTATACAAGTAATGAAGAACAGACAGTTTTACTTAAATGTTCTTTAGAGACGTATTTGCTTTCAGTGACTAAGCAAAAGGGACAATCTTTACTCAGATTGAAATCAGAATCCAATGAAAGAATTTATCATAAAGTTAACTTTCTAAGTTACCTGTTTCGGCTCCCATAAAAGAAACCCTAGTTTGAAGGGTAATGAAATATCACATAACTAGAAGTCCATAGGTAGTTTTCATGGTTGGTCGACTCTGTGATCCAGTTTCTGTATCTGCTCTGTCATCATTAAAGAATTGACTTCATTTTTATGCTTCTACAGATTGGCTGTAGAATTTGTGTACATTGTATACAGATACAAAAATTTATAGAAGAATGAAAGTAGTTTTTTCTTCTCTGTATGTTTATTTAAAAGTAGGAGACATGTCCTAGATGTAACCCCCCAAAATCTTCATGTTTCATTAGCCACTATTGTGTTCCATATCTGTCTTAATTAATCTTTGGTGAGGGGCATGGGATTAAGGATTGATAATTATTTGGGATAGAATGGATGTATGTGGGGAGTTTAGGCTCCATGACCATTATAGTAACTAGTGTAACAAATCCTCTTAGGAAGTAGGTTAAGAATTTATTGATATGTGGTCTTGGTTAAGAGATACGTGCTTTTGGTTATGTTTCTTAATTTCTCTACACATCTCCCCATCTATAAAATTTAGGTGATAATGCCTAGTTCATAAGGTTGTTTTCAGAATTAAATCAAATAATTAAGATAGCATAGATTCTAACATTTATTAAGTATACAATAAATATACTAATTTCTTTAACTGGTACTTTTATCTCTGTGTAATTTTATACTCAAAGAAAACTATGAAAATGGCATTTTCACTTTAAAAGATTAGTTTTGAGTTTTCCTGAAGATATAAGGGCCTAAACCAAAGTTGTTGGAGCTCCCATTTTCTTCAATAGTCTTCCTATATAAGGGAGACCCCCCAAAATCTGGTATTTATTTATTAAAAATTGTGTATTTATTATTACATGTTTAAACTTCAGTAACCTTCAGAGTACACTCCATTTGATGCAATATGCCTATTGAGACGTTTTCTCCACTGCTCAAAACAGTTTTTAAACTCGTTGATTTTGATGCCTTTTAGTGCTGCTGCTGTTTTTTGTTTCACCTCTTCCACATTGGCAAAATGTTTCTCTTTGAGGACTTTTTTCAACCTGGGAAACAAAATAAAGTTGCTCGGGGCAAGATCGGGTGCATAGGGAGGGTGGGGCACCAGGATCATGTATTTTTTGGTCAAAAATTGCTGAACACTCAGCCTGGTGTGGGCAGGTGCGCTCGTAAATCACCTATCATGAAGTATGCAAATATGTTGAAAGAGTCTTCAAAAAAAAACATTCACTGAAACCAAACTCAGCCTCCCACAACAATGCCAGTTGGTACACTGATACCGATGGGTTCTGGAACACCCATCTAGCGAGGGAAGCCTGTATTGCAAGGGGCCCGCCCTCCGGAAGATAATTCCAGGTTTTTTTGAAATTAGAGAAGTAACAAAAATGGGGAAAGCATAGTACGTTTAATATGAACTGCCATTAAAACAATTTTTACATGGTTATGTCAACTAATATTTTACTTTTTGTATTGAGGTAGCATGAAAACTGAAGTGACATATTTTATGAAAATGTACTATTATGTTAATGACATATTAGTAATTTCCCTTAATGTAGGCTTCTACATTTTTGTCTTTTTTGCTATAATAAAAAATGTAAACTGGTTAGAGTGTAATTCTCTCTCATTCCTTGATACTTGCAGATGGCTTGTTCAATCAGTATATCAGTCAACAGGAATATAAGCCACGATGGAGTCAAATCATTCCCAAAAGCACCAAAGGTAAGCTCTGCCTTCTAGGTTGTGGGTGCTTTTGCTGTAATATGTCTCATTTTCACTTTTCCTATAGTAGCCCAAGTTTCACAGTGAATGAAAAGCAGTTAATGAAAAGCAGGTGTTTAAAACAAGACGTAGGTTCCTTAACTAGATGGCAGGTTTAATTTATGATGTTAAAACTTTTTAAACCTCTTTATTTTACTGCTATAACAGAAGATTGGGCAGTTTTACATAGAATGCCGTCATGAGCTACTCTTATGGAGACACTGTAAAATTGTAGGTCGTTGTGCTACAATGCCAGACATGCTCCTGAAAAACCTTAAGTTCTGCAGAATTCCCCACTAAAGCAAATAGGGCTCATGAGAATAATGTAAATGGGCATACTGTTCTAGATCTTTGGAATTTTATAATCAGGTACTAACAAAAATGAGAGTAGTAATTCTAATAAAAATAAATAATATTAGTATAGTTAAATCTTTACAGGCACTTATATGGAACATCACAATGAGTTTGGAGTCTTAAATTGAGGGCTCATGCTGCTTTTTTTTAGTGCATTTGCTTCCAGTAAAAGCTGTTTTAATCATAACTTGGTCCAGGGTGTAGTTTTCTTCATCCATTTTTTTCAGAGGGGGGGAGTTTTTTTCACTTCATCTTCACTCATTGCTCTGCCAGTTGGTTAACATAGTAGAAAAGGTAGCAGTTCTTGAATGCAACTACTTGCACTAAAAGAAGGCAGTTCTATGGATATTCACTTTTTTCCTATGGTCTTCATATATTGATTGCTAAGGGCTTCTCTTTAATCATGAGAAAGCTTTCTTCTGATAGTGTTGAACATTAATATACTGGAGAAAATTGCTGTGAGCTTCTATAGTTTCTGTTATATGGATAGCATTCTCCTATTTTATGAGTCATGTGAGGTAATTTTCTTTAAAGAAATAGATGTTATAGCAAACAGACTGTAATTGTGTATTTGAAAACTAATGGATTAAATATATAAAATACAAACATACCAACAATAGATTTATTTTTCTTAATATGTTTTTGCAAGTGCCAATACTTACTGGGGGAAGAAGGAAGGAAAGGACAAAACTTCAGTGATAATGAGCTGCAAAATCAAAATCTAACTATTAGAAAGAAGAAAGAATTTGCAGAGAACTTTTGAATGATTGCTCTTGAATATACTAGTAATGAAAAGCTTTGGTTTTGATCTTATTCTTTATGTATAAGAACTAACATTTTAGTCTTTTTCATAATACCCCTGTGAAATTAGTAAAAAGTTGGGTGTTTCCTATTTTACATAGAAGGAAATATACATTGTATATTTTACAAAGAAGGTTATTAGCCAAAGTAATATATTTCAATTAATGTGAGAGTTATTAAAAAACCCTTCGGTTTTCTGGTTTATATTAGCTAAGACATTAGAATCCTATAACCTGTTGAATTATCGATATGAAGTTATATCTTCATTTATATTAAGATTTGGTATAAAGTAAGATTATTAGTTTTAAGTTTAACAATAGTTTTCTCCTACAGATGTTTAAAAGTTTCACTGATGGAAATATCAATCAAAGGAAAGCAAATCTTACATGTTCTCAGTCAGTACTCATATAAAATAGTGATCTATTGGATGCGAACTGTTTTCTGAAATATTGACACAAAGTTAACACAGTAAGAACATTATTAGTATAAAACTTGATAACATCTTAGCTTTAGGTAGCTGATTTTATGAATGTTAAAAACCCATTCTACTTATAAGCTATGCCTCAATTATACACCTGATGTCTAATTCCGTAATTGTTTTCCACCTTCACTTTCTCACTTCAGTAGTTTAGAGTTATCTTGTCTTAGGTTTTTGTGGAATATTCTGTGTCTTTGCTGGTTTATGGCATTGGTCATAAATACATTGAAAATAGCTCCCAATTGCATTAATAGCCTGAAAGCAATTGCTAAAAAGAGCAAGATAATTATTATAAACCCAGCTGTTATATTAGTTTTTGAATCTTTTTACTTACTAATATTGAAAGAATAAGTACCTGTTATTTTTACTAGTCATTACAGACTATATGTTACTCTGGTTTTCTGGTTGTTCTGTATTATTCCTTTATAAGAAAGTACTGCTTCTATTCCAGGTGATGGAGAAGATAACCGACCAGGAATGCGAGGAGGCCATCAGATGGTTATTGATGTTCAAACAGGTGAGGGATACTTGCAATGGGAAGCAAATTTTTAAAAAACTGTGCATTTTTAAATATCAGGTAAACATGAATATACTTTCCATTCATTATAAAGGTTAAATGTTATTGGCTATAACCTAGTAGCAGAGAAAATAGGCACTGGCCATGGGTACAATCTAAACTAGGCAGTGACTCATAAGAGGGGAGAGGCTGCTACACAAATGGAATTAGATAGCCTAAAAGAAATGTAATGTGTAGCCCTTTATAGCTGTGTGTGTGCGCGATTTTATTTGTATCCGATTTTCATTGTAAACTGATATATTACTAGATTTTCAGTGCATTTATATTTTAATGCCATACTATGGGAATTATAGTAATAAAACAGACTTACGATATATTTTTAGTGGGAGAGACTACCAAATTAGTAGGTTAAGTGTTGGTGGATCCATTAATTGCTAAACACCGTTCACAAGCCTATAAATAATTTATTTTAGTTATTTTATTTGGCTGCCTTTTAAATTTTAATCTATAATTTGGTATTGAAATTTTTCCTTAGATTTTTACAGGCTAGGACAGCTTAAATACCATTATATTTAGAGGTTAATGCTAAAATTATAATAGGTTTCAAATTACCATCTTAAAAAGCAAATAATGCCAATAATTTACTATTATTTTAGTTTGTTATCTGATTTTAGACACCTGTGCTACATAGAATGCCAGTATTCATCCAAGTAATATCTTATGTTTTCCAGTGTAACTCATTTCTGTTCTGTTATTCAGGAATAAATAAGTTGTTTTGTAGATCATAAAATAATTAAGAGTAGAAATTATTTTAATGTAATCTTCTAGATATTAATGTATTTTTACAAATATTTTGTAAATAACAAGAAATAATATTTTATTTAAAATTAACTGTTCTCACTCTAAAACACATCATGATTAAAATGCTGAAGCTTAAAAATAGAAAATCTTAAAAGCAGCAGGAGAAAAGCAGTTAGTTACCTACAGGAAAGTTCCCATAAGACTGTCAGCTGAGTTCTCAAAAGAAACTTCATGGGCAAGAAGGGATTGGCAAGAAATATTCAAAGTCATGGAAAGCAGGGACCTACAGCCAATACTGCCTTACCCATCAAAGCTATCATTTAGAGTTGAAGGGCAGATAAAGAGCTTCCCTGACAAGAAAAAAAAAAAGTTCATCATCACCAAACCATTATTATATGAAATATTAAAAGAACTTATTTAAGAAAAAGAAGATCAAAACTATGAACAGTAAAATGGCATAAAATACAAATCTATCAACAGTTGAATCTAAAAAACAAACTAAACAGACAGAATAACAGAGACAGAATCATGGATATGAAAAACATTTTGATGGTTGCTGCATGGGAGGGGGCATGGGGGAATGGGAGGGGATTAAGTACAAATAGGCAGTTCCAGATTAGCCGTTGGGATGTAAAGTACAGAGTAGGCCAAAGAACCTATACACATGACCCATGAACATGATCAGTGGTGTGGGGATGGCCTGAGGGAGTGGGGAGTGCTGGGTGAAGAAAGCAAAAGGTAGAAAAACTGGAACAACTGTAATAGCACAATCAGTAAAATATAATTTAAAAAATTAAATTACCTACTAAATTGGTATAGTAACCTGTGAACTTGTTTAGCCATATTATTAGGGTCTCTGGAAAAGGTTCATTTCAAGACCTAGGGATTTGCTTTCCTGATCTTGGCCCTCTCTTCCCTCCCACAGAAATAGGCTTGACTCCTCTGCAGAGTCCTAGGCATCTAGGTGTCTTTTTTTTTGCCTGAGAGTCCAATACTTATGCTTATTTCTTAAAGAACCAGATGTATGTACAAATATTTTTTAATCTGGAAAAATGAAATATTTGATGAAAATAGAGATGAAACTTTGTGTGTAGATTGTCTTCAGTAGCTTTTTTCCTCTTTTGAACATACAGTGGAATTTATAATGCCTTTTTTTATTTCTCAGTCATAACTGGAAATATTACTCAACTCTTTTCTTAAAGTATGATGATAATACACTGAAGAAGGGTGTTTATTTGAAAAAGCTCCCCTAGACAAAATGCTGCTTTTTTAAAATGTGAAAATAATGTGGTTTACTTTTTATTTGAAGCTCACCCCTTTAGGGAACAGAAGGAATTTGTACAGTGTTTACTGTATTGATTACTATGCAGTAGGTAAAGTGCATGTGTAAGAGAAAATTTGCCTCTTATCTATAATCCATGACGTTTGAAAATAAAACAGATTCAAATGATAGGCAGATGTTATGACAGAACTTAGAATGAGCAAGTCATGAAGATTAAAAGCTAATTATTTGGGTTAGGGATCCTTGAAGTGAAATAATTACAGTACAGTGATAAAGGTCCAAGTATTTTTCTGTAATGCCTTTGATTTATGCATTAAGGATAGGATTTTGGCAAACTCTTGATTGTCAATGTCCCTAACTCAACTCTCTTTAAAAAAATATCTCAAGAAAAGGGAAAGAGTTGTTTGAGTATATACTTCTTTTGCTTTAGGAATAATAATTACAAGAAGGCATACCAAAAATAACTATTATAGTTATGGATATTACTCCAGGTGGAATGATTGAAACAATGATCTTTTTTTTTTGATAACTTCTGAGGATAGGGTAACAAAGTCTACAAAGAAAAATTGACCTGTATCTGTACTTCTAGTAGCAGCAGCAGTTTATAAAGAGTAATAGAAGTACTTTGGAAATTTATTTTTAAGCACATATTTCTACTGTGGAAGATTTAGGATTTATCCAGGACAGGGATTTTTATTTAGAGCCATTTTGTATCTGCTTCAGTGCTTTCTAAAAAACTTTCTGAATGTTGAATATTTACTTTATTTAGGCCCGTGGGTGATGATGAAACTAGATTTTTAATATAACTAAATAATCATAGATGGTCAATTAATATGAAGTTGCCCCTAACTCAAATAGGCTTAAATACTAACCGTGCATGAATATTGAGGTTGAAAGGATTAACCAAGCAAGTAATTCTTTGTATGAGTAATAGGGATGGCGTGTAAAACATCTCGGTGTGGGATTCTTCCTTTTGGTTTTTAAAAATGTTTACATGATGTGTTTCAAAGAAGATGCTACTTCAGACCTCTCATCTTCATTTTGATATCTTGAAACAGAAATTGGGGTGGAAGTGATAATTCTTTTTAAATTTATTGTTGACCATTGAGGGGAAAACTAGAAGGACACACACCAAAATTTATTGACATTCATTATGTCAGGGTGGTAGTTACCAGTGGTTTTAAATATTCTACTTTAGAATGCAGTATCAAAATTTTCTATCATTAATAAATATTATAAGTTGCAGAAAATATTAATTTCCAACATTCCTTTTAAGAAGGAATCGTATTTATTTGGAAAGGTGCTTTAGAGTACAAGGTAAAATGCTGAGAAGAACTAATTATAGAAGGAACTATTCTTTGCAATATACTAAGAACTTCCTTGTTTTATTCTTGTATGTATATTATGCTTTCTTAAAGCTGTATTTATCATTACCTTGGGATCTAGGTAGAAAAATTAAAAGTTTTATAGAGCTTTGCATTCTTTAGGGTAACATTTAATGCTTTCTGAATTTAATTTGGGTACAAGAGCAGAAACTGCATATACTTGGAATACTTTTTTCTAGAAATCCTTCTATTTCTATTATAAAACTATTAATAGTAAGATTTACCAAGGCACTTTTATATACTTTAGGTATTTATTTCATCGTGGATGTACCAGTGCACTCTTAATCAGGTTGATCTTAATTATTTTCAAAGAGATTATGGTTTTTGTACATCCTTGACAGAACCTTGATGTAACAACTGGGGTTGAGTCTGTGGGAACAGTGTGTGTTATGTGCCTGCGCATGTGTGTGTGTGGTAGACTCACCGGGATGTGCGTCCTCCTCACTTTACTACTGTCTTTTTATTTGATCCTGAATGAGTTTTCATAATAATGATAAAAATGGGAATAATAAATTAAGTTGTAGTGAGAGTTAAAGGACATAATATATTTTATATATAAAGTATGTATCATTTATATAATATATTTTTATGTGCAACATTAATATACAGTATATACTGATTAGTTCTGTTGTTTTTGACAGGATCTCACAGTAGAAATATTTTTAAATAATTTTAAAATTTGAAAAATGATTTAAAACAACTTGAAAAGGCCGTGTGGCAGGAAAAAACAATAACCCAGTATTTCTTTTGGTATATTTATTTCATCTTTTATATATATTATCCTAAATTTAGAAAGGAAGGGAAGCTATAAGTATACTTGTAAGATTTTTAGAATTAAAAAGAAAATTAAAATCCACCTAACAATTATGTTGATAGCCTTGGCTAGTGGATTGAATGCCTGCCTGCAAACCAGAGGGCCCCTGTCTGATTCCCAGTCTGGGTATAAGCCTGGGTTGCGGGCCAGGTCCCCAGTAGGGGGTGTGTGAGAGGCAACCACATGTTGATGTTTCCTCTCCCTCTCTTTCTCCCCACCTTTCCCCTCTCTAAAAATAAATAAATAAAATCTTATTTTAAAAAATAGAATTTTGTTGATAAAGCAGTAGGGGCAGGTTCAGTAATAAATAATGATTTTTCCCCAAGTAGAATTTGAAGAAACTGGAAGTTTTGTCTTTATAAAGTTGGTGCCTAAGTAGTAAAATAGAGTTTAGAGAAGCCCCATTGTTAAAATATGCACGTGCATCTTGAAGGTTTCCAGAGGGAGGGCTCTTAATCTGTTCAGTTTATATACAAAATTTTGTTCGTACATTTTTCTGGGAAAAGAATCCATGAATTCAGATCCTCAAAGGGACTGTTCACTCAAAAAGTTAAGGACATCTTTACTAGAGTAAAACTTCATAAAGCTCATTACATGTTCCTTTTCAAGTGGTTTGTATTTCAGAGCAATTATTGCTTCATAGTGTTTCATGTGGATTGTTTTCTTAAATATTAAAAACTTAAGAGTACCTAAATTTTATTTTCCTTTTTTAGTCTATAGTTTTTTCCATTTGCTACAATTCTAAGAATAATTTTAGAAAGTACATGATGACATAAATTTGACTATTTAATTTTCAAACCTTACTTCCATCCTAAGTGAATTCTATCGTTCCATACCATGACAGAGAAAGAAGGTAATATTTTGTTCTACTGGTGTATATGTCAGTTTTATTATTTATAATCCCTGTACCTGGCATCTCTCCACTTAAATTCTTCAACTCCAAATTGACTTTCAACGCTGAGGAAAATAAGGCAAAATAGAAAGAGAGAAAAGGCACATCCATTTTGTTTCATTGCACCAATGTCTTCACATGATAATTTAAATGTTCATTCTCCCGGGCAGCTCTTTGCTATGTAACTATCACTGAATTACTAGTCCTTTCCCCTCTCAATCAGAATAGGTAGTAGGACACAGGCAAAAAACCCAGTAGTATTCGGCATCTACAAAAGAATTTGAGGGTGTGATGCTTGTCACCCAGAAGAGCCCTTCATGGAAATCTGTACCATTGACTATTTTCTACCAATTCTATGCAAATGTTATTTTATTTTTACACATGATGCAACATTATTGGTTTTCCTTATATCCCTTAAAGAAACCTTTGAAGGAAGTAGGTAAACATGGGTTTTGGTTGTTATTTACAAATATATTCATGTGGCTGTATTGGTCTAGCTACACATGGCATAAATCTTTTTCTTTCATACAGTTATCACAAAGGAATTCTGAAATATAGCCTTAATTAAGAATATAAAGTATATTGTCATAGGCAGAAAATACAACCTTTTAGCAGGAAAAGTAACAATATATATAAAAGACAAAATAAATATGTTGAATTTACTGAAAAGATCAGTGTCTAGATAGTTTTTTAATCATAACTTTGTGTAAGAATAGAGCTTTGTTTTAGAAGGGAGGTGGATGAATCCAGTTGATAATCTGCTGGGTCAGGAGAGCTCAAGAAAATGGTAAACATATAAAACATCATCCCCTTATAGTTAATTCCTCTCTTCACAAACTCTCATGGTCCCCCACAGAAATATTCTCACACCCATTTAAGGTCTTCCTAACTACATTTTTAGATGGATTAAGCTTGTTTTTATCTTGAATATAGATTTATATTTCTTAAAACTTTTTTCCATTCTACTTGTTTTTTTTCTCAGTGTCTATGTTAAACTAATAATTAAGTTAACCTCCTTCACTAGCCTGTTAACCCTTCTCCTGCCTCTTCTGTTTGACACATGAATTTTATGTAAGGTTGGGCCTACCCTGTCAGTGCTTAGTACATGCATTCTCCACTGTTTCAAAGTGGGAAAATAAATTTAATTACAAAAATAGTGTGCCATCTTGTGGAGAATAATGCAATCAGCACAGTCTTATTTATCCCTAAAAAATAAGAGTTAGATCATTGCATTTGAGCTCTTAAAATAAAAAGTCTACCTCTTTTTGAAAAATAGTATAAAGACATTGATGTATTAACATTTCTACCTTATTTTTTAGTGGACATAAGATATGTAGATTAGTACTACTGGTACTCAGTAGCTGTAGAGTTTAATACTGGTACCAGAAAGACCCATACCAAATAATATGGTTGAATTTTAGTTTTCATGGCCTGAGTAATGAGAGGTTTGTTTATTGGTTGATGATTGATTCATTATAGTCTCTTAGAATGAAATTGGTGTGACATTTTGAACAATTGGTTTAACAGTAGGCTTTTATTGGTCAGTTTACTTCAATTCCTTTCTTTCATTGGCTCCTCCTTTGCAGTCAGTTTCATACGCTGCAGGTTGAGATCTGACCGTGCTACATCTCTGCCTAAGGTTTTCTGCAGCTACCCCATTCCAACGTCTGTGGCTCTGGCTCCTCAAGTTCTTTGCCTCTGGTATTGTCATGTAACCCCTTCTGCGTTCTAGCCATTGCCCTTCTTTTCAACCTCACCCTTACCTACTACTTTTTGTGGTGTTCTTTTAAATTGAACAGTGCATTTATTACTTACACAGTTTTTACCACTTTGCACGCATTATTTAATTCTCACAGTGGCTTTATGAGATTAAAAACTGTGTGTCATTTTAGAGATGAGGAAAACAGTGCTTAAGGAACTTTGTGGTAATTGCACAGCTGTGGTGGTAGAGCTGCAGTTCTGTCTGAGATCCATCTGACTTTAGAGTCCCTGGCTTTTAAAAAAACACTTTTTTGTGTTTTTCTGTCTCTGTACCTTTATTTTTTACTCTGTTGAAATCCCCTCTTCATGTTCCCCATTCTGTCAACAAAGCTACCTCATGATGCAGGTACCCCTGTTACCTTGAAGCCTTCCTTTCCTGAGTCCCCTTAACTAGATGTACTCTCCTCCCTCTTTTGAAGCCTCATGGTGCTTTTTACCTCTCTCACGGCACTTAGCTAGCCTGCGATCATGGTGATTTACGTTCTTGTTTCATACTCTCAGCTTGACTGTAAGCTCCTTGAGGATAGGGACCGTTGTCTTTTTTTTTTCTTCTGTCTCTAAAGTGCTTGCCAATCCAGATTAGTACTCAAAACATACTGACTGGACATTCCTCTGAATGCTGGGAGAAATGGATGACCTCTGTAGCCTGTTCTCCTTTAAGAAAAAAAGAGAGGGCTGCTTCTTGAGGAGGATTACACTGCCCCAGGGATGTACATGAATAGTTACACAACCCTGAAGCATGAGAGTGGACATCCAGTAAACCAAACTACTACCCTGTTGCAAACAGTGTTTTCCTTTTTTAATTTTCTTCTCACTACAGTTCTGTCCAGTTATTTCTGTATTCTTTAAAAGTCTTTTGTATTATTTATGCATTAAATAATACTTCTGCTGGTATTTGTTTCTAGATAATATTTCATATCTGAATGATTTAACTTAAACAGTTTGAAGATTTAATTAAAATTGTGTTATGCACTTCATTCAGGTACGTCAAAAGGTCCTCTTTCTGACTGATTATTCAATTTTACTATTAAACTTCAACTGGGACCAAAAAACTATTCATAGACAAGAATGACATCTTGGATTCCTTCCATTGGGATGCTTGTTTTGTGCCAGATTTTATTTTGCTCAGCTATCAATGAGGCTGTTGTGGAAATGTGGGTTTTCTTTGCTGTGAGAATTTATGCGTACAAAGAGACTTGCTTTTCAAAAAGAACATTGAGAACCCAGAGCCCAAGAGGAAGGGTTATTAAAGTTAATGAACCAGGGTAACCTTATCCAGAGGGTGCCCAGAAACACTGTAAAACAAAAGGTCAATTGCTATTGCTATTTTAGTGTTATACTCTCTCCTTCTCCAGGCTTCAACATGGAACAGGGTTAACTGCCTTTGTAGTGATGCCTTGGCAAATAATTTTTAAGCCAAATGAAAAATCTTCAAATTTTTCTGTAAAATTCTACATATCTGGGCATTAATTACTGTGTATCATTTGGAAAACAGAATGTAATTTAACTAATGATAATGGGTTGTTTTGTAGTTCTGAGATATGATAATTTTTAATAGTTCAATTGCCATTATTTCACATTTGTACTGAGCCAGAAGTATTCTAGGTACCTATTTAAACATGGAATCAGGTACAGTAATACTGGTTTGGTTTTTTTTATTATAACTGTAGTACTTAATAACTACAAATATGTCTTATTTCTGTACATTTTAAAAGCAGGGGTGTCAAACTCATTTTTACCAGGGGACATATCAGCCTCACAGTTGCCTTCAAAGGGCTGGATGTAATTTTAGGACTGTGTAAATGTAACTACTTCTGAACAGTGAAGCGAGAGCTTGGCGCTGCCACCGGGTAGAAGGTGGGATTCGGCCCGAGGGCCTTGTGTTTGTGAGCTGTGTTTTAAAGGAATAAATGCTTTCATATTTGACGGTTTTCAGGATGTTTTCATGTAGCTGATATCTGAAGAACTTCACCACGGCACTAAGAATTTTATAAATGAAGAAACCAAGAAGCAGTTAGGTTAGGTGACCTGTTATTGAGTTAGCACAAAAACTTAGTCCTGTTCCAGTGATCTCTTCTTATCCAGAAGTATTGTTTTAATTTCCCAAGAGTCTTGGGGCATAGAATGGGATGTTTCACTTAGAAAATTCACTTAAAGTTTGAAATTATATGACAGTATGACAGAAATCTCTTAGAAGATAGCCCAACACTATGAATGGCAAGAATTTTCTTAAATGGTGTTATAGTATTTCCAGGTGCATTTTAAATTGTGTGTAACCCTTCATGGTGGGACATAACTTAGATGGCAGTCTCTTCATGTA
The DNA here is from genome assembly GCA_004024845.1 of Tonatia bakeri. NCBI lineage: Eukaryota > Metazoa > Chordata > Mammalia > Chiroptera > Phyllostomidae > Tonatia > Tonatia bakeri. The sequence goes on from PVIA01000049.1 coordinate 656,314, forward strand.
TAGGACTAGGGCATGTCAGAGAGTAGACGTCTTTACAGTTTTCCTATAATGACTTATTTAACTTTATAAAAAAATTGCTGCCCTGGCTGGTATAGCTCAGTGGATTGAGCATGGGCTGCCAACCAAAGGGTTGCCGGTTCAATTCCTGGTCAGGGCACATGCCTGGGTTGTGAGCCAGGCCCCCAGTAGGGAACATGTAAAAGGCAACCACACATTGATGCTTCTCTTTCTCCCTCCGTTCCTCTCTCTCTAAAAATAAATAAATCTTAAAAAAAAAATTTCCAGGCTTTATATCACCAGTAGGCGTAAGACATTTATTTACAAAAAGGGAAAATGTTGAAGAAAGTAAAGTCACTCGTATTATATAAAGAAGAATGGCATATACACATTGTGATATGTAAAGAGTTTCACTACTCACTAGCAAGAAATCAGGTTTTTTTTAAGATTTTAATTATTTCAAAGATCTATATATTTATTGATTTTAGGACAGAGGGGAAGGAAGGGAGAAAGAGAGGGAGAGAAGCCTCAATGTGTGGTTGCCTTTTGCATGCCCCCCACCTTAGGACCTGACCCTCAACCCAGGCACATGCCCCGACTCGGAATTGAACCAGCTACCCTCTGGTTCGCAGACTGGCACGCAGTCCACTGAGCCACACCAACCAGGGCCAGACATCAGTGTTATCACAGGAATAAAGTCCATGGGTAAAATGGATATTTCAGAATTAGAAGACACCAAATTCTCAAGATAACCTGCAGTGATTTAAAGGTTGATTATGAGGCGTTAAATCTACTACAATATATACACACACACACACACCACACACACACACATGTGGAAAAATTTCTCCCAGTTTCCATGGGAATACCAAGGCATGTGCATTACTATATTTTTAAGATATCTAACTTTAACTGCCAGTCAATTATTGTTTTTGATATTGCATTAGAAAGAAAGCAATTTTAATGTGATTTTGCCCCCCCCCCCCCCGAAATAGCTAGATGTTTTGCTGTGACTGGTATGGCTCAGTGGGTTGGGCATTGTCCCGCAAACCGAAAAGGTCACCAGTTCGATTCTGGGTGAAGGCACATGCCTGGGTTGTGGGCCAGGTCCCCAGTTGGGGGTGTGCAGGAAGCAACCGATCTATATTTCTCTTGCACATTGATGTTTCTCCCCCTTGCTTTCTTCCTTCCTTCTCTCTCTAAAAACATAAGTAAATAAAATACTTTTTTTTTTTTTTTTTTTTAAGAAAAATAGCTAGATTTCTTTATACTTTACACTATATATTTCTCTGGGATTTCTTTTTTTTTTCCCCCTCTCTTTTTTCTCTTTATAGCCTGAAGCTGCATTATTAATATAGTAAATGTAAATTTTTTTGTGGCCAAACAGAAACTCCTAAACTGGCTGCACATCAAATTCACCCTGGATACTTTAAAAATACAGGCTCTTTTTACCTACAGAATCAGAATCTAGGGAATGCCGCCTCATTAGCTGTATTTTTATAAATATCTCAAAATAGTGGCTCTGCAGCAGTCTTTCCATATACTCGTGTTTAGGAAATACTAGTCTAGAAATATTATGGAATATTACCAGTTTAATAGTTTTAAGTTTATTTACATGTACCTTCTTAAATGATCTTAGAGACAACTGGATAGGTCTTGGTGCCTAGACTTATATTTTGTCTATCTTTTCACACATATTTTTCTGATTTCCGTAGAGACCGTTTATTTGTTCGGTGGCTGGGATGGAACACAAGATCTTGCTGACTTCTGGGCATACAGTGTGAAGGAGAACCAGTGGACATGTATCTCTAGAGACACTGAGAAAGAGGCAAGTCCTCAGAATTTTCGTGCATCTGTACTGCAGTAGGGGTGCGGTGTGTGCTGCTTTTTCTGGATGATTTGTGTTCTTTTCTAATATCCATCAGCACTGGTAGCAGGAGAATTGGTGGTGAACAAGTTTGGCTTAAGTACTTCTGCATTCCAACTTTCATACCTGGTTGTACGTGAACAGATCTATCTTACAGAGATAAATAGAAGTGGGTATCAAATATCATTTCGTTTTTACTACTTTATAACTGTGTAATGGAGAGGAGTTATAGGAACACCTATAGAGTGTAGGAAGAGTGGGAAGTTCCTATAACTTCGACTCTTTATTTCAAACATTCATTTTATTTTGAGTTCCTCTGGAAAATTGTGGTTTGGATGTCTTCATTTTCTCACTATTTTGGTCCCTCCGTATTTGACCAAATATCAGTTTTACAAATGATATATTTTATTTTTAACTAAAATTGTACATATGTATTTGTGTCTATCTGTTGATATATGTATCTGTAAAACTATAGTGAATAAGATGGCTTGGATTTATGGCTTTGAATTAAATAAGTACATAATTATACACTGGTATAAAGCAAAAATTCAGATTTTTACAAATTTTTATAGAATTTTTTATTGTACCCTTTATCTAAGATGTATCAGATTACAAGGTTAAAAATAAACTTTTAACAAAACAGTAGGAGCTGCAAATGAAAAGTGGCAGAAAAAGACCTAATTTAATCTAGGAAGGCCATTTCAAAAAGATCTGGTGCTATGTCTTTAATCCCAGGAGATTTAAGCAAATTCTTGGTTATTCATATGTTCCATTGATTTATCATTCTTATCTTTCCAAATGTATCTTAAAATTCTGATTTCTATTTATTATCTCTGTAAAAGTGTGAAAAATGGCCTTTGTCTTTTAGTATTAAAGTAGCATTTTCTGAAATGATTATTTCTATCCTCAACAAAAAGAGACACCTAAAAAAATACTTAACTTTTTTTTCTTAAACTATTTTAAATGTAGGTTGATTGCATATGTAATTATTCTTGTAGTAAGTCTAGGATTTATCCTGAAACTCTCCCTCTTATTAATCTAGTGTATCTAAGTGCCTAAGTTCCAACAGTTCTAGCCCGTATTGCATTTCACATGTCTTTTCCTTTCTGTGTTTTTGGCATTAATTCCATTGTGATTTCTTTCTTCAACATTTTTGCCTGTTGCTTGTCCCCAGATCTGTTTTCATGTATTAGCACAGTTTTTAAGAAAAAAATATCTGGCCACATGGCATCTGCTCAAAGCTTATCTTTAGCTTCCATTTCTGTTATCTATATTTTATTTCATTCAAAACTTTAAAAAACTTTATTGGGATATACTAAATAAGCATTTGTTTTACTCAGAAGTTTACAGATTGACTGGGTCATTCTTTGGGTTTTGACTGGCTCACTGATACATCAGGAGTCAGCTTGCTGTCAGCTAGTGCAGAATAGCTTCAGCTGGGCTCCCTGGCTTTGTTCTTCATAGCTCCTCACCTTCCTGTTGGCTAGCTGAGACTTGTTCTCATGTCAAGGGCAGAGCTGCAAGGGGGATGAAGCAGACATGAACATGCCACCAAATTTGTTTTTGTCCCATTGGCCGGAGGAACTCAGGTGACCAAGTCCAGAGTCCCTGCATGATGAGGAGCACTATCAAAGGGAAGTCAGAATAACAACAGTAACCAGAATGATTAAGCAGTTTATCTACCTTCATTCCTTTTGCTTAGAGTAAAAATTTCAAATTTCTCATCATGATTTTGTGCTTATCGACCTTTCTATCCTCATCTCCAGACTATGTGCCAGCCATACATACTATATTTGCTGGAGTTATTCAACTTTTCACCTGTGTCCTTTGGCAATTGTGTTTTTCTTTGTTTGGAATTAACAGAGTGTCCTTCTCCCATTACCCAGCTTTTACCTATTAAATGACTATTTATTTTTTAAAACTTGGTTCAAACGTCACTTCCTCTGTGAAGTGTTCTTGAGTTCTCCATGCAGAATTAGAAGCTTTTTTTTTTTTTTTGGTATGCTCATTTAACGCCTTATATTCCATACATGGGTTACTATAATGATTGGTTTACATTCCTGTTTTCCTACCTAGACCCTGAATTTCTTAAGGCATAAATCATGTGCTTGCTCTTTAGTGAGTGAGTAGGTGATAGAAGTTAAGTGAAAAGTTAATGCTAGAGTAAAACAAAGGACTGAGAAATACAAAATTCAGGAGAGTGGCTGCTTGCCTTGAAAAGAGGTTGGTTTACACAGGACTTCAAAGGTAATATTAATGTTCTACTTTTGAAGCTGGGCATGGGTATTATTTTTTTACACCACTTATATATGTTATTGATATTTAGAATGCAGTTAATAATTATTTAAAACTAACCCTGGAAAAATTCAGATTGTTTTGACAAGAACACTGTGTCTTTTATTTTGAAGTCAATAGGTATAAGTGGGAACCTAGTGCCGGAGTGCAGATTTATTATAGTTTATTACTACCTTCTTCATATAGACACCAAAAAACCTTTTGTTGATCTGTCTATGAATTGAATCGTGATATATGGCTGTAGCAGAAGTGCTCATTTCTTCCGGAATTAAACAGTTAACATTCCATTATCTAGTTTTATTTTTTATACCAGTGAGTACAAGTTAGTGTTCGATGATTCCCCAGGACATGGGTTTCAAAATATGATGTATAATTAAAAAGCAAAATTAATATAAATCACTTAAGTTAAATATGTATCTAATAACACATTTAAGAGATTAAAAGAATGGGATGGCTCAGCTCTTAAAAAGAATAATTATTTTTATGTATTTTTTAATAATTTTTTTAGACTTTATTCATTTTTAGAGACAGGGGAAGTAAGGGAGAAAGAGACGGAGAGAAAAATTAATGTGTCGGAGCTACATAGATCAGTTGCCTCTCACACGCCCCCCACTGGGGACCTGGCCTGAAACCCAGGCATGTGTCCTGACTGGGAATTGAACTGGCGACCTTTCAGTTCTCAGGCTGTCACTCAACCCACTGAGACATACCAGCCACGGCAAAAGTAATTATTTTAAATGTTCAAGGTGATATGCAAGTAAGTTTTTATAGGTTCAAAAAATCTGTTTTTCTTTAGTTTTGCATTTTTATAAGTCTTTTTAATGTCTGACTTAGTGGAAAACTAGATCTTCATATCTGCTGCCGCACTTAATCTCTTGTGACATATTGTTTTGTGTGAAATATATGAAGAAAATTGGACCTCACATAAATACGTTTTTAGAAAGGGAAGTAGTGTTTTAATATCCTCATTTATATAATTATACAAAATATACTGGATCAGTTTATTAAGAACATTCAAGACCCTCTACCCTGAAAATTCCAGGAGTGCTGCAAGATATTAAAGAAGACTGACATAAATGGAGATTTAACTATGCTCATGGATTACAAGACAATATTAGGACATCAGTTCTCTCCAAATTGTTTTAATCCCAACAGTTTTAGAAATTAACAATATGATTCTAAGGCTTATATGCACATGTAAAGGACCTAGATAAATCAGAATAATTTTTTAAAAAAAGAATAGAGAGGTATTATATTACCTGACTTCAAGGAGTGCCATATTGGTATATGAACAAACCAAAAGATAATGGAACAGAATAAAGTGTCCAGAAAGAGACATATATGATTAATTAGTTTTTGACAAAGGCCAGTGGGGAAGAAGATAGGGAGCAACCAGAACTCAAACATTTCTGGCAGGAATATGAGATCAAAAAAGAACACGTGTAATTATCTAAAAAGACTATTGAAATGCTACTCAGAAGCCTTTTATATTCTATTACATTAAAACACATTGTTCTATCTTGTTCTTTGAATGGATCTTTTATCTATGTTTTTTTACCCATGTGTTGGTCATTTGAAAAATATTGGTTCTCTGAGTTATGCATATCTTCCATATCTTCATGTATTTTATATGCAATATCTAAAAATAATGTTTGTTAATATCATTATAGACCTCATTAGAAAAGTTTTTAAGTGTTGAGGAGGTGTCAAGGTCACAATGGCGGGTAGGAGTTTCTCTCTATTCCTAGTTTGCTTAAGTTTTTCTTCATAAATGTGTTGAATATTATCAAATGCTTTTTCTATATATTTTGACACAATCATGTTTTTCCCCTTTAATTCTGTTAAGGTGATAAATTAACTTGATTGATTTTCAAATGTAAAGTCAACTGTACACTCCTGAGATATAAACCCTTTAGTTATAAAATATCTTTTATATCCTGCTGCATTCTACTTGATAATATTTTGTTAAAAAGCAGTTTTGTGTCTTTGTGCATGAGGCATACTAGCTGCCTGTATATATTTCTCATCCTTTCTGCTGTTGGTGTTCCTTCATTTCACTGTTATGTTGTCCTCATAAAATAAATTAGGAATGGAATAGAATATGGATTTAAAATGGAAGCTTTTTTTTCCTTTTCTGTTTTCTGAAAAATTTTGTGTAAATTTGGTATTATTTCTTTCTTAAGTGTTTGATAAAATTTACCAGTCTAGATATGTGGGACTAGTTTATTCTCTGTGGGAAGACTATAAATTATTAATTATCTGTGAAAGGTTTTAAATTATGAATTCAGTTTTTCAGTAGATATAAGTGACTTCCAATTTTCTCCTTCCCGTTGTGTCAGTTTTGGTAAGTTAAATTTTTTCAAGGAATGTGCCTTTTTACCTACATTGTCATATTTTACCTATGTTTTTTTTATAATAGGCCCTATTTCTTTTTAACTTCGAGTGAGCCCATAGTGATAGTCCTGCTTTCATTTCTAATATTGGCCATTTCTATTTTCTCTTTTTAAAAAATTAGTCTTACTAATGGTTTATAATTTTGTTAATCTTTAAAAAAACAACTTTGTTAATTTTGTCCATTTCCTATTCTATTGATTCCTATTATGAGTATTTTATTATTATTTTTTTTTACTTAGTTTGTAAATGCTCAACATTTTAATAGCACTCATGCTAATTAACATGAAGCAAGAAGTTCTGTTACTCTCCTAATAAAATTTCAAATTTCATACTCTAGGAAATGTGGCATTGGTTTATTATATATTACTCCATCTTTATTTTTGAGATTATTTAATTATGAAAGAAATCCTTTCCCAAGTAAAGTTCTCACCTTATCTACTAAAGTTTTTTCTTGACACAAATCTTTAAAAATAAGTTTTAAAGTAGTAGTTAGTATGAATACTAAAATGCAGAGTTACATCAACTTAATATCTGGGTTAATAACACTAGTGTCAAATTGTCCTTTATGCCTGATACCTTTATTGCTTCATTTAATCTAAATAGTAATGGTAGATTACTCTTCTTTTATATCCCACTCTAGAAACCTAAAATAGTTCTTTATTGCTTGCAAGATTATATCTAGTCTCCTCTGACAGTCATTCACTGAGATTTCTATTTCCACCTTGTACTTCAACTCTGTTATTTCTGCAACAGGAATTCTTTATTTCAGTTATAACCACACACATTGTACTAAGTATATTTTTGCTTTTGTTTCTCTTCTGGAAAAAACAATCTGGAATAGTGGAAAGAACCCAGATTTTGCCTTGGTTACCCTGGAGCTTAGATTCTCTATCTTTATAGTTTTGTGACTGTTTGTAGATTACTTAAGCTCTATGAAATGGTAATAATATTTCCCTATGGAGTTGTCATATAGATTAAATGAAATATATACACACATACATACATAGTAATAATATAAACAGAATTTAGGAGATAGTTAAGAAATACTGGTTTTGTTTCCTTTTAATTCAGTCCTGCTAATTAGTTTTTTTTTCTTCATGGACTTTATTTTTGGTTTATACTACAATAATTTTTATCTTTTATTCAGTCCTATGATGCAAGTGATCTCACTTAATTTTTGTTAGTAATATACTATTCTTCATATTGCTCCCTAGTTGGGTTATTTATTCAGTCAGGAGAGTCAGTTGTTTGTAATATAAAGGGGAGATGAGGAAGTCAGAGACTTGGATTCTCATTCTGCTTCTGTCACTAGCTTACTGGCTTTTGGGAGGATGCCTTTTGTCTTTTGCCTTATAGTTCCTCATCTTTAAAAAGAGATGATTCAACTAGAGATTTTATGAAGGTTCCTTCTAGTTATGAAATTCAGTGATTCTAGATATTCTTGTGCTAGATTCTAATGAAAAATGTTTTAAAAGACCAAATAGGTCTTTAAGTAGATTGATGTACAATAGAAAATTAAACTTTGCACAAATGACTAAAATGCAGTGGAGTATATAATAGAAGCCATATAATTGTTATGAACAGAATACCACAGGGTACAGAATAGTTCATCTCATCTTTCCTGGTAGATTTTAAGCATTTCTAAGGTAAGATTTGTATCTTCTACTGCTTATTTTGCTTTCCTTGAGATTTAAGCTTAGTGTTGGACTTACGTTAGTTGACTTGCTATGAGTTTCTGAGCAAAGCTTTAATGAAAGTCAACGAAAAGAGGCATTTAATTTCCTTTTGTTATTTGTTCTCTGAATTTGTTTTTTCTCCACAGAATGGTCCTAGTGCCAGATCGTGTCATAAAATGTGCATTGACATTCAACGAAGGCAGATCTACACGTTGGGCCGTTATTTGGATTCCTCTGTGAGGAACAGCAAATCTCTGAAGAGTGACTTTTATCGCTATGACATTGACACTAACACATGGATGTTACTCAGTGAGGATACTGCTGCTGACGGAGGGCCGAAGTTGGTGTTTGATCATCAGGTTTGGTGCCCAATAAATATATGGTAGAATTATTTAATGCTTAGTAACTCTTGCTGGTAGAGTTTATTTCATGTGTTATACTGAGTTGTTTCTTAGTGATTTCCATTGCAGATTCCTGTGACAGATAATAAAAATAAATTGTTTCAATAGGTATAAAGTTATTCTTTAAAATTTTTTGCCCTTGTTTAGTGCAAGATAAAATATTGAGATCTCAGGACACAAATGTGAATTTATAAAAGCTTTAGAGAGTAGACAGAGCAATACACATGAGGAAAAACAAATTTCATTTTATAATAAATATCTGTGAATCATAACAATAACGTTTTTCCCTTTTAAAACTTTTTATTCTGCATTCCTAGAAGAAATTTGAAATGACTTTATAGAGAGTTCAGGAATTTGAAATCTAGAGCTTTTCTTTCAATTTGAGTGAGATATATTTACCTTTGTATATAATCACAAATATGCAAAACTGTTAGGAATTTGACATAAACTAAATAAAGTTTAAATTCAGCACCAGTAGAAATCATACAGTGATGCTGTAGCCAAGAAGACTACACATAGCAATACTGTAAGCCATTTTAATATTAATATACATGTAGATCTCATCATCATCTCCATCAGTGTCATTACCATTGTTACCTGTATTTGACTACTGACTTCATAGCAGTTCATTGTAGTTCAGCACCTCAAACAAAACAGTAATCACTGCGAATTCTATAGGCAGTTTTACTTGGCTCAACCCATGTCCAAAGCTTTTTGGGAGGTATGAAGGAGAAAAAGGCTTTAAAAAAATCTACAACACCATAATGATGGACATAGTATTAGCTAGTACTTGAGGAATGAGAGTTGGTGCTAGAATTATGAAAGAATCTAAGTTAGGCCTATTTAACCTCCTATCTTATATGCAAGTGAAACTCAAGTCTTTTATTTATTATTTCTTTACATATTTTTGTTAATTCTTTGCTTTAAAAGTATTGTACTGCTATGTTTATATTAACAAGTAGTCGTGATAAGAGAATGGTAAGGAAAAGAGGAATGGATTATATGCCTATCAAGTAAGTGGTGGGTGGAAAATCAAAAACATTAGTCTTCAAAGTACTCCCCAGATTGAATCTGGAACATCTGCTGGCTCTACATAACTGAGCTCTGCAAAGCTTTGCACTTCCCTGCTGACATTCTCAGTGTTTTCATGTGGAAAATAAAACTCCAAAGAAAGTTTGGCTGGTTCTGATCTTTTAAAAACAGAACATCAGCAGATAATATTGTGAGGGAAACAATTTATTTTCTTGCTTTCAACTGGTTAACAGATTTTTTTTTTTTTTTACAAAAAATGCCTATGTCTTTATTTTAACAAGTTGAAAAAAGAATAACATAGGGGTAGTCTGAGTACAAATATATTGCCCTGTGTATGGTCTTTGCTTCTCTTGACCTTGATAAAATACAATGTTCTCTGGAAGCTAGATTCTGTTAAATGTTTGGTTTTCAACTGATTAGATGTTATAACAGAACACTAGGGGTGAAGAAACCAGGATTTCAGTCCTCATTCAGTTAACAAACTAGCTCTGTGACCTTGTGTTATCTGTGTAAGCTTCCATTTTCTATGCTGTTTCATGCAAATAAAGCTATAAGTTGGAACTTCAAAAATCCCATGGGGTTGTTCATGACACTAAGATTTGACACTTACTATTCAAATCAGAAAAGAATGTGAGAATGCTAGAGGCATGAAGACATATTTAAAAGTTACTTTACCATTTTGAATTTAATTTAGTGAAAAAATTTAAAGACTTTTGAATTTATTAAGAATATAGTGGCAGCTTAGTTCTGAAGCTTTGGATGTTGTTGCTTTGTGTGACTTTCAGGAACAATGAGAAGCAAACAAAAAAAGACATAAAAAAACACTAGGCACATATTCAGCAAAACCAGGAGCCAAAGAAAACCCACAACTCCCAATTTCTTGTAAGTTTAGCCAAAAGCAACTGAAATACCCATCCATAACCTGTATTGAGGCCGACAGCAGTGTCATAGGGAACTGGGAATGCAGAGGAGCCTAGCAGAGGCACATCTTAGTGGGAAGTGTTAGGAGCAGGGCAGAAAGTTGAACCCAAGGCAGCCTCTGGAGGAGTCAGAGAGATAGGAAGCACCCAGAAAGTCCCAGATGTGGTAGGTGTCAGAAAGTACCATCTTCGAAAAGTATGAGAAACACCAAGACAGCTGGGGACAGTGGCTCCTTTTGCAAAATCCAGTGAAGAAACTGGGGAAGCTCAAGTCTTGTGATAGAAACCCACCACCAACCCAGGTGAGGGTTCGTAGAGTTAAGGAAGATGTGACTTCACAGATGCTCTGTATTTTGAAGAAGTCATTTAACTCAGTAGCAACAGAGGAGGGTTTCCTTGAACAAGAACACCACCCTTTCATAGGAACCTTCTGTTATTTGGTCCAAGGAAATTCAACTTTAAATGAGTTGAATTTAAATATGAAAATCTACAAAACAGTAAACACCAGATCTTTAAAGACGCACTCTATAGGACACATGGAAGTTCCTGCCAAGATGGAGGCATAGGTAGAGACCCTTTACTTCCTTGCACAACTAAAAGGAGGATAACAACCAATCTGATATCAATAAGCAACCAAAAGTGCCAGAAAATCAAACTGCATGGAACTCCAACAACAAAGGAATTAAAGAAAATCAACCAGAACAACCAGACCAGTAAGGCCTCGAACCACTCAGACTGACTCAGAAAAAGTACTGTGACGGGGCAGACCTTGGGGTCAGGGCTGGCTGTGGAACTCAGACCTTGGGGTCAAGGCTGGCTACAGAGCTCAGCGGGCTGCGTGGGAAGGGCTGACTTAAGGGGGCTCAGAGGTGGCTGTGGGCTATGGCTGAGGTTGCCCGGGTAGGAGAAGCTCCCAGTCTCACATGAGAGTCCATGGAAAAGTGCTCTAGAGACAGGCAGGTGAGCAGCACCGTTCCCTCTCTGGCTCCTCCGCCACAGGCAGTGTCACAGTGCAGCAAAGAGGGCTGCCCTGCCTTGGTGAGTACCTAAGGCCCTGCCCCCTTACAGCCTATCAGCTGCACCAAGACAAAGAAATATGGCCCAAATGAAAGAACAGAGTAAAGCCTCAGAAAGAGATCTAAGCAAGGAGGAGGTCTCCAACCTATCTGATGGAGAATTTAAAGCCCTGGTAATCAAATTGCTCACAGATCTGATTGAACTTGGTCGAAAAATAAAAAAACAAATGAAGGATACCCAAAGTGAAATAAAGCAGAATGTTCAGGGAACCAATAGTAATAGGAAGGAAACCAGGATTCAAAGCAATGATTTGGAAGAAAAGGAAAAAAGAAACATCCATCCAGATCAAAATGAAGAAACAAGAATTTGAAAAAGTGAAGAGACTCTTACAAACCTCTTGGACAACCTGAAATGCTCCAATATCTGAATTATAGGGGTGCCAGAAGGAGGAAAGGAAGGCCAAGAAATTGAAAACTTATTTGAACAAATAATGAAGGAAAAGTTCTCCAATCTGGTGAAGGAAGTAGACTTCCAGGAAGTCCAGGAATCCCAGGGAATTCCAAAGAAGTTGGAACCAAAGAGGAACACACCAAGGCACATCATCATTAAGTTACCCAAGATTAAAGATAAGGAGAGAATCTTATAAGCAGCAAGAGGGAAGGAGAGAGTTACCTACAAAGGAGTTCCCATAAGGCTATCAACTGATTTCTCAAAAGAAACCTTGCAGGCAAGAAGGGGCTGGAAAGAAGTATTTGAAGTCATGAAAGGCAAGGACCTACATCCAAGATTATTCTGTCCAGCAAAGCTATCATTTAGAATGGAAGGGCACATAAAATGCTTCCCAGATAAGGTCAAGTTAAAGGAGTTCATCATCACCAAGCCCTAATTATATGAAATGTTAAAGGGACTTATCTAAAAAACTGAAGAAGATCAAAACTATGAATGGTAAAATGACAACAAACTCACAACTATATCAACAAATGAACCAAAAAGAAAAGAAAAACAATGGAAACAAAAACTAAGCAAACAACCAGAACGGGAACAGAATCAGAGATATGGACATCACATGGAAGGATTTCAGTGGGGAGGGGGAAGGGAGGAATAGGGGGGAAAGGTACAGGGAAGAAGCAGCATGGTCAGTAGGCATAAGGTAGACAGGGAGAGATAAAAAAAAATGACATGGTAAACAGAGGACTCAAAGAACTAATATGTACAACCCATGGACATGAACTAAGGGGGTGGAATGCTGGAGGGTTGGGGGACAGGACGGAGAGGGGATCGAGGGGGGAAAATTGGGAAAACTAATAGCATAATCAATAAAAATATTTTTTTAAAAAAAGACACATGGATAAAACAAAGTGGGGGGTGGAAGCAAGGGAGGTAGGTGGGTTTGGCTGGGTTGGGGGGAGTGGTGGGGGATAACCGCAGACAACTGTAAATGAACAATAAAATAATTTTTAAAGAAAAGAAATAAAGAGGTACTCTAAAGAAAAACGGTAAGAAAAACAGCAAAACTTTTCTTCATACAACAGTAGATGAAAATTATATTCCAGTATCCAAACATGAATTAAATGATTTAACGGAAGCTTGAAACTCAGAAGAAAACTACAAAGCATCAATCCAAGAATGCAGATGAGATGACCAAATAATAGGAGCAGGTGAAATTGGGCCTGGTAAAACTCAGGAAAGAAATTGAAGAAAGACGTAGTAACACTTTCAGCAATGACGACTGATCTCCGTGGAGCATAGTGAAGAATGGATAAGGGTAATTATAGCATGGAAATAAGAACAGATAATAAATAATTAAAGATTTAAAAAAGAATTCGCCAGAAAATTACAGATCAAGAAGACAGGCAAAAGTGAGCCAACAGACTTGTAGTTGGAGACATTAAATACAAAAGCCAAAACAATGGAGCGATTGATTATTTATAAATAAAATTCAAGAAGACTTTCCTGAATAAGGAAGAGTATTTCATATTTCAAAAGGTGTGCTATATTCAGGGAAAACTGACCTAGGCATTCAGCTGTAAGACATGTTAGTGACATTGAATTTCAAATGTAAAGAATCTGTTTCAGGGAGCAACTAGACAAAATGGTCACGTTACCTGTGAGAGGTGGATGAGACGGATACCAGATGTCTCTAGAGCTGCCTTCAGTGCCAGGAAACCGTAGAGCAGCATCTAGAAGGTATTCAGAAAAAGAGAGTGCGAGGCAAGGATTTTATATATAGACAAACTGCCCTTCAAGTATGACTACTTTTTGCAGAAATTACTAGAAAAAATAGGAGCTAGCCAAGAAATGGCAGGAGAAACTGCAGGGAAAACATTGGAGATCTCAGCGTACTGACATTCTTCCTGGGTCAGTGTGCATCACTGGCAGGCTGAACAAAAGAATACATTAGTATTGGTGTTGAAAAACAAGAAAGAATGCCCCTGGAGAACTTAAAGAAAAACAAATGGGTAAAACTCCTTTAAAGTAGAAAGCAGACAAGATCAGATCCAACCAGAAAAAACTAGAGCCTGTAAGATAGCAGCCACGTGAGCCTCAAAGTTTATATAACTGGGGCAAACAGTGGATGATTAGTGGGAGACTGAACAGCAGAGCATTCTTCAGTTTGACTGAGTAGCACTTAACTGTGATCATTGTTCATAGGTCAAGGGTTGAGTGTGGGCATTGGAGCTGCAAAGAGCAGTATTCCCAAGGGCACTGGAGAGCAGCTGTGGCACCCTTCATAGCGTCACATCTCACTTCTTCCCATGCAGTCCCTTTAAGCAGGCTGTTGTGTTTGCAGCAGGCAGATGCCTAGAGATTCTCAGATGCAAAAAGGACTAGAACAACCACCACAAAATCAAAATATTTGAATATAATTAATGCCATCAGAAAGATGCTGAACTCAACAAACTAAGAATTAACAAAGAAAAACTAGTATAAACTGAAGAAGCCTTTAAGATAAGTTTAAGTGATATTTTTAAAGTAATTCAGGTAGATATTGCATTCATTAAAAAGACATGCCTAGAAAAATGACAAAGATTTTTTTAATTTCAGCAAATTAATTGGGAAGGAGAATGATCACACTCACCTCTGAGTGGTTACTAAATTAGTTGAAATTTTGAGAGAAAAGAAACAGAGAAAAGGTCCTGAAGTTTCAATGCCACCTAATAAGAGTTCTAGAAGAGAATGTAGACCAAACAAACAAAAACCCAAACAAACAAACTCAAGGCAAACATGAAGAATACTCCAAGAAAGACAGTTTTCAGAACAAAGGGAACACCAGGTGCAGGTCAAGATGAATGAAAAAGAATACCCCTGCCTAGATACTTCCATAATGAAATTTCCGAACCAAGGATTAAGAGAAAATCCTAAAAGCCTCAGAGACAAAACTGGTTACCTTTGTAGGCAAACAAATGAGAACGGGCACATTGAAATTATCCCCAAAAGGAAAGAGAAAATCTCTTTGTGGCCGTATGAAGACCTGTAGGGGCCAGATAACCATAGGAAACCTGATAAAACGTAGATTGGCCAAAATTAGTGTGACTTTATGAATTTATGAAAATGTAAATTGGCTTCCCTGATGTAAGTCCCTTGGGATTTTCAGCATGATCCCAGTGTTTGCAGAGATTGGAGCCTTAAGTAGTTAGGACTGGGTGATATGACCCAGCTTCAGTGAAGCCCTAGACAGTCATACATATAGTAGGTGATTGAGGCCCTACTGAGTTGTCTTCAGAAATGTATGGTTGCTTTTAATGATAGGATTATTGAAGATTAAAGAGTGGGAACACTTTCGTTGGAGGGCCAGGGTCATGAAAACTTTATCAGTTTCGCAACCATATTCACCAAGATTTCACCCTTGAGGTATAGTAGATTTTCTTCTTAATTTATGAAAATTGCCAGAAACCTGGGTAGTAGCAAGTGAGTAGATCTTTTTGATGGTGGATAAAGATTAGGATGTGCTACAGTTTTTTCTTGGAATTTATTGGGGTGACATTAGTTAAAATCTTTTCAGTATTAATATAAAAACCAAGGTTTGCGATTGTTTAAAAAGCTTTTTATTAAAAACAATACAAAAATAAATAGCAGAAGTAATTTGATGGGGGGAGAGAATTGAACATACAATGAGTAGTATTTGTGCTTTAGCAAAATAATGTTTTGTGTATACAGCTTTTTTATTTAAATATAAATGCCACTGTGTTCATTGTCAGTTTCCAACCTGGACATACATATTCCTTGAAATAAATTTAATTCTTCTTTATTATCTTTTAACAAATGACTTTTTCCTGATATTTTTATGAAAACTATAATCTTGAGTTGAAAGAATAAAGAATTAAGGTTGGCTTTTGAACATGAGTTACATAACACACCTCAAAGAAAATTAAATGTATAGTATTGTGTTAAAAGAAGACAAGGTTCATCACACCATAAATGTCAGTCTGGAGACTGATTGCTTTAAATGTCTTTTTGTTTGATGTACTGTTTTGTAACATAATTTGAAGAGTTTTGTAAAATAAATGCAGAGAGGTGAACTTAGCTGCATTACTCATTCACATATTTGCTCTCTTATTAAATAGTAGCAATATTAATAAAATGCTTGCCTAGAATAGAGAGTTTTTATAAGGAGGATTAAAAAGAGTGTGTGATCATTGTTTACCTGTAGAGTATGATCTGTATTTACTCTTAGGTTTGAAAGTCAACACCTCATGTATTTGGTTGATTTGGTAAAAATTACTAATTTCAAGAAAGTATAAAGCTCTTTAACCCAACATATTTTATTCTCAGTGGGAAAAATGGAAATGTGAAAAGATACTTAGAAATACACCTGCCAGGTGCTGAGCAGCATTGCAGTAAGTGCGTGTGATAATCAGTGGTGGTGCTTAATGTTAATAAGACAGAGTTCAGGGGGTTTTAGGGGTTTTGTTTTTTAGAATCTAAAACCACTCACATTGTTTTCACTTTAGCACATAAGACAGGAACAGTCTAAAACTATTCAATCTGTTGTCTTATTCTTATAGATGTGTATGGACTCCGAAAAACATATGATCTACACCTTTGGTGGTAGAATTTTGACGTGTAATGGCAGCGTAGACGACAGCAGAGCCAGTGAACCACAATTCAGTGGGTTGTTTGCTTTCAACTGTCAATGTCAGACCTGGAAACTTCTTCGAGAGGACTCCTGTAATGCTGGGCCTGAGGATATCCAGTCTCGCATAGGACACTGCATGCTCTTTCACTCAGTAAGAATATTCTGTACATTGTGTTATGTTATTTTGCCTTATATATCTCAGTAGGAAAAGAAGTGGTGAAATTAATTCCTCAGTAAGAGACCAAAACTTTTTATTAGAAATAAACAATTAGTGTTAGTAATGATAGATAAAAATAAAACTCTTAAACAGTGATCTGTTAGCTAATTGAAAGTATTTCCCATCAACTTAGTAATTCCAAAATAGTTATCACTTGGATACTAATCTAGGCATTTTTATGACCAACTTCAGTGCTTATATAGATATTGCAGCTATTTCTATTTATTTATATCTCTTAGTAACTAGATGGTAAATTTTCTTATCTGTTCTTATTTTCCCCCCTGCTCCTCTTCATTAAATGCACATAATTAAGAATTGACTTTGTAGAATGAAATTAAAATTTATCGGCAAAACTGACATACAGACATTCCATTAACCTTTTCAGATGTTACAGTGAAAACTTGGACTTCTTTCTGTGAACATAACTTGAAAAATATATTATGGAATATTTTAAACATACCAAAGTAGGGAGAAAAGTATGATAAATTCCTGTGTACTCATCAGTTTCAGCTGTTACCGGTATTCCATTGTTTATTTTTCATGTATTTACTCCACTTGTATTTCATTTATTTTTTTTATGTTTCTTTGAATTTTAAATTTATTCTTAAATTTTATTGTGCTTGTGGGGTATATTAAAGCAAATCCCAAACACTATTTTTACACCTGTAAATACTGTACATCACTAATAGCTAAGGACTTTTAAAACTCATCATTGTAATACCATTATAAGACCTAACCAAAGTAAAAGCTATTTCTTAATATCTTTTAATGCATAGAATTTTTCTGAAATACTGAAAAATACCTTTCATAGTTGGTTTATTCAAGTTGGGATTCAAAAACAATCTGTATTATTATGCCTTGACTGCTGTGGCTCAGTGGATTGACTGCCGGCCTGCAAATCAAATGATCACTGGTTCAATTCATGCCTAGGTTGCAGGGCCAGGTCCCCATTAGGGGGTGTGAAAGAGGCATCCACACACTGATGTTTCTCATCCCCCCTTTCTCCCTCTCGTTCCATTTCTCTAACAATAAATAAATAAAATCTTTTCTTAAAAAAGTCTTTATTACATTTGGTTGTAATGTCTCTTAAATTTCTCTCAATTCATAATGGGATTCACCCCATTTGTTAACAAAATTTAATCATGCATGCCTTAGGATTTTCTATATTCTTGATTTGGCCGATTTTACCCTCATATAATATGATCTTCTATCCATATTTCATGTCAGCTGGTAGTTAAAACCAGAGCTAAAGGTTCTAAAGGTGAAATAAAAAATTTTTTTAAAGAATTTTTCAGTTACAGTTGACATACATTATATTAGTTTCAGGTACCCAACCCAGTGTTTAGACATTTATATACCTTGATCACCCTGGTAAATCAGTATTTGATTTTACATTCACTGTCCCTACTGAGGGGCCAGGGAGTACAAAAGGAGAAGTGTAAAAATACTTCAGAGGTGGTCTGACTGAAAAACATCAAGAGGCATTTAATGTGGTCATACTTTTACTGATGTTAAAGTTGTTCAAGTGAATTCAGGTGGTATCAGCCTGCTTATTAAGTAAAAAGTTTCCTGTCAACTTTTTACCTAATGGCTCTAGCAGTCATTGATAATCATTGCCTAGATTTTATTAGGATTTGTCGAATGGCGATTTTCCTAATTGTGTTATTTCTTCTGCATTTATTGACTGTGATTGTATTATAAAAAACTCACTCCTATTAACTGTATGGCTCCCCTGATAAGTAAACACACAGGACAGGTTATGAGAATGTTTGATTCTTCTTTATCACTTTTTCATGTTGATGAGTTAAGGCTCTAAAGTTAATCAGTGGGTTTTTTAAAGTATTATTATGAACTCATTGACTTTTACATATTTGATATGTTTAATACAATGATGTCATTATTCTTTTAGATACCCATATTTTTCTCTGTCTTTGGCCAGTAGGCATGCCCCCTTCACAGTATACCCATGCACGTGTATAAGTGCATACATATGAATCTTTTTTTAGGTAGAGATAAGTTAAATCATGAGTTTATAATGATATATCTAGTTAAAGATTATAATTTTTAAATTTAATATCTTTGATTTTGTATTTGTGTGTCTTTTAAGTTTAAGTTTAAATCCTCCTTCCTAAGATCATTATTACATTGCTTGCTCTGTCTTATACTTTATAGAATAGCAAAACTAACAAAAATCACTGAATGCTGTTTAAAATTATTTTCTTACTATTTTTCTATTTAGGATACAGCCCACTAGGAAAGGGTAGTAAAAAACATGAATTAAAATCACTGGAAATATTACTTCTCTGTGTGATGATCTCTGTATGGTCATGTCTTTATATACCAGTATGTTTATTTCTTTTATTCAAATTTCAGAGATTTTTATTTTTAGTTATTTGTTTTCTAGTTAAATTAAAATATTTACCTTGTTCTAAAGGCAAAACCGTAAGTCTGGGTTCTTTACAAAAGATCGGGTGTTTATCCCTGTCTTCCTGATCTGTCACTTCCCAGTAGGTAACTGTCTTTTATTAGTTCCCTTTGTTTCTTTTTGGAGAAAGAAACATACACTTACATATTACTTTTTCTCCTTTCTCATACAAGGGCACCACCCTGTATACATTATTCTGCACCTTGATTTTTTACTTTAATAGGATATCCTGGAGATCACCTTTTTGCAATTAGAACCTTTGCCTTTAGAACCTTTAGGTTCAAAAAGAAAGCTGCATTTCTCTTTGTACCATCATAGTACTGCATTGCATGGGATCCGTCATAAAGTTACTTTTATAGAGGTTTATACTTTTAGAAGATCATTCTGAATTTTTCATGGAAGTGATTACTTTCTCTGTCCTTTGCTCTGTTTTTCTTATTTTTCAGAAAAATCGTTGCTTATATGTATTTGGTGGCCAGCGATCGAAGACCTATTTGAATGATTTCTTTAGTTACGACGTGGACTCTGATCACGTAGACATAATTTCAGATGGCACCAAGAAAGACTCTGGAATGGGTAAAGGCATTTAGTGATTTCTCTCAGGTCCTAACTACTTTATAAGGTAGAAGATTGCAGCCCATTTGCTTGGTGTTCTAACCATTCTTCACTCTTTCCCCATTTCTTTAATTGAAGTAATTCTGACTAAGATGAGGAAAACTCTGTAAGTGAAATTATCCAGTTTTATCTGTTTAAAATACATGAATTATCATTACTCCCTTAGAGCAGAAAGACAATATGTGAATTTTTAAAAGAATTATTTGTGTGCCTATTGAGGAGGAGGCTTTGCAAGAATTAATGTCCTAAAAACTATATTATTCTATATTTGCTAATACTTTCCATCCTCTCTTTTTAGTATAGTGACATATTATGCACTAGTGTAATAGAGTACATCTTTGTTCTGAGGGAGGACATATAATTGGTAATGCCTTTTAAGTTTACAAGCTCAGCATCCAGGAAATTATTCTCCAGGATAGTGACTGGTTTGCCTGAGATAGTCCCAGTTTTATGCATATTGCCCTGGCATAATTACTAATACTATCCCATTCACTCACAAAAGTATCCTATTTTGGATGATATACATAGTTACCCTACATAGTAATCACTTTCCCTATGACATACATAGTGATCACTTTACCTGTCACATACACAGAAGAATGGTATTCAGTTAAGGTTTAAAATGCCTAACTCGAGCAATAGGGTAAGAAATTAGACCAGCTTGCTTTTCCTTTTAGCTATTATTTATAAAAACAGATTTTTTAATTCTAATCATTGTTTGTATTTAAGAGGGAATACTTGTTTTTTAACAAAAGATAGTGCTAGAGGTAAAAAAAAAAAATACACGTGAAGTAGCTTGCCCTCAGGCCCCTTGTCCCATACTTCCTCCTAGCACTTTATTTTCCAGGGGAAAATGGAATGACAGAGGTTTGGTGGAGACATAGGGGACAGGGTAGAAAATAGCACAGTTAAACCTATCAACTGAATAGTGGAGTTTCTAACCATGTCCCTATTCCCATGATGCCAGGCATATGGCAGGAAAAGACTAGAATCCCCTTCTCTGGAGGAAATGTGTGACCTCAGAGAAAAGATTTCCAGATACTGTTGTTTTGGAACCCCCCGACCCACTCCCAGTAAAATGCCAAATCTTGTCGCCTAGCCCCCAACACAATGACTACTTTCACAGCCCAGTCCCCCTGTAGTGTTGCCTGTGATACACATACTGTCAATTAATGTTTTGTTTTGTAGCTCTTAATGAACTGTCAGATAAGTATCTTTCATATCAGGGTCTTCACCAGGAAAGAGAGACACGAAAACAAAGCAAACCTGAAAACAGAAATCTGGAGTAATGTACTGAACACAAGCACTGTATTTTTCAGACTATAAGACGCACCCCCCAAATTTGGGAGGAAAATAAAGGTGTGTCTTATAGTCCGAATGTAGCTTACCTGGCTCTCGGGTGGCTGCAGGATGGTGGAGCGGGGTTGCTGCTGCATTTTCCTCCCAAATTGCGGGGGGGTGTCTTATAGTCCGAAAAATACGGGATCAGGACCAATTTTCTTAGAGAAAAGGATACTGCATCCATAAAACTATAATAGGATGCAATGAAAGATCAGAGACTAAGAAAGAGCTTTTGGAAAATAAATTTTGCTAGAATAAAAAAGTAGAAGAATTGTAAAAAAAAATACGAAAATGGACAGGGACAGAGATGGAAATTGGAGAAAATAGGAATCTTAGAAAATCAATCCAAGAGGTCCAATGTTTCTACAGCTATAGAGAACAAAGCAAATGGAGGATACTAGAAAATTTCCCTAAACTGAATAATAGTGGCTCCAATTTATACATGGACCCCTATAGAAGCCAGTACATCAAATTCAGAAAAACAAACAAGAACCTTCTCACTCTGAGGTCATGTCAGTGTGCATTGTGGAATTTCACATATCATGCATTAGGAGAATATCTTAAAAGCCTCTAGGGTAAAATGAGGGCACATTCAAAGGAACAGGACTTAGAATGATATAAAAATTCTCAGCAACATTGGAAGCTATAAGATAAGGGAGAATAAGGTCTTAAAATTCTGAGGTGAAATTATTATCAACCTAGAATTCTATCTTTAGCCAAAACACCAGTGAAGCAGGAGGGAAGAAATACTATTTTCAGATACATAAGGTTTATCAATAGAATGTGCCTCAAGTAATAGAAAATCTGGAGAACCATGGCTTAAACCAATAGGGAGTCTTTTCTCTCATAGCATAAGTAGTCCAGAGGTAGATAATCTGGCACTGATGAAGTGACTCAGACAATGCCACGAAGGCTCCCAGGTTCTTTCTAATTTTTCTGTTCTGCATCCTTAACACAGTGGTAGCCTAATGGTGGCAAATGCTGGTGTATCTCAAACATCGTGCCTTTTTCTCAGATAGGAAAAAAAGGAAGGAAAGCAAAACTTGCCCAGAAAGCTTATATTTTGTTGACAAAACCTGTGAAACCTGTCTCTGAGAGTTTGGTAAAGCAACTATTTAGATTTCCAGCCTATACTTATATGGTACACCTGGAAAGGGGGTTTGGAAATGGCTTAGATCAGGCAATCAATAGTTATCTGCCACACAAGATGAAAAATATGATAGATCTTTCATTCACTCTTCCTTAGGCAATTAGTACACCATACACACTAACAAAAGGGAGTAAAAAGTAATTAAAAAGAAAACATAGGAGCTGGAGACATACAGTACATTTTATTTAGGGGAAAAAAACATACAGTACATTTCTTGGTTCTACAGTGAGCAGCATTTCTCTAATTATAAAGCAGAAACTACAGTGTGACCAAATATTGGGATAAAATTCAGTGGGAAGATCGGGTGAGAGGAATAAGAGGATGGTGTCAGTGTAGTAAAAATCTTCATCTGCTGTAACGGAGTCAGGTGATGTCTAAAGAATTAGCTTAAATATATTATTTAGAAATGTGGGAAGAAATATAATGAGAAATGACTAATAGCACTACTTATTTTATCTAAAATTGTCTGTCTTGTTTACTCATTTATTTTCTGCTACCATGGGATAGTGTAGGGGTATTTGATTTAATTTTCAACTTCCTCTAGCTTTTAAGAGTTATTCTAACTTTCCATTAAAATAAATAGGAGGAGAGATGTAATACTTCCCTACAATCCTAATGTAGCTCTGCCTGAAAAAGGTAACGAAGACAGGAATTGATTTAACAAAACATGTTGAAAACTGCTACGTACCGGCTCAGTGCCGGTCCAGGAGTGCAGTGGGACCAGGTGATCGTGGAGTCTCAGCATGCTCCTAACCCAGCTAGGTGGCAATGTTCTGGTAGATGACAATAGCTGCTCTTTGTTTAGACCTTGCCATATGCCAGTCACTAAGCCTGGTGGTTTATAAATATCTCTGACTGGAGGTATTATTCTCATTTACCAGATGAGAAGAATTGAACTCAGTGACATAATATATTCAGCATTACGTAACCAGAAAAAAAAAGCTGGAATTTAGAAGTTTGAATGCAATGATGGTTCCCCCTCACCATTCTGAGCTACCTCCCAAGATTAAAAGAAAAAAAGGGGCAAAGAGTAATAGTGGCAGATAATTAGTTAAAAAAATTCACTGTCATAAGGAAGATTTAATGACTATCATTTGAAGATTTTTTAAAAATGGTCATTGTAATGCTTCATGGTTATGGATAGATTTAGAGCCAGCAAAATGTGATAAATATTTTTTGTCATTTTTCAATTTTGTTTTGATTATAAAAGCAGAATTCTCATTGTAGAGACTTTGGAAAATATAGAAAGAGACAAAAAAGAAAATGTATCAAACCATCCAGATATAATCTGTTAAGTTTTGATGTGGAAGTTCCTTCTACTCTTTTTAAACTTACGTATAAAAATTAGCACAATTTTATAGTGTGCTATCTTTAAGTTTCATTAAATTGTCATTTTTTCCATCATTATAATTTTATTATCATGGACTAGAAGTATTAGTAGTAAAGGGAAGTGGATTCACTTTCTAAATTACTGCTGTAAAGCATTTTTGTAGAATCAAAATCACCAGTTTTGCTCTGCATTTTAATTGATTTATGATGTTATCCCACAATGCAAACAAATTCATTCATTAATATTTGTTGATCACCTACCAGCACCTAAGTTTGACGCTCTCCATTCCTCCCTCTCAACATATTTCAGTGCCTTCTATATGCCAAGTATGTTTTATGGATCTTATAAGATCACTTCTTAAAAAGGACTCACGTTCTAGTGGAGAGAGGCCTGCAGTTGGCCTTCTATATACTGTGAAGAAAAAAATTGGGCACTGTGATAATGAATAACATGGGAGGTCCTGTTTAGATGGAGTAGGTTGGAAAACCATTTCTGAGGGGGTGATCTTTAAGAGTTAAGACAAAAAGAGCGTTAGGAAGAACCATATTAAGAACTGAGTGAAGAGCAAGTACAAAGGTCCCAAAGCAGGAAAGAACTTAGCATGTTCCAGAAACAGTTGGGGCTGGTGCAAATTGATATTGGGCAAAGTTGGTATGAAATGAGGTTGAAGAAATTAGTTGAGTCTGATTATTCATTGCCTTTTACAAATACAAAAAGTTGTTGTTTTTTTCCCCTAAATAAAATACGATACTGTTGAAAGGCTTAATGACAGGGTCTTTATCTAAGTTTTGAAAATACCACTCTTCTGTCTGGATACACATTTTCTGAATGGTTAATTTTGACAATATGCCTATAAATTGCGTTGTCTAAAGGCTATATGTATAGTGGGTGCCTTAACTGAAGATTTTTATGGGAGAGTTGAGTATCTTGGTTAGAATTACTGTACTTGGAAAATTTTCCCAACTAAGACTATTCCAGTTATACTTGGAATTGTGGAAACTTAGTGGCTCTGTTGGCGTAGAGTGAAACTAAAATTATTTTCTTTTCATTTTTATTTTTTCCATCTCCTTTCCCTCCACCCCCCTTTCCTCCCTTCCCTCCTCTTCCTTCTCTTCCCTCTCTCCCTCCCTCTTCTCATCCCTCTCTCTCCTTCTTTGCCTCTCTTCCCATTTTCCCCTTTTCTTCTTCCCTCCCCATGTCCCCCTTTCCCTTTCTGTCTGTCACCCTGCCCTCACCCCAGGAGTTTC
Source organism: Tonatia bakeri (assembly GCA_004024845.1). Classification (NCBI taxonomy): domain Eukaryota; kingdom Metazoa; phylum Chordata; class Mammalia; order Chiroptera; family Phyllostomidae; genus Tonatia; species Tonatia bakeri. Next base: position 681,315 of record PVIA01000049.1, read on the forward strand.
TGATATGTGGATTGAGAACCACTGTTTTAGCTCTCCAGAGCCTGTCTCAGTCCTTAGCCAAAATAACCTTGGGTAAATTACTTAATGTCTCAGCCTTAGCTTGCATGTCTATAAGTGACCAAAATTGTATTTCAGGACTAATAATGTCCCTGCTCATGGCAGGGCAGAGATGGATTGACCCTCTAGTTTGAACTGGTATTAATGTTGGGTACCTCAGTTTTCACAAGAGCATGTCAGTACTACTTACAGTTTTGCTGATCTCTCCAGTAATCAAGTCACCAGTTTTACCTCCACCTTCTCTCTGTTCCCATTGCTCCTCTCTAGTTTAGGCTATCATCACCTGTTTGGCCTGTTTCTAGCCTTCCTCGTCCTACCCCTCTCCCCAATTCATTCTTCACCCTGCAAGCAGAATACAGTTGTTCTGTGCTACCAGTTAAGTGCAGAACCATGTGCTTTAACATTTATTCAACAGATAAGTTTTAGTCACCTACTAGGCGCCAGATAATAAGCTAAGCACAAGGGATACAACTTTAAGGGCTCTGTTTTTATGGGCCTAGTAAGTTGCTCACAGGGAGAAAAAAGTAGGCTGACAACCTTGCCTTTACTCATTAATAAAATCTCTTCTAAAAAGATAAACCTGATGTTTTTCTTCCTTGCTTAAAAAAGTTTTTGTTTCTTTTTGTCCTCAGGATTAAGTCTAAACTCAGCCTGATTTACAGATTCCTTAATCATATGCCCCAGTTTATTGAGTTCCAGCCCTATTCTTGCTATCCCCCTACACCTTGCCACCAATACTTTGTTTCATGACCACTGAATATTAATTCTTTACAGAGAGCATACTTTTTCTTGCCTTTCGTTTTTTGCCCATGCTGTTCTTCTCTCCCACCTCCAAAATGCAGCAGATTTGTGATCTTCTTTCAGCTCGCAGCCTGTTGCTCCTTGTCTCCTGAAATACTCTTAACTCCGCAAGCCTAGGTTAGGAATTAAAGCATGTGGTTCTAACCTCAGTTGTTAACGTAATTCTGGGTATTCACTTTACAGTATAATCTTGCCTGGGCTTTTCAAAACCTGTGAAAAGCTCAGCTGAAATACATAGGCTTTATTTAAGATTTCTTAAGGAGCATTCAGTCTTTTCAGTGCTGTAGATCTAAAAAGTCTGTCAGATAGTTCAGAAAACCTCATGTCAGGGAACTGTGGTGTGATGCGGCGATTTTCAGCACTTTCATCTCACGGCACGCTTAGTCACTAACACTCTGCAGCACACCAAGAGAATATTTTTCGCCAATCTAACAAGAAAAATAGGTTTGATTTTGATTCATTCATACCGGATGCCTATCATTGTGTTGGCTGTTGTGATTTTTTGAATTTGACAATCTCAGGGAAAAGAAGTCAGTGCCCCAACTAAATAGTCAAGTATTGCATGTTTTAAAAATTCTTGTTGCACACCAATTGAAAATCACTGGTATAATGTTTTGTCCTCCCATAGAATTACTTTTACCTGATTTTTAAAAGTCCATTGAAATTTAATTTTATCTTATTTTGTAAGCTATGAGAAGTTCTTTTAAGGACAAGGCAGGGTACTATTTAAATTTCCACATTATTTAATATTCTTAGAAACACTGACTTTATTCCATTATGTGCATGCTCTGTAAACATTCTTTTTAAACATTCTATTTATTAGCTGTTCTCCTAAAGCTTTTTTTTACTATAGTTAATTACTGTAATTGGAGATGGACTTAATATATAATTACTGATTATGATTTAGGAATGTGGGTTATTTGATTAAAACTGCATTTATGATGTGAGTTTCAAATTGAATTGTTTGCAATCATTGAATAAATTTGTTTGGACTATTGAGATCGCCAATTAGAGATGATATATCTAATTCTAAAATTGCTGCTTGTTAGAATTTTTTTATTTTGTCAGATACTATAAAATGATTGTTCTTTATAATTATTTAAATTGGTTATCTCAAGGTCTGAAGAAACCTCAACTCTTATTTTTTAACCAGAGTATAACAATTGTATGCTCCCATCAGAAGAAAATTATAATTTAAATGAGTGTATTGGCAGCTGCTTAGAAAGAAAGGATTTATTAGTATTGTGTCTAACACATACATAATTAACATCAAAATTCAGCATATCTAAAATTTGCATTTATTTCTGACTAACGTTTGGCAATAAGTCTGTGAACACAAGGGGTTTAGCAGACTCTCCATATGTAAGCTCTGTATTTAAAACTAATTGAAAATTATGTTTAGAAGATAGTCTGTCATACCACCAGAGCTTTACGGTTTGCTGTAGAAACTCCGTCTATTATAATAGGATTACTTTTTCATGTCTGTGTTAAATTCAAGGTAACAAACATCATCATTTGCCAGGTGCTAAGTCAAGCATTGGTGTTATGGAGCTCTTACAACTTGATCCCTGTTCTGTAGCAGTTCTGTGTTTACTTGTTTTGTTCCCTAAATTCCGGTTGACTTTATTTTCCCACATCTGCCACTGTTTATTCCACTCTTTTCTAACCGTAGTGGCAGATTGGTATAATTGAAAGAATAGTGAACTGAGAATCAGAAGACTTGTTCTATTCATCTGGGTCTGCCACTCATCCCTCTGCAACTTCGGCAAAATTTTATAACTTCTCTGGACCTGATTATTCATCCGAAAATGAGGGGATTGGACTAGTTGATTTTAACACCTCATCTAGATCCAAAATTTTGACAGTTAAATTTCATTCCCTTCTGCTGTTATCAGGCTGTGAAACTAACATGAGTGCTATGTTAGTTAACGTGTGCAAGATCTGATTTATCTATAAACATACTTTCATGAACCTTAAAAGCAAAATCTTACTGATTTTCATTTTAGCCCTAGGAATGTGCTTTTATTGTGCTTATTGACATTGTGTTTTTTTAAACATATAAAGTTTTAATGTGTTTGACCCTTTTAAAGACTTTTACCAACTAACTAAATAAGTATAATTCATCAGTACAGAGGAGATTATAAGGCTAATGATTTGCTGTCATTTACATAGATTAGTTAACTGAGTTAGGAAATGGTAGGGCTGGTTTTCAGTGTAACTTGGCTTCATTGCTTTCAATTTAGCATCTTTTATATTTGGTATGCCATTATTCTAATAAAACTGGATTTTGTTCTTTTTTTTCCTCTCAACATTATTGGAAATAATAACTTTCCATAATTTCCCCCTTTTATTCTCCCCAGGAGTGTTTTTTCTAGTTACAAGCTCATCAAACTTCTCACTTGTTAGTAAATGTGAATTAAAGTTCACCTTAAAACAAACATCAAACATGCAAGAACACTAAAGACAGTTTTGAAAATGAAAGGTAATAAAAGTAGTATTAACACTACAATTTATGTTTTAAAGCTATAGTTTCATACAGATTAATGGAATGGAACAGAACAGGTAGTATAAAAATACCCCCAAATACATATGAGAATTTAGTATATGATAAAGTGGTATTGCCACTCAGAGAAGAAAAATGGATTATGCAATAAATAACATTAAGATGTCACTTACAGTTGGTAAAAAAATGAAGTAAAATCTGGTTCTCTGATGTTTATGTATCACAAACATTCTAGTCTACATGCTAGGTAGACTAGAATTTTATGCTTAAGAAATGAAATTATAAGTCTAGTTGTTTTTAATAATTTAGGATTGGAAGAAGACCTTTCTAAACATGACACAAAAACCCAAAATTATAAAGAGAGAGATTAAGTTTGAGTTTTTGCAAATTAAAAAAATATGGAAAATACATATATTAAATTAAAAGTGACGAACTAGTAATGAAAACAAAGGTTAATATTCTACTATAAACAAAGAGCTCTTACAAACCAAAAAAGGAATAATCCTTTGGTACAACAATGGCAAATGACATGAATATAGTTCAAAGAAAAAGTAATTCAAATAGCTGGTAAGTTTACTATGTAAAGATGCTCAGCTTCATTCATAATTTTAAAAATGCAAATTAAAAGATCACTCACTGAATGTAACTATCTATTAATAATAAGATACCTAGCCTCGACTGATGTGGCTCAGTGAATTGAGTGCTGGCCTATGAACCAAAAAGTCACTGGTTCGATTCCCAGTCAGGGCCAGGTCCTCAGTTAGGGGCCTGTGAAAGACAAGGGACTGATGTACATCTTGCACATCAATGTTTCCCTCCCTCCCTTCCCCTCTCCCTAAAAATAAGTACATAAAATCTTTAAAAAATAAAATACCTGTACTCTTTGGCTAAGCATTTTTTCCAGGAATTTTTCCTATTCATATCCTTGTACAGATGTGTAAAAATAAGTTACACAGAGATATTTATTGCAACATTGTTTGTGAGAGTAATTATTCCAGAAAAACTGTAATTGTCTACTAGTTAATAACCAGTTCAATAAATTATGGTTAATCTATTCAGTGAGTTGAATTCTTTGTAGCTTAATAAAAAAATAGATCAGCAAATACTATATTGCTGAGGGTGAAAAGCTAGTTGGAATTTTACAAGATATAAATAATAAGTGGTAGGAACCAAGTTGAGGTAAAATAATAAAAGTTTTAAGCTAGAGTTATTACTAGAGCTTAACAGGGTCTCAACATTTAAAATGTCCCAAATTTAGAAGATAAGAATGTGACACACTGTTAGTTTCCATTGACTTTTCTTAAGTATATTTTATTGATTATGCTATTACAGTTGTCCCATTTTTTCTCCCCTTAGCCCCCATCTGCCCCGTACCCCCATTCCCTCCAGCAATCCCCCCCTTAGTTCATGTCTATGGATTGTACATATAAGTTCTTTGGCTTCTCCATTTCCTATATTATTTTTAACCTCCCCCTGTCTATTTTGTACCTACCATTTATGTTTCTTACTCTCTGTACCTTTTCCGCCCATTCTCTCGCCTCCCCTTCTCTGCTGATAATCCTCCCTGTGATCTCCATTTCTGTGATTCTGTTCCTGTTCTAGTTGTTTGCTTTGTTTTTGTTTTTTAGGTTCAGTTGTTGATAGTTGTGAGTTTGTTGTCATTTTACTGTTCATAGTTTTGATCTTCTTTTTCTTAGATAAGTCCCTTTAACATTTCATATAATAAGGGCTTGGTGATGATGAACTCCTTGAACTTGACCTTATCTGGGAAGCACTTTATCTGCCCTTCCATTCTAAATGATAGCTTTGCTGGGTAGAGTAATCTTGGATGTAGGTTCTTGCCTTTCATGACTTTGAATACTGCTTTCCAGCCCTTTCTTGCCTGCAAGGTGTTTTTTTGTTTTGTTTTGTTTTTTGTTTTGTTTTGTTTTGTTTTTTTTTGAGAAATCAGCTGACAGTCTTATGGGAACTCCTTTGTAACTAACTGTCTCCTTTTCTCTTGCTGCTTTTAAGAATCCCTCTTTAACTTTAAACTTTGGCATTTTAATTATGATGTGTCTTGGTGTGGCCCTCTTTGGGTCCAACTTCTTTGGGACTCAGTTTCCTGTGCTTGTATGTCTATTTTCTTTGCCATGTAGGGGAAGTTTTCTTTCATTATTTTTTCAGATAAGTTTTACATTTCTTGGTCTTCCTCTTCTCCTTCTGGCACCCTTCTGATTCAGATGTTGATAACATTTATAGTTGTCCAGGAGGTTCCTAAGCTTCTCCTCAGTTTTTTTTTAATTCTTGTTTCTTCTTTCTGTTCTGGTTGAATGTTTATTTCTTCCTTTTGTTCCAAATCATTGATTTGAGTCCTGGTTCCTTCCCTTCACTGTTGATTCCTTGTATATTTTTCTTTATTTCACTTTGTATAGCCTTCACTTCTTCCTTTATTTTGTGGCTGTACTCAGTCATTTCTGTGAGCATCCTGATTACCAATATTTTGAACTCTGCTTCTGATAGGTTGGCTATCTCCTCATCTTTTTGGTTCTATTTTTGGAGTTTTGATCTGTTGCTTCATTTGGGCCATAATTCTTTTTTCTCTGTGCATCTGTTACTTAGTAAGGGGTGGAGTCTTAGATATTCACCAGGGTGGGGCAACCTACTTCTTTTCTTCATTGTGGCATATGTGGAGGGGTCAGGAAGGAAACAGTGCTGCTTGCTCGGCTCTCGTCCAGCCTTCAGTCACTTCCCCCACTTCCTACAAGCAACTGGTGCCCTTCCAGTTGCTGCCCTGATATTGTTTCCCTGAGTGGGTGGGCTTGTGTACGTTCAAGTGCGCCCCTTAAATGGACTTTCCTGAGAGACTGGCAGTTTCTTCTGCTGCCTCAACCGGCACAGGTTTTTATGCCAGAGTTTATAAGGCTTTATTTCCCAGCACTGGAACCCTGGGTTGTGCAGTCTCTCCTGGGCTAGGATTGTTCTCTTCCCAGTTTTTATCTCCATGTGAATGTGGGACCTCTGGGTCTACCAGCTGCCACCTCACCACATGTCCTCTCCATTCTGGCTGCCTGTCTCTGACTCTCCTACCAGTGTGGATAAATGTTTCTTCTTTAACTCCTTGGTTGTTGGACTTCCGTAGTTTGATTTTCTGGCAGGTTTTGTTTTTAGATTAGTTGTTATCCTTCTTTTTGTTGTGTGAGGAGGCAAAGCATATCTACCTAAGCCTTCATCTTGCCCAGAATTCACCATTGGCCTTTCTTAACCAAATCATGGTTTGTCTAATGGCAAGTTGCCCAGGGTATGAATCATGATTAGTAGTCTCAAGCAGTCATTGCTCCTTTGCCAGATTATTTTACTTTTCCTACCTCCCATGTGGCACAGTTCTGGCCAATGAGACATAAGGTAAATCTATTGGAAGACATTTGAGAAAAATAACCTCACTAAGGAAGTGATGTCTAGAGGTGTTACTGGTGGCTTTCAAAAGTGAGAGGAAGGCCGGAGAATTGTAGGGATATTAACCCAACACCATGATTTGATTGAATTGTTGAAATAATTTTGGAAATGTCTATTTGCAAAATTTTGTTATATGAGCTAATTAATTCACTTATTCTGGTTTTCTTTTAGTTAAAGCTGAAAATATCCTAACAAATAGAAAATTATTAGAAAGCTGCTTTTATTAAATCTGATATTTCTGTGACAGTTCCAACATTTTTTTTCATGTGTCTTAACTAGTTAATAATAAGTGTGTACATTAGATCATGAGACAAAAATAGAGTTCAGATTAATTAATGAATTAATCCAATAAAGTATCTTCCTTGGGAATTAAAATGACTTAAAATATTTCTGTTAACTTTTTATGCTTCGTATAGGGTTTCCTTATGTTAGAAATTCTAATAAATCTCCCCCTATTGGGTAAACCAAAGAAAAAAAATTTTTTTAATGTAATTTAGACTGTCAGATCAAATATGTAATTTGATTTCCCCTTTAGCTGTCCTATGTCTAGTTTTAAAGGTACTAAAGAAAAATATAGGAGAGTTGAAGGAGTATTATTGTAATTTCCTGGAAAAACTAAAAATAGGTTGGCAGTAATAGTTGTGTGTTGTATAATTTATACTCTCTGTTTTCTCAGACAAGTGTCCTTTCAGAGTGTGTTCATGATTAACATATGATCTTATTTACTGATCTGTTTGATTAATTTTTCCTTGTGAGTCATATTATAAAGACTGGTTAAGATTCCTGGCATTCAGTCAAGCTTTTTGGCAGTTGCATCTAAAAGCTTTTAAAATATTATATGTTGTAAATCTCCTATCCTTTTCCCTTCCCTCTGCTAGTACCCATTAGAAACTATTGAATTGAAAAGATAGCCTTGCTTTCTACTTGGAAAGTAAATTAATACTGAAGATGTATTAATGCAAGAATAAAAGCTTCTTTCTTGGTTTTAATCTTTAGGTCTTTTTAGTTTTTGATAATGCCATTTTTGTTCAGCCAGTGTTATTTTAATCCTCTTTTATTGATTTTAGAGTAGCGGGAAGGGGGTGGGACGGGGAGAAGCGGGCGGTGGGGGGGAAACAAACATCGATTGGTTGCCTCCTGTGAGCACCCCAACTGGGGACCGAACCCTCACCCTAGGTGTGTGCACTACCTGGAGATGGAGCCTGCAGTCTTTTGGTGCATGGTACATTGCTCCAACCAGCTGAGCCACCTGGCCAGAGCCAACCAGTGTTTATTTTTATCAGGTTATTATAGGGGTAATGCAATGTGCATAAAGCAGAATTAAAACAAAATAAAGTACTACAGAATGAAAAGTATTTCTGCCAAAATAGCAGACTAACACAGGTTGCTGATTCTCTTCCCCAAAATCAACCCTGGAAAAATAAGGAGAGGCCACTGGCTTTAGGAATCCTGTAGGTAAGACAGAAGGCTCACTCTCCCCTAAATTAGCTTGACTCAGTTCTTGTTCCTTCACTGTGGAAACTAGCAGCAGTAATCCCTAATCACTAGTGCCAGAACTGAAGAAAACTTCATGACAGTGCACAAGCTCTGCTGGAGCTAAGAATTGGTGAAAATAGATGCGGACTGACTGCCACCAGAAAGGGAGCAGGACTGAGGTGGGACTGCCCCGGCATGGTCGAGAATGAGTGGGTTCTTGATTTCATGCAGGAAAGATTACATGACGTGAGTTCAGGTGATTTGGAGAGTATGTGTATTAAAGCTGTGGACAGTGAAACACAGGAAGGGCTTAAGATAGAAGAGGCAAGATCATAGCAACAGGAGTGAGCCTAGGTGGAGCCGCCTTGGTCCTTTGGAAACATGTGGAAGAGTTGGACCCAAGCAAGGCTGCCTTGGCCCTGTAGAGAGTTACAGTCAAAAGAAGTGAGCCAGCTGGGTTGTGTGGACTCAGGAAACAAGTTATGGAGGTAATGTCAGGGGATTAGCCTGGGACAAGGTGCCACTGCCCGATGCTTTTCTGGTTGCAAGTCCCCTGGGAACCCTTAGAGCTTAGGGGAAAGAAAGCAGAGGTGGACGCCTTAGGAAAGAAGGAAGGGGGAAAGGAGCCAGCATGCTCCAGAAAGAGCGTGCGCTTCTATTAGCTTTCTAGGTGAGTCCTCTGATACAGATGCCTCACAGTTAGCCTGTAGAGGTGTCGGTCATTCTCTGGTCAGTTTTACCTTCAAAGAAGGTCACTGAATAGGGGCCAGACTCAGGCAGGTTTGCCTCAGCACAGTGTGGAATGTGTAAACCATTTGCTCCTAAGTGTCCTTGGTTAGGGAAGATGAGACCTTGAAATGTATTATCAGGCTGTAAATTGCTTGGCCATTTAACTATGTGTCTCAGTTTCTCCCTTCCACTTTCCAAGGAATTTTCCTACCTTACAGTCATGCCTCATGATCATCCACTCTCAGTAATTCATTTCTTCCTTCCCTCACCCTTTTAGTCTAGGGAGACTGCGTTTTACTCCCCTGAAGGGTTTAAAGATATGAAACCTATGCACGGAGGAGTGATAGTAAATGGTGGAAGTGATCAACTTGTTCTTCATGCCCAGGTTCCACTGCCTATGGCTCTCCCTCCATTTTCCTTAAACTCACTGGTGCTGATGCTCATTGAAGCCTGGCCTTTGCCCCCTCCAATATGTTTTTTCTTAACAGAAAAAATAGCTGATACCCTGAAAAACATTCCCTCACAGACCAATGTAACTAGACAGTTGAGGACTATGACTATCTCAAAAGAAATTAGTAAGACAACATATATGATCTATTATGGTAGATGAACCAAGAATTTAAAACAAGCAGGAGCAATGTAGTTAATTATATAAAGGAACACATTAGTAATATCAGTAAGATCTAAATATCACAAAAGTAGAACCAAATGGAAATATTAGTTATGAAAAGTTTATTTGAAATGAATAATGCAACAAATCTAAATAGAATGGATATGAATTAATTAATTAATTGAAAGATTAGAATGAATCCTCTTCCAGGAAGAAACGGGAAAGAAGGTAAAGAGATTGAAAATTTTTTAAAAACCAAAGGGTATATAAAAGAGTTGCACAAGGGTGAACATCTTAACAGCAATTCCAGAAGGAGAGGTAAATTAAAATTTAATAAGGTGGAATAATTGAAGAAATAATGGAAGAAACTTTCCTAGAATTCAAGAAGAATGGAAGTGCTCATATTGGTGAAAGCGAGTGTAGTTTGCCAAATAGGAAAAATATGGGGAAACACATACCTAGACATACTAAAGTAAAATTAAGAATATCAAAGACAGCCCTGGCTGGTGTGGCTCAGTGGATTGAGTGCTGGCCTGCGAACGAGGGGTCACTAGTTTGGGTCACCAGTTTGGTTCCCCAGTCAGGACACATGCCTGGGTTGCAGGCCAGGTCCCCAGTTGGCGTGCAAGAGGCAACCAAATCTCTTGCACATGGATGTTTCTCCCTCTCTCTCTCCCTCCCTCCCTTCCCCTCTCAATAGCAATAGTGAATGGAAGAAATCAGTTAAGTTAAAAGGTACTCAAGGGAAATGACTCTGAACCAAGAAATTAATATCCTCCTAACATTCAAATGTGAGAATAAAATAAAATATTCTCATAAATTTGCCTTAGAAAGTTTGCCATATGAAAACCCATATTGGAAAGATATTTGGAAGCAAAACTTGGTGAGAAATATAGATGTTAGAAATATGTGATAAATGGTGATAAAAGTATTTTGAGAAAATTTGTTGCCCAAAGAAAAAAACAAAGACCAAAATTCTAAGCAATAAAAACATAGTGGGGCAGGCTGGATGGGGCACCACATATATTCCGATATTGTGATTCAACTTACAGGGAAGAAAATACTCTGTATTATTAAAGCTTTTTCATTCTAAAAGGTATTATACAAGACTCAAGATCTAACAGATCTTTACTTTTGAGCTTTTTTTTTCCTGTGCCTATTATCACTGCCACTGTTTCTTATATTCCATGTTATTCTTTTTTTTTTGAAATCTGTTTGTTTTGTTGACAAAGCTCCTCAAAGAATTTTTTCCAGTGCAGTCATTGATACGAACTTTTGTGTTTCTCCTGGTCCAAAAAGTCTTTATTTTGCTTCATTGTTGGATTTGCTAGTTTCACTGGAAATGGAATTTTAGTTCCATATCTTTTCATAGTCCTCAGAATTTTAAAGTTACTTCTCCATTGTATTCTAGCATTCATTGTTAGTTTCATCCTTATTCCTCTGTATGTAACCTGCTTTCTCTCTCTAGAAGCTTAACATCCAGGGCTCTTTCAAACAGTACACCCACTTGTTTCCATTTAGGGAAATTTTTAAAAATGTTTTTCTTCTACGTTATTTCACCTCTCCTGATGTTCTTTTCAGACAGATTTTTCACTTCAGTGTCTTATCGTCTGTGTCCCTTAACTTCTTTATCATAATTTTCATATGTTTTAACTATATAATTCTAGTAATTTATCAGTTTTGTCTTAAGTCCGCTGACTTTGTGTTTAACTACGCCTGTTTTGTTTTCATGCTGTCATTTGTTTTTTTTCTGTCAGGTTTTTTTCTTAGTGTCTTTTCATATTCTCTGCTTCTTTTTACAGAAACTTATTCTTGTTTTATACATGTGATATTCTCTTGACTTTTTACAAGGATAATGAGTTTTTTATTTTTTTCTAAATTCTGTTCCTTTCTGTGATTTATTATCTCCTGTTTATTCATCTAGGTCCCAATCTTTGCATTGTTGATTTCGTTCTCACGTCTAAACATTAAAATTTATTAACAAAGAGCTACATCAGTTAAGAAAGGTAATTGACAGTGGTTTCTTATGCATTGTATAGGTCTATTTTTACAGTAGGCTTCTCCCTTACATAAGACACTGACCAAGGGTTTTGCATAATTTTATGGTATGTATCAGCCGCCAGGCTTTCTTGGAGAAGGCATAAACTGAGGATAGGCAGGCCTCAAAGCAAAACTCCCTTGCGTCCTTCCCCCTGTCTCCCCTACTGTTGTCGCGAGGATTAAGAGTTACTTTAAGCTCTGCTCTCATTCTTATTCAGGCCCCACTGTCCTTATTAGAAGCTCTCCACAGGAGTCCTCTTCACAGTCTACTCCTGCTTTTTGTATCTGATGACTTATTTTGGACGTTTTCCATCTTTATCTCTGGTGAGTTGGGCTCTCTCTTTCTTGGCTGTGATTTTTCCGTCTTTCAGGATTCCTCAGAATTTCTTACCTCTTGATGACATGCTTTCAGTTCTTTTCTAGTGGTATTTTTCTTTTCTTTCTTTTTTTTGCTAGACTCTTTCCTGCCAATTTAGTGGGTTAATGGCAAAGAGGGTGATGTAGTTGGTTTGCTGTTTGAACCCAAGAGGCCCAGTTCAATTTCATAAGCAGCTTCAGTTAGTAGTAAAATTTAAGTCTAAAATGCCTATTAGTGCTAGACCATTGTTCTTTTACGTGTGTGTGTACATATACACATATATGTGCATATAATTTTTACATTTTAGTTTTCTTCAGTAAGAATGTAAAATCCCTTTTTAAAATGAAAAATAGATTTTCTTCCCTTCAGTTTAAAAAGGAGGTTTCCAAAGTTAGATGTAGAGTGTTACAGAAATGGACATTTTCAAAGTTTCTTACCAAAACCTAGATTACTTTTGAAGGTAGATACAGAAAACTTTATTTTTGTTGAGATTTTTATTGAAATGTTTTTTGAATTGTCACTGTATGTGGAATGGAATGGAAGTATTAATTATAAATTGTAAACCTTAGGCAAAAGACCATTAAGATAGATATTGTACATTCAGTGTAAGTTTGAATTAACATGGTGACTTTTATAGGAACCCTTAACTCTTATAAAGTGATACCTAGTAACTATCATACCAGCAAAATGGTTTACAAACATTTTTTGTGCATGCCTGTAAAACTGTCTTTTGAAACCTGGATTTCCTTTCCATCTAAATAACAGTATTCCAAATATTAATGTAAATTTTATTCATGAGAAATTTGTAGGATGTGTGAAAATTATTCACTTATTATTAAAAGCCTCCAGTCTTTCCATCCAGATATATTTTTTTCTGTATTTTGTTTTGGAGGTTTTTTTCCTTCTTATAACTATAAAAGCAATGTATATTGGAAAAATTCATTTGATTTAATAGGAAGTAAAAGTATCTTAAACCCTGTTCCCCATAACTACTGTTCATAGTTTGGTGCGTATTCTTTCATATTTTTTCTATTCACATGCAAACAGTTGACACATAAACATTTTTCATTGTCTGTTATATGCAGTGAAAATTACATTTGTAAGGGTCTGCAAATGTAAGGATTAATAGAAATTTTGTCCTTCAGAGATTTTGCCGTTGAGTATTCTTAGAGTAAAATATTTGGATACCTCCAAAAAAATTCATGAAACATTTTTACTCTTTCACTAGTTTCCGCTCTAAGCTTTTTCTCTGTTCTATCAGTTCAGGGATTTTTCATACTTACAATATCAGCCCTTCTTGTGCTCATGATAATATGTGAATACAGTGATTATTGATATTTCTGTACTACCTTCTTCTCACTCTATTGTAACAGCCTCCTCATTGATTTCTGTCTCAAGTCTCCTACTTTGCCTGTCCGTGCTGCACACCAACACCAGTTTACTGTGACTGAAAATTGTCATCCTGTCACTGCAGCTGCCTTTCTGAGTCTTAACACAGAAATTTCCATTTTGAAGAGATCCAGTACTTTATGTAGCTCTACTTTCAATTTTTATATGAGAAAACTGAGATCCAAAAGTTTCTTGATGAACTCACCCATAGTTAATTGGGGAAGTCTAGACTAGAACAAGATTTTCTACTTTCATTCCCTTTTGTTTACAGTACTTACTGGTGTTTAAATTCCTAGGCTAGTCCGCAAAAACATATTGAACACACAGATCTGATTTCTGTATTATAGGAAAGTAACTCCAAACTAATGTTTTTAAGTGGGAAATTACTTTATAAATATGGATAGTATTATAAAAAATATTTTAAGAGCTCTTATGCTAATGCTGCTAAAAAGAAAGCATTCTCTCAAGACAGTTATTTCTTTTACACCCTATAGAATTTTATTACCATTCGTAAAGATGAAAGATTTATTGACATGAAATAACTTGATAATGTGGAACCAGTATTGAACCTAGTGGTTTAATATATTCACTTGGCTGCAATTTTTCTGTTTTTGCTTTAAAGAACAATGTCTTGGTGTAGGCACTTAGCATATTATGATGAGTTACTATGTCACTGTAACTCTGGCTAGCACAAAATCAATACTAGAGTACAATGACCAAAGGAAAAAAAAAGATAAATTGGATTTTATCAAAATGAGAAACCTTTGTGCTTCAGAGGACACCATTAAGAAAGTGTTGACAGTTCAGTGGGAGTGTTCTCTTGCAACCACTCAAGCTTGCCGTCACAGGGTGGAAACAGCCAGACAACATGTAAATGCGTGGACAAGGCCTCATCTGACCTGGGCAGGCCAGATCAGGCCACAGTTTGCCAGCCTGTGTTACAGAATTCTTAATTCAGAGGCTCAGTGTTAAGACGGAAGGGGACAGAGAAATTTAGGTGCAATAAATTTAGGCAGTTATGTCCTCCACTTCCACCACTAATAAAAAGTGATTTCCTTTCTTTACTTCCAAGATTTTCTTAGGAATAGAGGTCAGAATTTTAGCACCTTTGAAACTTTACCAAGAAGCCTTAATAAGAAAATGTCAGACTTTATGTAACCACAAAGGAGTGTGGTACGAGGGTTGATGTGATTATTAAGATTAAGTCAGTGTGTGGATATGTATAAATATGCATACTTCTGTGTGGATACATACAAATTATAATGGTGGTTTTTCGTGTGTAATTTTTAATATATTTCCTGTGGTATACATGTTGATAGTCTCTAAAATACCTCAAACAAATTTATTGAATAGGAATATAAAAGGACACATGAATTTAAGGTAAACTAGGAAAAATAAATATAGGATTATTTGGTCTTAGCTAAAGTAGGTAAAGACAAATAAAGATCAGTATGGATAGCATCTCCTACCATAGTAGACCTGGATTGGTTGAAATATTTTTCTTTAGTTTGATGTTTGTTTAGCTTTGTGAGCATATGATAATTGTTCACCTATAAGAAATGTAACGTTGAAACAATGACATTGTTTTCAATACATGGCAATTATGTTGCAAACCATAAAATTGTATTTCAACTAATATTTCCAAATAACAATGATGAGAACAATTCGAATTTGTCATATTAATGTTTTACAGATTTCTGGGTAATGCAGAACGATCATCATTCATTTAATGGATTTCTTTAAAAAAAAACCCCAAATATTATTAGCTCTGGGGAGTTCGATCCACTGAGGAAAACATATTTGGGGCATATTATATACCAAAATGTACTTCATTGTACCTTATGGACAAATACAGGGTCCAGCAGAAGTAACACCTGCTTGAGTGGTTGGTACAGTAAGAATAAGGGTGTAATAATTCGTAGTTTTAATTTGAACATTTCACCTAAAATGTCACATGGTGTGCCTTGAGTGTGATATTGTTATGTTACAGAATTACATGCTTATGATTTTGTAATAAAAGATTTTGTAATTTAAAAAAGGTGTTATTTGTCTGACCATATTAAACAAATCTGTTTCAGTTTTGTCATATTTTATTTTTCCAAGTCAAGATTTGAACATTTTCTCTTTATTATTAAAGTACAGCTGACTCAGATAATAAATCAGTTAAAGTATTGCCCTTTTCCTCAATCAGAATGATTACATTGCATTCTTCCTTCTACCTCTTTCCTCTTTCTGGCTCCATTCTGGTAGTTACCATTTGTTATTTCTGTCAACACATTGTTGATAACTACTATATGCCAGGCTCTGTTTTAGACACTAGCAACAAAATAGTGAACCAAACAACCTTAGCCCTTGTGGAGCTAATAGCCCAGAATGGGGAGAAAGTGATAAATCATTGTTTATTGTTTAATATAAAAGTTATGTATGTGTTGGGAAATAAATGCTGTGGCCTTACCCTACTGCAGAGCAGGGTAGAGATGTACTAATCTTTAACAGAGTAGTGCTAATCGGTTATCTAATACGAATATTGTCATTTTATTTTTTTCTCTCATTTTATAGTTCCAATGACGGGATTCACACAGAGAGCAACCATTGATCCAGAACTGAATGAAATACATGTGCTATCTGGACTCAGCAAAGATAAGGAAAAGAGGGAAGAGAATGTCAGAAATTCATTCTGGATTTATGACATTGTGAGGAATAGTTGGTAAGGAGCTCGTGTCCGTGCTGCAATTCCAATGTAACATTTGCTGGAGGTGGTTAGTTTATTCAGAAGAAGGAAGAACTGGAAGGGGCTTGTGTTAATTTCTGATGTCATACATTTAAATGCCAGTGTTGGAGGAGAAAGTCAAAATCAGAGCCTGTATCTATACATTGGCATTCAGTGAATGGATTTTATATTTGAATTGTTCAAGTTGTAGATGGTTCCTGGTCTGGAAGTCAAGAAAATTGTATTTTAGTCTAGATTTTGCTACTAAACAGGTGTGCGAACTGTAGAACAATGTTTTTTTAATGTTCCCAATCTTAGGTTTTATAAAGTGAAACGGATTGACTACAGTGGGGTGGGGACAGAAGACATTATTATTTAATGTTTTCAAATCAGGACCTTGTTGTCACAGAGCAGCACAGAACTGTTGCTGTAGCTACTGTTTGGGGAAACACCCGCCTGGCATTCTGTGATTGCTGCATAAGTGAATATTCTGCAAAACAGAGGCACTTCAGAGAACTTCTTGCCTTCAGCAATGGAGGGCAGTGCTCAGCAACTAAGGAATTTATTTTTTTCTAAATATGACCTTTATTTACAGTAAGAATGAAAACAATCTGCTGTAGTTTTTATTGTGAATAGATGGGATATTACCTCTTTCGGCCTTCAGCCTGAGCCTTCATACATATCTTGTTTCATAACATGAGGTAGGTTGTTCTTAAGCGAAGATTTGATGGACATTAAAAGAACTTGAGAACTCAATTCTAACAACTCAGATTATTTTATAGACTGACCAGAACTTTAAAATTTGGTGTAAACAAATTTATAATTGTTTTGTTGGTAATTAGACATGCGATTAATTTCCTCTCTACAATTGTGTTAACATTATGTGTACTGCTGATTTTCCTGGATAGCATGCCTTAAAAGCAATGTCTTTCAGGTCTTGTGTCTATAAAAATGATCAGGCTGCAAAGGATAATCCAACTAAAAGTCTTCAGGAGGAAGAACCATGTCCAAGATTTGCCCATCAGCTTGTATATGATGAGTTACACAAGGTATCCTAACTACATTGACCTGTAAATTTTCCATGACCTACAATCTGAAAGAATCCCAAAATATATATGTTTCTGATTATTTTTAAGTGGATTTGAGTAAAAAGTTATAATATATAGCAGACATTTAATAGAATATGTAGCAGACATTTAATTAATCATTTTCCCAAAAAGTCCTTAAAAGAATAAACATTTTTGTATAGTCCATAATTCCTGGCACTTCCCTCTTTTGAAAATAGTCAATGACTGCTTCTTAGGTGCATAGATGAGATATATAGCATGGCCTTTTGTTTCTATAGTATGAGTATTCAAGTGAAAGAGTACAGTTTTCAGCATTTGGGTACCTTGTCCCATGATATGAAAAGGTATATATAACTTCCCGATTTTAGATTTTATTGTGTAAGAAATATTTTTATCTTTATTTTTTCTATGTGTGAGTAACACATTCTTTTTCATCCACCTTGTGAAAACAGTCTGGCATTCTGAACTTTTAGTATCAGTGTTCAGGATGGTTTCCTGAACTGTTTCTCAGATTATATGGTAAATTACTGACAGAACCTGCATTTTTTCTGTTTAGACTACAGATGGTTATTTAAATTTCATATCATTTGAGACCTTTAGGTAAAAGATACCATGAGAATGGGACAAGGGAGTCATTAGTAAGAGAAAAATGACAGTTCATGGAGGAAAATCAGAGTTCAGGTGATGCTGGCTTCTCATTGGCTGAGCTACCGAGTTTCAGTTGGCTGGGCTTATTGCTGGACAAGAAGAAAATCTTTCTTCTTCCTGCTGGGGTAGGAAAGTAGTTGCACTTTCTGTTTGGTAATGAGTGACCCCTCTTCTGACGGGGTCTGTAATTGATGTCTTCCAGTGTGGGGGTAATTGACTTCTGTAGTCTATCCCAACTTCAATTTTAGTTGAGGTTTCCTTTAATAATTTTCATACTGTCATTGCTTTGTTTCATGTTTTCTATTGTCAGTATAATTGTGGTAATAAAATTTATTTTAATATAAAATGTAATTTAAGGAAGTAGCCACAATAATTTAAAGTAAAATGGAAACAAGAAAAATTTGAAGAGAAGCCTTTGGTAGAAATGCAATAATGTTTTGGTTTATATATATATATATATATGTGGCTAAGGAGGTTACCTGTTACACAGTACTAGCAAAGTGAAGGAATTTTACTGTGACTTAAGTAATTCCTTAGGTATATGTGCATTTTTTCAAATCTGGCTTGTTTTGTTTATTGTAGGTTCATTATTTATTCGGCGGGAATCCAGGAAAGTCTTGCTCCCCAAAGATGAGATTAGATGACTTCTGGTCACTGAAGTTGTGTAGGCCTTCGAAAGATTACTTACTGAGGCACTGCAAGTACCTCATAAGAAAACACAGGTATAAAAATAATTCACTGTAAACTTCTTATTTAACTTTATCAGCTATTGTTAGTATTACCTCAGCTTTGGTGATGTGACTTTGTCTTTGAAAAGTTGTAACATGACAGTGTAAACACTGTGAAGATTGTGACTTTGGTAAATGCCCCGTTATTCTTATTTTTGCTTCCTTATATCAGAGGTATATACAAAGTGAAGATAGGTACTGATGCTGAAATTTTTACATTTAGAAAAAGAATATTTTTGCAACTATTAAAATAATGGAAAAAGTTTCTGTGAGGGTGATTAACCCACCATCAAGCAACTCAATGCCAAACCACCACACAAATTATATCAGTTCTAGATAATTGTCATATGCCTGACCTGTTGATAACTGTGAATGTGATGATATAGTTGATTCATAATATCTTTATAATATGATGTTTCAGAATACAGCTTTAAATATGATTATAGTTTTACATCATTACCTTTGCCATTTAATTACAAAAGTGCATAATCAAACATTTTCATGTATATCTCCTGAGTTATGTTTGCTTTTTAGCCTTAGAAGTGATAAACTACTAAAAACATATAGAAAAGTATATCTATCCTTTTAGTTACTGACAGTGTTTGATGATAAAAATTTATAGTTTGGAAGGGGAAGGTTAGCCTTTAATGGTGATAATAGCTGCCGTTTATTTGAGCAGTATTTGTGTGCTAGATCTTGTATGTTATTCTCACAATAAGACAATGAAGTAAAGAAGGGTTATAACTCTTTATAAAAGAAAAAATGGAGGCATTTTAAAATGGGTTATATAACTCATCTAAGGTCATTTAGCTATAAGTGACACAGGCAGGATTTGACCCTGAGTATGCTGACTTCACAGTTCTTCCTTTCATCACCACCACCACCACCATCACAACACATGCATACACACAAGCACTCCCTTTCCCTGCCACTAAAAAAGTAAATAAAATCTAATATATGGTGAAAGACTAGCAAATGTTGTGAGTATGAGAATGAGCCATGAAATAGTGGTTAAAGTTGAACAGCAGCAAATCTGTGTGGCTGGGCAAATGGTCAACATTTGAAATTTTTTACTGGGGGAAAGATAGTGTGCTAGCTCATTTCAGAACTTAAACCAGAAGAGCCCTTGAAGGGGAATGTAAGAATGATTAAAGACTCTTTTATATAGAATATTCATTTATATAGATTATTTTTTAAAGAGTTTGTGTATTTATAGAAAGGGGGAAGGGAGGGAGGAAGAGAGGGAGAGAAACATCGATGCAAGAGAGAAACATCAATTGGCTGCCTCTCACGTGCTCCCCAACTGGGGTCCAAGCCCACAAACCAAACATGTCCCCTGACCAGGAATCAAACCAGTGACCCTTCACTTTGAGGAATGACAACCTACTGACTGAGCCACACTAGTCAGGGTTAGATTCTTTTTAATTAGAGTAATAATAACATAAAAATATGGAACAGAGTATTCTTCTTTTCTGGTTTTGATTACTTTTTGCTTTTAGTTTTGTAGCTAATAGCTATCTTAGAAGAAGTTTTATATTAGAACCTTGGGTTGATATTCAAGCCTTCAACTTAATCTTGCTGGAGATTACATTGCTCATGTGTACAGTGGCCAGAGCAACCACCTAAAGGTCTAGAATCTTCAATAAAACTATTCATTAAGGGAATACAGGGCCCAGCACAAGTAACACCCCTTTTTATTACAAAATCATAAGCATAAATTCTGTAACAGGACTTGGGCCGAGATGGAGGCATGGGTAGATACACTTTGCCTCCTCACACACCAAAAGAAGGACAACAACAAATTTAAAAACAAAAAACAACCAGAACTGCCAGAAAATTGAACTGTAGGGAAGTCCGACAACCAAGGAGTTAAAGAAGAAACATTCATCCAGACTGGTAGGAGGGATGGAGATGGGTAGCTGGAGTGGAGAGGACTTGTGGCAAGGTGGCGGCTAGAATACTGGGCAGGTGAGGTAGCAGCTGGTGGACCCACATTTGCATGCAGATAAACCAGGAAGAATAATTGGGGAGAGAGACAGACTGTGCAACCCAGGGTTCCAGCATGGGAAATAAAGCCTCAAAACCTCTGACTGTAAAAACCTGTGGGGGTTGCAGTGGCGGGAAAACTTCCAAAATCACAGGAGAGTTCATTGGAGAGAGCCACGGGGTCCTAGAACATACATAGACCCACCCATGGGGGAATCAGCACCAAAAGGTCCCAGTTTGCTTGTGGGTATTGGAAGAAGTGACTGAAAGCCAGATAAGAGCTGAGCAAGCAGCATTGTTCCCACTCTGACCCCTCCCCCACATACAGCGCCACAAGATAGCCATGTGGGTTGCCCCACCCTGGAGAATACCTAAGACTCTGCCCCTTAAAAAGTAACGGGTGTGCTGAGAAAAGAAATACGGCCCAAATGAAAGAACAGATCAGAACTCCACAAAAAGAGCTAAGCAATGAAGAAATAGCCAACCTATCAAATGCAGAGTTCAAAACACTGGAAATCAGGACGCTCACAGAAATGATTGAGTATGGCTACAAAATAGAGGAGGAAGTAAAGGCTATGCAAAGTGAAATAAAGAAAAATATACAGGGTACCAACAGTGAAGGGAAGGAAACTGGGACTCAAATCAACAGTTTGGAACAGAAGGAAGAAAGAAACATTTAACCAGAATAGAATGAAGAAACAAGAATTCAGAAAAATGAGGAGAGGCTTAGGGACCTCCGGGACAACTTTAAACATTCCAATATCCTAATCAGAGGGGTACCAGAAGGGGAAGAGGAAGAGCAAGAAATGGAAAACTTATCTGAAAAAATAGTGAAGGAGAACTTCCCCAATCTGGCAAAGGAAATAGACTTCCAGGAAGTTCAGGAAGCTCAGAGAGTTCCTAAGAAGTTGGACCTAAGGAAGCACACCAGGGCACATCATAATTACATTACCCAACATTAAAGATAAGGAAAGAATCTTAAAAACAGCAAAAGACAATTGCCTAAAAAAGAGTTCCCATAAGGCTATCAGCTGATTTCTCAAAAGAAACTTTACAGGCAAGAAAGGGCTGGAAAGAAGTATTTGAAATCATGAAAGGCAAGAACCTACATCCAAGATTACTCTACCCAGCAAAGCTATCATTTAGAATGGAAGGGCAGATAAAGTGCTTCCCAGATAATGTCAAGTTAAAGGAGTTCATCATCACCAAACCCTAATTATATGAAATGTTAAAGGGACTTATCTAAGAAACTGAAGAAGATCAAAAACATGAACAGTAAAATGACAACAAACTCACAACTATCAACAACTAAACCTAAACAAAAACAAACTAAGTAAACAGCTAGAACAGGAACAGAATCACAGAAATGGATATCACAGGTAGGGTTATCAGCGGAGAGGAGGAGGGGAGAGAATGGGCAGAAAAGGTACAGAGAGTAAGAAGCATAAATGGTAGGTACAAAACAGACAGGGGGAGGTTAAGAATTGTATGGGAAATGGAGAAGCCAAAGAACTTACATGTATGACCCATGGACATGAACTAAGTGGGGGAGGGGGATGATGGTGGGAGGTGGGGTGCAGGGTGGGGGGGAATAAATGGGAGAAAAAATGGGACAACTGTAATAGAATAATCAATAAAATATACTTTTAAAAATTAAAAAACTATAACATAACAATATCACACTCAAGCACACCATATGATATTTTAGGTGAAATGTTCAAATTGCCATCCATCTCACGTGAGACGTTCATGTACCCTGCCACCCGCACTCATGCAGGCCTTACTGCTGTTGGACCCTGTAGTTCTTGAGTGCCTTCACTGTTCTAGACATTGTTCTAGGTTCTGTGGGTATGTCAGTGAAGAAGACAGAAATTCCTGTCCCCCAGTTTCCATTTTTAGTGAAGGGATACTAATAATAAAATTAATAAGGAGTTTATATTTTAGGTAGTAAGCTTTGTGAGAAAAAAACTAAATCAGGTTAAGAACTATTTTTTTACAGGTGAGGCAGCTGGGGCGTGATTTTTAAATAAGAGTAAGGATGGACCTCACCGCAAAGATAATATTTGCATAGATGCCTAAAGAACATGAGGGAGTGAGTCATGCAAGATATTTGGGGGGAAAGGGGTTCCAGGTAGGTAATAATAGACAAGGCTCTGAGGTTAAAAACATGCCTGGATTATTTGAGAAATAATGTGAGGGGACGTGTGGTAGAAGTGGAGCAAGTGAGGTGGTTAGAGTAGGAGTGAGGTCAGGGAGAAAAAGCGGTCGGATTGTGAAGGTCCTTTGGCTTTTTCTCTGAGTAAAACGGCAGCCTTCAAAGATTTTAAGTAGAGGAGGGACACATTCAGACTTAGCTTTTAATAAAAACAATTATTGAATTTCTTCCAGAAGAACTGGGTTAAAGGTCACAGCTATTTTTACTCAAATGGGAAATTCTTCAGAAACAACAGGTTAATATAGTTCAGTTTGGTTCACTTTAGGTTTTGGAGATCATCTGTTACTATTGGAGGGAAGGCATGGGCTATATTACATTTGTGAGTCATCAACAAGGAAATGGAGCTTGCTTAGGAAGAGTAAGAAAAATAAAGGAATGTAGGGCATTAGCTGAGGACCACCATCGTTTGAGGGAAGGCAGAGGAAAAGATTCTCCATAACAGCTTGAGAAAGTACAGTAAGATTCTGGATAAACTTTGAGGGTTGTAGCAACTGAATTTCTTGATGGATTTGATATGGGTATAAGAGAAAGAACTGTCAAGGATGACTGTTCTAGGGCACTTAAGAATCTTGTCTACAAAATTGAATGAACAGTAAAAGGCCCATCTCTGACATCTGAAAAAGCATACCCTATTTTCTACCACCTCTTAGATGAATTAGAGTCTGGGGGGCACTATTACATTGCAGGCAGAATAGATAGAAGTTGCTTTCTATGAATTGGGTAGAACATGAAAATTACCTTTTTAATTCAAATTTCATATTAAATTAGATACCAGGTCTTTCATTATATAGAAGCTTACTCTGTACTGCTGGGCTGCCATATTTATTTTTGTTGTTCTTACAGAAAGCAATTACTCTATTTCATTAAAGTATAAATTTGGAGGGGGAGAGGTATATTGTATGCCAAGTAAGTGTCTCCTCATTTTTAATGGTTCCACATGATACAGTAAATAAAATGCCACTATTATTAATTTTTTATAACATTCAAGTTTCCAAGCTTGTTAGTGATTAGGATATAGAAAAGGGGAAAAATAGCATTAATTCCTGTTCCTTTTACAGGGCAGAATTGTTAGCTGCAATATAAGTCTAGACTGCAAACACAAATCCAGTGATAAGTTTTTACAGGCCAAGAAAAGCTTAGAAAAAGAAGAGAGAAAACATAACTTTTAGGAAAATTGATATTTTTGCTGGATGTAATAGGATGGTAGGTGTGTTTTGGTTAGTTTATTTCAGGTTAGGTTGGTTAGGTTATTGCAAAGGAGAAGGACATACTTAGGAAACCTCACTAAAAGAGAATTTACTAAGAGACTATCCAGAGAATTGAGGCACTTCCTCAGCATTTGGACAGTGAGGCATAATGGAGAATTGTTTAGGGTACTGGACCGATTCTGGTGGCTAGGAGCTACTATAGTAGTGTTTCTTGGAACCAAGCCTGTTTCTGCTTCTTTCTGACTGCTTCTCCTGTTTTACTGGTTACTCCTGACTCTGCTTTTCCTCAGCCTTATCACGTCCATGGATGGATGGTTGGATGGATGGTTGGATGGATAGATGGATGGATAAAGAGATCAGTAACTCCTTATCTGTTTGGCTTCAGTTGATACGTAGATAGGTAGGAAGAAAGGAAGGGAAGGAATCTATCATCTCTTGTCTTTACCACCTTCTGTGTTTTGTCTGCCTTTTATGTGTCCTCTGTGTCTCACATTCTGATTCTCTAAGAAAGAGTGTCTTCTTAGAAGATAGTTCCCTGGGAAGTATCCCTGTTGGGAGTAATTCTGCCAGGCCACTTTATAAACTGATCAAGCTTGAAATGATTGCCTTTGGCTCAGGTTCCAAAAGTCAGGTCTGATCAGTTGTGGACAAGATGGTAGAGTAACCTGAGCTCTGCCTAAGGAGCCCTCCTCTGAGGGTTGTAGGGCTGGCCGACAATCGTGGTACTGTCTAGTGCAAGAGAGCTGTAATATTTTGCTGGGTTTTGCCCCTGCCTGCAATACAGGTAACCCTATCACTGAGATTAGCTCTAAAGACAGGAAATGACTGATGCCAGCAGCCTGTGAAAGGCTCATTATTTTCATTTCCCATATGAAGTTGAGTGCCATTTTTTCTTTTTCTGTGTACATTTGAAGAGCATACAAATTTATTATCAATAAATCCATATATATTATGCTATAATAAAAGGACATTTTCTTATTTACATATAGTCCCAAACAGACTTTTTTGTTTGTTTGTTTAAGAGAACTCATTCTTTCCTTTTCAGCTTTGGTGTCAGATAGACCAGTGTTAGTTTCTACTTCTGCCACTTATTAGCTTTTATCTTGGCCAGATTCATTCTCAGGGCCTCAGTTTCTCATCTATTAATTTAAAAACGACGATAGAACTTACCATCTTAAAATTATTGTGAGGATAAATAAGGTGATACATGCTTTGATAAAGTATCAGGCACATGACTGTTTAATAAGTTGCTGCAGTTTTGTTATTGTTATAACTGGCTGAGGTGCGGAAATAGTCTCATTAAAAATATCTGACCAATGTTAATGATACTCATTAAAAGAAACTACTCATTTCTGTTTCTAAAATATCTGTTAAATATCTTCATTGGTGGGGGGTGAGTATATTGTATAAATCTAATAACCAAGTATTTTTATTTTATCTCTACTTGTTTTTTCTAAAACATATTTGGCTTTTGCAGTTTATGTAAAATATTTGTCACATTCACTGTATTTTGTCTTTGACTTTATCTTAGCTTATAGGTTTTTTTTTTCTATTTTATTTATTTTCAGAGAGGGGGAGGGAGGTAGAAACAGAGCAACATCGATGTGTGAGAGAGACACTGATCAGTTGCTTCTCACACTTACCCTACTGGGGGCCTGGCCTGCAACCCAGGCATGTGCCCCGACTAAGAATCAAACCAGTGACCTTTCAGTTTACAGGCCGGCACCCAATCCACTGAGCCACACCAGCCAGGGCTGTCTTAGCTTATAGTTTTAAGAGGAGGTTAGGAAGTGCTCTTGCCAGTCTCCAGGAACATACCTGCCTGTGACCACCTGGCATTACCATTACATCTCAGAGACTCCATATCTGTGCTATCTACATGGCACTCCTCTTATTTCTGGATTCCCAAAAGCCGTTTTTTTTTTTTTGTTTTTGTTTTTAGATTCACACTAACTCTTCATATGTAGTGTTCTAATTCAGTTCTGAAAGGCATTTCTGATGTTTTCATATAACTCCAGACAATTATTCTTGTTTACATTTTCTAGGTTTGAAGAAAAGGCCCAAATGGATCCTCTTAGTGCACTGAAATACTTACAAAATGATCTTTATATAACTGTGGATCATTCAGACCCAGAAGAGACAAAAGAGGTAAAGGTGGTAATAAACTTAAGAAATTGAGCTATCAATGTGTGGTTGCTTCTCATGTGGCCCCCACTGGGGACCTGGCCTGCAACCCAGGCATGTGCCCTGACTGGGAATCGTACCGGTGACCCTTTGGTTTGCAGCCCACGCTCAGTCTGCTGAGCTACACCAGCCAGGGTCAGATATAAAGTTTTAACGCAGATATTAGTTTTGTGTATTGAGAAGGAAATAGAAATTTTTACTCTCATAGTTGCATGCTTCTTTTACTCGGGGATTACAAAATGGTTCAGTATAAACTTTTTTGTTTATACTTTAGGAGAATAAAGAAGACTCCCTTTTTCTGTAGGAGAAAGAGAGGCTGGTGGGAGTAGAATCCTTGCTGCCTTGATATTTAGTTGTATGAATGTTGTAGCAGGATAGTTTGACTATAAACTACTAACTGTACTCATCAGTAGTTGCTAAATTTGAGAAATTAGTAACAGATTGTTACTTCTCTGTTTTTTTGTTACATAACATGGAATGAAGCAGAAGATTTAATATGATTGTTTATGTGACTATACCTGCAACAAATTTCGTGGTTTTATAGCTTGTTCTCCTGCTAACTTCTGAGATTCCTTTTATCACTTTTTCCTTTTGCACCTGTCCGTATTCATAGTTCATGTAGCAGCATCTGAACCAGAATCCACTCACAGAATTGGCACTGATTACATGTAGTTCTGTCCCTTACAACTGTTTCCCTGTTATCCGTTGCTTTGCTTCGGCTTTGTAACAGCAACATCGAGCAGTGCTTTTCTCTGTTTAGCATCGACACAGGCTTCAGATGTAATATCCAATCACCAGGTTCCTTGTACTTTCAAGTAGTAGAGCCTGAATGTCCTTGGCACCAAAACAAAGAAATATTCTTTCATAGTTGCCTGCTGTGAAAATAAGTCCTGTTCTCCTGCTTGGTATTGGTTATACCCTTCACTGGCTGAGGAATCATCAGGATATACTGTGAAACCCCCTTGAAGGGACACGGTTAATTATTTTTCCTTGAGACTTCAGTCAGTTCATGGAAATATTTGAAATAGAGGCAGTTATCACAGTTTTGTCAATTAGAATATATTTGATTTCATTGTTACAGTTTATAACTGAACATAGAGGCCATTAATGTTCATTTTGTTAGACCATGCATTTGAAAGTTAGTCTGAAGTGGTTATAACCTGGGAACATTAATTTTTCTCTTATTTCTTAAAACCAAGCCAAAACAAAATATTGCCAAGGAAATAATTTCAGCTGTTTGAGCTACAAATAGGCCAAAGAAAACAGACAGTTTGTTCTTAATGCTAAGCTAATGGGAAAAACCAGGACAGGGAGGTATCTCAAGTTTAAGCAGAGCAATTTTTAAAAATTTTGGTGGTGGGTTTCTCTTTGTCTCCTTTCCTTAATAGTCTCAAATGTTGATTTTGTATGCCACAGACTTTCATTCTGAGTCTTAAAAGTTTTATCCATAAGGATTTGTTAGCTTGTTTTTGTTCTTAGGGTGTGTTTTACAAAATCTTCTCTATGTTAAATGATTATATCAGCAACTAAAAGTGGTTTTTAGATTTTTTCCTTTTTTTAGGGGTGGTTATCATCATGGTGGTGATCAGTGTTACTGGGGAAATGATGGTGGACTAACGTTATATACCAAAGAATTGTTCTTGGCTTTTGTCCGGTCTCCAGAACATCGGTTCTGAATGAATGATGAGCTTCTAGTAAACCTTATGAAAAGGACATTTTTTTCCTAGGAAAGGCCCAAGAAAAGTATGCCTAAATCAACTCTACCATTTTCAGAGAGATTCCTATAATAGAGAAGGATCAAGAAAAACAGGTTGTCAGCTAATACTGCACATTGTATATTAAAGACACTTCTGCTGAGCTTCCAAAGTACTGGTGTCATTCATTTACCAGATGTGTATTGAGTCCCTACAGTATGCTAGGCATCTTTTAGGTACAGAGGAATAATAAAAGGTGAAGGGAGATCAGGATGATACTGAGTTAGAAATGGGAAGTTGATTATTTTCTGATATTAACTAAAAATATTATTAGAAATGAAAATCATATAGATTAGAAAGGAAGTTTTATTAAATAGGATGATTATAATAGTCCTCATTTAGGAATGACATTTTTCACAGAGACTTGAAGGATATGAGGACGTGACCTAAGACAATAACTTGAAGAAGGTTATTGTTAGGTAGAACAAGGCTGAGTGCATTCTGGATTTGTTTAGGAGAACAGCAAGGAGGCTATTATGGCTGAAGTAGAGGTGAAATGGGTAAGAGTAGTCAGAAATGAGGTCAGAACCCTGACTGGTGGGCCTTAGTGGGTTGGGCATCATCCTGCTAACTAAAAGGTTGCTGGTTTGATTCCCGATCAGGGCACATACCTGGGTTTCGAGCCAGGTCCCTGGTTTGGGGGCATGTGAGAGGAAACAGGTCAATGTTTCTTTCCTTCTTTTTTCTCCCTCCCTTCCTCTCTCTAAAAATAAATGAATTTTTTTAAAAATGAAGTCAGAGAGGTAAGAGCAGAGATTGAAAATCAGATTGTGAATGATTTAGTTAGCTGGGACTTTGACTTTTACTCCGAGTGAATGAAGAGCTAGTTCAGGGTATTGTGCAGAGGAATGACATGATCTCCTTTATGTTTTGATTAGATCACCCTCACTACTGTAATGAGAATAGACTGAAGAAGGAGAGTGAGGATTCAAGCAGAAAGACACAAAAGGGAGATTGTAGAAAACTAAGAAAGGGATTATTGTAGCTCAGACCTGAGTAGTAGTAGTAGAAATAGTGAGAAGTGAAATAGATTGGATTCTCAATATATTTAAAGGTAGAACTAACAGAATTTCAGGATGGATTGGACTTAAGGTTTGAAAGAAATGACTCCAAGGTTTTTGACCCGACTGAATGGAGGTATCAACCAAATGAAAATGTTCTGGGTAGAGCTGGTTTGTGGTGGTGGGTGGGGCCTCCTGATTGGGGTCAGGAGTCTAATGTTGGATATGTTTAACCAGAGATGCCTGTGAAACAGCCAACGTGAGATGTTGAAGTGAGGGTTGGATGGTCAGGTCTGAGTTTGGAAGACGTCTGGATTTATTCAGACTGAGTAGTATCACTTGATACCTGAACCCTCTAATAAGTAGAAGAAAGGAAATTAGTGAAATAGGAACAAACAATAGAAAAGATTTAAAAAGTGAAAAGTTGGTTCTTTGAAAAGATGAATAAAATTTGCAAACCCCTGGATAAGACTTATAAAAAAAAAAGGTGAAAAATTACCAGCATCACAAATGGAAATAGGAAATCATTACACACTCTACATATATTAAAAGGTAATAAGGAAATATGAATAATTTTGTCAACAAATTCAACTTGATGAAATGGACAAATTCCTTAAAAGATACAACTTACTAAAGCAGATACAAGAAGAATTAGAAAAATCTTAACTTCATGTCAATTACAGAGGTTGAATTTGTAATTGAAAACTTTCTAACAGTGAAAACTCTGCACCTCAATGGCTATATAAGTAAATTCTATCAACCATTTAAGTTACAAAAAAAATACCAATGCTACGCAGACTCTCAGAAACCAGAGGAAGACAGAACACTTTCTAAAT
Source organism: Tonatia bakeri (assembly GCA_004024845.1). NCBI lineage: Eukaryota > Metazoa > Chordata > Mammalia > Chiroptera > Phyllostomidae > Tonatia > Tonatia bakeri. The sequence continues at coordinate 711,050 of PVIA01000049.1, forward strand.
TCTTTTATGAAGCAGTTGAACTCTGATATTAAAGCCAGACAAAGATACTACAAGCAAAGAAAATAACAAATCAATACCCCTCATAAATATAGATGCAAAATTCTTTTTAAAAAATATTTAGTCATTTATTTTTTTTAGAGGTGAAGGGAGGGAGAAAAAGAAGGAGAGAAACATTGATTGGTTGCCTGTCGCCCATGCCCCTACCAGGGGACCAAACACACAACCTGGGCGTGTGCCCTGACCGGGAATGGAACCCACAACCTTTCACTCTGCAGGCCAACACCGAACCAGCTGAGCCACACCGGTCAGGGCAATGCAGAATTCTTGATAAAATTTAGCTACTTAAATCCAGCAAAATGTAAAAACGTTAATGCACAGAGTCCAAGTAGGATTTTAGCCTAGGAATACAGGTTGGTTTCACATTTGAAAATCAGTAATTCACTACATTGACAGAGTGAAGGAGAAAAACCGTATGTCATCTCAGTAAATGAAGGAAGGGGCACTTGACAAAATTTAAACTCCACACAGGATAAAAATTCTTAGCAAACTAGAAATTAAAAAAAGCTTTCTGAATCTCATAAAGGGCATCTATAAAAAACATGTCAACAGACATCCTCTATTTACCATGTAAGAAAAACAAATAAACATCATAGATTAGAAAGAAGTAAAATTGTTTGCAGATGACATTATTGTGTGTATAGAAAACCCCATGTAGTCTACAAACAATACACTAAGTGAATTTAGCAAACTTACAGAATTCAAGTTCAGTAGGGAAAAAAAAACAATTACTGTTAAGTTAGCAGTGAACAGCTAGAAGATGAATTTAAAAATCTGTTTATATTAATATCAGAAAGTAATCAAATGTGTAGTAATAAGTCTGTTGTAAGAAATTAAATAAGCAGAGAGATATATCACATGTATGGATTGAAAGACTAAAAATTATTAAGATGCTCATTCTCCCCATATTGGTTTTTAATTTAATTCAGACCCTAACAATATGCCCGGAAGTTTGGGTTTAGCTGTTGAAAAAGACAAACTGATTCTAAAATTTATATGGAAATGCAGAAGTCCCACACTAGCTAACACAACCTTGAAAAAGAAAAAGCATAAAGTCTCATACTGTCTGATTTCAGAACTCTGTATAAAGTCACAGTAATCAGGACATTGTGGTAAACAAGTAGGTCAATGGAACAGAGTAGAGTTCAGAAATAGACCCATATTTATGGAATCAATTTTTTTTTTTTTTTTTGACCAGAGTACCTATGTCCACTGGGGAAGGGAAAATCTTTTTAACAAATGGTGCTGATATCTCAACCCCTATCTCATATTGCACACAAAAAAAATTAAGATGGTTTATGGATCTAAATATAAAACCCCAAACAGTAAAACTTCCAAGAAGAAAACAGATTTTCTTCACAACCTTGGGATAGGCAACTATATCTTGGACATGACACAAAGGAACTAATCATCAAAGAAAAAACTTGATAAATTGGACTTAAGTAAAATTAAAATTTCATTAAGACATTATTAAAAAATAGGCAAGCCACAGACTAAATAATATTTGCAGTACATATCTCTGACAGGACAGATACCCAAGCATATATAACGAACTTCTATTGTACATATGGGGTGGACTAAAGTAGGTTTACAGTTCTGAGTATGCGAAAGTTTATTCTTGTATCATTATTATGTATATTACAAATGTAAACCTATTTTTATCCCCCCGTGTATATTTAACTCTTCCTTTCATCCCCTGTTTTCCTCACTCTTGCTCAGATCGTTACTTTTGGAATATTTGTCCAATTTCTTACCTTCAAAGGATTATTAATCAGGACTTAACATATATTCATGTGGTTGGTACTTGAAATTTTGAAGGCAGAAGCATAGGTTTATCATACATCCTGAGGACTCAGAGGTGTCAACTGCTCAAGCCTTGCAAATTACCAAGCGGCTCCATTGAGACTCTACTCACTGACCTCCTCTCTCCTTTATCTTTCCTGTTTTCCACTGTACTCATTCCAAATAAATACAAATAGTTCTCCTGCAGTTTTACCAATTTGTTAAATGACTGGTGTTGCAGTAGTATTTTCTTATTTATTTTGTCATTGTTCAGTTACAGTGTCTGTTTTAAACTAACTGACTGGCTAGCCTGGGAATCTGATTAACACTTACTATGTTATTTCAGGGTACAAAAGGCCTTTGAGCCTCTATAATTACCTAGCAATGTAATCATATGTGATCATGGAATCCCAATCTAACTTGTAATTTATGAATGCCCTATACGTCATCATCATGCTTTTTTCCTCAGAGTTTGATTTACACAGCAGAGACAGGTGTTTTACAATATACATGTATTTATTTTTGAAATGAGAATACATATGTACTGAGTTCAGTAACTGTCCAGGGCACCAATCTATCCATATGCAAGACTCCCAAATGAGCAATTTTCTTCTTTATTTTAGCTGAACAGTTGTTTGTTAATAAACACATATTTTAATAAATTTTTAAAGATTTTTAAAAATTTTTTTAAATTTATTTATCTCTAGAGAGGGAAGGAAGGGAGAAAGAGAGAGACAGAGAAACAACAATGTGTGGTTGCTGGGAGCTGTGGCCTGCAACCCAGGCATGTGCCCTGACTGGGAGTTGAACCTGTGATGCTTTGGTTCTCAGCCCGCGCTCAATCCACTGAGCTACGCCAGCCAGGGCAATAAATTTTTAAAATAATTCCAAGACTTGTTCTGGTATTTTGGAAAAGATGAGCAGTCCAACAGTAAAGTCAGCATATTCCTTAATCTAAATGTGTTATTCTTCTTGCTCTACTATTTGGTAAATAGGCTTAAGTGCAGAGACATACAGTGGCTAATAAATGGTCAGAATTAGAGAAGTTATTTTTCTCTAATGTGCTTAGCCAGTTACTTTGCTCTGTTTTTCTTTTACAGTTTCAGCTGCTCGCTTCAGCTCTATTCAAATCTGGCTCAGATTTTACAGCTCTAGGTAAGTATTCCAGTGTAGTTTTTTCAGCTAGATGCCCGAGCATTTGGGAGGCTGGGTTTTGGTGTCTTTTAAATGAAATCTCAGGTGAGATATTCTTCTACACAGTGGAATAAGTTACAAGGTAGAATGCAAAATTTCTGATAATTTGCTACAAGGTTATTTTCCAAGCATTAGTCACCAGTTCATACATCTGTTTGCTTTTCCTGTTACACCAGTTGCTTCATCATTATGCAAACAGATGACAGTAGAACATGATTAAAATGAATTAACTCGTATAGCATTGTTTTAAAATGCAAGCTGTATTACTGATGTACTTAGTATGAGATAACACTTGTTGGTTGAATGATTTTTCCTCCAACTTTGTTCTTTGGGGAGTGGTATGGTGTCACCAGATCGGCACTGGGGTAAGCAATGAAATAAATCTTGTAGGAGCAGAGAAAATAAATTACCTCTTTCCTGAATATGAGAATTTTTATGTGCCGGTTGTCTTAGTTCAAAACAAATTGTACTTGAAACTCAAATGTTTCGTAAAGAAACAAAAACTGATATTTCTTAAACATCAGTTTTCATTTAGGAGTACTCCCATTAAGTATTAATGAATTATTAGAGTTTACTACACTGTAATAAAGTGGGGAGTTTGTAGAAGTTCCAGAACCCAGAGCTTTAATCAGATAAATTTTCAAGGATCTTTTTGTTAGAGTAAGTGACTATTATAGCATCACTTTTCAACAAGGTAGTAACCTTTTGCACTAGGGGAGTTTCCAGCTTGTCTCTTGTCTTTATAGAATGTGGTCACTCGGTGAATGCCCATTAATCCCATTTGATGACAGTGCTGTTATTATGTGCCTTAGAGTTGAGTAGCAGTATTGAAGTTTTCTAGTATAAATACTACTCTTTATCTATGAAATAAAATAACACTTGAGGTATTAGTTTAATTTCATTATTCTTTGTCCTTTTGTCTCTTAAAGGTGAGCCATACCTCAAAGAGGGAAAAACACCATATGTAATTGTGGTGTTTTTCACTGGGATGGGAAAGAACAATGATATTCCTTGAGGTCTTGCACTGTCTTTTTCCATAACGAGTAATTAAGTCTTCTCTGCTGATCAAGGCGACTGCAGTGTGCACTTCCGTTTCCAGGACATGTAGGCTTCGGCACAGCAGCGCTGAGCAGACTCCTGCTATAAAGCGTGACTCCAACAGGCTCTTCTAAAAATTTAGACAGTTGTTTGCGACTATCCCATACAGTGGAATACATTATGGTTTAAAACAAAATGTTTTCAGGCTATTAGAAATCTCAACCCTGTGATGGAAAATCTAAGTATAAGCATTACTTTAGAAAGGTCATACACTTTTGAGTTTTACCATTTGAAACAGATTTAGTGATAACGTGAGTTGAGAGCCTGGCACATAGGTATGTACTTTGAGTGAATATGTGCCTTGTCATGTATGGAAACCACAGCCCGGAGCCGTTATTTTTACTTTGTTGGAGGGCAGCACTGACATGTCTCTGACTGACTCACAATTCGCCTTAGAACAAGACTTTCTTGGCAGTCGTTTAAATACGGTAGGCTGTTGTCAGCACATATTTTACCTTCAGCTTAACTCCTTTCTTCTGTCTCTGCCCTGTTCACTGCCAGCTAATATATTTTGTCAGGAACAGTTTGTTTTACTTGGATTTCAAATAAACCTCAGATGCACTGAGAACAATACAAACACAATAGGAAAAATAACAAAAAGGGAAAATTCCTGTGGGGTTTTGTTTTGTACGTTGTCCAAAGGGAGGCAGTATGTTTAACAGTTAAGAGATGGGAACATAGTACAGTGATTCGGAGTTAGGATCTAGGTGTAGATATCAGCTCTGTCACATGCTAATTTTAAATCGACCTTGAGCAAGTCACCTTTTTAATCATTAATTTCTTCATCTATCAAATGGAGATAGAGTACTTGTCTCAAGTTGTTGGGGGAATTAAGTGAAATAATTATGGAAAACAGCAAAATAAAACACTTAGTAAGTGACCCATTAAGGGCACTATCATTATTAACTCGCTTAAAAGTATTGTTTTTGTATCATTGGTGAATTTAGATGAGGAGCAAATTCACATTGTATGCTAATTTTAATAAGGAGAAACCTCATATATTATAAATAAGAAGTACTGTGCATAAAAATTTATGAGCAAAAGTACCTTTTGCAAGTTTCATGCCTGTCTAGAGTTCCTGGTTCTTTTTCTTAGTTCATTTTCTATCCGATTGTTTTACCTTTACTTCACATAGGATTGAAATTAAATGGGTTATTTCTTGTATAGATATATACATCATTAATGTATAGATAAACTGAATATTTCGTTTTTTTAATTCTCTAAGAAAAAATTTGCCTCAGCCTAACTTTCTGACTCCCTTTGGAATTAATCCAGTTTATCTTCACTTCTTAGAATTAAATCAAAGTGTTTGTTATATATTTTTTAATATATTTTATTGATAATGCTATTACAGTTGTCCCATCTTTTTCTCCCCTTTATTCCCCTCCACCCTGCACCACCCCCTCACACCATCATTCTCCCACCTTAGTTCATGTCCGTGGTTCATACATACAAGTTCTTTGGCTTCTCCATTTCCCACACTATTCTTAACCTCCCCGTCTGTTTTGTACCTACCATTTATGCCTCTTATTCCCTGTACCTTTTCCCCCATTCTCCCTCTCTTCCTCCCTGCTGATAACCCTCCATGTGCTCACAGAACTGATTTCTGTGAATCGGTTCCTGCTCTAGTTGTTCAGTTAGTTTGTTTTTGTTTTTGTTTCTGTTTTTTTTAGGTTCAGTTGTTGATAGTTGTGAGTTTGTTGTCATTTTACTGTTTGTATTTTTTATCTTTTTCTTAGATAAGTCCCTTTGATATTTCATATGATAAGGGCTTGGTGATGATGAACTCCTTGAACTTGACCTTATCTGGGAAGCATTTTATCTGCCCTTCCATTCTAAATGACAGTTCTGCTGGGTAGAGTAATCTTGGATGTAGGTTCTTGCCTTTCATGACTTTGAATACTTCTTTCCAGCCCTTCTTGCCTGTAAGATTTCTTTTGAGAAATCAACTAATTCTCTTTTAGAGAGAAGAGTTGGAAATTCTCTTGTATGTAACTTTCTTTTCTCTTGCTGTTTTTAAGATTCTCTCCTTATCTTTAATGTTGGATAATGTAATTATGATGTGCCTTGGTGTGTGCTTCCTTGGGTCCAATTTCTTTGGGACTCTTCGAGCTTCCTGGACTTCCTGGAAGTCTATTTCCTTTGCCATATTGGGGAAGTACTCCTTCATTATGTTCTCAAATACTTTATAAATTTCTTGCTCTTCTTCTCCTGGCACCCCTATGATTTGGATGTTGGAACACTTAAAGTTGTCCTGGAAGTTCCTAAGCCTCCCCTCACTTTTTTGAATTCTTGTTTCTTCAGTTTGTTCTGGTCGAATGCTTATTTTTTCCTTGTGTTCCAAACTGTTGATTTGAGTCCTGGTTTCCTTCTCTTCGATGTTGATTCCCTGTACATTTTCCTTTTTCTCAGTTTTCATAGCCTTTATTTTTTCCTCTTATTTTGCAACCATTTCTGTGAGCATCCTGATTACCAATGTTTTGAACTCTGCATGAATAGGTTGGCTATTTCTTCATCACTTAGTTCTATTTTTTTTCTGGAGCTTTGATCTTTTCTTTCATTTGGGCCATATTATTTTTGTCTTGGAGCACCTGTTACATATTAAGGGGCAGGGTGTTTGCCAGGGTGGAGCAAATACATCTCTGTGTTGTGATGCTATATGTGGGGGAGGGGTCCAAGAGGGAACAATGGTGCTTGCTCCACTCTCTACTGGCTTTCAGTCACTTCCCCTGCTTCCCACAAGCAAATTGGGCCCTTCTGGTGCTGATTCGAGGGTGTTTATGTACATTCTAGGACCCTGTGGGTCTCTCCAGTGAACTCTCCTGTGAGGCTGGGAGTTTCTCCTGCCACTGCCACAACCCCCACAGGTTTGTACAGTCAGAGGCTTTGAGGCTTTATTTCCCCATACTGGAACCCTGGGTTGTGCAGTCTGTCTTGCTCCCCAGTTGTTTCTCCTGGTATATCTGTACTCGAATGTGGGACTGCCCAGTCCACTAACCACCTCTTCACCCACCCTGGTGCTCCCACCACTCCTTGCTGGGAGTCATTTCCACCCCAGCTGTCTCTCTCCATCCCTCCTACCAGTCTGAATGAATGTTTCTGCTTTAACTCCGTGGTTGTTGGACTTTCATACTGTTTGATTTTCTGGCAGTTCTGGTTACTTTTTGTTTTTAAATTTGTTGTTGTCCTTCTTTTGGTTGTGTGAGGAGGCAAAATGTATCTACCTATGCCACCATCTTGGCCGGAAGTTCTCTCAAAGTATTTGTTAATGTTATATATAGTTTAAAGGATTAGAAAGATAATGATTTATAAGTTGCTGGCATTATCTTAGTTTTGAAAAAAATAACCTCTACAAACCTTTAGTTTAGAGCTTCTGATGACTGTGGGCACTTTTAAGTTTGAACTCAAACATTTTGCTAATTTTAAGAGCAGTGTCTTGTTATCAGAAAGTATACTTTTGATCAATTAAGTGTATTTTCAGCAAGGTATGTTTCAAATAGGAGAAATCTGGTCTGTAGAACATACTGCCTTTTTTGGTCTTCATACTTCTCTTCATAAGTTTGACAGTCCAAATATGAAGTGCAAGTATGAATTCAGATAAATATTTAAAACATTTTATACCTCAAGTAGTGTTTTTTGACACTGTGTGACATTTGTGAATAGGGTGCCTTAAAAATTTCACAGAATTCACTGTGTCCTTTTAGCACGCCAAATAAACATTTCAACAAGATATTTTCTTCAAACCTCCTGTCTGTAACTCACATGTTTAGAGATGTTTTTTCTATAATAATATGTTTATTATTAGGAATAGGGAGTATAAGTAAAGAAACTTGTATCCAGGAGAAAATGAGAATTTTGCTAATACTACTAGTTTGTCATAAATTGGAAAAGCTCCCTAGTTCTGTGTAGTATGTTAACTTAAAAGTGTATTCCTAATAGGTTACTTTCTTTTTAGAGCAGTCATTGTCTTCAGTCATGGTTGTAGTGACAAAGTGATAGCTACTATTTACTGAGCACTTACTATGGGTCCAAGTACTATTCTAAGTACTTCACATGTCATAACTCATTTAATCTCCATAGTAACCCTGTGAAGTAGCTACTATTATGATCCCCCTTTATATATGAAGAAACTGGGACACCAAGAGGCTAAAATAACTTGTCCAGGGAAGTGACTGGCAACTTGGTGCTAGTGAGTGGCAAAACCAGGTTTCAAACCTTAGTAGTTTGGGACTATAGCTCATTCCCTAAAGTACTAACTATACTACCTTTCGTGGAGCTTTACCTGTTTTCACTGCTCTGTTCAGTTTCTCATTTCATTTTATGGTGAAAATGAACTGAGAGAAACAGTAGTTAGGATGGAACATGAGATTTAGGATCAATACAACCTTTTTTTGTCCCAACTCTGACATTTACGTAGTCATGTTGCTGAGTTTTCCTAGTGTCCTACCCCTCTTTAATGTATTTTTTAAAAAGATTAACTGCAGATAAAACTTAAGATTCTCCTTGACCAATTTTCCTCAATCTCTCTCCTCACCCCTCATGTGCATCCATGCATAGCTGACAGATCTTTACACGAACACAACCATATACACAGACATAGAGATACAGTTGGTTCTTGTATTTGCTGTAGTCACATTCTATAGCATTACTGGGAGCACCGAATTAGTGAATATTCAACCATTCCTCCTCCAGGACATACAAAGTTAGGTTCCTATAAGCCTCTGGGCACAACATTTTCATCAACCTATCAATATGTAACCTTGCATTATGTGTATTTCTGTTTAAAAATACCTTATTTCTATATTTATATTGTTGATTCATTAACGTGGAACTCATAACCAATGGCATTATAAACTCATTTTTATACAAAGCTTACTTAACACACAAATTTTTTCCATAAGGCACATCATGGCCTTCTTGCATTTAGGAACATAAGATATCACTTTAGCACTACACATAGAGGCCATTGTAAGCAGTGAAGTCACCAAAAGCACAGAAATGCAAAAAACATGGCACCGATAGACTTTATACCATGAGAGCTAAAACAAGAAGGCAGAGCATCACCTAATTTGACCTCAGCTAAGAGCATGTACATGTGGTGACTCAAATTTTCGCGCTCTGAGCATGTCTGTGAAGTGCCACAAGTATTGATTGTGGGATTACAAATACATTTTAGTGAGGCAGATGCTCAAATATGGAATCTGTGAGTAGTGAGGATTGACTGTACAAGGTCTGTCCAGAAGGTATCCAGTCATATAATATGAAAAAGAGACATTTGTTGAAGATAAAAGATACAAGAAACATTATACATAGGACAACGAATGATGCCTCAGTCCTCTTCAAATTAGGCACCTTGGGACCTTACACAGTTCTCCCAGTCACCATCAGCTGCCCCGTCATATTTTCCTGAATCTCACCGATAGTCTGAAATCTCTTCCCTTTCAAAGGTGATTTTAGTTTTGGGAAAAACCAGAAGTTGCAGGGGGTCAAATCTGGGCTGTAGGGGAACTGAGTCACCTGGATGATTTGATGTTTCACCAAAAAACTCTGTATAAGATGTGATGCGTGAGCAGGTGCATTGTCGTGATGAAACTTCCAGTCACCAGTTGCGCATAGCTGTGGCCTTATGAATCGTCCAAATTGTTTCTGTGGAGGGATGTTCAACTTTAATGCAAAATTTGGTGCAGATTCCTTGCTGTACTCGCCCAGTTATTTTGAATATGGTGGCCACACAGTACACATGCTCACTTAGTGGCAACTATTGCCCCCACTGACTAGTACTGTGAAGTTGTCATTGTGCAGGCATGTGCATTCCAGTCCACTCTCCTTGGCTGCCAGGTTCCATCAATGTCAGGCAGAACATTCTCATTATATTAACAGTGGTTGGACCTTTTCCGGACAGGCCTCATATATATGTATGTGCACACTCACATAGATGTATAGTTTTGTGTGTTCTGGTTTTATTATATAATGTAAAATACGTATTCTGCATTGTAAATTTAAAATTTCATGACGTGGCTTGGAGACGTTTGCATGAAACTGCACTAGATCTATTGTATTCTCATTAAGTGATATGTAGTATTCCATAATAGGGCTCTACCATAATTTAACAGTTCATCTAATGATAGTGCAAATTTCAATTTCCTTGTTGGTAACGGGTGAAGAAAAGTAAAAGATGTTCTTTTGAGGATTAAATGAATTTAGCACATTACCTACAACTTAATAAGCACTCAGTGAGTATTAGTTAATAAAAATAAATAAATGGGCTTTGGAGTCAGATAGACATAGGTTCACATTCCATATTTTTCCTTTACCAGCTGTGGGTGCAGAACTCTCAGCTTTCCCATCTGAAAGTGGAATTTATAGTAACTGTTTCATTGTTTTTTGTTTATTTTTTATGACAACTAAATGCAGTCATACATAAAGTATCTAGCACACAGTAGGAACTCTAGTGTTTCCTTCCTTCCTAAATTATTTGATATCATGAAAATGATAGTACTTCAGTAGAATACTATCACAGAATCAATACCTTCTCTTAAGAATAAAACATACCGCAACATTTTCACAAATAAAGAAAACAAGAGGAAAACCCTGAAGAAAATACAAAGATAAACAAACAGACCTGTCTATCAAATTAGTAGTAATATTACCACACAGTGGGGGTTGATATCAAACCTTTTTTTGTACAGTGTTTATTAGACTATGTACTCTCAGGTGTAATGTAAAAACAAAAGGGAAGAATCTTGAGTTTTTAATGGTAGTGATAATGGGTATAGTAATCCTAAACCATGTTTTGTGTGTATTTTAGGCTGAGCAAATGCGTAAATATGATGTTGCTGGGAGTTGGTTTCCTTAGTGAAAAAAAGGAGATATAAATATGGAATGGGATAAGGAAAAGAAGAATCCTGCGATGTTCTTAAAAATTTGGAATTAGCAATAAAAAATGATTCTGTTAAAAAAAAAAGCTGTATGTAATGTGTATAGATACATGTATAGACCTAAAAACAGCACTGCCCTTGTGATTAGCACAGCTGATCTTGGTTTCTAGATATGATTCACCGCTAAAAGGAATTAGGGCTCTTGGGCAAAGCTGACTCCAGAGCTGTGAAGATGAGCTTGGCTATCAGAAAATAAGGAAGTACTCAAATTTAGTAGGGATGTTTCAAAAAGACAGGAGCTCAAGAGAGCTCTCACTGGCCAAACCTAGGACCATATCAGTATTGAAATGAGCAATGACAGTATAATAGATACAACACTGAACAAGAAAAGGATCCAGGAATGCATAATGATGCAAACAAAAAATGGAGGGAGGGTCAGAAACAGGAAAAAGAAAAGATGTGAAAAACCCTCAGTGGACTAGAAGAGGAAAACGCTTACAAGGAAAGAGAAGTCCATTTAGTTACTGAAGTGCCAGTTGTTTGGCTAGGTTCTTTTCACATCAGTGCATTTTAAAGCGCTACCAAGTAGTCACAACTCAGATCAGGACCCATATCTTTGGTTTTAAAGCCTATTTGAGTCTTGGTTTTTCCCTTATATATTGCTGCTTTTCTCCACTGTCTTTTCTGTTACATGTTGAGCTTTAAACACAATTGATGAATGTCTTTCTCTCTCTCCTTCACCAGGCTTTTCGGATGTGGATCACACCTATGCTCAAAGAACTCAGCTCTTTGACACCTTGGTAAATTTCTTTCCTGACAGTATGACTCCTCCCAAAGGCAACCTGGTAGACCTCATCACACTGTAACCGGAGAGTCACGGGCCGGAAACGGAGAACAGGAGTCTGCTTTCAGTGTTCTGGATTTCACCTCTATTGACCGACACTTAGGCTGCAGTGATTGAGGCCTGCACCGGAATTTTGAAGGGACCTTTACCATCACAAGTTCTAACCCTCTTCCGTCATACCTGACCTCAGCCCCATTCTCCTCATCCCATTCCTCAATTAGGTTAATAATAAAGTGAAATTGGTGTACTTTCCATTTAAATATATATATTTTTTACTTTAACTTTTAAGAATTAATGACTATAAAAATAATAATCAGGTAGTTTACCCTTTCCTGATTTTTATTTCATTTTTATAAAATTAGGGCAAGTAAGCACTATTAACAGACTCAGTGCTGCAAGAATTGGGATTTCGTTGTTTGCCTTTCCTCTTCCCATGTCACTGTACCTTGCATCACACAGCTGCTTACACGTGGTGTCCCTTGTTTGCCTCCTCACTTCATTCTTAATAGTATGTAGTTCTGTATGGCAGTTGGTGTGTGTTAAAGTGATAACTACGTGTCTCTGTTGACTAGAGTCTTGTGTTACATTAAGCAATAGGAGAAACAGAAGGCTCGAATTTACGCTCCTTGTCATAGAACTGAAAATGAAATCCAAGGTTGGTCCAAGCAAGTATCTGAGATTGGTATATATAGTATTTCTATAATGGATATTATAATAGCTTTGAGTCACAGAAACCTTAAACTGAGAACTGAGTATAGTGCAGAGCCATTAGAAAAGTTACCAACAGGAGGATTCAGGAAGTGACTGACGTTTATTGATATCTTTGTAGTAATTTTGAAAGAAAATGACTTTTTTCCTCTGGTAGAGCTGTGCAGAACCAAGCCTTCTGTTACTTTCTTGTGCTGTCAATTTGTAGCATTTTCATTTGGGAGGGTGGGTTTTCAGAACTCTGCTTTTGTTAGTTTCCGTATATACTGGCTCCCTACATCTCCTTCTGCAACTGATATTTTAAATAATGGTGTATAGTTGTCAACTGACAGGCATTTCATTAAGCACATGGACCAGGCTTTTTTAAAGGAGGAAAAAGAAAAATAATGGTGCAAATACTTTTTCATTAAAACTAAAAAAAAAAAGGAAAAAAAGGCAAATGGGTTTTCCACTTTTTTGTGGGGTGCCGGAGCTGTATATTATTCCATGAGGTGCTATGGAATGCAGTATGGGAAACCTACGTCTGGCCAGTGCTTACATTCGCTCAAAAAGTGTCCTGTGTTCAACTGATACCACCATGCTTAAAGCATACTATGTATAATGAATGTCCATCAGTCCAGTGGCTCTTAAAAGTGAATGACTTCATGGAATTCAGTATGTCCCTGAATAGCAAGATAGGTGTCACCAAAGAAAGAGGAAATTGACTTGCACTTTTGAAAAGTCTCATGTATGGGAATGAGACTTTGTGATCCATCTTCAGTCTGTATTGCATAGTTTTACTACTTTCAGGGAAGGGCAGAAATGTATTTTTCCTAGTTCTAGGCTTGAGCCTTGGGCTCCTTAGCTTTCAAGCTTTCCAAAGCATTCAGTAGTGATTTATTAAACAATTAAATCTGTACCTTGTAAAAATAGAGTGTATCATTTAGTAGATACCAAATTGTGTAGCTACAGAATAACCGACTGTTTTTACAGGTGAGCACATAGGATGTACTTACATACTTGTGCAGTTTCAGAAAATGACTCCCCTGAGTGACAGAGCAGAACATAAAGTATTAATGTACTAATACGGTAGCCAGTTGAATCTTGTTTTGTGAAAGTACAAATCAAAGAGTTGATGGGGAAGAACTTGTAAGAGTTTCTAAATTTAAAACCTTGAGTTTTGCTCTCTGTGAATCCTGGCACTTTAAACACATTAACCAAATGAAACTCGGCTGCCCTCCACCATTTATTTTTGTAGGGCTTTGTCATTTTTCTCGTTTATTTAGACTCCACGTTTGGCGGAAACTTGGTTCCTGAACTCACTGATTTTTTTGTTATTGTTGTTCTTGTTTTCCCTTGACTGTAGTAGTTTTTGTTTGTGTGTATGTGTGTGTGTGTTTTACATATGCTTGTTTTAGTTTTTTCTCTCATCACTTTATTAGATGTGGAACTTTCCCTCTTTTCATTTCTGAATTTTTCTTTCATTAGCATACTTAAATGGGGTTGAATCATAGCAAACTATTTAGTGCTGCTTAAGAGATGGTATTGAGATGATTATTGACTAGGCGAGTCAGAATTTGTACCGTGGAGCCTGCACTGCTGGTAACAGCTGCAGCAGAACGCAGGACTTCATTATATCGATGCCCAGGTCTGACACACCGCTCACATTGCACATCCCCGATTTGAAACTTACCTGGAGACTGAATGAGGAGCTCCATTCATGTCCAGGAATTCCAGCAGCATGTTTAATTTAAATAATCTTAATTTGGTATTTAGATACATTGTTTAGATAGGTAAGTAGCTAAGTTTTACTATTTTAAAAGCCTGTCATTCTATGTTAGTAAATCTCAGATCGAAACACTTGGCTTGTGCTAGGTAGTGGGTACAGTTTGCTCAGTTTCATTATCCCTTGCTTCAGCTTCATTTCCGTTTCGTCCCCCTGCCCCCAGTGGAATATATTATTCTATAATATATTATTATAATAAACAAATATTTTATTAAAACTAGAAGTAAACTAGATCTCTAACATCGTCAATTCTTGTACTTCATGAGAAATTGTCTGATTTACCAGGGACTTCTAAAATTGATTTGCATTTTGTGGAATGACACGGACCTCCTGTGGACAGCTTGATTAATTCAGGTGTATCGATTTCTTATTCCAGCAAAGGAATTTAGACTTGGGTGCCTAAAGCTGAGAGTATTACCTTTAGCAAGATCATCTTTTTAAACCTGGTTTCCATTTACACTAAAACTGGCCTATCCATGTCTAGTAAGGAAAACTGATAGAGACCATTAGAAAGTTAATTTTGACTTGCTGGACTTGGAGCTCAGCGATTTGTTTAAGATTGTAAACTCTTCTTGGGTGAAATGCGTGTATTGAATAAAAGTGTTTGCCAGCTTATCCTTCCAGTGGACCTTTTCATGTCTGCTTTAAAAATGCTATTTAGAACTACATGAACAGTTTCATCTAATAAAAAGTTTTAAAATCTAACCTACATCATTTAATCATTTATTGAGAGCTGGGAAATGATGCTTAATTGATGAAAAAGCACTTAGAAAGGAATCTGTTCCTGATTTTATTCTCTGAATTATACTAGTTTCATGGTAATAACACCAGAAGTTACTCTGTAATTACTCTTACCACCATATGAAATTCACTGGGTAATTGTGGGTCATTGATTGTTTCCTGAGAGAATGTGTTAACTCTTCAGCTGGTTGAATGATGCAAGGCAGTTGAGAAGTGTGATTTGAAGTGATTTCTATGGGAGCCAGGAAATCTTTAGGATGAGTAAACAGTCATTCAGCTATAAAAAAAAACACCTTTCATAACCCTTCTTAAAAACCCATGTTCATCTGCAGTATCATCATTTTGCAGAAATTCTCACTGGAATTTTCATTGACATTTTAAATTCTTAAAATACCCTTGATCTGGGATGTTCAGGCTTCCTCGGGAAAGGTTTATAGTTACTGGAGAAGTATATCAGAGGGTCTGCATGTGACAATATTCATAGGTAAGATCTTCTGGCTCTTTCACTCAAACATTCTCATATTCCATATTAGATACCATCTTTTGTGAGGTTGGACTGTGTCCTGTACTGAAATGAGTTGGCTTCCTTAAACATCTAGAGCACAGAGGTATGTCATCTGAAGGTGGGGTTTTCCAGGTGTGCGGGAATGATCAGGAGCCGACTCGATCAGCTGAAGGACATCCCCATTGTTTGTATTGGTGGGAAGGACCCATTGCAGTTCATGGAATTCTTCACCAAATCCTCTTTAGTTTTCTCAAAAATTGCTGTCTTAAGAGGTTTTATTTATACGTAATTTTAACTTTGCTTTCCTCCTACCCACCAAATACTGTGAATCATGTTTTTATTGTTTTTCTGATTGGCTTCGTGGCTGTTACAGCCCTGGACTCTCTGGGTGTTTGGCGGCATGGCTTACAAGTGTTACACTGCTTGAGGGAAAAAAGATCAGAATCATTCTGAAGCGTCATCCTCTTTCATCCTTGTTTATGGCAACAGAATAGCGAAGTTAATAATTGTACATCGTTAAAGAATTAATAACATTCAGATGCTGCTATAAAAATGCTGGTCATTTTCATTCGGGGCCTAGTAATATGGTCACAGCAGTTTTAGTGGAGCAGGCGTATTGATTCCTGTCCCTGGCACTGGGGATACAGTCATAAAGTTGTCAGTAAGGGACAAGTTTCATCAGAGCTTAGGGGGTTCTGTAATCACTGGAATTTCCATTTGCCTGTTTGGTCTTTTTTTTTTTTTTTTTTTTTTTTGCCTTTTCACCCCTGCTCCCAATTCCTCCAAGTAGCACTAATTGAAGTTGAAATTTGTGTTAAGAATTGATTTTTAATTTCTAATACAATTGAGTATAGCTTTGATGGCCACAAAATGATTGGTATTTTGTTTATTCTTCAGCAAAAATAATGCAGGCTTATAAACATCTCTTCCCCTCAACAATGTGTATTTAGCTCAAATTCCAGATGACTAAATCTTATTCCTAGTCATAGCCAGTGAAAAAATCCTTTGACCATAGGTCCTATAGCCCTTAAGGAATCATTAGGGGTTACAGTAAATCAGATTTTCTGGTGGTGCGGAGAGGGATGCCCTTGTGGGAACCCTACTTCTGTGTGTCTTTTTCTGTTAGGTGGAACTACAGTCACTGATCTCGAACTAGGAGTCCCAATTCAAAGCTTAAAACACCAGAATCAAGAGGGTGGGGAGTAGTTCAGTTTGTCTTTCACGTTAGAGTCGTTATTTGGAAATAAAATTTGCAAATATATGCTCACGTCCTCAAGCACTGCCTGGTTTGATTTAAAACAGTGTTAGGTGGATGTTACCTGAGAGCTGTAGATAGGGTCAACAACAAAAATTGGGGGGTGGGGCACATATTTAGTAGGGAAAAAGACCATTTGTAAGGTACCACTTACAGTTGTGAAATAATTTGTCTTTTTGTCCGTCCACATTATCTCAGTGAACTATTAAACATCTGTGTGCAGTGTCCTCCTGTGCTCGTCTGTGCCGCTGTCGCTTGGAGACGCTGAGCCTCAGGAACAAAGCTAGAGAGGAAAAGGGGGGTCTGCTAGAAAAGGAAGAGGGAACTTCTCCCGGATTTGAAGGTTCCCAAATCTAAGTGATAAAGGAAGCTCTTCTTTTCTAACCCTAAATTAATTTTACTAATGCAGTGCTGGGAAGAAGGCTTAAACAAAATGGATCAAAGCTCAGTTATTCTGAATAGGCTTTGGAAAGCAGCATTTCTTGGTTAGTTACTTTTCTCATCTTCTCCCAAATAGCTGTTAGAGATCTTAAAACAGAAAACACAGTGTAATGGGTCCTAGGTCTTAAACTGGGTGGGCAGCTTCTCATGCACAGCTAGTTCCTCCGTAAGGGTCCAGAGGGAAAGCACTCAGTGAACCATTCTAACATGCAGTCGCAGGCGCCTGCGGGACTTGCTTTTCCTCCAGTTTAAGCTCCTGCTGCAGCACAGCTCTGCACCATCTGGGGCCCTGGCTCTCACAGCAGTTAGTTAGGCCGGGGGTCCGAGCTGTGTGCCACGCTGGTGCCGGCGGAGGAGATGGTCATTCTTCCGTTTCATTCGGTGCTTAATGAATGCCGCGTTAATCGGCAGGAAGGAAAACAGCGCTGATAACTAAACAGGCCTGTGTGCGTGGTTAAAGGGTTGCTCAAGCAGCCAATTTTGAGCTTCATTTCTCCTTTGTTAACAAATCTCCAGAAAGTCTTTTTGTTCAGTTTAGCTAGTGTCATTCGGTTGCTGTTTGTTTTCTAGTCCTTCAAAGTAGGAAAAAAAACTGTCATTTCATGCTTAATTTACAACCCATACAGAATTGTTTCTGTGTTTTAAAATAAATTAATTGTACATAATCCCAAAGGTCTCTGTTTATTCTGCTTGGCCAAGAAATACCTGAGTTCTGAGCTTGGCATTAGAAATATTGAATAACTTCAATTTATTCTCTAGGTTGCCTCCCCATGTGTAAAGTGATTAAATTAGAGAAGGTATCCAAGTAAGTCCAATTCCATTGCAGCCGACAGGGTCTTAATGAATTCATTTTGCAATAGTTTCCTACTTAAGTTCTACGGTACTTTCACCTTTTAAAGGCTTAGCTTAGTTTTGCGTACACATACAGTTATGCTTGTCAAAGTCCTGAGTACAAAGTTCTAAGACATGCTAAAGAAGTTGTCCACCCAAGCCCAGATTTGAGAGTACGGTATCCAAGTCCAAAAGTGTAAATATGAGTAGTCTGTGGGGCAGATAATATATTTTAAAAAGTCATGGATGTGGCCTCGTTTATAATTTTTTTCCCTCTTTCCCAGAAATATTATGTTGGTGACTGACTAGTTATAAACTGCGTCCTCCCCCAATTGTAAACCACCTGTTTGGAGGGACAGAAGCGGACTGATTTTCTTAGACATTACATTTATCCTGGCCGAAAGATGCTGTGATTGTGTTACTTTGTAAGCCAGCTTGCTTTTTTTGACTTGTGCGAAGTGTCTTTTCAAATGTATAAATTAGATAGTATAGCGTTAATTTTCCGTTATTTCTTTCGTTCAATTTAGAAATTGCAAAATGTGGCATTTTTTATGAGCAGATTCCTTTATGGATACACAGCTGACTCTTGAACAATACAGTTGACCTTTGAACTGTACAGGTCTACTTCTCTAGATTTTTTTTTTCAACAAATACTGTAAATATATTTTCTCTTGTTTATGATTTTCTTAACATGTTTATTTCTCTAGCTTTATTGTAAGAACATAGTATATTATGCATACAACATACAAAAAGATGTGTTAGTTAATCAGCGGCATGTTTTTGGGGAGGCTCTGCTCAACAGTAGGCTGGTAGTGATTAAGTTTTGGGAGAATCAAAAGTTATCCATGGATTTTTGACTGTGCCCCCCACATTGTTCAGGGGTCAGCTATATATATATATATATATATATATATATTTTTAAAGAGATTTCTTCCCTGTCACAACTTCAAAATCTATGGACAGTTGCGTCTACAGCCTCGGAAGGGCACAGGAAAGCCACAGTGAAGACCTCCTTGTCTTGGTCTTCATCTTGGTATCCCACGCTTTTCCATCTTCCAAAATGGTGTGTGTGAGGATTTTTGTTTGCATCGACTCTTTTACTTCTTTTATAAATGAGAAGTACTCAATGGCCAGAAATTAAGATCCCTCCAGATACAGATCCTCACAAACAAAGTTGGACTGGAAATTAGGTCGAGAAGGAAGATAGAACTCCATCCATGGCCAGTAGACTCGCCCTTCCCAGGTCTGCTTATTAATGCTGCGGAGAGCGCTTCCAGCATCCCCCCAGGCTGGAATATGGTGTAGGAGCGCCTGCTCATTGGAAGGGTGGAAGGTGTTAGGTATCTTTAAAAAGACTTTCAAATAATAACACTTACTGATGTTTGTGATTACACAAATTTTTATTATAGAAATCTAGGAAATAACTCATTGTAAAGAGGGAAAACCACTATATATTAAGTGATGAGACATACTCGTTTTATTTTTTCTGACTTCTGTTACCAGGCATGGTAAAGGCCAGAAAATAGTTATAAAAAAAAAATTGACACCATCATTCTCATTGATTTTTACCACATGTGTGGAGGGCTGGGATGCGAGCATTTGTGCCTCCCCTTACTCGTATTCCTCTAAGTGTTGCCCCTTTCTAGATAGTCTGGAAATAATTCTGTTGATATGTATCTTTCAAGCCTGAATTATGGGTGTAAGATACTACCCAGAAGCTGTCGGGAGTTGCCTTGTTCAGGCCACTGGACATTTCATCTCAAAGACTCATTTTAACCTTTACGCTCTTTATGCACCATTATGCACATGTGGAGCGTATTCATACCCGTGAAGAGCTTTCTGTCGACATGTATCTTTCAACATGACCATAATTAAGCCCACACCCAAAAAGGATGAGGTACTCTTGAAAGGCTCAAGGAAAAGCAGAGAACAGCAAAACAAACAGAAGACAGGCACAGTAGACATAAATGTGAACAAGAAGCCCTTGAAACATGATTTCCCCTAATCACGCATAAGCAGATGTGTCTTCAGGAAATGTGTCTGCGCTCACTGGAAGTCTGGGGTTTCATTTGCGACCCCTTAGTGTGAGGAGGAGAGAGAAGTGCAGCCTGTCGGGGTTCTGCTGTTTTGTCCGCCCCCTTCCGTGACCACGCAGGGGCCTAGGGCCGTATCCGGAGGTGCCCACATCAGAAATGGAAATCCTGGGGGAACTCAGAACAGCAGACAGGAGCAATCTGGGGCATCGGATGTCTTCTCGTATCATTACTGTTGTAAACCATTGTTGAGCTATGTTGAGTGTCCTGCGGTCTTCCCCGTTCCCATCACAATCTTTCTGGTTTCGCTTACTTTGTTCAATCTGTGTGGACCTTGTAGGGTTGGTTGGTTGGCTTGTTTAGTCCAAGTAGTCTGATCCCAGGGTTGATGAACGTGTTATCAACACTGCTTTGTGAATAGTGATCTGCTGATTGCAGTTGTAGCATTGTTGTATGTAATGTACATACGGAGAGTGTATTTTGTTCATTTTCTTAATAAAAAGTTATATATGGACACTATTAGATGTCTCTTGTTTGCTAAGACTACTTTTGAAATCAACTTTTAAAACGTGGGCTTTGCAGTTGTTATACTTTTTTCCTCTAAAAGGTTTTATTCAGGCCTTGAAAGGTGGAAAATGATACACCGTGTGGAAGGGCCATTGGCCATTTTCCTTTGAGAGTGCTAAAATAAGTTCTGTGGGCCTCACAAAGTTTCTGGGGAAGTTTTCATTCTTAAAGAACAGTGGTAAACTCATAAAATGGGGTTTTTAATTTGTGTTAATGGCCAGCACTATTCTGTTTTGTACATTTGGACATGTGTTTTTCAGGTTTTCTTTAAGGGGAACATACTTGTACCAGTTAGGAACTGGAAGAAAAAAAACTAAAATAGAAAATTAATGGTAGAAAAGACAGACAAGAAAGAGAACCTAGAGCTGGAGGAATTGCAAAGTTCAGAAGAATTCTGGTTTCCTGTCCAGGCTGAACCTTGAAGAAAACTCAGGAGCTGGTCAAAGAAATGGCACGTTAGGGCTGTGTGAGCCCGTCAGCTAGATTCTCGGTACCAAGCTCTGCTCCTGGCCCCTCTCTCATCTGGTTCACCTTTTCTTGGCTTAGTCATCCTATACTGGGCAGTGAGCTAGTTGTCAACTCATTATAGTTAAAATGAGAATTACATTTTCTTAGTTTACAAATCCAATAATCCATCTTGCTCTCTTGCCTT
The DNA here is from genome assembly GCA_004024845.1 of Tonatia bakeri. Classification (NCBI taxonomy): domain Eukaryota; kingdom Metazoa; phylum Chordata; class Mammalia; order Chiroptera; family Phyllostomidae; genus Tonatia; species Tonatia bakeri. Next base: position 732,401 of record PVIA01000049.1, read on the forward strand.
CATTTCTTGAGTGTGGGTTGAGCATGCTTCGTAAATAAACAATTGTTTTCAAAACAGGGAAAGGTAAAGTGGTAAGGTAAGGAATTGGCCTTTCCTTGGTTAATCCTCCAAAAGACTAAAAAGGATTGAAATGTGGGATGCAGTCTCCTCTCCCTTACATGTTTGTCGTCTGGCGGGTAGACAGCAATGAGCCAAGTGGGCTTTGTGTGGGCCGCAGCTCGGTCCCCACTGTTCCCACAGTGACTGGAGACCAACGGGGACTGGAAGAGCTACCGCAGGGGCTTCTGGTGCCCTGAGGTGGTGACCCGGCATCTCATGGGAAATGGCCAATGTGCACCTGTATTCAGTCACAGAATTCACAGAAATTTCCCAAAGGTTTTCTGTTAAGGAAGGCAGTATATCTTGCCACCTACCCTTCCCAGTTGGAAGGTGTGAGTGTGAAAGGACTTGGCCCTGGCCCGTGCTTCAGCACCAGTTGGCTCCATTTCTTCTGTCCTTTGGCAGCACACATCACACCACGTTTCCCTTTGCTTTTTACATGTCTTGGAGGCACAGGGAAGGTGGACAGTGGAGGATAATGCTTGGCACCCTCCTAGCATTCTTACTACGGAGCTTCTCCAATGTCCACAGGGGACTTTCCTCCCTCTGCACTTTCCCCTAGGAAAGGCATAGGCCACCAGCTGCATCTTCTAGAAACTTTCTTCTTCCAGGGAAGAAAGAGAAAAGCTGTGGTTAGAGGTGGCCTGTCCACTACTGTGCTACTGAATTCTGATGACTGGCAAACCAGGAGGGGAGATTAGGACCCTTGGTGATGTCCATGGCATGTAATATACAGCTGCCCTCTGAACTTGGGCCGTAGGAATGGGTAGCCCAGTGCACGAGTCAGCAATCCGACTTATTTCCAGGTCCACCAGTGACTATAGCATCAGGCACAGTCTTAACTTCTCTGCCTCACTTTTGCATCTCTGAAGTAAATGTTGGCAGCAGATCCTGTTTGCCAGGATCCTACTGACTTTTTAATCTTTAAGATGCCAGGGTCCTTGAAAAAGACTAGCTATGTCAGGATTCGTCACTAGTGTTAATTATAATAGCCAGTCCTATTCTTTCCTCTTTCTCTTGGGGTCCAGAAGCAAGGACAGGGGGAGACTGGGAGTGACAAAGAGGCATAACAAATTAAAAATGACAACTGCGAGTGGCTCTTGGTTGGCAGGGCAGGGAGGAGGGTGAATGACCTATTCAGGAAGAGAATGGAGACTTAGGCCTAATTTGTAGCCAACAGTAAACTATGAGTCATTCTCTTCTTAGAACAGCGTGCCTCGAGCGCAGTCCAGGGGCCTGCCCGAGTTCCTGGTACTTGTATTCCTTTCTGTATCCTTGGCACACGCTGCAAGTTAACCTCAAAATACCCCTGGTCCAACTCTGGCCCACCCTGAGGATGTGACCTGCCTTTCAGAGCTCCCGCATAGAAGGAAAATCATATTGTAACAGTCGGTGCTTGCAGTCTAGAAATCCACTGTATTATTGGAACTCAAGCATTAATGTGATGCTGAAAAAAGAAGGCAAGGCGAACAGAATAGACATAGATCCAAGGCCTCACACGACCCTTTAAGTACCTGTGTAATCTTAAAGGGAATCTGTACTCTCTGTGCTTAATTTCCCTATTGGTAGAGGGGTGGGAGTTTCAAATAACATGAATGGACATGTTCCGTGAATGAGAGGCCGGACATATGGAAGGCTGTTGTATGGCAGCTGTGGGCGTGGACCGGATCTGCCTGTCGCTTTCCCTCCGGAATCAGGACTGAGTTCCTCCCTCCCAGTGGGGACACACAGGCAGATCACACCACCCCAGGTGAAGATAGCCAAGCCATCTTTGAGGGATTCCTTCCCTGAATCCCCTTAGTCTTCACTGTATCTAGATCACACAGGCAGAGGCTTCTCGTGACAGGGAAGCAGATCCTACTATGGGCAGGAAGAGGGTGAGGACAGGACCTCCAACTGTTCGCTATTTTTATTTGTCTCCACGCCAGTGTCTTCATACCCGACCGGGACTCAGCTGCCCTGGAGTTCTTTAGTGTTGGGTGACTCAGTTCTGTCTGAGGCAGCAGAAGGAAGGACGAGGTAAAGCAACAGTCAAACGGCGCTGAGAGGGGAAAGGTCCCTTCAGCCAGGAGCTCCAGAACCGCCTGCGGTGATCTCAGAACTGTCAGCAGCTCGAGGCCCCTCCCGTCACCTTTATTTCAGTGTCACTAGGGCTGAGCTTCCGTGAGTGAAGAACGCAAGCCAATCACAGCACAACACTGGGGCGTGAACCAGCTTACACAAAAGCACTTTAATTGACAGTATACAATTTCCAAAAATATATATTTTTGTAAGAAAATGGCGATAATTAAGTATAGCCTTTACAAAGAAGTTTCTCAGTAAATTCCAGTGTACTTCAGACCCCTGTCCACCAAGACAGTGCTCGCCCAGCCTCCTGGGCTGACTTTTTAACATACACTAAAAACAAAGACCCACACCAAACAGCGATCCCCTCCTGTCACTCAGGGCTGGGTTTTCACCAGACCTCCGTGAGCCTGCCTTCCCCTGCCTTGTTCCCTTTGATCCTTAGTCCGCTAGGAGCAGATTCATAGGTAACAGCTCATTCAAAACTGTCTCCTTGACGGAAAAGAACTGTTCATTCAGTCTCAGGCCTAAATAACTCAGAAGTGTGGAAGGCCTTCTTTGTCTTCCTGTCCTTCCTACACTCCGCCCAGTGGGATGAGATCTGAGCAGGGAATTTTGTCCTTTGTTCTCTCATGCTAATGCTGCCTGTGGCCAGTTAGCAGGTCTTAATTTACTCCTTCTCAAAATAAAAATAACAATAAAAAGAGCAGAAGCACACAGCACTAGTCTGCCAGCCAGGTTTTAATCCTGTTCCCGTCACTAACCGTGTGATTTTGGCCAAGTCCCTGTATCTTTCTGAGCTGCTGTTAAAAACAACACAACAAAAAACTGGACAAGGTCTCCAGGTCTCTGGAACTCCCTCCCAGTGACTGGGGCACGGCTTTCCCACCAGTGCTCACCGCCGGGCACCCCGACAGGAACAGGCAGGGACTGCTGGGGAGGGCATGAGAATCGCATTTAAAAGAACGCTGCCCGATGAGCTAGACAAACACTTTGTCATCAGCCTGTCTCATATTTCATTTTTTCGTTAAAGAAAAATCAAACCAAAACTTGTCGTTTCTAGGAAAATAGACATTTACATTCCTGTTCAGAGAAAAGAAAAAAGGCAGCTCTATGTCTAACAAATATTTTCCCAAAATATATTCATTTAAAGCCGTGCTGGGTGGACGAACAACGTGTGGCCATTCTATTTACATAACCATAAAAATATGTATGGATGGATCAGCTTGAACTTGTTCAGAGTTTCTCCTGCGTATTGTCAGAAAGGGTAAAGCTCAGGAGTGGTCTCGAGAGAGTTTCTGCTAGCTCTCCTTGTCAGGAGGGGAGCGGGGAGCCTGCGTCTCGATTTGCACCCGTATTCTGTCTGACGCTGCCAAGACCTCCCTAAGCACTGCGGCTCCGCTCCCCCGCACGCAGGGCGGCGCGCCTCCCCTGGGCTTATCCGATCGTCCCTGTCGTGCTGGCCTGTTCTGCAGCTTACAGAAACCAGTGTGTCGCTGAAGTCCAGAGTTCACAGTCTCCCTGTGGTACAACTCGTTTGAAGTCGTGAGGAGTTCTGGTCGTCCCTCTCTCCTCAGCCCCCGAATCTGAACTGCCAGCCGGCAGTCAGAGCCCAAGATCGTGGCCCTTACGGACGCACGCCTGTACGGCCTTCCACAGTCGACAGTTCTGCAGTTGCCCTGGAAGGCTGGAGAAACACGGTTTGGACGCACCAAAGGAAGGCACCTCCGAACCAGCTCTCTACCGAGGGTAACTGTCACTCTCTAATCCCTGCCAGGCATCCTCTCTCCCCAAGAGGCCTGCGGGGCCTGGCCAGGGGTCAATTTCAGAGACGTATTTGCTGTCTCCGTCCAAAGGCCTGGCTGGTGAAGCAGGACCCAGAATCAGCAAAGCAGTAGAACCCTTCTGGCCTCTCCCCCAGGGGTTGTGATGGAAACCCGCTGGGTGGAATGAACCAAATATTGGGCAAGAAGGAAGAAATCAGACCTTTTTCCAGCGTGACAAGATTCCCTCTCTTTCCCCCCAAGCTACCGCCATTCTCCACCCAGCCGACCTCTACATACTAGAGACACAGGGTGAATGCCTTGGGATCCTTGTTAGCCTAGCATCTGTCTAGCTGTTGGGAAATTCACTGGGGCCAACGTGAACTCCAAGGCCGAAGGGCTAAACGCAATGAGGAAGGAACCAGGCAGCTGGGGAGGGACAACCATCTTTTCCCTGAGCCCCTCCCCGCCCCCCTCCCCCGGCCCTTTTTTTTTTTTTTTTTTTTAAGAACCTATCCCAAAGCAGAGAGCCTATTTCATCAGAGCTGTCGCAGCCTGGGCCTGCCTCTAGGGTTTGGACTTCTGGCTTTTTGCCCAGAAATGGCCCTTTTCATTCTCCTAAGCAGTTCTGCCCATCTTCCTCGTTTGGTTCCAGGAAATTTATGCCCAGGAACAAGAGACCTTGGGCAAAGTCCAAAATCCCACACGGGATTCTCCCCTCTCAGAACACCAGATTAAGCCTCACCACGTCCAGTCCTCTGGTGCCGCCACAAGGCCGCTAACTGCTGAACTCCCTCAACGTGCCTCCACTGAGAAACAGGCGCTATTTTCTTTCCCTGAGATGCCGCCAGAAACTGCAGGGCCACAGAGAAGAGGATACGGTTCCGTGGCAGAAGAGTACGGTTGCTGGGGACAGACAGACAGACGGCCAGTCCCCCGGGCTGCCCTGCGTGCACCTTAAAACGCACACCAAACATTCCAGGCCTTTCTCGCTCTGTGGCACCGGAGACTTGCAATCGGTGAGACAACCTAACTGAAAGTCTCCCTATCATTTGAGCTTTGGCCTTTGGCAGTAGAGGACTGGATTAAAGGAAACAAACAAACAAACAACTACATCAAAATAACAAAACTCTCAGCAACTTGAAAGTCCCCGAATTTCCCGTGAAACAGTAAAGCCCGTCCTTCCTGGCTGTTTCAACCGATTGTCTCTTGGGACACCCCCCTACCGTCGGGGGTCCTGGGACAATGTCCTGAAGCTGCTTGTTCCCGCGGGCTCTCAGGGGGCGGGGCTCCCCAGCTCAGGTCCCACCCCAATTGGATGAGCAGGGCAGGACACACCCCCATTGGATGAGCAGGGCACGGACAAAAGAGGAGCAGTTTGCCTTCAGTAGCTGCTGTGGATTTTAGTCCCCGGTGCCAATGGGAGGCCAAAGGAACACTGGGGGGGCCTCTAATAGGAGCACCTCGGGTGATGGGCCAGGACACATCCTACGAGGAAGGACTTCCCCTGTTGTTCACCTGTAGACAGAACCCTAAGCTGGCCTTGCTCCCCGGGGGGTCTCATGTGAAGTCCCAACCTCACTAAGCAAATGCCAAGAAACCAGAAGTCAGAACAAGGGGTTCAAGGTCATGAATGACTTGTGTTAGTTCCAGGGCCCTGAGACAGAGCGGGAATAAAAACTGAGGGAAGGGAGGGGGAAGAGCAAAGGGGGTGGGAACCCTGGCAGTGGAGGTTGGGGTAGGAGATTGAATTTGGGCCCTACACTTTAAAGTAATTGGATCCCATTGAGACACGACCGGGCCCTGCTCCCCCTTCTATCCCATGCGCAGACTGGAAGCTTCCCCGCTGCCCAGGGCAGCTCCGCAGGGAGAGCGCAAGTGACCAAAGCGGGGTGGTAAGGTGGGAATGAGCACTGGACGGAAGAAGGAACCTCTGTGTTCACTCTGACTCTGTCACCATGTAGCTGTGTGATCTTCACCTTACTCTCCTCGGGCCCCAGTCATCTCATCTGTGGAAGGGAGGGATTCTACCAGATGATCTCTAAAGTCCCTTAGATGGCTCTTTCTTTTATTTCTCTTCCTCTCATCGTCAGCAGCTCTGAGCTCAGGCACTAGTGGGTTATGCTACAAGAGGAATCTAGACAGAGTGTGATTTGTTCAGCTTGAAAAGGGAAAAATTAAGGCCCTGTGGGGGTTGGGAGGCAGGTCCCTCTGAGTCTGCTTAGCCCCCACCCCAGTCTTTTCCGCAAATGGGGAGGGCTTTCCTCCCTGGTCCAGTCGGCACTTGAGGTGGCTCGGTCCGGAGCTCGTGGCACTGTCGGCAGCCGCCAGCAGACCAGATTAGAGGTGGGTGTCTTCCTCCTCATCCAGGTCCTCCTTCATCAGGTTGTCCAGAGGGACGATCCAGCTGTCCCCCAGCTCCCCGTTAAGGCTGACCACCTTTTTCTCCTGCATTTCGGAGGAGGTCTCCATCACTTCCAGCGTTGGGTTGTCATGGTACCCATTCTCCACCGTCTGCAGCTCCTCTGTGAGTCGCTGCTGGAGTGGGGAACACAAGCCGAGGAGAGGGGGTCATCCGTGGGGACTACTAGTCTCCAGGGAGCACAGGCACCCCAGTGTGGCTCATAGGAGCAGTCAGTGCTCCTGCCTACTGGCCTGCCTTGGGGCTGGCTGGAGATGAGGGCTTCCTAAAATTCCCAGCTCCCCTCACTGTCACGCTGGTGGCAAAGCCACGGAGTCAGAGCAAATGGACTTTGTTCTCCAGAGTCCTCCATACTCTTCCCTCCACTCCCTCCCCATGAAACTTCCTCTCCAGGCCCTGGCCTCACCCCGCTGTACTGAACTGGGAGGGACGGTAAGAACATATCGCCCCGACGGCGGCCCAGGACCTCTCTAAGCCCGAGCACATTGGGTATAGCGGAGCACACAGATACCGCTGCTGCAGACAGGGGCTGTCTGGAGACAGTGCTTTCTCTCTCTCTTGCTATCTCTAGATACAAGCTGGGAGCACAGTCGAGTCACCTGGGAAGCTTTTAATCAACACACTGACCCGGAGACTGCTCTGTTGCGGTGTGGGGCTGCCAGGCATGGGGGTGTTTTTAGAGCTCCCCACAGGGCACAGCCAGGGTCGAGGACCAGGGCTAGGTCTGGGCGGAAGCGTAATGAGGAGAACTGCAGTCAGGTGGGTGAAGGAACTCCTCCTGGCTAGACAGGGGCGCCTGTGCCCACTGACGTCAGTGAGTCCTCGGAGCAGCTGGGCAAGGTGGGTGTTCTCCCCACAGTGCAGGTGAGAAACCTGATGCTCAGAGATTACATGACTTGCTCAAGGTCACACAGACGAGAGAGGCAGAGCTAGGGCTCAAACCAAGTCTTTCTGACTCCCGAAGCCCACACGCTTCCCTCCCGCCAGGCTGGGTGTCTATTTCCACGACGGATGACGTCTGCCTGGGTCCATGGCCCGTTCACTTTGCTCTAGTTTGGGTGACAGTCACCTGGTGGGTTGGTCTGCCTCCCTGGCCAGAAGAGCAAAACCCTCACCTGGTCCTTCCTATGAGAGAGGCGCTGGTGGCAGCAGCCATAGAGGGCCGCCACAAGGAGCAGGAAGGATGCCATGCAGACGATGGTGATGATGAGGGGCATGCTGAACCGGTCCTCAGTCTCCTCTGGCGGCCCCTGATCCCCCAGCTGCATGTTGCTGACACCCACCTGGCCAGCAAAGAGAGAGGCAAGCAGGTTCCGGTCACCCTGTCTCTGAACCCCCGTGTGTCATTTGCTTGGGGATTGGTGGGGCTCAGGACACTGCCCTGCTGTCCTCGCCCATGCCCTCCTGTCTTCTAGATGCTTGCAGATTAGAGGTTCGTCTACCACGAGAGAGACACTGTGGAGCAAAGTGACCAGGCACCCCCGAGGGACAGGCTCCTGACCCCATCTGTTCCAGCACACGGTAGGGGGTCCACCTACCTCCTTGAGGTCGTCCCATTTGTCCTTCAGCAATTCGTACATGTCCTTGGGGAGGAGCTTTGCTGTGGGGGAGGGGGAGATGATGCTTCAGCGCTCTAGCTCAGAGTGATCTGGGACGGGACAGAGACTGGGCCCCAACAGGGGGACGTGCTGTGTCTCTGCCCTATGAGCGGTGTCTCTGGATGGGCCTTGGGAGGGGAAATGGCTTGGCAATTCAATTCATAGGAAACTGAGGGAATGCCAGCAGTGACCCATCTCCATGGCTCCTGAACTGTCACCCCTGCCCCGTTCCCTCCCCACCAAGGGCTCAGCCCCTCTTTGTCCCCAACTCACTCTGGACGGTGATCTCTTTGATGGCCACTGCCTGGATGTCTGAAGCCGGGACCAACCATATATGGCACTGATCTCGACTTCGGTCGAAGTTGGCTTTTGCTGCTTGGCACAGCAGTGTGGCCAGCTTGTCATCCGAAGGGCTCCCTGCCTGTTGTGGGAGATCACAGGTGACTCCCCAGGGGTCCCGACAGTGGCCCGGTGGGGGGGGGGGGCCTGCCCTTCGGGGCCAATGCCAGGAGGATGATGTTCCCAGAAAAATCCTCTTCCCCTCTCCAGCTTGCACCGGGGCCACTCCCAAGCCTGCCAGGAGTCATGACTTCTGTGCCGTTCTCCAGGACCTGCCCCTGCCCCCTAACTGCTGCCCCAGCCCCCTCTCCCTGTGTATTCTTTCTGTGGCTGACAATACCTTTCACTGTAGCGCCCTTTTCTCCTACAGAGCTCTTAAAGGGTCATGATCTAATGCCCTTTATCATCTCTCTCCCTAGAAGGGGCTAGAGGGGGCAGTGCCCGTGGGGAAGACCAGTTCTCTGGGGACCTCTCTCCAGCCTTGAGGCCCAGTTCAGAGGCCTCGGGAGAGGACGAGCGGCTCTCTGCTCAAGGTGACCTGTCCTGCAGTGCACACGTGTGCTGTCCCCTAGGTTCAGACCCTCCGACACCGAAAGCGGGACGACAGGAAGGAAGGCTGGGCCGCCACTGACCGGGGGGATGTGGGAGTATCTTGGAGATGCACCAGGGGATGTCTGGGGAGGAAGCTTTCATATTTCTAAGCAAAAAGAGCTTGGCTGACATGGCTGTGGAGTAAGGGGGAAGAAGTTAAGTGTGGGCAGCTTTTACCCAACCCTGCCCTGCCACCCAGAGGTACCCTGGGCTGACGCTCCCCTGGCCCGAGTTTGGAATAAGGGACTGAGATGAAGATAAGAACCCTTGGGGTCTGGCTTATTTCAGAACTCTCCCCACCTGCCCCTGCCCCGCACCATCTGTTGGGGTTCTACTTGGAATTTCCTTAGGCTTACTAATTTCTCAGCCTGACCCCAGGTAGGGATCCAGGGCTCTCCACCTTCCTTTTATAGGAGAGAGAAAAAATGCTTCTCACACCCAAAGACACAACCTGCCAAGTTTCAGCCAAAAAGAAGGCCCGGGGGAAGGTGTCAATGGCAGACCCTGCCTGGTCCAATGAGCCCAACCTCAGAGGGACACCGCTCGCTCCCTTTGAAAACTCTGGTCTAAAGGTATACTTTTGTAAAATTAACTTGGGAAATACCAGCAACATGCACACCCACAAGGAAACCACTGCAGAAAATACAGGCCATTAAAGTGCCGTAAAGCCAAGTTCTCCATCCTTAGAAACCAATGTTCTGTTTAGTTCTTACTGGTGTTTGTGAAAATAGGAACTGACCAGGAGAGGGCAGCAGTGAGCCGTCCATCTGCACTCATTGAGCTTAGCAATTCACTGAGGAAAAAGACTCAGAGACTGGCAGTGTGAACACACACACTGCTACACTCTCATTTTTATGCAAAAAAAAGTACTCACATGCACACTGAGACCTGCACCCCAACACACACACACACCACCCCAAGTAGAAGGACAACCATTGGCAATGGCTCTCTGATGCTCAGGAGCTCTGACCTCTCAGGTTAGGGGAGGGTTCCCTCCGTGCTATTCTTCCACTGAAGCCATGGGCCAGGAAACAGAAAACCAGACAATAAGAACAGGGAGAGTTAGGCAGACCAAGCCTCTCATTTAATAGAAAAAAAATTATCCTCGCCTGAGGACAGGCTTATTGATTTTAGAGAGAGGGGAAGGGGGAGACAAAGGGAAAGAGATTGATCGGTTATCTCTCACACACCCCATCTGGGGACCAAATCTGCGACCCGGGCTTGTGCCCTGACTGGGAATCGAACCCACAAACCCTTGGGTCTATAGGACAACACTCCAACCAACTGAGCCACGTAGGTTGGGGCAAGACTCTTCTGTTTAATTGAGGCCTCTAAAGCCCAAAGAGACAGACTCTAAGTCACCCTGAGCTAGAGGCAAACAAGGACTAAGGGTGGGGTCTCTACACTCTCAGAGCAAGTGACTGAGTTACCCAGTGAAAGAAAGCCCAGGAGACCTGGTGCTTTGGGCCCTGCAGCAGCCGTGGGGGTGCGGCTTCAGTTAGAGAAGTCCCAGCCTCGCCTTGTCCCTCTACCAGGTGGGCAGGCTGCTATCTCCTACTGGGATGAAACGAGACCAGGGAAGTGAACACACCTCTCAGTCCCTTCTGCGAAGGAACCTTTCATTCCCTTCCACCCCCGCTGCTAAACGGCATTGTGGAGGTAGAAATCAGGGTGGGACTCAGGTCAATGAGGTACTCACACACAGGTCGGTTTTTGTGACGTTCAGGATGAGCATCGTCTCGTTCAGCCTTTTGGGGGGCTCACACTTAATCTGCAAGAAACCACTGGGATTAGCCTTCAGGCTGCGGCTGATGGGACCTCATCTTGGACTCCTCCCTCCCTCCCCCTGGGCGAATGAGATATAAAAGGAGTTCCTGGTGACCAGGGGCCGGGCGGGGCCAGGGTTGCAGAGCCAAGTGTGTTACTGGGCTATTGGGCTGTTTAAACCAGAATCTGGCGGGGGGGGGGGGGGGGGGGGGGGGGGGGCAGGGGTTAGGGTTAGGATGATTGGATGACTGGTCCTTCCCGCTCTAGCCAGGAGCCCCAGGCTGAAGGGAAGAACAGAAACACTCTTCCCAGACAGAGCCCCTTCCATCAGAGCCTGGGCTCACTTGTTGCCCCGTCCCCTGAGAGAATTACCATCTTATCCTTAAGAGCTGAGGTGGGAAAAGGGATGTTGGAGTCTTGGGGGGCAGTTGGAGCCACGTGAGTGCTGGATCCCGTGGGTCTGACCGGAGGCGGGGTCACGGGTCCAGATGGAGAGGCCGTAGGTGGCAGAGTCCCCGCGATGGAGGAAGAGGCCCCAGCGAAGGAGGGGGAGGCCCCAGGGACAGAGGGAGTGGTCCCAGTGACGGTGTGAGTGGACCCAGTCACGGCTGGCATCTTGGCGCAGGTCTGTTGATTTCTGGCTGAGGTGACTGACGGTGCTGTGGCTGGGAAGACAGAGGCGGTGAGAAAGGAGTAGTGGTACCTCTAGGAGAAAAAGCCCAGTCTTCCTGTACTTAGTTTCCTCAGTTCTTTGGTCTTATCCCCGACCTACACTGCAAACTGGAGTTAGCGGCCCGTGAGGAAGATAAGGCAGAAGAGGCCAATTCCTGTAACAAATTGCAGGATGGGTCAGACTAGATGAGCCTGCGTGGGAACAAGATTAAAGAAATAGCAGCGATGACTGTGACATCAGCAGCGATAGCTAACATTAAGTGAGGTGCCGACTTCCAGGAGGGACTGTCAGAAGTGCTCCAAAAGTATTTTTTTAAAGATTTTATTTACTTATTTTTAAAGAGAGGGGAAAGGAGGGAAAAAGAGAGGGTGACAAACATCAATGTGTGGTTGCTTCTCATGTGCCCCCTACTGGGGACCTGGGCCTGCAGCCCAGGCATGTGCCCTGACTGGGAATCGAACCGGCAACTCAATCCACTGAGCCACACCAGCCAGGGCCCAAAGGTACTTTCTTATTTAATCCTTACAACAATGCCAGCAGGAAGATATCATAATTCTCCCTGTTTTATAAATAAGGAAACTAAAGCTCACGGTGGCATGACCATCTGCCTAATGTCACATGCTCATAAGTGGCAGAGACAGGATTGGAACCTTGGTTTCTCCAGCTCAGAGCCCTTGCTCTTGCAGCAGGACCCGACCGCCCCGCTCTGGAGTGGCAGTTTGTGAACCTCAGTATGCACCTGGACTGCCTGGGAAGGTCTGGAAAACACAGGGTCTCAGGTTTGCTCGTGGAAATTCTGATTCGATAGACCCGACATGGCTTGTGATCCATCAGTGAGCTCTGAAAGTAATTTACTGGGTTAGACCAGCCCTTTAAAGAGGGTGGGGGGACTGGAATGGAATAGAAAAGATCAGGGTGTGCCACCTAGAGTAAGGGTAAGCCCTGTCAGTGAACATCTGTATCAGTCATGTGCACGTTACATGTGTCTTATATACATGTGTACTGCGTCATGTACGTGTAAAACCCAAGTGTGTTTTTATGGCAGACAGCCATCAATCTCACGTGAGAATTTCTAGTAACACCCCGCCGCTGCGACCTCCCAGCGTCCCACCCACAAAGAGCCCGCTGGCTGGTTCACATGCTCGCCTGGGAAAGGGCATGCCGCTGGCCTCCCCTCCGGATGCACGGCCCTGTAGGCTTCTTCTCTGCATGGAAACGGGAAGTGGGCGGAATACAGGTGGAGTGTATTCAACAACCTTTAACACTCAGCTGGAATCTCCATCTTCCAGCTGAGCCACCCTACAGATCCTAAGCATTTAAAAGTTCCCTCTTGTCTGAAAATCAAAGGCATTACTTACCCGGTGTGTTAGTTGTCCCCTGAAGTGCGGTGTGGCCCGTCATCGTGTCTGGACTCCTTGATGGTGGGGGTCCCGTGGGTGAGCTCCCTGGGGCATTCGGAGCAGTGGGGCCCGAAGACACTTGCTGAGAGCCTGTTGGGGCGGGTGAGGAAGGAACGGCAGGAGGGATGCCCGTGGTGCTAGCGGCATGCGGAGTTGGAGGGGTTGTCTGACTTCCTCCTGGAGCGGCTGTGATTTCTGCAACGACTACTTTCGGGCTACTTGGGATTCCCGCGGAAGCTGTATCTTTATTTCCATCCTGGCTGGTTGTGGCTTCTGGCTTCGTCGTCGAGACACCGGGGACAGTTGTCGGGGTTGGTCGAGTAGTCTGGCCTGAACCTTGAACACCGTTCTGGTTGCCCACAGTGGCACTGGTGACGCCTGAGCCACTGGGTGCTGTGGAGGGTTTTGTGCTTGGCAGGGCTATGGTGACAGTCCCCAGAGGGTCACTGGGTGGGGCAGCTATTCCTTGATTCTCTGTCATAGGTATTTCCACAGAGCTGTTGCTTACATCTAAAGACAACACAGAATCAAGTTAGGGTGGTAGCTGGAAGCTCTTCCCTGCACCTTTCTCCAGCTCCTCCCCAGGATCCGGGAGCCTTGCTCCCAGCTCTGCCGTTTGCCTTGCTGAGGGCCTGGGCTCTGGATGTGCCCAGATTTCGCTGGGGTTTTCAAGAAGCCTCTAAGAGGCAGACTGATAGCGAAGCAGAGAAAGTCAAGGGAAACTGTGCTGAAGAGAAAGGCAAGGCCTGTCGTCCCACTGTGTGCAGCGCCCACCGTGAAGTCCCTGTCCTCCCCAAGGGCCCCCTGCACCCCATCACTGCGGAGCCAGGCTGTTGGGACCACTGGTGCCGCCTGCTCCCCAGTCCCCAGGCAGGTGACCCTGCAGAAGACCCGGCAGACCCCTGCCTGTTGAATTGCCCTGTTCTAAGCACAGCCAGAGAGATGTGCCTGTTCTCAGGGCTTGTGATCCAGAAGGACAAACTGACAATCAGGCTAACATGACACCAATTACTGCCAAGTTCACTGTGAGGCAGGTGAAAGAGGACAGGTCAGCATGATGGCTCATCCTTGTCAGGGGTCAAGGCGTGAAGTTCCTCCACTTGTTTGTTTAACAAATTCTTTATTGAGGGCGCCATCAGATGCCAGGTTCCCTGTTGGGCCCTGGGGCACAACGATGACTGAAACATACCATCCAGACCCTCGGGGAGCTTCCACTCTGATGAGTGAGACAGAGATGGAACAAGCAAACAGAGCAACGGAATCTCAGATCATGGGAGGGAGCTGGTTAGACAGAGAGTTCGGGAGAGGAGGCTCAGAGGCGCCCATTAAGCTGGGACTTGAAGGATCACAAGCAGAAACCTGTTGGGAAATGGGAGGAAAAGTGTACCAGGCAGATGGAACAGAACCTGCAAAGGCCCCGAAGTACAGAGAAGAGCCAAGTACAGAGATAAGACAAGTGTGAACGGCATTTTGTGCGCGTAGGGGAGGAGCAGGGGCACAGGGCCTTACAGGGAAAGTGACAGGAACTTACTGGCCAAACCACGTGTTCCTGAGAATACGGGAGGTCCTCTCAAAAATCATACCCTACGTAAAATGGGATGTAAGATCACGCTCCTTAGAGACCAAATAAGGACTGTAGCTTTATTCTAAGTTAAAAAAAAAAAAAAGAAAAGCCATTGAAGGCTTTAAAGCACATAAGTTTTTTAAAATGAATACATTTTTTAAAGTTTTTATTTATTTTTAGAGAGAGGGGAAGAGAAGGTGAAAAAGAGGGGGGAAAACAGCAATGTGAGAAACATCGATCAGTTGCTTCTCATGCACACCCCAACCTGGGACGGAACCCACAACCCAGGCATGTGCCCTGACCTGGGATTGAACCGGCGACCTTTGGCTTTGTGGGACTATGTATGCCCAACCAACTGAGCTGCATGGGTGAGGGCTAAAGCTACGTTTTATCAGGTGATTTACAAAGAAACACTCTCTTGCTGCTTCAGAGAACACATATGGATTTGAAGGGCGGAAGCGTAGACTTGGGAAGACAAGAGGCTATGACAGGAATCCAATGAAATGGGTAGCAGTACTATAACTTATTAACACAAGGGATGAAAAGAGAATGGATTCAAGACTGCATTTTGGAGACAAAGCCGACTATCTGCTGATGGTCTAAGGGAAGAGGAGAATCCAGGACAATCCCCGGTTTTCTGTCTTGAGCATGGGAGAGCTGGGCTATGAAGGGGTACAGCAGATCTCTGCCATTCTTTGGAGCCAATCGGAAGCTACCAAGTCCCTATCACTGGGGAATCCCCCGCACAGTGAGGCCGAGGGCAGCAGGACTTGCCTCCTACTGCGGCTGCTGACCAGGCCAGATAGCTGGCAGCCCAGCTCCCTCGTGACTGGAGCTCAAGTGCGTGCTGAGCTGTCGCAAAGGACACGCTTCCCTGCTGGGCAGTGCGCGAAGAGGCGGCGGAGCTCGGTCGGAGGCGGCGGCAGCAGCAGCAGCAGCAGCAGCAGCAGCGAAGCGCTGCTCTAGCACGAGCAGCCGGAGGCGGTGCTGGGCGCTGGTCCAAGGCCAGAGCCGCAGCACCGCGTGTTTGGCGCTGGTGAGCAGCGCTTGCCTCCTCGGACCACCAGTTCTGTAGGCCGAGGCAAGGGACATTCCTGGTAGCCCTAAACGCCGTCTCCAGTCATTCGGCTCCTCTGCCAGCTAGGCAACAGCCCGATGTCTGAGCACGCATGCGCACCTGAACACACTTGGCTACTGGGAAACAGAAGTTTGTGTCCGGAGTGTTGTAGGCAATAGAAATTCGAGAGTTAGTTATTGGGCCCACTTGGGACTAAAGGCAGTTGAAATTTTGCAAGTGTTTAGGGACATGACTCTCAGAGAAGCAGTCACAATGCCACCTGTCCTCTAGACCCAAGTGCGGGCGAAGTGGCTTGGGCAGAGCTGCGTGCTGCCGCACAGTAGAGTGAAGGGCACAGGCGCCGGGATGTGTGTTAACAATCACTGTAGTGCTATGGTTTGACCCTGGTTTTGCCTCCATGGTTCATAAAATAATGGTGCTTCTGCCCTGGCCAGTGTGGCTCAGTTGGTTGGGTATCTTCCTGCAAACCAAAAGGTCGCTGGTTCAATCCCCGGTCAGGGCACAGGCCTGGGTTGCGGGTTGCGGATTCCATCCCCCGTTGGGGTGTGTACATGAGGCGGCCAATCTGTATTTCTCTCCCACGCCACTGTTTCTCGCCCTTTCTCCCTCCCTCCTGTCTCTAAAATCAAAAATAAAATAAAATATTTTAAAAGTAATAAAAATGGTGCTTCTTACATCTGATCATGTCACCGTATCTTTTTTGCCAAAGATATGGGACTGCTGAAGGGAGTATTGGCACGCTTGAGGCACTAAAGGGTGTGGAAAGGAGTGGTGAAAATGGGCTTCTCAGCCCCAGAACTACGGACATTCAGGGCTAGATACCTCTTTGCCACAGGAGGTTATCCTGTGCATTACGGGATATTTAACAACATCCCTGGCCTCTGCCCGCCAGATGCCAGTAAGGGGTACACCCCTCCCCAGTTGAGACGACCAAAAAATACCCCCAGGTATTGCCAAAAGTCCCCTTGGGGGAGACAAAAGTCACTACAGTGAAAATGACTGGCTTAAAGAAAGAGATGAATTCTAATTCCTAAATCCTCCTATCAAAGCACAGACTGAAAATCAGAGATTTTCTAAGGCTACCTGTGGTCAAGGAATCTCTGCTTGCTTGCAGTGGAAAAGCTGAGAAGATCAAGAGTCGGACTTAAACATTTGATCCTATGAGTTGCCAAGTTACAGTGTTCGTGTCACTCATAACCGCCCCAGTTCTCTGATGTGAAAACATGCAGGACCTTGAGAATGGGAATGGCGATGTGTGAGCGAATGCAGATGAACCAGAGTACCTTTGGGTCTCAGCCTGCAACGGAGCTCACTTGCAGGAGACTTGGTCACAGCTGCCCTGTCTGATGCTGCAGTTACCACCTTGCTTGAGAACTCTTAATAGCTTCATTGGAGCTCACTGACAGAAAAAGCCCTTCCTCCCCCTCCTCTCCACACTCTTCATTTTCCCCAAACCTATAAAAACAGTCAGACTCCAGTGTGCCACAGAAAGATAAATACAGAATCTGACCCAGGAGAAGGCTTACACCAAAAATTATCCGCACAGCACTGGCCAGGTGGCTCCGTTGCTTGGAGCATCGTCCCACACACCAAAAGGTGGTGGATTCCATTCCCGGTCAGTGTGCGTAAGGGAAGCAACGGATCGATGTTTCTCCCTCACATCAGTCTGTCTCTCTCTCTCAAATAATAAATAAACGTGCCCTCAGGTGAGGATTTTAAAAATTTACATAAACCCTGGCAAATATAATATAATATGAGGGTGCTAGAACAGAAGGGATAATCATAGTCTTCTATCGGGCTGAACTTATCAATACAGGGATGCGTACCACGGACTTTGGACTCAGTATGCTGATGCAAGCAGCTGCAAACAGCGCTAAACAGTTTCCGTAGCTGGCTGACTGCAATCCAGGCTCCAGAGCAGTCCACCTTAAGTAAAGTTAACTTGTCAGAGGTTCCCTGGGATAAAGAACAGGAAGAATCTCAGGTCTTAGCGAGATAAGAGTGTTAGAGTGGATTACCATGTGTGACCTGCTCACTTGCATTCTAACTTTGGTCCTTAAAAGAGCTCACATGCCTCCTTGAGAAACATCGAGTTTCATGCATCCTAAGATGCATATTTTTCATGTCTCTGCTATGAGGATGTATTATAAATTATTGTACATCATCACACTTTGCCAGTGGTTTTCTTTCCGCCTAAGCAGTTCATGAAACTATAGTGTACCTTATCATTGATGGTGTTGTGGATTTGATTCTAAGAGGTGTTGTGGCTGTTTGCAGGTATGCTAGGAGATGGTGCTGACTTCGGGAGCATGGACACCAGTTTCCTTGCGTACTAGAGGCAAGAGCAGAATTTCATTTCCAGGACAGAAGGGGGGTATGATACCCGTGGCCAGCAGGGCCAGCGTGGTGATCAGAAAAGTCTAATGTAGGGAATGTGGGGCAGTGTCCAATAATCACATATTCTTTAAAAACAATTTTTATTTACTTTTAGAGAGAGAGAAAGAGAATCATCAGTTTATTGCATTTGTTGGTTGATTCTTGTGTGTGCCTTGACTGGGGATTGAACCCACAACCTTGTCCTATGGGGACGATGCTCCAACCAACTGAGCTACCTGGCCAGGGCTAATCATGTGTTCTTCAGAACTAAACCAGGTGGGCAGCCCACTAATGTCTGGCCTCTAGGCCTAGCAAACCGAGACCTGTGCTAAATCATCACAATAGATAACACAGCCAGCCATGCATCCAATTCCCAGAACTGAATCATTTCGTAGACTCAGGGTACCCTGAGTGAAGTATTAGCTTGCCAACACTGCTATAATACAGACCACAGACCGGGGGGCTTGGAACAGCATAAGTGTATTGTCTCGTGGTTCTGGAGGCCAGAAACCCAAAACCAGCAGGGACATACTTCCTCTGAAGGCACTAGGGAAGAATCTTTGCTTCTTCTTCCTAGTAAGTCATCTTTGGTGTTCCTTGGCTTGTAGTTGCCTCACTCCAACCTCTGACTCCAAATCACGTGGCCTTCTTCCCCACCTGCCTGTGTCTCCGCTCCTACAAGGAGCAGTCATTGGATTTAAGGATCACCCCAATTTGGTGTGACCCCAGGTACTGGGGACTAGAACTCACACATATCTCTCTGGGGAGGACACCACCGAATCTACTAATCTGCTTCCCCACCCCCACTTCCTCCACCACAAAAACCAGGGTCCTTAGTCACAGACCTCAGAAATCAACCCTGCTTTAAACAGAAAGTTAGCCAGTGAAAGCCTCTGAGGTGGCTCAAGAACCAAGCTTGCACCAGAAACAGCACCCATAACTGCTCCCCTGGTCTTGGCTGGTGAGGATGTCACCTCCGCCAGCACGGAGCATGGGTGGCTTCGGTTTGCACCCCTGACGCCACGTGTGCCAGACACCAGACTTCATTTCTGAGGGAGCTGAGTCTTCAAAGTTGCCGCCAGCAAGAGGTTTTTCCATTCGCTGTTGTAACTGGATATGAGAAACTAGGAGGCACCCAGCAACCCCCTGGTTCCCACCCATGTCCCCGCCGCCTCATTATGGTGCCCATGTAGGATTCACGGTGAGGCGAGTACATCCTGTAAGGTCCACGCTCTGTGCTGCCTTAGAGTGATTCCTCGGTGAGGCTGTATGTATGCTCTGTGGAGCATTGGGATGGTGGGTAAGGCATTCTGTAAGGCTGTGCACCATGCGGTGGATGGAACACGGCAGCTGGGAAAATGCATTCTGAACCGATGTGTCTGGTTTAGCCGCCTCCCTACACCAAGGCCGCCACTTGTTCACGAGCCCGAGGGGCAGTCGTTGGATGGATGCAGAAAGAAACTGACTGGAAGGCCCAATGGGTCGTCCTGTCCACCTGGGTATCAGGGGTGAGAAAATGCCCACACTCCACACCTATCCCAAGAAGGCCCTGCAGGTGCCCTTCCACACACTTCCTCGCACCAGTCCTCCATTCTTGTCCTTCCAAGTCCCTAAACAGCTACCGAAAATTCATAAGTTGTTGCCTACGGATTTGGTCAGATCTTCACCTCGGTGTAGCTTACCTTCAATTAAAAAAAAAAAAAAAAGACCATGAAATGTACTGTTCAAAGTCCTGCCCATTGGGAGAACTTCGTACACCTGCCTTCAGGGCCCCCCTAACCCGGACTAAGACCCACGGCTGCCCACTCTGCCAGGTCACACACACCAACGAAACTTTGCCCTCCTCGGGCAGCTGATCACAGGGAGCTGCCTTTCTTTGAGACCTCGAGGTACAGGTTGGGGGAAAGGTGACAGGGGGGCAGGAATAGGCACACTGAGGGTGTGGCTGCTTTGTAACTTACACATATCTTCTTTTAGGACCTGCTCAGGTCTGGTCCTTAACATCCCCGTCACCTTGATCATGGAAAGCTGCGACATAAACCCAAAGGGAAAAGGTAGGAAAAAAGTAATACAGTAGCTCTGGCCGGTAGCTCATTGGTTAGGGCATCATCCCAACATGCTAAGGTTGGAGGTTAGATCCTGGGTCAGGGCACATGCAAGCATTCACCAGTGAATGCATCAGTAAGTAGAATAACAAATCAATGTTTCTTTCTCCCTCTCTAAAATCAATCAATAGAAATGCTTTTTAAAAGAAATAAGATAAAAGCAGAAATCAATGAAGTAGAAACCAAAAGACAATAGCAAATATTAACAAGGTCAAAATCTGTTTTTTTAAAAAGACTAATAAAATAGCCCTGGCTAGTGTGGCTCAGTGGATTGAGCACGGGCCTGCAAACCAAAGGGTCACCGGTTCAATTCCCAGTCAGGACACGTGCCTGGGTTGCTGGCCAGGTCCCCAGTGGAGGGCACGTGAGACACAACCACAAACTGATGTTTCTCTCCCTCTTTTTCTCCTTCCCCTCCCCTCTCTCTAAAATTAAATAAATAAAATGCTCTTTTAAAAAAGACTAATAAAATGGTAAAGCCTTTGGTGCGGTTGATCAAAGGAAAAAATAGCCCAGAAGGCACAAATACAAAATTGGAGCTCTAACAGTAACAGCTATTTATAGTACAGGCCGTTACGAGCAAATGTTGATAAACATGAAGCAGACGTACGAGGTGGACAAATTCCTAAGAAAATGCAACCTAACAGAGTGACTGAAGGAGAACGAGAAATAATCATCTGCCCTATTTTCACAAAGAAATCAAATTGGTAGTTAAGAATTCTCTCACAAAGAAACTCCAAGCCTCAATGCAAGGGTCAAATGATTCTAATCTTACATGCAATTTCTGTAGCATAAAAAGAATTTGTCAATCAACAAAACATGAAAAGTACAAACCAAGGGGGAAAAATCAATAAATTTGGCTTCACCAGAATTAAGGACCTGTGTCCATCAAAGGAGACCACAGAACTTGAGTCCCAGCTAGTGACGACAGAGAGCTGAAAATCTAAAGTTATGGCAAGAAAAAAGCTGAAGAAACTGAAAATTAATGACTCTTCTTGTACCCATTGGAAAGCTGGGGTCAGGGGCAGGCGACTACCCCGAAGACTGGAGACAGGCAGCTGCGGGGAAGAAACTGGGCCTGAGCACCTGCTACCCCCGGACAAGGGTGGGTAAGAAGTCAAAACATTTTTTTTTTAAAGATTTCATTTATTTATTTATTTTTAGAGAGGGAAGGGAGGGAGAAAGAGGGAGAGAGAAACATCAATGTGAGGTTGCTGGGGGCCGTGGCCTGCACCCAGGCATGTGCCCTGACTGGGAATGGAACCTACAATGCTTTGGTTTGCAGCCCGTGCTCAATCCACTGAGCTATGCCAGCCAGGACTAGAAGTCTAAACATTTTTAATGCATTGGTAAAGGCTGCCTGTGGCCTGGGCCTGGGGTGAACGTGGGAAGCTGTGGGAGCTGCAGACATTGGAAGGTTCCAAGTCTTAGGTTCTCCCCCCAGGAGCTGGAAAGAACTTTGAGGAAGTTCCCCTGTGGGGCTGGCTGGGGCGAGTAAACAACAGGCACTGCTGAGACACCCTGCGGGCCCTGTCACCTGTGGGGGCGAACCAAAGCCCTACTTTGCAGTGGAAGTCAACACAATCTGCAACCCGAAGGCTCTGGTGGGGACCCACCAGAGCTGGGGAAGGAAAAGACAGTGACAGCCGCCAATGAAAAGCTGCCCAGATTCATGCTCCCTGTTTCTGCTAGGAAATCAAAGAATTAAACTGCAGGAGAAAGGCCAAAAATTATAGCCCGCAGGCCGTGGTGGAAACCCGTTACAGCTGGGAAAGGAAACAGGAAAATGAGTGCTGTTTACCCCTGGGGAGGGCAGGAATACGTGCTAAGTCCAGCTTCACTTCTAGAAAGAGGCAAGAACACTAGTGAAGCCACACCTTCAAGTCCCACATTCCAGTGCCCAAGCGCCACTGACGTTAGTCGGAGAGTGTCCTTTTTCCCTGCCATTAACGCAAATGCTAGCAAGTATACAGGAAACTTAAGGGGAATACAGCTGGAGGGAGCTGCGGGCTCTCTGGGGAGCAGCAGGGAAGACCTGCAGCCAAGCATGGAAACAATCAGGTATTATATATCACAGCCTCTGGTGCTTTGCCTTTTTTTTTTTTTTTTAAGTTTTGTTGTTTCTTCTTTTTTTTTTTTTTTAGTTTTCCAAAGATTTATTGAAGCAGAAATAAATTGATCAGGTACTTGTTGGGCAAAATAAGCAGTTTTTATGGTATTCAAAACTACTTTTTAAAAAGTATTCTAGCACAGCCTTCTTCATAAACTAGATTACCTTGTAAACTTTTTTTTCTAAATCTCTTAGGAGTCTTGGTTTAAGAACTAGAGCTTGTGCCTTGGTTGGTGTGGCTAGGTTGCAGGTTCGATTCCCGGTCCGAGCACAGATAGGAGGTGACCAAACCAAGCTTCTCTTTTGAATCAATGTTTCTCTCTCTTTTTTCCTCTCTCCCTAAAAGCAATGAAAAAATGTCCTGGGGTATGGATTAAAAAAAAAAAAAGAACTAGAGCTACTCCTATTTCAACTCTATCTTGCATTCCTGAAAAACTGCAGAAAGGCACTTGAAAGCTGTTTCTTTAAGACATGGATTTCATTTTTATTCTTGCTGGTATATATTGCTGCACCAAGGGTGTGCAATTTTCTTTCGAGATCCTCATGATGCTGAGAAGTTTCACTGATGGATGACCTGCCATCTCTAGTTCCAATGGTCTTAGTCGAAGGTGTCCTTTTTGAGTGGGTATCAACCAGAGGGGGTGACTCCAGACTGGTTTCCCTCAGGTTTAGGGAAGAAAAGTTGGGAAGCAGCAGAGAAGTCCTGCTCGCCGTCCCTTCCAGCAGCTTCCTGTAGGTGGCGATCTCAATGTCAAGAGCCATCCTGACATTCAGCAGGTCTTGGTATTCTCGAAGGTGAGGAGCCATTTCTTCATTTTCTGAACCACATCTCGCAGGTGGCCAGTAGCGTCTTGCTAGTCAGCAGCTTCCACAGCAAAGCGCTCCTCCATTCCATGCACCTGGCGTTCCAGAGACTCAGTTCTTCTAAATGCATCCACATTGCTGGTGAGGAACTGCCCCTCTTTCCCATACTCATTCGACTCCTGCTTTGCCTGGTGCAAGGTATCATCCCGGTTAGCAGCCTCAGAGAGGTCAGCAAACCTGGACTTGAGCCATTCCTCAGCCTTCCTGAAGGTTCTTGGCAGCCACGCTTTCATACTGTGGACGTGCGTCACGCAGGGCTGAGGTGAGGTCAGGCTTGGAAACATCCGCATCAACTCAGACGTGCTGCGCCTGCATCTGGGCCCACCGCTCCTGGATTTCCTCGTAGTGGAGTTTCTTCCAAAGGCAATCTCTTCTTGCAAGGATTCCACTTTACGCTCAAGGTCAAGTCGTGCCAAAGAAGCACTGGCAGCATCCTGTCTGAAGGACTGTGGGGTGCCCTCGGCTCCCTCTCTCTGAAGCATGTCCTGCAGCTTCTCCCGGAGCCGCATTAGGTCCTCAGCCAGGTTATCGGGCTCCCCCTCAATGCAGGCCTTGAGCTGGGGAGCTGGTGCCCCTGCAGGCGCAGCTCCTGCACCTCCTCCTCCTAGAGGTCCCCCAGGTGCGCCTTGCCCTGGCCTTTAAGCTACTCATCAACCATCAAGATCTTGTTCTGCTGCTCCGGGAAGCGCAGTTTGTTGATGTGGTTGGTGAAGCAGTCTTTCAGCTGCGGTAGCACCACCTTCTCGTTGGTGCGGGTGTTCTTGACCTTGGTATTGACGGCGTCAGCCAGAGAGAAGTCTGTAAGAGTCCTGCGGCAGCCGCACGCCGGCGACGCTGCTTCACATGCGCACAATCGAGGAGCGCGCAGAGTACACAGTGCGCTGGAGGAGACCTACACACTGTGGCTAATGCTGGCGCGCCACACACTGCCCAGGCTGTAGAAGCCGATGGCCATGGTCGCGTAGCTCTGCCTGGAGCTTGGCCAGCTGGCGGTGCCGGGGCACCGAACGTCCTGTGGTAGGGAGAGGAGGTCACGGACCTGGTGGGCTGGCTCCAGGGGAACAGGCAAGCAAGGGCGTGGCAGGTGTGAGCGGTGGGGGCGCTGCTGCGTCTCTGGTAAGGGGATCCCAGTGGGAGAGTGGCAGAGAGCTGGTGCAACCAGTGGTACACCCAGTCCAACTTCTTAATAGATTAACACGGGCTCTCACACTGCAGACACAGCAAAAGAAAAGCCATGTGCAGAGGCAACCACTAATCTCTCTCTCTCTGGATTTGCCTATTCTGGATGTTTCACATAAATGGGATCATACGAGGCAGATGAGCATGTACCAGGTCTTTATTTCTTTGTATTACTGAATGCTATTACACTGCGTGGACATACCACATTTTGTCTATCCGTACGTCAGTTGATGAACGCTTGGGTAGTTTAAACTTTTCGGCTCTCATGAGTAATGCTGCTGTACATCATAGACACACCTCTGTGTGGACATGTGTTTTTGTTCCTCTTGGGTGTAGACCTGGGAGTGGAATTTCTGGATCTTACGGTAGCTCAATATTTAGAATTTTGAGGAACTGCCAAGCTGTTTCCTAAAGTGGCTGTACCAGATTACATGCCCACCAGCAGTGTATGAGGGTTTCGGTTTCTCCACATCCTCACCAACAACTGTCGTCGCATCACGGGTCTTTTCCATTATAGCCATTTCACCGGGCATGCGGAGGCATCTCGCTGCGGTTGTAATGTGAGTATCCCTAATGACCACCAACCCAGCAACATAGAAAAAGGGGAATACATCACAATCAAGTGGGATTCAGCTCATGGCTAGTTCAGTGTATGAAAATCAGCCAGTGCAATTCACCATATTGACAATAAAATAAGAAAAACCATATGGTCGTCTCAGTATATTCAGAAAATTCATGACAAAATTCATCATTCATTTATAATTTGAAAACATCTCAGCAAACCAGGGGTAGAAGGAAACTTTCCCAACCGAATAAATGAAATATCCAAATAACCCCTCAACTAACATCATAATTAACGGGGAGAGACTGAATGCTTCACCCTTAAATTTGGGAGCCAGACAAAGCTGTACTCTCATCACTCCACTGAACATCGCAATACTAATAGAAATCCTAGCCGGTTCAATAAGGAAGAAAATCACCTCTTAACACTCAACAATAAAAAGATAACCCAATTTTTTAAGAGGGCAAAAAAGCCATGAGAAAAAAAAATCACCAAAGAAAATATACAGATGACAAACACATAAAAAGAAGTTCATTAGTCATTAGGTAAATACAAATTAAAGCTATGATGCAATACCATCACACACACCTGTTAGAATGGCTAAAAAGAAAATGGCGATAGCAAATATTAAGAGGGAACTCCCATCCGTTACCAATGGGCGTGCAAAACGGCACTGCTGCTTCGGAATACAGTTCAGCCACTTCTTTTCAAGCTGTTACCACACTTCTTTTCAAGCTGTTACCACATGGCCGGGCAATTCCAGTCTTATTTACCCCCAAGAACTAAAACCTTCTGGTCACACAGAAACCTATACGCAACTGTTTACAGCAGGTGTATTCATAAACACCCAAAACTGGAAACAACCAAGACATCATATCCTTCAAGGAGTGAGTAAACAGTCATACATCCACACAGGGCCCACTTAGCAAAAACCAGGAATGAGCTAATGATTCACACAACACTGACATTTTCTTTTTTAAAAAATATTTTATTTATTTATTTTTTAGAGAGGGAAGGGAGGGAGAAAGAGAGAGAGAGAGAGAAACATCAATGTGCGGTTGCTGGGGGCCATGCCCTGCAACCCAGGTATGTGCCCTGACTGGGAATCAAACCTGCGATGCTTTGGTTCGAAGAACATGGGCATTTTCAATAAAAGAGGTGAAAGGCCACATAGTGTTTGATAGGGACAGAAAACAGATCCGTGGTTACCCGGCATTGAGGGAAGGGTGAGAAATTGATTTTCGGACAGTAGAACTGTGCTGTATGGTACTGGGGTGAAGAGTGGCTAAGACCATTTGTCAAAACCCACAAAACTGTCCACCTTAAAGAATTAACTTTCCTTAGTGCAGATTTGGGGCGGGGGCAGGGGTGGGTAGTCAGCCGAGATGTTCAGGAAATTCCGGGCTATAATGGGGACTATGGAAGTAAATTTTACTTAAGTTACAAATGTATGTAACATAATGTCACTGAAGAAATGGGGGGTGGGGAGAAAGTGTGCCAAAGCCACTGGAAACTAGTTCTTTGGAGAGTATAAAGCTACGACAAAAAGGACTGTGTATCAACAGTGTACATGGTAAGCTTGTGTCTCAAAAGGGTGTGGGTTATCAGTTCTCAGTCTGCTTTACACACACATGCAGATAGATAAATATGTAGGTCTGGGTGCACTCATGGGGTAGAACAGAAATGTGTTTCTGAGCTCTGTCCACTGAGAGGGGCGAAAAGCGGTGACCGGCAGGTGCGCCCAGTCTTTCTCCGACACAATGAACCGGGCTCCCTGGGCTAATGACTTGATTCTGGTGCGGTTGCAGGGAAAATGTAAGGTGAGCCTGGACATTTGTGATCCCGGAAAGTAAGGAAGTGGCGGGGAGTCAGAGTGGACAAGTCAAAAGGCAAAGCACTCCCAGTGGCCAAACCTGGAACAATTTAAGCAACAAAATTAAAAAAATACTGCACTGGAACCAGAAGAGTAAAGTAAATATCTATGAGTCCATGCTGATAAATGATTGAATAAAAGAAATAAATGGGTCAGGAGAAACAAATCATTCTTCCAGGAAAATTCCAAACAATGTAGATACTCTCCCCTCCTGCAGGAGAAACAGTTTCCCACTTCCATGTGAGTGTGGGCTGGTCCTGGCGACTCTCCTCCAAGGGAGGACGGAAAGGGAAAGTCAGTGGCAGGACAGTGGAGGACCTGGAAGCCACATCATCTGAACCACACGGTCACGGTTAGCAACACCCATGACTAAGTCGTGACTGGCCATCAGTCATCATGTCCCCTGATAAGAGGGAACCTCCCCTTTGTCTTATTTCTAAAAATAGCTAACCCCAGTGTATCCATAAAAGAACACCAGACACACCCAGATTGAAAGACATTCCACAGAAAAATCCAGCTAGTACTCTTAAAAACCATTAAGGTCACGAACAATTAAGGCATGACTAAGAAACTGTCCCAGGTTGAAAGAAACCAGTCAGACATGATTAAGTGCAATGTCACATCCTGGAACAGAAGAGACCACTAGTGGAAATACTGGTAAAGTATGAATGATCTGCAGTTTACTTAGCTAATAGTATTGTGCCAGTGTTCATTTCTTAGTTGTGATAAATGTGCAGTGGTTATGTGAGATGCTAATGTTAGGGGAGCCCTGGCTGGTGTGGCTCAGTGGATTAAGCACCAGCCCTCAGGGTGAAAGGTTGCTGGTTCGATTCCCAGTCAGGGCACATGCCTGGGTCACAGGCCAAGTTCCCGTTTGTGGGCATAGGAGAGGCAACTGATTGTTTCTCTTACACTTTGATGTTTCTCTCCCTCTCTTTCTAAAAATAAATAAATAAAATATTTTTTTAAAAAGATGTTAATATTGGGGGAAGCTGCAGGAAAGGTATATGAACTTGTATCATCTCTTCAACTTTTCTGTAAATCTACAGTTATTTTAAAGTAAAAGGCAGAAAAAAAAAGAAACCAAAAGGGAAATGAAAAACAATCAGGAGAAGATAGTTGCAACATATATAGTCACAAAAGATTAAAAACTACGTTTACAAAACTTCTATAGGTAGGAAAACAACGCATTAGAAAAAGACAAAAGAATTAAATGGGTATTTCACAAAGTAGCACAGACAGCCTCTAAACGTGTGCAAACGTTAGTAATTCAAGACATGCTGAATCAAATAAGAATTATCACTCCAGACACACCAGACTGACAAGTGGTAGCACACACGTGGAAGGGTGTAAATTGGTACAAGCACATCGGAAAACAGTATGGCATTGCCAAGTGAAGTGAAGCATGCCCATAGCTTTTAATGTGCAACGTCCAGTGGTGCTACTCAGCACTGCCCCTAGGAAGACGCAGCATGTATATATCAGGATGTGTTCATAAGCAGGCCCCTACCAGGGCTTTGGTACTGGCTCCATACAGGTAACAAGCAAACGTTCGTGCACGGTAATATGAGTAAAGTATGAAATATTCATATAATGAAATACTAAAAAGCACTAAAAAAATCAGTGAATGAGTATTGTATTATATTTTATTATATAATATGCATATTAACATGAATTAGTCTAAAAATAATACTTAATAAAAGCAAGAACAGCCCTGGCCAGTGTGGCTCAGTGGATTGAGTTGCGGTTCGATTCCCAGTCAGGGCACATGCCTGGGTTGTGGGCCAGGTCCCCCAGCAGGGGGCGTGCAAGCGGCAACCACACATTGATGTTTCTCTCCCTCTCTTCCTCCCTTCCCTTCTCTAAAAATAAATAAATAAAATCTAAAAAAATAATAATAAAAACAAGAACAAGACTACTTATATAGTTTTATTTATAGGGTTAAAAAATTGGTGAAACTAAATATAACTTTAGAGCTAGATACAAAGTATTACTACAATTTTACAGAAAAGTTTAGGGTAACAGCGACTTCTGGGGGAAACGGAGGAGATACAACAGGGCTTCTGATTTGTTTGTTTGTTTTTGCAAAGAGGGAGTGGCTGATTGTGCTGAGTGGTGAAATCAACAACACAGAAGTCCCAGCTCTGTCTACTTACAGCTTCAGCGGGAATGGTGCAAGCAGGAGCTGAGGGGGCTGACTGAAGAGGGAGTGGATGGCGGGCAGTGGCCTTGTGTGTGGATACCTATCAAGTGTTAGGTAGGAGGAGGAGCAGGGAAACATGGCAATCGCTGGAGGAAGCTGGTACAGTCAAAAAGGTTTTGCCTGTCTTTGAAGGTAAGAGACACCAGAGCTGATACAAATGCTCCTTTTGGTTTGTTCTCTCTCTACAGTCTCATCAGGTCCTTGCGATAAGGAAGGGAATGCACGTGTGTTGATCTAGGACCCCCTGTGGAACGAGGACCTGGACTTCATTACACGTGAAGCCAGAAGGAAGCAGACGGATAGAGATGTAAAAAAAAATTTTAATTTGGGTAGTGAAACGATACATTTCCATTTGAGGGCTTCAGTTTTCTCAACCAAGTCTAGATGAAATCAGCTATACTAATAGAAATAAAATAAGAAAGGAGGAGTAGCTATGTGGAAGGGAACAGTCTGAAATACGCATCTTGGACATGGGAAAGCAAGCCTACTGGTAGAGTGGTTCTCAAACTTTAATGTGTCAGAAAATGCCAGTTGCCAATGCCAGCCCAGAGGTTCTGATTCAGCGGGTCTGGGAGAGTATGAGAGTTTCCACTTCTAATGAGTTCCCAGGTGGTTCTGATGCTAATGGGCAGAGGACCAGGCCGTGAGAGACACGATGCTGGGGCAGGGGGTGGGGGGAAGCATAACTGCCAAATAGTATTCGGTATCAAACAGAGGCACAAAACCATGAATTTAAAGTGAACCCCATCAGCCCATGTGACTTTTCCCTCGGCGGTGTCCTGCTGCTCTGGCAGAGGCACAGAAGAGTGCAGGCAGGGCTCATCCGGGAACGGGGTTTCTAGGTGAGTCGGGTGGTGGGAGAGGGTGCAGGGGACTTGTGGGTATTTTTAAGGCAGGGATTGTAATGGACAGTGAGAGACAGGAGCGAACAAGACAGCCCATAGGCGATGAGCTCAGGCACTGTGCTGCAGGGGTACCTGAGCAGGCAAAGCGGATGGGGGAAGAATAGTGGTCGGAGAGTGAAGTGCTGACATCTCAGAGCGGGTGCGTTTTGCGGGCGTGGTAACGGGGTGTGAAATGTGAATACGCAGGAGGCCAGGGCATTGCACTGTGTATCTAAGTGGGCACTGAGGTCCCTGAGAGTGATGTTACAAACTGGGGTGGAGAGGAGGGAGGGAAAGCCCTCCGTGTGTGATGTGGCCGAGCGAGTGGTCAGGACGGTAACTGTGGGGAGGAGAGGATATGGAAGCTGGTCTTGAAGGCTGTGTTGAAATGTGTGCGGTGCTGGGGGGGGGGCAGCAGAGAGAGAGGTAACCAGTCCTCTACACGCTTGCCTCCAGTGTGGGGGGGTGAGTGGGAGGGGCAGGAGAACACTGCTCTGAACCTTCAGTGAGGGTCTGCTTCCTCCCGTTCCTGGCTACGGCAGCCCTAGGATCGACTCTCCAGATTCTCCACTATTAATAGCGGGAAAGGAAGCTCTAAAGAATGCCCAGGAAGAGGGTGTGTGGAAGGAGGGCAGGAAGGCGGAGAGCTGGGAGGCTCTGGTGTGGACACCAGAGTCTACCACTCCTTCCTTTGTTACCCCAGCTCACCTCCCCCAGCTGCTGTTATCTCTAGGGAAATAAAGCCAGAAACCTCCATGGGGGCACAGCGAAAGGGCAGAAGGCAGGCAGGGTAGGCTGATGTCTAGTGGGACAGAGGAAAGGGCTCAGACTGGGACGTCAGAGACCTGAAGCTTTCTGTCCTGGTCCTGCCTCTGATCCACAAGGTCTCGGGTGAGTCCTTGTGCTTCTGTAAAAGAAACACATCTGTGGCCCTAGTCAGTGTGCTCAGCTGGTTGGAGCATTGTTCTATAAACTAAAAGGTCACAGGTTCAACTCCTGGTCAGGCGCATGCCTGAGTTGCAGGTGTAGTCCTGATAGGGGTGAGTGGGAGAGGCAACCACACATCAACGTTTCTCTCCCTCTTTCTCCTTCCCTTTCCCTCTAAAATCCATAAGCAAGTCCTCAGGTGGAAAAAAACAAAAACACATCTATGAAATGGGTTAGATGACTTCTAAGGTCCCTGAGAATGCATAGGTATTTTCCCATGTGTGATGCTGTGTTCGAACACAGGCCGCCTTTGCTGTGACAAAGAGCCATCCTAACATGCCACTTCGGAGTGACCTCGAAACTCCTTTCTCCAACATGTGACAACACGTGACATCGGCTTTGTGAACCTCTCCCTCCGCAGACCGGGAAGGGGCCTCGATGCTGCCTCAGGTTCCCTCTGGATGAAGTGGGAGCCCCTCCTGGCTCTCTACTCTAGGGCCCCTTCCTCTCAGACCTCAAATCCATTACTGCCAGGTTTCCGGGTAGGAGCTGGAAGTTACAGTGGGGCTGGCACAATGGGGGAGCTTTGGAAGGATGCAGGCCCCAAACTCTCGGGTCCATAAGGGACCTGGGGCTCCCTGGGAGCTGAGAGGGGCCACTGGAGGCCTGGGCAGCACTTCCTCCAGCGCCGGTCCAGCAGATCTCCCATCCTTACACTGCATTCAACCTTCTTTACTCTCTGTCCCTCGTTCTGAAAGAGGGGATACAACCACCCCCGTGTTATGTCCCCACCTCTGTGCTTCTGGAGTTCTGTAAGTCACCACCCCTTATTCCAGCTGGGTCCTCACAAGCGCCCCACCTCAGCCGAGTTGGGTCATCCTTTCCCACTGCCTCCCTCTTGCTTAGCTGGGTACTAACTACCTTCCCCCAAGAAGCCTTCTGAATTCCCCTCTCTGCCCTGGGCAGGGGGTGGGAGTCCTGTCCTTCCTGGAAGCTGCTTGCTGTGGTGTTCTGCCCTGGGTGTCACATCAGTCCTTAACTCCCCCTTACAAATGCTTGTCCTCTGTAGCATTAAGAAAGCTCATTCACAGCCCTGGCTGGTGGAGCTTGGTGGATTGATCGCGGGCTGTGAACCAAGGCATCACAGGTTCGATTCCCAGTCAGGGCACATGCCTGGGTTGCAGGCCACGGCCCCCAGCAACCGCACACTGATGTTTCTCTCTCACTCTTTCTCCCTCCCTTCCCTCTCTAAAAATAAATAAATAAATAAAATCTTAAAAAAAAAAAAAAGAAAGAAAGAAAGAAAGCTCATTCCACCCTGACCAGTGTGGCTCAGTGCCACAAAGTGAAGGGTTGCCAGTTAGGTTGCTGATTCAATTCCCGGTCAGGGCACACGTCTGGGTTGCAGGCGTGGTCCCCGGCTGGGATGAGTACAAGAGGCAACCAATTGATGTTTCTCTCTTACATCCATGTTTCTCTCCCTTTCTTTTTCCCTCCCTTCTTCTCTCTCTAAAAATAAGTAAAATCAAGAGAAAGAAAGATCAAGCTAGCCAATCTCACTACCTCCAGCCCCCAAAAGGTCCTAACCAGGTTGCTGGGGGTGGGGAGGGCCATGAAACCCAATCGAGGTGGACGGCACCAGGAAGGGGCATGTGGCCAGGAGAGTGCCCTGACAAACAAGGGTCAGAGCTCTGGACCAGGAGCCTGGGGAGGGGAGCAGGGCAGCTGCCTCACCTGCCTCCCCCTTACCAGCCAGCTGTGGTGGTCCCCCAGGTCTGCACTGGGCTTGGGGGAAGCCCAGACCCTGTCTGTGCCTGGGGTCTTGTACCGGTTTCCTGTGGCTGCCGTTGGAATTCCCACAAGCTGGGTGGCTTAAAACAACAGCAATGTATTCCCTCAGACTCCCGGAGGCCGGAAGTCTGGACCCAGTGAGTGGGCAGGTCTGCCTCCTTCCGGAGCCTCCCCGGCGGAAGCCTCCCTTGCCCCTTCCAGCTGCTGGCCGCTAGTTGGCACTCCTTGGCTTGCAGCGGCCCCACTCCGATCTCTGTCACCACGGTCACACTGCTGCCTCTTCCTTGCAGTTCTCTTACAGAGAAACTTGTCAACGAGAAAAAGTGTGACCGCCAAGGCAAACTTGTCAGCGAGCACCTGGGTGATCCAGGGTGACCTTACTTCCAGATTCTTAGCTTAGTCACATCTGCGGAGACCCTGTGTCCAAACAAGGCCACAATAGCAGGTTTCAGGGATTTGACATCGACGTCTTTTTATTTTGGGAGAGGGGGATGTTTTTCAGCCCACCACATCTGAGAAGTGGGGATAATGTCCTCTGGGGCCTCTCTCTGTACCCCTCCCAACAGCCCTTGGGCCACGGGCCCCAAAGACGCACCCGGTCAACTCCCTGGTGCTGCGGCCCGAATGCCTGGTGTCCACCCAGATTCCCGTGCCGAAGCCCCACCCCACAGCGCGATGGCATTAGGACACGGGGCCTTTAGGAGGTTCACATAAGGTCAGGAGTAGATCCCCCCCACCTGCCCATGATGGGGTTAGTATCCTCGGAACCGAGGAAGAGCTTCCTGTCTGTCTCTGCGTGGTGAGCACACGCGGGAAGGCGGCTGTCTGAAGGCCAGGAAGGGGGCTCGCTCCCTGGTCGTGGGCTTGCAGCCTCCAGAACTGTGAGAAAGAAGCGTCGTTGTCCAGGCCACTCAGGCCACGGGATTTTGTTGCAGCTGCCCATGCCCACGCTGCCTGAGACGAGAGGCTGGGAGTGGCGGTTCATAATGAGAATGAGAACAGCAGGAGGAACGGCTCCAGTGTCTGGGGAAAGCCAGAGTCCCAACCTGCCTTTATCACCCTGAGTTCGGGCAAGCGGTCAGGCAGACACGTGTGGGCACAGGCTCTGGTCATGCCCCACCGTCCCCGGCCCTTCCCTGCGGCCCTGGGGCCCTGACTGCCGGCCCCCCGGTCTGCTTGTGCCTCTGGACAGCCGTGAGCACATCAGGGCATGAGGGCAGGCTCCTCGGCACGGCCTCTCCCAGAGGAGCCCGAGCCGCCCCCTGAGGGGAGATAATTCCGGGCATTCTTCAAACCTGGAATTGTTCGGCCCTTATCAGCTTCTTTCAGCTGGACTGCCGACACCCGCCCCCAGGGTGGGCCCTCGCAGGGCCGGTTCCCTGGGCAGAAGCGGGCAGCCACGTCCAGCATGGAGGTCTCCCGGGAATGGAGCAAGGCAGGCTTCACCTGGGCGCACCCTTCCCCACAGGTGAGGGCAACGAAGGCCAGAGGACCTCACCCCACCTCCTCTGCCCGGGCCAGCACCTACCTGGGACGTGGCCCAGAGCCTGAGGGCACCCCTCCAATCTGCATACACCCCAGCCCAGTCCCACGGGGCGATCCTGTCTCTCTTCCCCTTCCCCTCCACAAAACAGCAGCTGAGACCATCAGCTCCCAGGGGCCTAACATCCTGGGTTCAAGTCCCTGCTCCACCACACACAGGCCATGTGCCTGGCGAGGGTCTTAACACTGTTCCTCAGTTTCCCTGTCACAGTGAGGAGGGTGATAATGGTAACAAAGCCACACCGTTAAGTGCTGAGAGCAGCGCCTGCACATAGTCAGTACTCAGCCAACGCCAGTCACGCTGACACCCCATGGCAGCCAGAAAAGGCTCCCTCCCCTTGCCAGCCCGTCACCACCCCGCCACACCTGCCTCTTCCTGCTTGGGGAGGCTCGCACCGGCAGGGGCCTCGACCCGGGGGAGGGTGGACACAAGGCTTCCCCAGACCCGCCAGGGCTCTCCCAGGTTCCGCAGGGAGGCAGGTCTGCTCAGGGCAGAGGTGAGGGGGATGACAGCCCCAGATGAGGGGGTGCGCTGACATCTTCCCCGGGGAGGAAGAGGAACCTGAGGCCACGGTGGGGCCCGCTCCAGGAAGCTTCTGCAGAGAAGAGAAGCCTTGGGGGTGGGGGTCAGAGCAGGGGCAAGGAGGGAGGGGCTTTCCTGCTGGCAGCCTCACGTCTGGGCTGCCCTGGAGCCCAGGCCTCAGCATGCGGCCAGACCTCCCCTCTGTGACAGCTGTGTAAGGCCCACTGGGCTCTGGGACCTGTGCCTGGTGCTTGGGTCGCATGGGGAGAGGGGTGTGATGGGCGTGCCCGCCTCCTGCTCAGGCCCGGGCCTCCTCCTCCGAGTGAAGCCCAGCTCTGGCACCTGCCGTGTTCCCCACCCCACCCTGAGGGCCGGGGGTGTTGCTGAGACAGACTCGGGAAGGCAGTGGGGAGCTCACGGATCACTGGCCTCCACTGAGTGGCCCGCTTTTACCTCTCACTTAACGTTGAAAGTCCCCGAAAAGTTTTGATTACGAAGAAGCCGAAGTGCAGAAAGGTGAGCTGACCTGTTCAATGCCACAGCGAGCACGAGGTCAGCGGCCTTGGGTGCCAGCGTGGCCGAGGAGCAGCTCTCTCCAGGCCCTGTGTGGGGGGCCAGGCTGAGTGGGGGGCTGGCTCGGGCAGCCACTGTGTTGTTTGGGCCTCACTCCCATTTGCAGGATAATGACATTGGGACACTAACGTCTAACAGGGGCTGGCCAACGTTTTCTGTAAACGGCCGGAGAGTAAATATTTTAGACCTTGCAGGCCCCTCAGTCTCTGCTGCAGCTACTCGACTTCACTGTGTCCCAAAAGCAGCCATGGGCAGTATGTGAGTGAGTGAGCGTGACTGTGTTCCAATAACACTTTACTGGCACACACACAGCTCAGCTGCAGTTTGCCCACCCCCGATGCACTCCATCCCTCCCGGGGCTGGGGCTGGAAGCCTAGGTTTTCATCCCGCTGTGGACCCTACTCGTCGATGTCCCTGAAGAGCCCAAGAGCCACCTGCACTAGCCTACTGTTAGAAACTGAGCTGGCGTGTTTGCAACTCCGACCACAGACAAAGGAAAACGACTAAATTGTTAGCTCTTCAGAAACAAAAAAGTAAACTCACCCGTCAGAGGGGCGAGTGCAGTCAATGGCCTTACCGAGGTGGCTGTCCCCCTTTGTGTGGTGTTGCTGTGTACTGGCCGTGGCACTCCTCTGTGCCCGTTCCCTTGGGGCCCCGGCACCTGCACAGCACCCGTTCCCAGGCACGCTGAGTGCGTTCCCAGGGATGGGGCCCCTGGTGCTGCACTCTCTCTGACCCTCACTGGAGGGGCCAGTCGCAGCTGGCTGGGGTTGGGGCAGGGCTGGGGCAGCGGTAGGGCTGGGGAGGAAGCCCACAGCAGACCACCAGAGCACCTACCTCGGCTCCTCCCCTGGTCTCCTCTGGGGCCAACTGCCCTGGCCCAGGGCCTCTCTCTGCCTTGGTTTCACCGAGAAGGAAACCCAGGCCTGTCCTGCCCCCTGCACTGTGACCGGGACCAGGGGGTTTGGGCTGCTGAGCTTCTCTGCCACGGGTTCACAGCAGTTCCTGCTGGGTTCAGTGGGGAGGTCCTCGGGGAACAGCCCCTTCCCCATGTATGTCCACAGAGTTTTGTTCAAGAATCACGTACGGAGGAAGACCCGTACCACAGGTGCTGATGGAACACACCCATGCAACCGGCACCCAGACCATGGAACAGGCCACGGAACCTTGGGAGCCCACCCTGTGCTCCCCGAAGTCACTCCCCACCCCAAGGGTAACTGCTCTTCTGGCTTAAGGATGAGATCTGCCTGCTTTTGAATTCTCTATCGATGGCGCCACACAGCACTGGCTTCACTCCCTGGCATTTGTCTGTGTGACTCGATCTTCCCGGGCGAGCAGTTGCAGGCTGTTCGTTCCCACTGTGGTGGAGTGCGCTGCTGCAGGAACGTGCCACCACGCGTTTATCCACCCTGCTGCTGCTGCTGGGCACGCGGCAACTTCCAGCGTGTGGCCACTGTGCAGCACTGCCACGAACACTGCGGCTGGTGCCTCGGGCAGGCTGAGCAGCGTGGACAGGGCGTGATGGCACTGGTCCTGCAGGGCAGGGGGAGGCGGGTGAACCAGGAGGGTAGGCGGGCTGGCTCCAGTGCCAGCAGAGGATGCAGCCCTGGGCCCCTCTCCTGAGCGCCTCCCCCACGCACGATCTCAAGCCCTCTCTGTGTGGGACTTGCACTCGGCTCGGTCATCCCAGACGCACTCCCCTGCCAGCCCGTTGTTATTGAATGTGGGCTGGCTCTAGTGCCAGGGGCCGGGATGACAGGGAGTGGAAGGTGTGGAGGGGGAGCTGGGAGGCCTGTTCCCGAGTGCCTTTGCTCTCAACCCCCTTCCTGGCACGCCAGCTCAGGGGCCTTAGTTTCCACATGCTTCACAGAGGGGTGGCTTCAGTGACCTCTGTGGTCCCTCCTAATGACAATCAGACCCAGAGCTGGCTGCACATCCCCATCCCACCGCATCAGAGGCTCTCCAGGTGAGGGTCGGAGGGCAGAGCCCCATCCCCACGCCAGAACAGGACTGAGCTCCTGAGCAGGAAGCTTTGAATACATTCTTGGAATTACTCATTATAATTCTGTTGCTGAAGGCAGAGAGGTAAGAGGAGAGCCTGGAATTCAATCAGCTGTGCTACTCAGGATTTCCGCCCTGCCTCTACCTGTGGCTGGCCTCCACCATCCTCTGGTTCCTCTCCCACCCACGTGGAGGACCCCACTGCTCTCTGTGGTGCTGTTCCAAACGAGAGGGCGTGCACGCACTGACCCCTGGAGGTTTGCAGCAGGTGTGCTAAGCTTCACGGCAGGACGGCCAGCCTCCCCAGGGAAGGGGCCTGGCTGTTCCTGAGCTCGAAAGAGGACTAACCTCCTTCAAACAATATCCTTCCCAGGGCTTCCTAATCCCTTGGCCTGCTGCAGACCATGTGAATCCTGACCTGTCTGACCGGGCAGTGTGCCCAGGCGCTGCCAGCCCACCGGCCTGCAGGGGTGGGGCGCTGCCCGCACCACTGAGCTCACCTCCCTGCCAGGAAGGGCTCCTGCACAAAGGTCAGAACAGCAGGCCAGCACCCCGGGAGGAGGTGCAGTGCCCTTCAGCTCACCGCCACAGTATTTCGAGGACCACAAATGTGACATACATGCAGCCGCCCCGGGAAGAGCGAGCTCGGGGGGTGGGAGACGGGGGCTCATGTGAGCCCAGCGCCCCGTGGGGCCTTGGTTTCCTCGTCTGCCAAGGGAGAGAGAAATACCTATCTGGGAACAAAACGAATTTTTAAGAACATGTGTGAGCTTCGGGGGCCAAGGTGAAAATACTCCAGAGGCAGAGAGGGGCAGGTCCGGCTGGACGGGAAGCCGGGCTGCCAACACTCTGCTGTGAGCCGGGGCCGGCGCTCTGGCAGGAGGGCAGGGCACCGCACGGCCTGCCGCACTTGCGTCAGGTCTGAGACTGTGGGGCACAGCGTGCGCGGGTGCTTCCTCCCCCTCTGCGTGAGGGGCTTTTCTACAAACCCAGCAAAAACAGTTTATCACCAAACTTATACAGCTAGCACGTATTGAGGCCTCATCGTATCAGGCAGACATCAAGGAGAGAGTTTCACATATGATCCCTTCTGCGTCTCCCACGCCCTGTGAGGAGACTGGGGAGAGGGGACTGGGCGGGAGACTAGGGAGAGGGGACTGGCCACGAGTGGGGGAGGGGGCCATCTGCGGAGGGCAGTGCTCCGCCCCACCCCACCCCGCCCCACAATGGCCACCAGGGCCCAGGGCTCATGCCACTTTTCCTCGCGTCATGGCTGCCCCCAGGCGCACCTGCTGCGCTGTGTCCTCGGACACACACACACTCCCACAGCTGGAGCACGTGCACCTTTGGCACCCGATGCTTCCCTCAGCAGTCAGTTCAAAAACAACCTTCGTAATTATTTCTCTGAGGGAGTGTGGTGCCATTCCCACGCCACCTCCCGAAGCTGTGAAAATAACCAGATGCGTACGGGTCTCTGGGCCGCTCCTGGAAACCTGCACGGGGACTGGTCTCCAGTCCCTGGCAGAGAACAAACGGGGGCCAGGAGCCAGAGGGAAGTCCACCATGGACGGGGGACAGTCGCCTCTGGGAGCGCAGTGAGAGAGTCCTGTGAATTGGGGCCTCTGAGTTTCCCAGGGAATGACGGGTTTCCGCCTGGTGGAAGCCGAAGGTTAAGGCAGCAAGCGGAGCTTTCCAAATTCCCACATGTTTTTTTCTGTCCTGGAGAGAGTTCACCCCTTCCAGGAATAACACCTGCATCCTTCTTACTGCATGGCACTCCACGTTAGCACCGGCCCCCAGACTGAATCTGTGTGTGCTGGACTGCGGCTCAGTTAGCAGGTTCCTGGAACCCCTCTTACTCTGCACAGCAGAGGAACAAAGAGTCTTAAATAAAGTCAAGACTCTGCCTTTGGCCGCAGAGGCAGGAGAAAGCTTGACGACTCCCTGTGGAGCACGGAGTCTGGATTTCTTTGTTGTTTAAGATGGGAGAGCTCTTAGCTTCCCGCCAGGGAATGAGAGTCCAATGGTGGCATTGCTTAAAAACAACAAACTTCATTGGCCCTGGCCCAGTTGCTCAGATGTTTAGAGCGTTGGCCCCCGTGCACCAAGGTTACAGGTTCGATCCCCGGCCAGGGCACATACAAGAGTCCACCAAAGAATGCATACGTAAGTGGAGCAATTGATGTTTCTGTCTCTCCCGGCCCCTTCCTCTCTCTCTAAAATCAATAAATACATCATTTTAAAAAATAAAAACAAACATTTGTAAATGACCATGACTAAACAACTTAGGGCTGGTGGGCAGTGGGGGGCGGGGGGCGGAGGAGGGCCAGGCAGACAGTTAAAAGCCAGGATCGTTGCTTTCCAACGAAGCCCAGCTGCCCCAGTGCCAGAGCCTCGGGATGCTGGAGCTGGTCAAGGAAGCTCGGTTTCCTCTGGGCTCCGCCCAGGGAAGTGAATCAAGGGTCCCAGAGCCAGCCCTGCTTGGAGCCAGGTGTCCCAACAGCTGACAAGTCATCCCCCCAAAGTGGCTGGGTTTAATGACACCAGAGAGGTAGAGTGCCGGGTGAAACCACACGCACACACTCACCCACGGTTGACTTCACAGCTCTAAGTTCTGCAGGCGGGCAAGGGGGTCAGGTTTTGTCAGCTCCCACCAGGCTGGTAACGGGGTCAGACCTGGGCTGCGGCATCGGAGGTGCCACCTCTTGCCCCATGCCTCACATGCTCTCACCCCAACCTTCCTCTCTCCACTCTTTACTGTGTCTGTAGTCCTGCTGCCCTGCCCGGCGGGCGCAGAAGCCCAGATGTCTAGGCCAAGTTTATCGGGCCCACCCTGTGCCCACAGCACTAAGGTATACACGCCTAAGTGGAAGGGGCTATGTGGAACCTCAGACAACTCCAGATAAAATGCTGCCAACCTCCTGCCTCGCAGCTCCCATCTGGGAAGTGGGCGCAGTGCTCTGGCATGTGGCACAACCCTGGCCACGGGGTTTCAGAGGGGCTGGCCCAGGGGCGCTGCCTTCCTCACCCTCCCTTACAGACTGGTCTTTGCTTTCACAGTGATGGCATTGTACCTCAAGATGAAGCCCAGGGAGGAGCTGTTGCCCACCCCTCAGGCTGGGGAAGCAGGGGCCAGAGAGGCAGCGAGTGACAGAGCGGCCAGGGACAACTGTGGCTGAGTACACGGTCCTGCAGGACCACTGGCTGGGTACGTCCCCTGTTCCCGAAGCCATGCAGACTTCACTTTCCTTGCATCCCTGGGTCCTAACGTCAGAACCAGAGGGACCCTAAACAGCCCTTAACCCTGCCGCAGCAAGGGAGAGATGGGCCA
This sequence comes from Tonatia bakeri, assembly GCA_004024845.1. Classification (NCBI taxonomy): domain Eukaryota; kingdom Metazoa; phylum Chordata; class Mammalia; order Chiroptera; family Phyllostomidae; genus Tonatia; species Tonatia bakeri. The sequence continues at coordinate 772,603 of PVIA01000049.1, forward strand.
ACAGGAGGTCGGAATACGGGGCACTGGGTCACACCTTCTTTGGCTTCTAGAACTCTGTGGCCCAGCTCCCAAAGCAGGCTCGCTGTCCTGTGGAGAGACAATTTTCAACCTTTTTCATCTCCTGGCACACGTAAGCTAATTACTAAAATTCCATGGAGCACCACAAAATATTTTGCCGACTTGACAAAAAAAATAGGTTTAATTTTGATTCATTCACACTGAACAGCTATTGTTGTGTGGGCTGCTGTCATTTTTTAATTTGACAATCCAAGGGAAAAAAGAAGGCAGTGCCCCTGACTCAGTAGTCAGGTACTGCATGTTTTAAAGACTCTCCTGGCACAGCGGCTGAAAATCGCCGCGGCAGTGCATTCGTGCCCCGTGCTCCTGGCTGCCGGACCGGGAGGCCTGTAGTGAGGTGAAAAGATAAGTCCTAGGCCAGCATGACCACGAGAGCCCCCAGGACAAGGGACATGTACCTGTACCTCCCTTACATTACCCAGGAATTCAAGGTGCCATGGGCTGTCCTTAGCAGCTGGCTGTGATGAGAACAGCTTCCCCCGCCTGCAGCCGTCTCCTGTGATTCAAAGCCCCAGAGCCGCCCGGTGTAGGCTCCCCCTGGCTCCCCCACCCCCTGGGTGCATGCACACACTTGAACCCAGTCCCATCACGCCAGCAGTTCTGGCACAAAGAAGGGACACAGAACAGGGGTCCTTGAGATCTCCTGGACCAGCCCCACCCCCACAGGTGAGGAAACAGAGGCCCCTAGGCAGTACTCTGCCTCCAGTGGTGGAGCATCTTCCTCTTACAAACCTGTTTTCTTTTTTTCCCTGCTCTTTATTCCACACCCAGCTCAGGTGGACCCTCCTGAGTGTCTGCTCCATGCTCGCCACTGCCCCACACCACCCCCCAAGAGTACAAAGCTTTATTAACAGGGGGCTCCACAGGCAGTTGTAGCTGGTGTGTGGACAGGATTGCCCAGAAAGCCCACGGAATTCAGAGGTGTGATCCTGTGTGGGCACAACCAGATTTCCAGAATCTCCCCGGGCCGGGAGTAAAGCCCAAGTGTTTCTCCACTAAGTGCGAGCTCGCAGGATCCCAGGGGGAGAATGAGAGCCCATGGAGAGGCTCCCACCCTGCCCCTCCCCAGCAGCCGGGTGTCCGCTGTACCAGTTCGCTAGTGCCTGGGCCCACTGAGGCTACAGAGGAGTTTGAAGCAGGATGACCTCAGGTGAGAAGCAACTCTGTGTGGTGCTCTGGGGAGTCTCCAGGTGAAGGCAACCTGGCTAGCAGTGCTGGGGAATGGGTTGACAGCACAGGGCCTGGGGAAGGAAGCAGGAGGCTGAGACCCAGACCGCACCCTACTCGCAGCGCCCCCTGGGGCTGGCATGCAGGGCCACATCTCCCTGAGCTGGGGTACCCCTTGCCTGCGAGGGTTGTCTTCTGTGCTAGCAGCAGCTTGGAAAATACGAACAAGATACTACCCACCCCCCTTCAGCCATTTGGCTCCCTGACTCCCAGGAAAAATGACAGTCTGAAGGTGGATGAAACCCATGCACCTCAGCAAGCCCTGCTTAACCAGAGCTGGGAGAAAGGGCCGAGCCCCGCTGCACCTGGTGAGCCACCGAGGCAGGGCTGGCTGACAGTGCATCCTCTGGAACCCCCTTCTCCCAGTCCTGCGGCCAGGTGACAGGGGCCCAACAGGAGAGAGTCCAGAAGCAACCATGTTTGTCACATCTGGGAGGAAAGTCAGACGTCAAAAACACCCACCAAGTACTCTTAGCAATGCCTCCCATTTCTGAAAAGCAACCCCATTGTTAACACCCAGGAGGGGGGCCTGGAAAGACCCTGTTGTCGCACAGGTTCTGACTCAGCAGCCTCCAGTCTGGCCCCAACCAACCTTCTGTGCTGTTTGCTCTGAGTGCCCTGAGGAGGGAGGGCCCGGTAAGGTTTCATTTCCATGTCAAGGTCTTGCTTAGCAACGCCCCCCTCCACACACACACACACCTGGTGGGTTTTCACCCCTCAAGCTCTCTCAGCCCAGTCCAGGTCTTCACGCGGGCCGTCTGGGCTTTAGCACCGAATGCCGCAGATCTCAGTCCCGGGAAAACCAGGGTGGTTGGGCACTCCGCCTTCCCACCAGTGTTTGCCCATGAGATGTTAACGGATGGTCTGTCTACTAAAAAGAGGGTGGGGAAAAAGGAAAGGTTCCATAGTGATGTTTGGGGCCCCCTGGGTTAAACAAAGGCCATAAAGTAGATAGAGGTCAGGTCATTTAAGAGCATGATATTGACTTTCCAAGGAAGGGGACAGAGTAGGCAACATTTCTCAAACATTCTGGGTCATAGTTCTCTTTTTCTATTTATCATTCATTGAGAACGTAACTATTAACACCTTGAGGACTACTAGTGATCTCTGTGGACAGTTTGGGGGACGCAGCTTGTTTTAACACAGTTATAAAAGTTTTTGGAAAAAAAGAAAAGAAACCATATGGCCCTGGCCGGGTAGCTCAGTTGGTTAGAGTGTCATCTTGATATGCCAAAGTTGAGGGTTCGATCCCCAGTCAGGGCACACACAAGAAGCAGCCAATGAGTGCATAGATAAGAGGAACAACAAACCAATGTTTTTTCAATTTCTCTCTCTAAAATTGATACATACATTAAAAAAAAAGAAACCAGTGAAGAAACATGTGAACAAGTGGAACTGATCATTGTCTCTTCCCCCCCCCCATTTCTCTTTAAAAATCAATACATTTTAAAAAAATCTTTCAAAGATAAAGACCATATGGTGCTCGTCCCAATTTACCTTTCAGGTACGCTGGGGCACAGAGCTCTGCCCCACAGGGGCCAAGTGTGTGCAGAGCGCCAGAGGCACCCCTGAGAGCAGTTCCCATCTTCCCCCCATTTCCTGTCTTTCTGAGGAAATGGTAGGCGCCCAGGTTTGTTAGTCGCTGCATTGTAACCCCATGCCGCTCCCCTCCTGCCCCCTCAGGATGGGGTCGCTGGGAATTTGGTGTGAGAGGGTAGAGTTGGTTGAGGAGGAAGCTATTCAGAAGGAGAGGGGAAGAGACGCAGTTCTGCAGGCTGAACAGGGGCCATGGAGCAGGGAGGGCTGAGGAACAGCCTTCCACCAGGTGGAGAAACAGCTGCAGTTGTGAGACTCCATGTCAGCGTGCGGGGCAGCACCTGCAGGGATCAGGGTGGAGATGGCTTCGGGAAAGGCCCCACAGCAAAGGGCAGCGCCCTCCAGGGCTGGGGTGAGAAGCACCTGGTGGGGACCAAGAAGGTGTGGGGCCTGGCCAGCAAAGCCCCTTCTTAGCTAAGCACACCCTGGCCACCCTCATCTGGGACTGCCCTCTACAACTAAACCCCCAGAACTGGGGCCCTCACCCAGAGTGACCTGGCTGTGGGCGGTGACTAAATCGGGGAGGGCTGGGTCCCGGCGGTGGGGAGGAAGAGCCGCAGAGGAGAAAGCTTGGCCCAGAGGGGTCCAGCTTGGGAGAGGTCTTTTTCACCACACCTCACACTGCACTAGAGCTGAAAAGAATAAATGTGTCAGATGCACCACCTACGTGATTGTATCGAATGCTCGCTGTTGAGGAAGGCATCCTACCCATTTCATGGCTGGGAAGACTGAGCCTGGGAAAAAAGCCTGAAGTCACCCAAAGCCCAGACTAAAATCTGAGTCTCTAACTTCAAAACCTGGGGCACATGGCAAGAGGTGTCAACTTTTCTTCTCTTTGACAAAACTTTTTCTCAAGACAATTTTCATGTGGGTATCTACTGCACAGAGCAAATAAGTACCAAGCTGCACGAAGTGGGTGGGAAGTGAAGTCGCCCCCTCCTCTCAGTTTCCCCTCCAGGCGTGCCCCCCAAGCTCTCGGTGGCCCCCAGGGTGGCTTACAGAACACCCCCACCAGGCGTGGGAGCCACTGGCCTCTGGCTGCTGCACTCCCAGACCACACTGCTCAGACTGGATAGGATCTCCCTCTGCCCTGCATTTGCCCGACTGCAGTGGGAAGGGGAGGGTGGCTGCAGAAGTAATTCTTTGTTATCCAGAGGCCAGTGGGAGAAAGCAGGTACCCCCCCAACCACCTGCCCTGGTGGAGGCCCTGCTCGTGCGTGGTCCCCAGGCCACCCCTGCTCACTGGAGTAGCTCAAGGCTGGGGGCCCTAAGTGGGAAGAAGCTGGGTTTTCATGTGCATTACAAGGAACTGCTCCATCAGTACCAAAAGGCTGGAGCCACAAAAAGCAAAAGCTAAGCTAGAACTGGCTCAGCCAGAAGGTAGGCCTTAGGACACTGAGGACTACTGCTTAAAAGGAGTCTGGCACAAATAACGCCCCTTTTTTATTACAAAGTCATACACACATAATTCTGTAACATAATGTCATACTCAAGCATACCACTTGACATTTGAGGTGAAATGTTCAAATTAAATCTATAAATTATTACACCCATCGTATAACCCAACCAACTACACTCAAGCTGGCATTACTTCTGCCGGACCCTGGATTGTATTCATGCCGACGTGAAGCTGTTCGGACTGGCAAGCTGAGCACTGGGAGCAGCTGCAGAGAAACCCGCGGTTTTCGGGGACCAAGTCTATGGTAGCATTCATAGGAGATCTATTTCAATATCATTTTGTGCTTCATCTTTATAACTGAACCACCGATTTTTGGCTAGGCACATGGAGGCCTGAAATAAAAATTAGTTTCTCTAGGGAAAGTGCTCTTATTGCTTCCCTTGCAGCTAGGTGTGGCCATAGGACTAAGTTCCATTTCACAAATGTAACTGCAAGTGTTGTGTGTGGTTTCTGGCAGGTAACCTCGAAAGGGGGAGCTGTAGGCTTCTTGTTCCTCTTTCCTGACACCTGGAGCCCAACTAGCCACCTTGGACCAGGAAGCAGCACACTAATGGTGGCAGAACCACACCAGCCCCCTAAAACTATTATACAGACAGATATAACTTCTGTCTTTTATTTGTTAAAAGAGTTTATTTTATTCTTTAGAGAAAGAGAGGGAGAGAAACATCCATCAATTGCCTTCCACACACCCACCACCCAGGCATGTGCCCTGACCAGAAATCGAACCTGTGACCTTCTGATTCACAGGCTAGTACTCAATCCACTGAGCCACTGAGCCACTGAGCCACTGAGCCAGGCCAGGGCATAACTTCTGTCTTTTAAAATGCAGTTTTTTTTTTTTAGTTGCTCCGAGTAGCCAAATCAAGTTCTAGCAAACAGAAGCCCTAGCTGCTGCACCACCCACAGCTCTTCTCCCCCCAGGAGCCCCTGCTTCCTCTCAAGCCCCTGTGCCTGTGCCTCCAGTGCCCAGGGCCAGCCACCCTGCCACCTTCCTCTCTTCTGAAAACAGGTTAGGAGCCTTGCAGTCAGAAAGCTCAGAACTGGCAGGCAAGCCTCTGGGTTCCAAACCAGCTTGCCACTCACTCACTCATTCAGCAACTGTTTATTGAACATCTACTACGTGCCAGGTACTGTTCTAGATGCTGTGGCTACAGCACTGAACAGAAGTCCCTGACCTCATGGAAATTACAGTCTACTCAGGGGTGAGACAAAGAAATGTGTGTACTCAGGTGATAAGTGCTATGGGGAAAATAAGCAGAGTAAGGGGACAAGGGTGTGTTGTACAAGGCATCCTGGAAGGCCTCTCTGAGGAGGTGGCATTCAAGCAGAGAGCTGACGGAAATGAGGGGCCGAGGCGTGTGGATATTTGGGAAAGAGCTGGTATTGAGGTCGTAGGTGTCTGGGCCTCAGTGTGTCCCCCTCTGGAACGTCTGTGACGCAGAGGCTGTCTAAAGGTCACCTCATGCTGTCCAGCTGGAGACGCTAGCTCCAGCTGGCGTGTTCAGAATAGGTTAGCACAGAAGTCAGACTGGATGGGGACCGAGGGGGCCCTAGGACAGAGATCAGTGACTATCAGGGGAGTGACGTTGGCCTCACACCTAGCCGAGGAGTGTAAGAACTGCCTGCTCACTCGTCCCTTCTATGTTGAACTGGGAGTTGCAAGGTCAGACATCAGACAGTGGTGGGCGCCTGGGCAGACCATGTGTATCCAGTGACCTGGCTCTAGGAGGTCCCCCTGCACCCCAACCTGGGGCTGCATGGCAAGCCACATTCAGCCACTCCTCAGAATTCTCTTCCCCCTGGGCTGAGGCACACAGCCTTCCGGCCGTGACAATTGGCGGACGGGGTGCCACCCTGCGCCCTGGCCCTGGGGAAGTTCGAGGTGGCTGACCTGAGGGGAATAAGGCTACAGAGGAAGAAAGGGTGGCAGTGGTGGTGTGTGTCGGGAAAAGGGGCAGGACAGGGAATGGGCCAGCAGACCACGCTACGCTGGGGGTCTGTGCTGGCCACTGCTAGAGTGGTCCAGGGTGGGGCCAGGGCTCAGAGCCAACACTAGAGCTTGCTGGGGGGATGTGGGAGGGGCCGCTCCTGAACCCAGTCGATTATAGTGTTCGTCCACTGGTCATCCAGCCACCTATGTGCCCCACATTCTGGCTGGAGGTTGTGGACACCAGAGGGGCTCCCAGGCAATGACAGACACCCATGCAGTCACAACGGATGAGGGCAAGCACTGGGACAGACGTGGTACTCAGGGAGCCCTTGGAGAGCCTAACTCTTGAGTAAGAAAGTGGCTCCAAGGCTCAGCTTCCCCTGCCGCTGAAGGGGAGGGGAGGGAGTCTGGGCACGGCACAGAGCTGGCGCCATCACGCAGCCCTTCCTGAAGAGCGTTTGACTGAGCATCCCCGATGCCCAGGAGAAAGGTCCCATTACGGGTGCCTACGTCTGCAGGCACCACCAGTCATCACTGGGGGTCACTGGGAACCTGCGCAAGTGACCTCACGGCCCCGTCTGCGTTCCCTCATCTGAAAAATGGGGCAGGCGTAGATGGTTTCCAGAAGGCTTCCCAGGCCTAGAATTCTGTGTTCTATGACCTTCCAGTTTAGTTAGAGATGGTGCGGAAATTCTCTTCGCCAGCCGAGTTCTTCTCTGCACTGCCTGTTGGGAGGAACCCCGTGGCAGACTCTGGCGCCAGTAAGAAAGATCTGACGTGTGGATTCTCTGCACGGCTTTCCTTAAGACAAGACCCACGGTCGTGAGGCTTGTGGGACCCCCATGAGTCACAATTCCAGATCTGCCACCTCATCTGATCTCCTAACAGCCCCACACAGTGGACAGGACACATGAGAGGGAGAGTCCCGTATGACTTCACCCATGTTCCTGGGAATGGGACATGACAGGGACACCCCCACCCCACGCGTGGAGCTCCCTGCCCTGCTTCCCGGGCACAAATAGGAAGTGAGCCCAGAGCTTCCCGGCCTCTAGGTCTGAGGAAGTCTGGGGGGGGGGGGCTGGGGCTTGGGCAGGGCTTGGGCTGCTGAGCAGGGCAGGCAGGGGACGCTCAGGCTCCTGTTTCCAGCTGTGTGGGAGGGCTGGCGTTCAGCAGACCTGCAGAGGGCCCCTGGCCTGTGAAGGGTGTGAAGAAGCACCTGATCCCAGCCTCCCTCCCACCAAGTGCAGTGAGCTGTCCAGAGGTCTTCCCACCTGCCTCAGCTCAGCGCCAAGCTGTGCTCCACAGCAGCTGTGGGTCTGGTCAGGAATCCCAAGCCCAGCAACCTGGACCCTTAGCAACTGCTCCTGCCAGCCCTGCAGAAAGAGCCCCCCGGCCATCACCACGGCCCAGGATGCAAGCTGGCCTCGACTCCCCTCCCAGAGAGCCTGAAAGCGGGGGTGCGCACTGGCTCCCCGCAGTTCGTTCAACAGTCTGCATGGAACTTCAGCAGCTGCTCAGTGCTTCGGCAACTGCGCTGAGCCCTGGAGACGGAGAGGGACGTGCTGCTGCCCTCACCCTCAGGGGCCTCACTGCCTGGAGGGGGAGGCACCCAGCAGACCCCTAACATAATGAGCTCCATCTGGGAAAGCAGGGAAGACACCTCAGCAGGATGATACCTGAGGGCGGAAAGGAGGTAATTCTCCGGCCCTCCTGCTCAGGGGGATTCAAGTCCCGGGGAGTCCTTTTCCTCTCTCAGGGTCCAAAAGGCAGCTATCAAAGCCCCTCCTCCCCCACCTAGGAGCTCCCTCTTTCCCTTCGAACATGGACCTCTGAGGAAAAGGCAGTACCCCCCCGGGGGTACAGCCTTCATGCTGCCCCCCTCCCACTCTGTGCCCTGCCCTCTGGAGGCCCAGGGCCACCCCTGGAGAACCAGCCCATGCATGCCAAGCTCCCCTCCTCTGCCCTTTCTGAGTGGCCACATCCCGCAGCCCTGGCCAAGTTGTCACCTGGCGCCTTGGTAACCCCCAGTAGTTTCCTCCCTCCCCAGCCTGTCCCATACCCCTCCTCCGCTCAGACCTGCTGAGACAGTCTGCCCTGCCTCCCACTCTGGCTCACTCCTGCCTCAAAGCCATCATGGGTCTCAAAGCCATCTGAAGCAGCACTGCACTGGGAGCGCCCACTCTCCCCCCACCCTGTCCCTCCTCAAGACCTTTCTACAGCTCACTGACCCCAGCTCAAGAACCCCCATCATGACCCCAGCCTCAAACCTGTGTGCCCCTGCACCCCTTACTTCACTGAGCCTCAGCCCCCCTAGGGAATCATCTCCCATTCCCACGCTGGCCTTTCTGTTAACATTCGCCACAGAAACTCTCACCTCCTTCAGGAAGCTTTGCCTTTGGTGGCCTCTTCCCAAATCTTAGCGTTTCTTTACACAAGCCTCCCTCTTCCACACCAAGTTTCAGGTTTTATATCCACGGGGATGGGCGCCCCCACACACGAGCAGACTCCTGCAGCTGGGGGTGCCCCAAGCCAACCAAGTGCTTTGTACCCACGCTTTACTAATCGTGATGGCTAAGATCTGCCGAGCTCTGACCACGAGCTGGGCACAATGTCAGGCTTACCCCACAAGTCACCTTCACAGCAACTGCAGGTCAGAGATTTGTTACCATTTCACAGATTAGGAAAGCGAGGCTCAGAGGTATGGCTGGCCATGTGATTCAACCAAATGAATCCCAGACCAGACTGCCCCGGGAAGGGGTCTCATGCACTCTTGCCCCCCCACCGGGGGGGGGGAGCAGTGCTGTTTCTGCTGCAGGCTGCTCAACCCACCAGCCTTCTGAGAGGGGAGGTTCCCAGGGGGCCTGTCCAGGGTTAATGCCTTTGTTAAGGAGACTCACCCTAGAAGCCTCTGTGTGTTCAGAACCGAATTGCAGGATGCCAGCACTTTTGGGGATCACATCCTCCCTGATGACTGTGGCCCAGGTGGCCACACCTTCAGCAGGGCAGAGACGAGGCGGTCCTCACTGACCCCTCCACAGCGGGTAGCCCCTTGGCCCTTTCTGGCCTCTCTGTCTGCAAATACCATAATAATCCCTTGCTGATGTACACTTTTCAAAGCATTTCTTATTTTCACTGCACATTCTAGTAATAGCATTAGGGGGGAACTCGGAAAGGCCAAGTGACTGGCTGCTGGGAACAGGGAGAGGTTCTGGTTGGTTTTCGTTCACCGCTTATCCCACTCCTGCCATGCCCCGCGCTGGGCTTGAAGCCGGCCTCCTGGGACAGACAGGGCTTCCGGACAGTGTCCAGAGCCCGGGACCACAGTCCAGCCTTGAAGCCAGCGGAGCTGGGCTGGCAGCTGTTCCCACAGCGACTCCAGAGCCCCTCCTCTCAGGGCAGGAGGGTAGGGGTCTTGTCCCTCAGCCCCCACCCTGTCCTCAAAGCTCAGCCTCTGTAAGCTGGGAGCACTGGGAACTCGCCCGTCGCCCTTCCTCCCTTCTGGGTGGTGCTAAGAGGCTCCTTGCAGAGGAGCGCTTGCCGAAGCCCCCGCTGAAGTCAGCCGGCCTGAGAGCAGGGCTCATGAGAGCACTTTCTCTAGCCTCTTCTCAGCCCTGCCAGAGGGCAAACGTCCAGAGACTTAGCCCCTCAGAGCTGTTCCATGTTCCTCACACTGTGGCCCTCCTCCAGGCACACCCTTCGCGCCCAGGGAGTGCCCTTCTTCCCCTTTGGGCCAGGCTGGTGCAGCCTCAGGGCTGGCGAGGAGGGTGCTCTGACCTCCGGCCACTCCCCTCTACCAAAGGTTCCCTGGGGTGCAGAAGCAGAGAGACTGTACCTCGATTCCAGTCCACGCTCCCTCTGAGTTTCACCCCCCAATGCCAGCACCTGCCAGCAGCCGGGTCCCTTCCCTGCCTGGGCACTCACTGGGGTTCTCCTGACCCCAGGTAAGGAACGTCACCCTTTCTTGCTGCAGACTCGGGCTCAGCGGGGCAAGAAAGAGCTGCACCTCTGTCTGTGGGCTGAGACTCCAGCTGTTCCAGAGGCTTTGGAACTTCTACCTGCTCTGATAGCGTTAGCAGCCTTGGCCTGCCCTCCCAAAAGAGTAACATTTCACCTTTAGACGGAAATCGGGGGTGTTTCTGAGGTGCAGCTCAAGCGGAAAGCGGAAGTTTCTGATCATAGCAAGCAGCTGGAGAGGTGCCTCAATATCCCAGCCATAAGCTAAGAAGGGATCCTTTGGTGAAACAGAGACAGGGACCTCACTCAGGTGACCCCAGGACTGCGGACGGTTTACTTATTTCCCCTGCACCTGCCCCAGCACGGGCTCAGTGGGCTGAGCCGGCACACACCGCCTTCAAAAGGATCTTTGCCATCAAGTAGTAAGGCGGGGTGGAGGCTTGTCACCTGCTTCGGGAACTTTGTCAGGAGCGCTCCGAGCGCGGTGTTGCGGGGAATCAACGATCACATGATACCGCCCCTCAACCCTTCCAACTCGGAGTAAAGGAGTAATCAAACCCTGGGGGTCCCGCGAAAGCCTGGAGTCGCGGGGTGCCCCAAGTCCCCGCTTTCTTTGCCCACAAACCCATTTAGCGCCAGCGCTTCTCTGTCTGGTGGGGTACAATCCGCTGCCCACTCCACGGGAATGGAGACCAGATGCAATCCGCGCTCGCGGCCCAGCACCTGCGGGTTCTCGGCTTTGGAAGGGGCGTGAATGCTGCAAGGTCAGACTCCGCGCGTGGCCCCAGCGGGAGGTGGGCGGATGGGCCGCTCCGGTCCGGCCCTCAGGCGCGGCGGGCTTCACCGCAGGCCCGCCCCTCCGGAGGCGCACGGGCACGAGGGTCCCAGCGGGGCTCGGGCCACCACTCACCATTCTGGGAGAGCGACGGCAGCGGCGGCGGCAGCAGCAGCAGCAGCGCCGAGAGGGCCAGCGCGGAGCTCATCGTGTCCTGGCCCCGGGCCCAGAGCAGGTGGCTGCGAGGTTGGCTGAGGCTCCCAGAGCCCGAGTGGTGAGAGCGTGGGCGCAGCTCGCGGAGGCCTGGCGGTGGCTGCGGCGGCCGGGCGGTGACCTGGTGCTCCTGAGTCGCTTACTGGTGGCCCCTTCTCGCGGCCGGCCGCTGCTGCAGAGCCGGCTGGGGCTCGGAGCCAGGCGGTAGAGGAGCCGCAGGCGGCTGCGTCGCGGGCGGTGTCTGCGCGGCTGCGGCCGAGCGGGCGGCTGCGGAGACTCCCGTCCTGTCCGCGCCGGCCCCCGCCCCCTCCCCCTGGAGCGCGCTGGCGGCGGCGGGGCCGGGCGGGCAGGGCTGGGCGGGCGCTGGGCTGCGAACAATGAGCAGAGGAGGAAACTCCGCCCTGGAGAGCAGCGGGCGGGGGAGCGCGGCGGGAGTGCGGCGGGAACCGGCTGG